>CM076683.1:112619989-113239989 GCA_038501925.1 Xenopus petersii | reverse complement strand
ATGCAGGACAAGGGCAGGTTGGTGTCGATTTAAGGTTTCAGCTAGAGCTCGCTTCTGGGATGGGTGGCCTGTGTGACTGGGGTGGGGGGCCCTAAGGTGGCCACACACACAGCCCAGTCCAACAATGAAAAAGACTGTGGTCTTGTTTTATCTTGAGCAAACTTGTAGGGCTGAGCACAGGAGGTCGAGTGTATCAGTGTGCTTCCAGGTATTCTCCTTTTCTGCTAATTAACTCTATGTCAGTGAGATAGGTTTATGTCGTTAGCATCGTTCATTATGTAGAACAGGGCTAATATAACTAAAAGAGAAGCACGTCAGACTAACAAGCAGAATTACTGTATTCAAACTCAGAGTTTCAATCTTTTTTTTACCAAAATCTCAGAACCATGAGGCAAGTAAGAACAGTGTTTGTTTGTTGGCATTTGCACTGTGCCATGTGGGTGGAAATGCACAGGTTGTGGGTTATTGTTTGTTGTTAGCAAATAGTGCCGGTGGTTGAATTTGTCCCTGTCCACAATTCATCTTTTATAAACTCCTCTTCTTCATACGGATATTCCCTGTAAAACCTCAGTGATGTAGGTGGTTTAATGAGAACTGATCTTCAACCTGTATTTTGTTTAAAGTAGAACCAAACTCTAACATATTAAAGCAAATGGAAAGTTCTGTACTAGTAAGTTTTTTTTTCCTGATACTTAATTATAACCCTTTTTTTTTTGCAGGCAGCTTATAAACTTTTTTTAAATGTCACTTAAAGGTGTATGACATAATCTAAGACCATATCACATTAGAGTGCAACATATGACAAGAGCATGATTTTCATAAATTAACTTCATGACCCAAACTCATGCTGACGTGAGTGAGGGAAGTGGACATGGCTTTTCTTGAGAGAACCTCTTTTGGATATTGATATTTGTGCAGTGCTACAAAGCCCCTATTGCTGGATGAGGCTGATTCTAAAGTGTTGGTATTGTGAGGGATTGTGTCACTTTCTGATACTGATAGAGGAAATATCTACTTTCTAAATAGGTCCTGTATCTAATGAATAAACTACTCTGACTTTTTACACCATGCATGTATTCTCTCTCATTTGGGTACTTCTTCCTCTTCTAAAACCTCTATCACTGAACCGTTAAAATGTTAGCCCAGAGGGGAAACGTTTTCTGTATACATGTGATGGATATGTGAAAACTACTGATGATCTGATCTCTTTCTAAAAACCTAAATTGAAAGATTTCAAGTTGTATATATATATATAAAAGAATGAGATTAAGTTCTGATACCCCAGTGGCTCCAACAAGTCTGTGCAAACCACCATAAGGGCAGAGATACACATTCAGATTCAGGGAGATTTAGTCGCCCGACGATAAACTGCCTCTTCTCCGGGGCGACTAATTTCCCCGAACTGCCTCCCACCGTCTAGCATCTAAATCACCGGCAGGATGGTACTCGGATCGCTTCATTTTCCGAAGTTGCCAGAAGTTTCCTCGTGAGGCAACTTCGGGCGACTTCAGAAAACAAAGCGCTCCAATTGCCATCCCGCCGGCGACTTACATTCTAGCTGGTGGGAGGCAGTTTGGGAAGATTAGTCAACCCGAAGAAGAGGAGATTTGTCACTGGGCTTCTGCCTGAATCTGAGTGTGTCTCTGCCCTAAAAACAATAGGGTCAGATAATCCCATCACCCAATCTCCAATACGTCTTCCCTTACCTGCATGAGAGCATTAGGGATTTGCAGGTAGACTGGACCAATAGGGGCATAAAAAGAGCCACCAGGAGAGACTTGGGAAGCAGTCTTCAGAGAGAGGAAAGGACTTCTGCACATCGCTTCTATGATTTCACTACCCTTTGTCCATTATTTACTTGGAATTTGATTTGAGCTGTGGAAAGACTTTTGTGGGACTTTGGAACTGCCTATTTGTTTTGCTATTGAATGATTTGTTGTTGCTGTTTTCCCCTTGGACTTTACAGAATAAACTGAAAAATGTCACATGCTTACTCTTACGTCTTATTACATGCTTTGGTTAGTTCATTTTCCTGACACGGCCTTCAAACAAATTCTGATGAAATTCTGCAAACAGAATTAGTTGCATCCATAATACTATATTAATATATTGTATTAGTCAAAGGAGTTTCAGTATGATGTAGAAAGTAATATTCTGAGACAATTTGCAATTGGTTTAAATTTTTTATTATTTGTGTTTTTTGAGTTATTTAGCTTTTTATTTAGCAATTTCAGCAATCTGGCTTCTAGGGTCCAAATTACCCTAGCATCCATGCACTGATTAAATAAGAGACAGGGATATTAATAGGAGAGGGCCTGAATATAAATGTATGGCCTAAAGCTGGCCATAGAAGCAAAGTTAAAGTCATATGAAACTAAGGTTTGTACGATTTTCGTGTGTGGATTGTCCCAACATTTTTCGTAACATGGCAATTGGTCGTTTAGAAGATCGGACAGGTTAGAAGATTTCTGTCGGCTAATATTACTAGCTCTACAAGTATTGCCTATCTGACAATATCAATGGGTGACTGTCATTACTATGTGTTGGACATAACTTATGTACGATTGCTGTCTATAAATTCATGGGCAGAACATCATGTGATTTGTTCTTTTTATTATTTTATTTAATCTAAATGGTTAGTTGTAGGTTAGTAGGTTACAATGGGCGAGTGTTTGTTGTAGAAGAGACGAAAATCTGCTTTACAGAGCATTTTTCTTTTAGATTGGGACCCTGTTTGAAAGCTGGAAACAGTCATAAGAAAAAGACAAGATATTCTATAACTATAAAAAAAAAATTCAAATGCTCCCTAAAGACCCACTTGTTTAGGGACCCACTTGTTTAGGGAAGCGTATGCAGTCAGTCATAACTATATCATAAATCTTAAAATTTTGAAATTTAAATTTTTTCTAAAATCCTTAGTTTCTCTTTAGTGTGTAAGCTGTTGTAAGTAGGGCCCTCTAATTTTGTTTTACTCTGTAAACCCTTTGTTTGTGACCCCTTGTTTTTTTATTTCCCCACTCTGCGCAGTGATTAAAGGAGAACTAAAGCTTAACTGAAGAAGTAAGGTAGAAATTGTGTACATTATATTTTAAGCTTCTGTACCAGCCCAAGGCAACCACAGCCCTTTATCAGTAAATGCCCCAGTAGCTCCCCATCTTCTTTTCTGCTGATTCACTGCACATGCTCTGTGCTGCTGTCACTTAGGGACCCACTCACAATATACAGTACACATAAAATAGAAATGTCACAATATAAGGCTGATTAGTAATTAATACAGATAATTACTAGATGACAGCACAGAAACCATTGCAATGAGCATAAGAATTGAATAATCAGCCCTGTAGCATCAGCTTATATTACAGACCAACCTCATTTTCAGCTGCTCAGAGCCCACTGAGCATGTGAGTGTCGCAGACACCAAGATGGTGACTCCCTGTGACAAGTTTGAAGTCCTGGATCATTGCTGCTATTGAGAAGCTGAAACTTTAGGCTGGTGCAATAAGTTCAGTATATAAAATATGCCATTTTAATCATTATACTTTTTACGGTTTAGTTCTCCTTTAAACCCCTAGGAGACCTTCTTTTTTGTCAACCGTTTCTTCTCTAAATTTAAAAAGGAAAATAAAACGATGCTGCCCTTCCTTCTGTTCTTATTCACACATTTATGCACTCATTTATCTGCCTTTTAACCAGCCAGTAAACAGGCATCAGTGCGTACAGTAATACCAGTATTACATTTCTGAAATTGAATGTTCCCAATGTAGACCTGAATAATGCCCTTTTCAGGGAAATAACCACACTACTCTTACACCAAAAGCTAATTTTAAGGCTAATCTTGAGTATTTGCCAGACAAAATAACAGAAGGAGCTTCGTGCCCTTCCTTTCTTTCAACCAAGCAATCAAAGCCAATGTTCAAAGTTGCACAATATTCTACTGTACACAGGACACTGTTTGTAGTGTTGGTCTTATTTCATATTTACTCATCGGCATACACGGTTTAAATATATTAACTACGTTTAGTAGTTGAGTAAAAAAAGGAAATTTCACCATTCAGTATAATATAGTAAAATAGCACCTTTTTGTCATTTAACACATAAAAAGTATATGTTTTTTTTAAATTATGTGATTATTTGAATACCTGAAGCTCCATTTGTTGGTGAACTACTCACTGCATTACCCCTACCCAGGCTCCATCTAATTTCAAGTTAGGGTGCTACAAATAATAACTCTGCAAAACTCAAGTGTTGAAGGTGCCCTATTGTTTAGTTACAGGACTGAAAACTCCACCAGCCCAACTACTGCTGGAGCCCCATGCCACCATCTTTGTGCACATATGGAGAATCCAAATTTAGAAATTTCACCTAGTTTGGGGCAGCAGAGAAAAGAAGCGACATGGTGCGCCTACAGAATTCCCCTTGTGATTTTTTTTTTCAAAAGTGCATCCACTGCATTTTTTATGCACTGCACTCAAATGGATTAAAAGTGGTGTCTATTTTGGAAAATCATTCTTTAGTTACACTTCCTCTTTATATAGGCTGAAATGGCATACATGTTGGAGATCAGCTTTAACGGCAATTTTAACATTCAATTCACTTGGCTCAAGTCATTTGTGAATACTGAATGGGGAACCCTACAATTACAGCCTCATCTAGGCTGGTGGAAGTTTCAGGTTTCTTTAGGGATTATACATGCACTTGAATGTTATTTTGCAGTCTGGATGGGCAAACTGGGGCTCATTGAAAGCTGTGATTTGTGGTAGGGTCACAAAGGTCCAGACCTAGGGCGGCAATGCCACCAACTTGCCTCATTGTTTGGAATCTGCAACAGGGACAGCCCCATCAGAGGTGGGCCTAATGATGGTGACATCCCAGGAAAGCCCATTAATCGACTGACAGGCAGTGGTGGGTTTCTCTGAACACTTGCCAGAACTCTTCCTCAGCCAACACCCTCTGGAGGTGCAGAAGTGCTGGGACTATAGGAAAAAAAAGCAGAAGAGGTACGTGCCCCACTTTTGCACCCTAGGCACATGTCTCTTCTGCCTGACACTATCTCTTGCTTTCTGTTGCACCTTTCAAATCTCCTGTCTCCAGTGCAACTAGGTAGAGACTGATGCATTTGTACATTTGCACCTCATGCCCTGCCCTGAATGTAGAAGAAATGCTGGAGGTCTCAGTGAGTCTCCCGGATTAATTTTGCACTTTCATTTCACTGTGTCTGTAAATGACACTTAATATGTGTCACATGAATCAGCTTAGATTTAGTAGTAGGCTGGCACTAACCAGACTTCACTCCAATACCTCCCTCGGGAATACCTTGGACAAACTTCTTAAACAAGAAGCTGAATGGATTTTCTTTGTAGACAACCATTAGGAATGAATCTTGATTATAATGTTTCTTATTTTGTTTAATTAATGTACATTTATAACACTGGATTTGTCACCCTAATATTTTTGTCTACAACTATTTAATTAAAAGAAAATATCTCTGAATGTAATTTTTAAACTTTTAGGGGCAAATTCACTAAGATGCGAAGTTGCGCCAGGCGCAGCTTCGCCGCACTTCGCCACACTTCGCCAGGCGTAGTTTCGCCAGCGCTCCGCAAATTCACTAAAATCCGAAGTTGCACTCAGGGGTAGCGTAAGGTTGCGAGGTTGCGCTAGCGTTGATTCGCTATGTAAAGCGAAGTTACGCTAGCGAAGGCTAATTTGCATACGGCGCAAAATTCAAATTTCAATGGAGGAATCCGTATCAGCACTACAAATGCCAAGAAAACCTTCAAATCTGCAAATAAAAATTTTATTTTGCCCTACACATGTGCCCACTGTCTAGGTAAGTTGCCATGAGTCAGGAAATGTAGGGGGGAAGGAGGGGAGCCCCAAAAATATTTTCGATCTTTTTCAGCCTATCACCCATCATGTAGAAAACATGCCAGCGTTTTTTGGGACTTAGAAAAAATGTTGACTTTTTTGGAAACAATCCCTATCTACTCTATTGCGCTTCGCCAGGTCTGAGGTGGTGAAGGAAGTCTAGCGTAAAAGGTAGCGTTCAGTACACTGCGCAAGTTAGTGAATTTGCGTAGTTTCGTCGCTAGCGAAAATTTGCCTGGCGTAAGGGTGCGAAGTAACACTAGCGAAACTACGCCAGCGTTCGCTAGTGAATTTGCGCAGTAGCGAAAATACCAAACGCTAGTGAATTAACGCTAGCGTTCGGCGCTTCGTGGCTTAGTGAATTTGCGCCCTAGAGTTTGTACCTCTATGTATAACCTGGTAACTGTGAATAGTCTAATTTTATTTACAGCAACCTTTTTGATTGGCTGTCCTAAGCTTAAATCTGGTTGGTTTGATTTCATTTAAATATCACTGTGTATTCAGAAGATCTTAAGCCTATGACTATGTGCCTATTAGGCACGAAACACGTAAGGCTACATCTTTGAGATTTTTTTTTTTTGTTTAATTGAATCAAGTAGTGGAGTGAAGTCCGGTTTGTGCCAACTTACACTAAAAGTGTGTCTATTGCCTCCCTAAGCTGAAGGTCTGGGGCTTGAGAACCTGGAACCCCCCCATCATTATTGGTAAGTTAACCTTGCTATCTACTACTATTAACACTGGATGCTGTTTGAACATTGTTTAATAATCACATGAATCAAAACCAGTGAGCAGTTTGAGCACTTAAATCTCCTTCAATCAGGATGTATTTCGTCTGGTTTTGATGCAATATGATTGTTTTAATGATTATTGGCATGAACAAATCATCCATACTACCTAGAGTTGCCACCCGGCCAGTATTTTAATGGCCTAGCCGGTAAAACACCTGCCAAGGCCTTGGCCGGTATTACAAATTTACCAGCAATGCAGTTGCTGGTAATTTATAATACCCTTTAAAAGAAGCCCCTGGCCTGCCCCCAATTCGCACTGAACTTACTTTTTTTCCAGCGCTGTGGACATCTCTGCGATTTTGCTCCGCCCCTTTTGTGGCACACCTCATAGCTCCGTCCCCTTTTGCGTCACAGACCGCCCCCTTTTGGTGCCCGCCCCCCCACTGGCCAGTAATATTTTTCAGTAAAGGTGGCAACCCTAATACTACCTAACCATCATACAGAACTAAGGCAGAATGCACATGGGGCCAGTGTATTTCAGCTGGTGTAAAAAAGCCCTAAAACTGCCCCTATGGCTTCCTATGCACTTCAATTGAAAATGTCCGATAGTACAAGTACTGGTTCAGTTCAGCTCAAAAACAAGGGCCACCTGGGTGGTGTCATGCTTATTTCTCATCAGCCTCAATACATCTTGCAGCATATAAATGTACTGAAAGCAAAACCAGTACATTTTATTACATCAATAAATTCATTATTTGTTTTTAATTGCAAACACTAGTGTCAGTAATCATATTTTACCTACTTCATCTTATTTTTGGGCCCTACAAGCTCTCCCCTGTTAAAGCCCCACCATGAATAAGCCCTATGGTTGTGCAGATGTATAAGGAATACTGTGCTTAACCACCACATTAACATTAAAAAAATTCAAAGTGCACTCAGGTGAATCATATTCTCTTCTATATTAAAACACAGTGTCAGAACGGGTAAAGGTCTGTTGACAGGATGGAACAAGCTTTTCTAGGAAGTTTAATATAATACCAATAAAGACACAGTATAGAGTGTATTTTTATTTGCATTAAAAAATCAGTCACCACGTTTCGCAAAGCAGCATAAGGCTTTTGATTAAGCAATGCAGGGGGAAAAAAAATCAGTTTTCCCATAGGAGGAAAGTACGGTGTGTTTTCAAGATGATATCTTATATGTTCTACTTCCAAAGTTTATTTAGCCATAGTTCCTGCTGCACTGGTGCAGAATACTGTATAAGTGATTCACTGAGCAAAACAGTCTCTGTTTTTGGTTATATGGGATAATATAGATAAGAATGATTTGTTATCTTTATTATTATATCAAAGATAGAACTACGCTAATACATATATTGGCTTCATTTGTTTTGTTAAATAAAATCACATGAATTAGAAGGCTTTGCACAGGGCCAGTTTTAAGGGAGGGCAAGAAACACAGATGGGGATTTGATCCTGGGGCTCCTGGAACATCCACATGCAGCACTCTAGCCATCACTGAACTAAACCGCCACCTCCCGACCCTAACCCGCCCCCTCCCAGCCCGCACCCGGCCCATCCTGCCATTACCCCTCTATTTAGTGACCTATGCCTGCCCCGGGACGGGTGCAAGTCTATAAATTTAGGCGACAGAAGCTGGCAGCACTAGGTCGCGACCAGGGCGAGCAGGAGAAGAGCTCAACCTGGACTCCCCGAAGATTTTGTGCAGGAGCCGGCCTGAACTACAGTAGTCACTAGTTGGGTGCTATAGGCCAACAACTCAGGTGGGTTTGAGGGATCTCAATTCTCTATCCTCGGTCAATGTCATGTTAACAGAAATGGCTCTTTGTTTTGGCTGAGCAGCTACAGGATCTGATGGTTTTAGGATTGGCACTGGAGAACATAAGCAATGGTTTCAACGCTGATCACCCCTTGCTTATGTGTTAGGAATGGTACTAGTTTATAATAAAATAACAATAGTTGTAGCAAATGTCCTGGATGCAGACTATAGGCATTTATTACAGTGTTCACTGCATTCAGAGCCCATGACTAAGTGCCCTTAGGGGTGCGAAACGCGGAGGGTAGATGGAGATGCTGAATCCCTTGGTCATGTGGATCGGTTTGAGCGCCGGTCAGCTCTTCTTCCATAACCATCACTTCATTCAGAGGAACAGTGAAGAAAAAGGAGGCTGCAAGAAAAGGGATTTTGTTCAGAGCCGGGCCAAGTAACATGTCACTCAAGGAAATTCTACTTGACCCAGTGTCCTGTCTGTTTCATCAACTCCCAGTACCGCTGGGCCCTCTGTTTGCTCTTTTCAGCTCATACCATTCCTTGCTGCTCCGCAATTCTCCCCACTCCAACTTCCATTCAAGGTGTTGTTGCCTCAAAGTGTATTTTATATATGCCTTAATTATGTAGTTGAGTGATAATACAGATTATAACTCTTCTCTGCGCAGCACCCGGTTCTCCATAAACCCTAGAATCCAGCTGGGTGCATTTGCTTCTCGGCAAGTCTGAATATCTTCGGTCCTGTGTATCCTCACGCTTTGCCTGGTAGACACTATCCTGGGCCCCTAAAATCTGTTACAGAAACTGTTTTGTTCTGTTTCAAAATAGTTTTATTAATTGTTGCTATGTAGTATGATATGGTAAATGAATCTTAAACTAGCCTGGACAGAAAAATGTTGCAACCCTGCCGGTTGAAGTTTATTATTTTGTACACTTTTTGAAGAACACATAATAACTACCACTGTAGCGTACATTCGGTTAATGTTGAAGAACATGATTTGTATTTGATTTGCTATGGAAATGCCTTATGTATGTATGTGAGTGAGGCCCTTTTTTATGATTCACTGAAGCTTGTTTGCATAATATGTCCAACATATGGTGCCCATCTGACATGTGTTTGCAGAAGCATCACCTACTAGTGGGATTAAGCTGTAAATCTTTATTGGCTTGTGTGGCAAAATGTAGTGAGTAGCAATAGCAAATTGCCCATAAAATATACAATTGTTTTTTGTGTCACAGCAATAAAAGTTAAAGTTTTATGTAAAATATCTGACCAATATTTTTTTAATCTAATGATTATTATTCAGTGGAATCCTGACGACGGTTCAGAGAGAACCGAAACGCATTGATGTGGGGGAATATGTGAAGATTTAATAAGTCCATTTATGATTATGTCTGTAATTTTATATATATATATATATATATATATATATATATATATATATATATATATATGTCAATTTAGTGAGCGCACTCTTACCGGATTTCTTACGATGTGGGTGCGTTGGTCAAAGCATTCTAGTACAAAATAGTAAATGGACCCGCACTCCAAGTTTTTTGTGAAAAAAAGTGTTGAATTTTATTCACAGGTGCATATCCAACGTTTCGGTGAACGTTGGATATGCACCTGTGAATAAAATTCAACACTTTTTACTATTTTATATATATAGATATATATATATATATATATATATATATATATATATATATATATATATATATATATATATATATATATAGGGAAAGGTGGGTACAAGCTGCACACCTCAAAATATACAGAGATACCTGGGTGCTCTGGTTAGAAAATAAACAGAAATTGCACGTGGTGCCGGCACTCACAGGATTTGCATGAAAAATTCAAAACATGCGATATGTTGAAAATCAAGAAAAAAAGGTTTATTAAATCCGACGTTTCGGTTCCCCACAGGAACCTTTCTCAAGGACAAACAGTGCTGAACAGGAAGTGACAGTTTAAATACCCAAAAAGGCGCCAAAACAGTTGCCAGGCAACCCCTGACTCCACCCCATCCCCATTAGTGGTAGACTCCAAGTGTAGCAAGTCCATATAAATTACAGAAAGTGTATAGGTATGTATACATCTAAAGAAATGAAGAAAGCAAGTAGAGAACAAAAAACAAAAAACACATGCACACTGGTCATAACAACGGGCCTCATGGTATGTGACTTTAATAATAGGCCCACTCAAGCATCAAATTTGGCAACCCCAAGTAGACCATCCGGTGGGTTTTTGGAGTAGAGTCTCCTGTTCAAGATAGTGTATGGGCTGCAACGCTGTGCCAAGCCCTGGTACTGTATTGGTGGGTGGGCCAATCTTGCGAACCAGCCACAGGTATAGGCAATATACTCTGTCTTAGTTCGCTATCTGCGTATACACCGCAGATGCGCACTAGACATCCACCCTACGCATCCCATCTATATGCCCCTTGGCCACTGTTCTACGTGGGTGCTAAGCGTCCAATGCCCGTCCTCGCAAAAGCTAAGGGTCAGACATGGATCAGCAACACCTGAGTTCACAGTGCCGCACTTGGCCTGTGTGCGCTCTAAGTGGCCCATCGAGGGGTATTGGGGTATGGAATAAAGTATTAGTGCCGTCTACCACTAGCCACATACCAGTACTCACTATTGCGAATGAACCAACCGCACCCAGACAGGTCTTCGTATTACGTGCGTTGAGTGCCTAGTCCTAGTAGCTTTACCAGAGACCGCTTACATGTGCCCGAGACCAGTAGATGTACATCTGGAGAAGTAGAGTATAGACTAAATTTAAAAACAATAAGTAGAATGCTAATGAACCAGAGCAAATGCAAACAACATATATCAGAGCCATAAGGTCATATCAAAGTCCACAGGACCAGGCATATATAAAGCGTCAGTAGAAGCAGCCCAATGGTAGGGACTCGTTTAGTCCCCTGGGTGACAAAGTGTTCAGTCTATGGATCCAACGGGCTTCCCTTCGTAAGAGGGCGAGGTCACGGTCACCCCCCCTGGATAGGGGTGGCTGGTGGTCGATCGCCATGCACTTAAAAGTAGGTAGTCCATGGGCTTTGGTAAGAAAATGTCTGGCGACCGGTTGTAGGGAGTGTCCTTCCCTGAGGGCCTTACTAATAGAAGATCTATGGTTGCTTATGCGCTCTCTGAGCGTGGTGATTGTTTTTCCAACATAATAAAGACCACAAGGGCAAGTGATGATATAGACTACATATGTTGAGGTACAGGTAAGTCTGTGAAGTATTTTAAGTCTTTTTCCGGAGTGGGGATGTGGAAAGTCAGGCCCGCTCAATAGGCAACGGCAGGTAGTACAGTCTGGGCACCTGTAGCAACCCAACTTGGTAAGTTTGGTTAGCCAGTTGGTCGAGTTTGCGCATTGTCCCTTAAAGTCAGTGACCATTAGAATGTCTTTTAGGTTTTTGCCCCTTTTATACCCCATCATGGGGTTAGGTGCCCCACATAACGAAAGAGATTCATCCATGTTGATCATGGGCCAATTGGATTTTATTGTCGTAGCTAGTTGTCTAGTAGCAGTTGTATAGGTGGTGGTAAAAATCAGAGGGGTGGGGCCCTTTGGGGGTAATGGCTTCTTCTGTAATAGGGAGCCCTGTGTGTGCTGCTTTGCTCTTTGTAGTTGGGTCTCTAATAGGTGGTAGTCGTACCCTCTATTAAGGAATCTGTCGAACATTGTACGGAGTTGTGTGTCAGTCGATTGTGGGTCACTATTGTTCCTAATGACCCTTATAAACTGGGAGTACGGAATGCCCCTGATCGTAGCGGGTGGGTGGCTACTGGCCGCATGTAGTATCGAGTTTCGATCCGTCTGTTTACGAAACAACCTGGTGCCCAAACCCCCTTGGTGTTTGTATATATTGAGGTCGAGAAAGTCAACTTCTTGGGTGTGATAGGCCAAGGTTAGTTTGATGGGAGTGTCTAGGTCATTAAGGCCTTGGTGGAATTCTAATAAAGCTTGCTCACCAGCTGTCCAGATCATGAACAGATCGTCAATGTAACGAAAGTATAATAAAATTGACCGGCCTATCCAAGGTGAAATGTGTGTAGTCTCGAATGTTAACATGTATAAATTGGCATATGATGGAGCGAGGGCACTGCCCATGGCTGTGCCCGATGTTTGCAGGTAAAAGGAGTTTTCAAAACGAAAAAAATTTCTTGTAAGTATCAGCTCCAGTAGCTGTAATATGAATTCACACGGGGTTTGACAGTCGGTATTGTTGGACAAGGCACTTCTACATGCAGAGATTCCCTGGCTATGTGGGATGACAGTGTATAGACTTTTCACATCCATGGTAACCAGGAGGCAGTCTGTAGGGATTGCGTCCAATGAATGTAGTTTTGTAATGACATGTGTGGAGTCCTGAGTATATGATGGCATAGACATTACATGAGGTTGTAGAAAATGGTCTATGTAAGTGGATGCCGGTTGGTACAGGGACCCTACCGCAGATATTATGGGCCTGCCCGGAGGGGCTGATTGGGACTTGTGGATCTTGGGTAAAGTATAAATAATGGGGGTACGTGGGTATTCCGTCGTCATGTAATTCAATTCATCCTCACTGATCCACCCTGCTCTGTGTCCCATAGTGAGAAAATTGTCCAATTCTTTTTTATATTTGGGTGTAGGGTCACATGTCAAGGGTTGGTAAGTAAGGGGATCAGCTAATTGTGAAAGGATTTCAGTACGGTAATATGCATAGTCAAGTAACACAATGGATCCCCCTTTATCGGCTGGTCGGATGACTAAGTTTTTGTCTCCCTTTAGAGTGCCAATGGCTTCACGTTCGGCGCGTGTGAGATTAGGGGTCATGTGGCATTGTTGTGTCATGGAACTAGTCTCTTTGTTCAGTACTTTGCTAAAAGTCCGAATGGCCGCCGGTGTGTTGGGGGGGTCAAAGGTACTTTTCCCTTTAAAGAGGGGCATGGTCCTGTCAGGGGTGTCACGGAAATGCTCTTTGAGCTTAAGTTTTCTTTGAAATCTATGTATATCAACAAGTAGTTCGAAAGCATCCGGTTTGTGTTGTGGAATGAAGGAAAGTCCTTTATTAAGGAGAGCTATCTCGCCAGGCGTGAGTACGTGTTGGCTTAAGTTGAAGATTACAGTCTCCTGGCCCGTGGTGGCTTGCCTTTTGGGTTTCCTCCCCCCCCCGTCTGATGTGCCTGCGCCGTCTTTTCTTATGCCAGGGTCTTTCTTGGAGCGGGTAGACACTCCTAAAAAAGACTCTGGGCCCTTGGGGTCTGCACCTGAATCTGAGTCAGTAGACTGGTCAGAACTGTCAATGGTTTGTAAGGATTTGGGAACCCGTTTTCTACGTACAAAGGGGCCTCTGCGGTGGGTGTTGTTGATACCCATTAACCAGCCATAGACTCGTTTATTTTTGTAGTCTTCTGATACCTTTCTGAGTTTGTTTTGTTTGAAACTGGCTAGGTCCTGTTTATGTTTATCTAGGAGTGAATTGATTTTATTTAGCCAGTCAGATGTGCTGTCATCCTTGAGGCGATTCAGATATTGTTCCTCTGTGTGTTTTATGTCTTGTTTGACTACGGCTAGTTCTTTTCCCACCTGCTCCACTACCAGTAATATTAGGTCAAACGAGCACCGGTTTAGTATCCCACACCATTTGCTACAAAATTCAGGGTTGTTTCTGCCTAGGGTGGGGATATTGGTGACTCTAAATCCTCGCGGAATAAGTTTTTGCCTATGGTAGTTGGATAGGTATACCCCGTGTAGTTGGAGGTCGATCTCCCTTTTTTTGAGGTTCAATAAATTGTGATAAATGTCAAGAGGTGTATTGTCTACTGTTATGTCAGAAGGGGATTCAGTGAATAGAATCCGGTCAGCATCCTGTACTGAGAAAGTGAATTCTCTACTGGTGTCTACGTCGAACAAGTGTTGTGAGGCGCTGTCTTCCACCCCCTGTGACATGTCAGGCCGTGTGTTATTGGGCTGAAAGTTATGGGTATGTGTGCTAGCAATCCTAAACCAAAGAGGATCAGTCTCGGGCCTTAATGGATATTCCTTATACTCTAGTGCGCATATATGCAGGGTATATGGTCAATGCACATAAATAAACAACATAGAGTACCTGTGCGGGTAAACAGTTCCGACGTTTACCCCTAAGCGCACATGATCAATGGCCGTGGTAGGCCCTCTTACGTGAGGGGTGATTACACAAGGTGCTGCAGAGATCCGTTGTCCCACCGGGAGAGAATGTGTCCTCACGGTGTATGATTGCTGTGCAGGTTCCGGGTGCGATGGCCACTTGCGATGGGATGTCGCTAACAGTGATGCCGTCGGGTGCTGCGTCCCTCAGTGTTCAGCGCGCGCTGTCCGTCTGGGCGCGATGTGTCTCCGTCGCTAAAGCATACTGCGCCGGCTGCGGGGGATGGGCGTTCGGTTCCTCTGTTGGCGGTTGTGTTGATGCCGTCTGATCCTCGCTGTTCCTCTGCAGGAGCTGCCAGTGGTCGCGCCTCGAGTGTCAGTGGAGCGCTGACCTCTCTGGCAATCTTTGTCAAAACTTCAGGAGTGCAGATCAACGGAAGTGTTGATCTTATATGATATAATGTTGCAAATGGACTGGTTCAAAAAGAAACACTGTCCCTTTGTGATAAACCGACAGCGTTACAATGTTGACGCTGATAGTGATTAACCATTCAAGTCCATAGTTGATAGTCCAAGTGGACACAAAAAGAAAAGGTGAAAATTGGGCAAAAACTATTTTTAAACAAAAAAACCGAAAAATGAGTAATCTTTCCGTATTAGGGTGCTGCTTGAGGCACTGAGCGCATTGTCCAGTGTATAGTATAGGGAAAGGTGGGTACAAGCTGCACACCTCAAAATATACAGAGATACCTGGGTGCTCTGGTTAGAAAATAAACAGAAATTGCACGTGGTGCCGGCACTCACAGGATTTGCATGAAAAATTCAAAACATGCGATATGTTGAAAATCAAGAAAAAAAGGTTTATTAAATCCGACGTTTCGGTTCCCCACAGGAACCTTTCTCAAGGACAAACAGTGCTGAACAGGAAGTGACAGTTTAAATACCCAAAAAGGCGCCAAAACAGTTGCCAGGCAACCCCTGACTCCACCCCATCCCCATTAGTGGTAGACTCCAAGTGTAGCAAGTCCATATAAATTACAGAAAGTGTATAGGTATGTATACATCTAAAGAAATGAAGAAAGCAAGTAGAGAACAAAAAACAAAAAACACATGCACACTGGTCATAACAACGGGCCTCATGGTATGTGACTTTAATAATAGGCCCACTCAAGCATCAACCCACCGGATGGTCTACTTGGGGTTGCCAAATTTGATGCTTGAGTGGGCCTATTATTAAAGTCACATACCATGAGGCCCGTTGTTATGACCAGTGTGCATGTGTTTTTTGTTTTTTGTTCTCTACTTGCTTTCTTCATTTCTTTAGATGTATACATACCTATACACTTTCTGTAATTTATATGGACTTGCTACACTTGGAGTCTACCACTAATGGGGATGGGGTGGAGTCAGGGGTTGCCTGGCAACTGTTTTGGCGCCTTTTTGGGTATTTAAACTGTCACTTCCTGTTCAGCACTGTTTGTCCTTGAGAAAGGTTCCTGTGGGGAACCGAAACGTCGGATTTAATAAACCTTTTTTTCTTGATTTTCAACATATCGCATGTTTTGAATTTTTCATGCAAATCCTGTGAGTGCCGGCACCACGTGCAATTTCTGTTTATTTTCTAACCAGAGCACCCAGGTATCTCTGTATATTTTGAGGTGTGCAGCTTGTACCCACCTTTCCCTATACTATACACTGGACAATGCGCTCAGTGCCTCAAGCAGCACCCTAATACGGAAAGATTACTCATTTTTCGGTTTTTTTGTTTAAAAATAGTTTTTGCCCAATTTTCACCTTTTCTTTTTGTGTCCACTTGGACTATCAACTATGGACTTGAATGGTTAATCACTATCAGCGTCAACATTGTAACGCTGTCGGTTTATCACAAAGGGACAGTGTTTCTTTTTGAACCAGTCCATTTGCAACATTATATCATATAAGATCAACACTTCCGTTGATCTGCACTCCTGAAGTTTTGACAAAGATTGCCAGAGAGGTCAGCGCTCCACTGACACTCGAGGCACGACCACTGGCAGCTCCTGCAGAGGAACAGCGAGGATCAGACGGCATCAACACAACCGCCAACAGAGGAACCGAACGCCCATCCCCCGCAGCCGGCGCAGTATGCTTTAGCGACGGAGACACATCGCGCCCAGACGGACAGCGCGCGCTGAACACTGAGGGACGCAGCACCCGACGGCATCACTGTTAGCGACATCCCATCGCAAGTGGCCATCGCACCCGGAACCTGCACAGCAATCATACACCGTGAGGACACATTCTCTCCCGGTGGGACAACGGATCTCTGCAGCACCTTGTGTAATCACCCCTCACGTAAGAGGGCCTACCACGGCCATTGATCATGTGCGCTTAGGGGTAAACGTCGGAACTGTTTACCCGCACAGGTACTCTATGTTGTTTATTTATGTGCATTGACCATATACCCTGCATATATGCGCACTAGAGTATAAGGAATATCCATTAAGGCCCGAGACTGATCCTCTTTGGTTTAGGATTGCTAGCACACATACCCATAACTTTCAGCCCAATAACACACGGCCTGACATGTCACAGGGGGTGGAAGACAGCGCCTCACAACACTTGTTCGACGTAGACACCAGTAGAGAATTCACTTTCTCAGTACAGGATGCTGACCGGATTCTATTCACTGAATCCCCTTCTGACATAACAGTAGACAATACACCTCTTGACATTTATCACAATTTATTGAACCTCAAAAAAAGGGAGATCGACCTCCAACTACACGGGGTATACCTATCCAACTACCATAGGCAAAAACTTATTCCGCGAGGATTTAGAGTCACCAATATCCCCACCCTAGGCAGAAACAACCCTGAATTTTGTAGCAAATGGTGTGGGATACTAAACCGGTGCTCGTTTGACCTAATATTACTGGTAGTGGAGCAGGTGGGAAAAGAACTAGCCGTAGTCAAACAAGACATAAAACACACAGAGGAACAATATCTGAATCGCCTCAAGGATGACAGCACATCTGACTGGCTAAATAAAATCAATTCACTCCTAGATAAACATAAACAGGACCTAGCCAGTTTCAAACAAAACAAACTCAGAAAGGTATCAGAAGACTACAAAAATAAACGAGTCTATGGCTGGTTAATGGGTATCAACAACACCCACCGCAGAGGCCCCTTTGTACGTAGAAAACGGGTTCCCAAATCCTTACAAACCATTGACAGTTCTGACCAGTCTACTGACTCAGATTCAGGTGCAGACCCCAAGGGCCCAGAGTCTTTTTTAGGAGTGTCTACCCGCTCCAAGAAAGACCCTGGCATAAGAAAAGACGGCGCAGGCACATCAGACGGGGGGGGAGGAAACCCAAAAGGCAAGCCACCACGGGCCAGGAGACTGTAATCTTCAACTTAAGCCAACACGTACTCACGCCTGGCGAGATAGCTCTCCTTAATAAAGGACTTTCCTTCATTCCACAACACAAACCGGATGCTTTCGAACTACTTGTTGATATACATAGATTTCAAAGAAAACTTAAGCTCAAAGAGCATTTCCGTGACACCCCTGACAGGACCATGCCCCTCTTTAAAGGGAAAAGTACCTTTGACCCCCCCAACACACCGGCGGCCATTCGGACTTTTAGCAAAGTACTGAACAAAGAGACTAGTTCCATGACACAACAATGCCACATGACCCCTAATCTCACACGCGCCGAACGTGAAGCCATTGGCACTCTAAAGGGAGACAAAAACTTAGTCATCCGACCAGCCGATAAAGGGGGATCCATTGTGTTACTTGACTATGCATATTACCGTACTGAAATCCTTTCACAATTAGCTGATCCCCTTACTTACCAACCCTTGACATGTGACCCTACACCCAAATATAAAAAAGAATTGGACAATTTTCTCACTATGGGACACAGAGCAGGGTGGATCAGTGAGGATGAATTGAATTACATGACGACGGAATACCCACGTACCCCCATTATTTATACTTTACCCAAGATCCACAAGTCCCAATCAGCCCCTCCGGGCAGGCCCATAATATCTGCGGTAGGGTCCCTGTACCAACCGGCATCCACTTACATAGACCATTTTCTACAACCTCATGTAATGTCTATGCCATCATATACTCAGGACTCCACACATGTCATTACAAAACTACATTCATTGGACGCAATCCCTACAGACTGCCTCCTGGTTACCATGGATGTGAAAAGTCTATACACTGTCATCCCACATAGCCAGGGAATCTCTGCATGTAGAAGTGCCTTGTCCAACAATACCGACTGTCAAACCCCGTGTGAATTCATATTACAGCTACTGGAGCTGATACTTACAAGAAATTTTTTTCGTTTTGAAAACTCCTTTTACCTGCAAACATCGGGCACAGCCATGGGCAGTGCCCTCGCTCCATCATATGCCAATTTATACATGTTAACATTCGAGACTACACACATTTCACCTTGGATAGGCCGGTCAATTTTATTATACTTTCGTTACATTGACGATCTGTTCATGATCTGGACAGCTGGTGAGCAAGCTTTATTAGAATTCCACCAAGGCCTTAATGACCTAGACACTCCCATCAAACTAACCTTGGCCTATCACACCCAAGAAGTTGACTTTCTCGACCTCAATATATACAAACACCAAGGGGGTTTGGGCACCAGGTTGTTTCGTAAACAGACGGATCGAAACTCGATACTACATGCGGCCAGTAGCCACCCACCCGCTACGATCAGGGGCATTCCATACTCCCAGTTTATAAGGGTCATTAGGAACAATAGTGACCCACAATCGACTGACACACAACTCCGTACAATGTTCGACAGATTCCTTAATAGAGGGTACGACTACCACCTATTAGAGACCCAACTACAAAGAGCAAAGCAGCACACACAGGGCTCCCTATTACAGAAGAAGCCATTACCCCCAAAGGGCCCCACCCCTCTGATTTTTACCACCACCTATACAACTGCTACTAGACAACTAGCTACGACAATAAAATCCAATTGGCCCATGATCAACATGGATGAATCTCTTTCGTTATGTGGGGCACCTAACCCCATGATGGGGTATAAAAGGGGCAAAAACCTAAAAGACATTCTAATGGTCACTGACTTTAAGGGACAATGCGCAAACTCGACCAACTGGCTAACCAAACTTACCAAGTTGGGTTGCTACAGGTGCCCAGACTGTACTACCTGCCGTTGCCTATTGAGCGGGCCTGACTTTCCACATCCCCACTCCGGAAAAAGACTTAAAATACTTCACAGACTTACCTGTACCTCAACATATGTAGTCTATATCATCACTTGCCCTTGTGGTCTTTATTATGTTGGAAAAACAATCACCACGCTCAGAGAGCGCATCAGCAACCATAGATCTTCTATTAGTAAGGCCCTCAGGGAAGGACACTCCCTACAACCGGTCGCCAGACATTTTCTTACCAAAGCCCATGGACTACCTACTTTTAAGTGCATGGCGATCGACCACCAGCCACCCCTATCCAGGGGGGGTGACCGTGACCTCGCCCTCTTACGAAGGGAAGCCCGTTGGATCCATAGACTGAACACTTTGTCACCCAGGGGACTAAACGAGTCCCTACCATTGGGCTGCTTCTACTGACGCTTTATATATGCCTGGTCCTGTGGACTTTGATATGACCTTATGGCTCTGATATATGTTGTTTGCATTTGCTCTGGTTCATTAGCATTCTACTTATTGTTTTTAAATTTAGTCTATACTCTACTTCTCCAGATGCACATCTACTGGTCTCGGGCACATGTAAGCGGTCTCTGGTAAAGCTACTAGGACTAGGCACTCAACGCACGTAATACGAAGACCTGTCTGGGTGCGGTTGGTTCATTCGCAATAGTGAGTACTGGTATGTGGCTAGTGGTAGACGGCACTAATACTTTATTCCATACCCCAATACCCCTCGATGGGCCACTTAGAGTGCACACAGGCCAAGTGCGGCACTGTGAACTCAGGTGTTGCTGATCCATGTCTGACCCTTAGCTTTTGCGAGGACGGGCATTGGACGCTTAGCACCCACGTAGAACAGTGGCCAAGGGGCATATAGATGGGATGCGTAGGGTGGATGTCTAGTGCGCATCTGCGGTGTATACGCAGATAGCGAACTAAGACAGAGTATATTGCCTATACCTGTGGCTGGTTCGCAAGATTGGCCCACCCACCAATACAGTACCAGGGCTTGGCACAGCGTTGCAGCCCATACACTATCTTGAACAGGAGACTCTACTCCAAAAACCCACCGGATGGTCTACTTGGGGTTGCCAAATTTGATGCTTGAGTGGGCCTATTATTAAAGTCACATACCATGAGGCCCGTTGTTATGACCAGTGTGCATGTGTTTTTTGTTTTTTGTTCTCTACTTGCTTTCTTCATTTCTTTAGATGTATACATACCTATACACTTTCTGTAATTTATATGGACTTGCTACACTTGGAGTCTACCACTAATGGGGATGGGGTGGAGTCAGGGGTTGCCTGGCAACTGTTTTGGCGCCTTTTTGGGTATTTAAACTGTCACTTCCTGTTCAGCACTGTTTGTCCTTGAGAAAGGTTCCTGTGGGGAACCGAAACGTCGGATTTAATAAACCTTTTTTTCTTGATTTTCAACATATCGCATGTTTTGAATTTTTCATGCAAATCCTGTGAGTGCCGGCACCACGTGCAATTTCTATATATATATATATATATATATGTGTGTATGTGTATATATATATATATATATGTGTATGTGTATATATATATATATATATATATATATATATGTATGTGTATATATATATATATATATATATATATATATGTATGTGTATATATGTATGTGTATATATATATATATATATATATATATATATATGTGTATATATATAATGGATGCCGGCACTACTTGTATAGTAGGTATATTGTGCCTGGGTGCAGTAGCAAGAAAATATGGTACAAAGTAGACAGAGGATCACACTCACAGGACTTAATGCAAAAATTCTGGTATTTATTGGAGCAAAAAGCTAACAATTCGGCTAGCACTCTTAGCCTTTATCAAAGTGCTTGATACAAACAATCCACAACCATTTAACAGTAGTGTGATACCGAGCACTCTGTGTGGTAAGATGTATATCTTAGCACACTCCCATATCTGACAGTTTGAGGTCTTTGATTACAGCCTACTCTCCTCTAAAAGTTGCCAGCGTTTTTGGAACGTGAATGCATTTTCGGCACCTAGTATATGATGTAAGTGACAGAAGATTGAGCAAGATTTAGCTACTTTTTAGCACTTCACCTGGTCTGAGATAGCGAAGTCAACTCTGGCCAAAGAGGTAGCGCTCAGTAAAGTCCTCACTTTAGTGAATTTGAGGAGTAGCACCCGTTCGCCGGAGCAAAAATAAGCCTAGCGATGGTCTGGTTTGCTAGCGAATTAGCGCTTGTCCCTGCGGGTGGCAACACTAGTGAATTGTTGCTAGCATTAGCCACTTCGCTCTTTAATAAATCTGCCCCTTAGTGTTTTACATAACCCCATATTTCTAAAAAAAAAATATGCCATGAATGTTATTAAAAGATCCAAATATAAACAGTACAAATCAAACAAAGAACTGAACGGAGTGCTAAAAAATCCTGTAAAACTTCTAAAAATTAGAGTTTCTGGGTAATTACTAGCGAAAAAAACCCCGAAAACCTGATTCTGATTTGATTAAAAATGGTCCAATAGGATTAGTGTATCTTCCACTGACTTCTATGGAACCTCAAAGGCTTAACTTTTGTATTAGATTTTTTCACGAAGTTATAAAATGCCCAACTGTGTGATGTTGCAATGGCAGTTTCCAGTTTCCACTAAGATGAAAATCGAACCGTAGCTGCAATGATCAGAACATTTCTTTCCGAGTTTTGTTGTAATTTAAATCATTCCAACTCTTCCTTCTTTGAAGCTTTGGAAACAAGAGGCATTACCTGCAAGATTAGGCAAAAAATACAAATACGGGGGGGCTTTTATCAGGAATGCATGGAACCTGGGGGTTTCCTGATAACTGGTCTTCCAAAAACACAATGCTACAAAATAGCATTGAGATGCCAAAAATCCCATTGCAGTTGTCCTATTCTTGAAATGAATGCATTACAATAGAAAACAATACAAGCACATAAGTAAAAATGAAGAATCACTCTTTTAATTCACTCTTTTAAGTAGCTTTTTAAATAACTGTTTTGCAGATTGGATCTAAATCTCTAATATACAATTGAAAATGTTTCTATTTTTATATACTAAGGATAAAACATTAATTACCCAATATGTGTTTCCTTAAATATGAATATGATGCTGTTCGTAGAATGTGTGGCACTTTTAAACATTAAACTATATATACAGATGGAGATCATTTTACCTGTCTGGATTGATAAATAAATTGACTTTTATTGGCCTTACTCTTATTATTGAAGTAAAACAAAGTGGATCTCCCCACCATACTCATAACTGCTAAATTAGTTAGCATTTTCACTTATTTCTGGAATACCTCTATTTGATTCTGCCTTGCCAAGTGCCTCTGCTATATTACTTGAGTGGTTATGTTTTTATACTTCATATGCCAATCTCTATTTGAGTCTCAGGAGTACCTGGCAAGCCTAGGGGCTTTAATACCTTCCATGAACAACCAAAGGAAAGTCATATGATGAGCAGGTTAAAGAGCTACTGGAGGTAGGTTTCCCTCAGTCTTTCCTACTTACCAACTTGAGTTGGTGGTCTGTTTGGTATACTTTACTAGAGAGAATTTTCAGACAAATAAAGTACAGGAATGGAGAACTGGATTTAGTACTGGTGACTGAGGTACACTGTAGAATGCATAACAGGAAAGTGACAGAGAGGAATGTTTAAGGTTAAATAAACTAGCAAAAATAAGCAATGTACATGACATGGTCCAGTAAAATGATTGGACAGACAATGGGTGTGTGTGCCATTTGTGTGCAAAAGAAGAAAATAAACCCATTGGTGCTTCAAAGCCAAACTGTTACAGAAAAACAATGCCTACAGTGAAAGTCCTTGGAATTATGTTGTTGAACAGGAACAATAGAACATGATACAGACAAATGTCCAGCCATGGTATATTGAAAAGATCATTTATGCACACATTGACTAAGAGAACCCATTGTGTGATAGAGGCCCAAGAGTGACAGAGGAGGGAGGCATGAGCGGCAGAGGGGAGTGAATCCAGACTAAAAGTAGGCAGAAGAATTTGAACAGGCACCTTCCCAGCACCCCCACATCATTGTGCCCTACGCAGTTGCCTCTTCTGCCTACCCCTAGTTCCGGCCCTGGTGACAATTCTGGCATGATTTACCAATAAAGCACTGTATGCATTTTATGCAAACAACATGGGAACTTGCATAGGTTTTTGAATCTAGGGCTTTTGTTATTAAATGTGTCCTATTTAAAGGCTAATAGACACTGCCTTTTCTCAATCAAACTGTCACTTTGGAAAGCTTTATTACTGAACACATATAAGAGTTGAGCGTGCTATAGACGAGAGCATTTTGCTCTTGCTACTGACATTGGCTTGCTCTTTAGTGTGGATTCTACTTGGTACTGGCAGAAATGAAGGAAAGGGCAACTGTGGTCAGCCAAGAAGTTCTGTTTCAAGCCCAAAGCTATTGAATTCCTATACTCAAGAATGCAGACATGAACCTCAACTTTTCAAGAGTTATATCCTAATCACACCCCAATCATGCACCTGGTAGTGTACTTGAGTGTGAAAAGTAAATCTAGAAGACATGTAGAAAATATGGGAGGGTGTGCAGCATCATCAATGTAAGGTCTACATTTTTTTCAGATTTAAGTAATAAAAGCAGGAGACTTGATTGATACCAACAATAACTGGGGTTTTGAGGACCAAACGTGGTAGAGTCTCCAAAAATTCTGAGAGTATTGGCATTTTCTGGAATAAGACAACTGCATCGATTTCCCTTTTTTGTAAGTCTTAAGGGGTTATTTATTAAAGAAAAAAGTCTGACTCTTTATAGGGGGAAAACTCTATTTTTTCTTAGAAAAAAAACTCAGATTTCAAACACAGAGGCTGTTGAACGTCTGAATAAAAAAGTACTCCTTCTCAAACCTGTCAAGGTCATGTTGAAGTCAATGGCAGATGTCCCGTTTAAAATTGGAATATATCATGATCTGTGCTGGGTTTTGTGAAATAAATCAAAAAATTTGTGGTTTTCGGGCATTAATCCGCAAAAAGCAGATTTTTCTGGCCTGAACCCCGAAAAAAACGTACAATTGGGTTTTTTTCCGGATTTTATCTAGTCTTTTCCTACACTAGATTTAATATATTGATTATATGGTAAAAATGTACACGGGAGTTTGGTCGAAGTGGTTTTAAGAAAATAGTTTTCAGATTTTAGTAGATAACCCCCTTAATCTAACTAAATCAAACCACTGGAATTATGAACAAGGTCCATGTGTTATCATAAATCAAATTAAATTATGCTTAATACTACATTTACTGGATATAGTTAACAAGAGGTCAGTTTGCATAAGATGAATGATACACAAATTGGAAAATATTATGACATATATATTATAACGTTTGTTATGAATTTCTTACATACTGGTGCTCATACTCCTCCTATGCAGCACAACTGTGGGAAGTATTATTGCTTTCTTCTGCAGTTTTTGGATTCTGTGATCAGCGCCGATCCTGGGGCTGCTGCCGCCTGAGGCAGCAGCCCAGATGCCGCCCCCCTCCTCTCCCGCTCCGCGCTTAAAAATTAGCGTCGGAGCGGGTTTCAGGGGGCAGTATCGCTAGTGCATTGAGCGCTATAGCGCTCTTTGCACTAGCTGAGCCGAATTTCCGGATTAAAACCCGGAAGTTCGGCTCTTAAAGTTACAAGAGGCGGCTTTTTGCCGCCCCTTGTAACTGGCCGCTCGCTGCCGCCTGAGGCAAGGGTTTCACCTTGCCTCATGGCAGAAGCGGCCCTGTCTGTGATACAGACAAAGTACAATCATGGCAGTTATATTAGTCAAGCTAATTCAACCACTTTATTAGCTTCAAATTACAAGAACCAGCGATTGGAATGTTTTGAGGTGCTCTTCATTGAACAGGTCATGTTGTTTCGAATATAATAATCCATTTAGGCATAGACTCCCACTGAAAATCGTACGATCGGCAATACACGCAGAGATATTATCGGCAGCCGACAGAAATTTTCTAACCTGTCCCATCGACCAAACAACCGATCTCCGCTGGACGAAAAATGTCGGGACTCTCCACACACGGTTCGAAAATCATACGAATCCTCGATTCGTACGATCAGATCTTTGCGTCTATGGCCAGTTTTAGGTTTATTTTATCTCCCATGCAAGCCAATGCCACTAGTTGGAATTGCAAGTTTCAAGTTTGTTTCCCATTCTGCTTATTTAGTTTTATATTTGCCACATCCAACTTCAGGAGAAGACATTGACCTTATTCCGTTAGACATTTCTTCATAGACTTCAATAGTGTTTTCATGAGATAAATGAGGAAAAAAAGTTATTTTCACTTAATTGAAGTTGCCTCTTTATATCACTTTGGGGGTTATTAATCAAAGTCTGAATTTATGTCTATATTTTCTGAAAAAAATTCAGACCAAATCCGCACAGGTTTTTTCAGCTTATTTATTAAAAAAAACTTTCCCAAAAATTTTGTTTGCTGGAAAAAATTCCACAAAAGGATTTTTCATCTGATTTACATGTTTTTTTTGGATTTTTCACCCAAAAACTCAGAATTTTGCCCGAAAACTCTGAAAACTTTGGGGTATTGCCAAAAACCCAGCGCACATCAAAAAATCATTGCAACTTCTCCCTTTGACTTATATGCAACCCCGACAGGTCTGAGGTGCCGGATTTTCAGATTCTGACTTTTCCCCTCTTCAGGGTTTTATAAATTCCGAAAAATTCGTAATTTTTTTTAAAAGTCCGATTTGATTTTTGCATTCAGAGTTTAGTAAATAACCCCCTTTAAATTATATTGATAACTCCTGGATATTTCTGAATAGAAATACATTTTACTAAGGGGCTTAATTATTAAACCTCAAATTTTACTGGTTGAGAAAAACTAGAGTTTTTAGAGGAAAAAAACTCACATTTTTCGAGATTTATTATGCTCTGAAGCTGCTAAAAATTTTAATCCGAAAAAACCCCAGCCAAAACCTGCTGAAATCATGTATAATTCAATGGCATGTGATCCCTTTAACAAATGGAACATGTTTTATACTTACAGAATTCTCAATAGCTTTGGGCTGTTTGAGCTGGTTCGGTAATCCGGTAAATTTGAGTGTTTGTGACAGTTTGAAAAGGTGACACAATTCGAATTTAGTAATGGCAAATCTGTCGCGTTTCGCTTCCACAAAAAATTTGTGATATGGCGAAAAATTTGCGAAACACTTTGAAATCAATATGTGTCAAAATAATTTTGACGTGCGACAATTTTTATACTTGTGGCAATTTTGACGCCTGTTAATTTTTTTCCATTGCAACGGATTTTTCGCCAATGAGTTTTCGCCACAGTTTCACAAATTTATTTGCGAGTGGCAAAACGCAGAAATTCGCTGCGGATCTATACCTGGCGAATTTATGCGAAATAACATACTATTCAAATTGACACTCGATTTTGTCATGACTTTGTGTTACACTGATTTTTCTGAAAAAAAGTACTGGTAAATTAAGGGGATTCAAGAATGGAAGTTTGGTTGAATTCAATAGATTGATAAAAAGTTGAGTTTTAGTAAATAGGCCTCTACATATTCTGGTGGATAGCAAGAAATTTGCTAAATTCATAATTCTTAAAGGATTGTGCTGAATACTTTAAAGTCACCAGGGTACAGGGACCCTAAACTCACCAGATGTGTGAAATGTCGGATCCTGCAAAACCACACTAATTCTGATGAGCTGCAAGAAACCTAAATATTGAGTGTTCTTCTCTTTCTTGCCATTTTAACCTAGTCTGATTCTGCAAGGTCTGCAACTCATTTAATCCTGGCATCTTTCCACCACTAGTGATGTGGTAAATCATTTTAACATTCATTAAATCTGAGAATAAAGACTGTTCCCTAACTCACTTTTTAAAATGCAGGTTTGGCCCCTCAGAACAATTGCATGTGGTTCTTAGTCAGCATTCCAAAATCGGGAAAAGAAAATAAAAAAATCTGCTCTGTTACTTGAAACTTCAACGAGTATTGGAGAGAAGCCAAAGGTTGGACTTGCCTATATGCTCATTCTCCCCTGAGAATGCCATTAAAGCTTACTGTACTTCAGGATTATCAATAAGTGGATGAACAGTGACTTTATCTAGCTCACTCTGTAGGTATTTAGGCAGCACCAAGTTATCACATTACTTGCAGTGTTGTTGCTGAGTTTAATGCTTGAGTTCGTAATAACATTAAGCAATGTAAATTAGAATAATTGTGGGCACATTAAATACAGTTGAGGTGAATCCCATTCATCTATGAATAATGTAAGAATGTGTATGTACCGTCTATAAGATGTATGAATACATACCTACTGTATTTTATCAAATCTAATGCTACTTTTTTTTTTCCAAAAGACATAATAATTGAAAGTGTGGTCATAGATTTCCCTCCATATTAATAACAGTAATTGTAAGAGGTCAGGATGCTTAAATGCCATTCATAGTTTTTGAGGCTTAAAAAGAAAATTGACCTGAGTTTTACAGCTACTGTGCCTCTGGCCTTCCATTTCCTGATTCCATTCCTTACAGTTGAAACTGACAGATTAAACCTCTGAGATAGCTTTTTTTATAGCCTTCTCCTAAACCATGATACTGAACAATCTTTGTTTTCACATCTTTTGAGAGTTGCTTTGAGGATCCCATGATGTCACTCTTCAGAGGAGAGTCAAACAGAAACACAATTTGCAATTGGCCACCTTAAATGCCTTTTCTCATGATTGAACACACCTACCTATAAAGTTCAAGGCTTGACGAGCTAATCCAACCAATTTGGTGTTGCCAGTAATCTGTATTGAGCAGTTACATGCATTCAAATGAGCAAAATTACAAAGGTACTCACATTTTTGCACAGCCAGTTTTTACATACAATTTAATTTCATACAACTGAATACTGATTTATTTTTTCCTGTAATAATAAAACAGTACTTTCTTAGACAAATCTGTCAGAATATCAGTAAGAAGCCATTTATATACAAAATACGGCAAATAATAGGGCCCTTTACAGTTATCAGTGGCCACTTTAATCCATAGAAGTATCTAAATAAATTAAAATGGTTAAAATAATCACCCTTTTCAAGTTGAAAATGTATTCACTTCATTCTAAATGCAATATGTTAAATACCAGTAATTTTATATTTTCAGTAATAAGCAATTTAGAGAGAGAGAGAGAGAGAGGGTTTTTTTTAAAGGTTACACTAAATCAAAAACTCTGCATATGCATAAGGAATAGATTAACACATTCTTGTATTTTTATTACAGACCAACAACCAAAAACTAACCACCACCTACGGGTCAATCTTGTGCTATAGCACAAAAAAACAACTTGGCCAAAAATAATAGAACATCTTTTAACACTTAAACAATGGATACTGTTTCAAGTGACACTCCTAATCCGACAGAAAAAGAAATACCAATTTCCATCATCCTGAAAATGTAAGAGAAGATCATGTTGTCATACACAACCATCTTTTCCAACATACCCATTCCGATCAGGGGACAGAGTTGCTCTTAAAATAGCCAGGGCCAACCTCTCTCGAACCATCCGACAAGCAAAGCAGGAGTACACACTGAAGATTCAAAATCATTTTGACAACTCAAAAGACTCACACAACTTATGGCAAGGCATTCAGTACAAGCCTGCGCGGAGGAGCAGCAGCGACAAAGACGCCACACTCCCAGAGGAACTGAACAAGTTCTACGCACGGTTTGATGCGCTAAACAAAGAGCCTGTGAGGAAAGCCACACCTCCTCTCACCGACCAAGTCATCTGTCTACCCACGGCCGACGTGAGGCGAACCTTAACCAAGGTCAATCCACGAAAGGCTGCCGGACCAGACAACATTTCTGGTCGTGTGCTCAGAGACTGTGCTGATCAGCTGGCTGACGTCTTCACTGACATTTTCAACACATCGCTAAGCTAGATGATCATCCCCACATGCTTCAAGTCCACCACCATCATTCCAGTGCCAAAGAAATCTTCAGTAACCTGCCTGAATGACTACCGTCCTGTTGCACTAACCCCGGTCATCATGAAATGCTTCAAGAGACTTGTGATGGCACACATCAAGAGCACCCTCCCCCGCTCACTGGACCCACTACTATTTGCATATCGGCCAAACAGGTCAACTGAGGATGCCATATCTTCTGCACTCCACCTCTCACTAACTCATCTGGACAAGAAAGACAGTTATGTGAGAATGCTGTTCATAGACTTAAGCTCAGCATTCAATACCATCATCCCTCAAAAGCTGAGTGGGAAACTAAGAGAGCTGGGATTGAGTACCACTTTGTGCAATTGGATCTTGGACTTTCTGTCAGAGAGGCCTCAGTCTGTTCGTATCGGCAACAAGGTTTCCAGCACCATCAGATTGAGCACAGGAGCTCCTCAAGGATGTGTTCTCAGCCCCTTGTTGTACACATTGCTGACACATGACTGCATAGCGAGACACAGCTCGAACCGCATCATCAAGTTCGCCGATGACACAACTGTGGTGGGGCTCATCAACCACAATGACAAGTCGGCGTACAGAGATGAGGTTCAGCAGCTGGCAGTCTGGTGCAGTGAGAACAACCTGTCACTGAATGTGGATAAAACGAAAGAGATAATCGTCGACTTCAGGAGAACTCTCCCTGTTCACACACCACTCAACATCAATGGCTCCACAGTAGAGACATTAAAGAACACCAAATTCCTGCGAGTCCACATCTCTGATGACCTCACCTGGACCACCAACACCGCCTCCATTACCAAAAAGGCTCAGCAGCGTCTTCACTTCCTAAGACGACTGAAACGGGCCAGCCTTCCGCCTCCCACTCTCACAGTGTTCTACAGGGGCACCATAGAGAGCGTCCTGAAGAGCTGCATCTCCATCTGATACAGTAGTGCCAGCTCTGCTGACCGGAAAAGTCAGGAGTGGACTCTCAGAGCAGCTGGCAACATCATTGGAGTGGCTCTTCCATCACTGCAGGACATCTTCCACAAGCGCTGTGTAAAAAAGGCCTCCTGCATTGCACTGGACTCCACACACCCCTCACATGGACTGTTCACGCTGCTCCCATCCAGCAGACGCTTTCGCAGTATTAAAGCCCGAACAACCAGGCTGCGTGAAAGCTTTTTTCCACAAGCGATCAGACTCCTCAACTCACTGCCTGCCCTCCCACTACATTCCAGACACACCTGAACTGTGAACTTAACTTTGTGAACCGTTAATTTATTTGCACAATTCTAAAGGTTTACACATGTACGGTATATATCCAATTTCTGCCAATATATTGCACATTTCATGTTTACATATTAATTGTGTATTTTAAGTGCCTTTTAGTGATATGTACTAGCTGGAGCCACGTCGTCTCGTCTCACTGTATATTTGTATACTGCTGAGATGACAATAAAGTTTACTTTGACTTTGACTTTTAGTGTTTATGGTACAACAATACCCAACATATATGCTGGTAATAATCCAACACCACCACTTTATGAAGTTCCACCAGCTAGATCCTTTTTTACACACTTATCATCCACATCCTTATTCAAATGGGCCTCTGTATTTGTGGCCTACACAAAGATCTTTTGTGTCAATTGAGGCCGACACTAGCAATGTCCTCTCCATATTTAACAAATACAGTACTTTAAATACTGAAACAGCAAACACTGCATTAGAACAAAATTATCCAAGAGCTTTACTGAGTGTTTCTACAAGCCCAAATATTGAAGTTGTTGATAATGCAACAATTTGTAGTGAAAAAAATGTAGACAATACAAGTCATCCTGTAAGTGAAGTAGAATGTGAGGAAGAAGAAGCACAAGCCTATGATGATTTTGTATTTTCAGAGGAGAATCAGGAACCATCAGAAGATGGCTATTCTGAAGGTGTGCTGGATCCATTCCATGTGTCAGATAAGGCATTTCAATCTTTCAACAATTCCTATGTGGAAACACAAATAAGATGCCATAATGGTAGGGTGATTTTGCAGCGGACGAGAAATAGAGACATTTTTAAAGTATGTTTGTGGTTAGTGTACTTTGTGTACTGCTGTGCAATGTCTACTTATCACCTAATCTGCATTGTGTTCCACAGTAGTAATATTTACTTTTTTCCTGCTCCTTGGTTGCATATGCCATTTATCCTTCATATTGGTGTGTACAATAATGTTATTCATGCCTCCCCTTTACTTTAATATTACATGGGGGGACTTATTTATCAAAAGCCGAATTTTTCTGAGTATTTAAATTAAAAAAGTCCCACCAAACTAGAATCCATGATTTGACCTTATTTATTATTAAAAAAAATAAGAATAAATCGGTTTCTTGATTTTTCCCAAAAAGCTAGTCCTAAATAAAAAAATGGACTAATTCCAGCACAGACCACAGAAAATTCCAAATAGGATAGGGACAACCTCGGTAGGTCTGAGATGCCGGATTTTTGGATTCTGACTTCTTGCAACCTCAGGTTTTAATAAATTCCCAAAAATGTGTGTTTCTTTTTTTCGCTAAAACTTTTAATTTTATAGTAAACAATGTTTTTTTGAGTTTTTGGTATTCAGACTTTGATACATAACCCTCTAAATATTGTCCGCCACATGTATGCAGCTCTTACTCTCTAAAAGAAGAGTTACAATGTATGAGTTGGTATTTCCTCATGAAGGATTTTGAAAGACAATTCCAAATATATTGTCCAGTTAGATAATGAAGTTATGACTATACTACAGTTCATGTTCTTGAAATACCAACACATTGTAGTAAGAATAGTAGAAAAGACAAGAGATTCAAATACATACTATCCTTGCACCAATGAATATATTTGGAATATGCAAATACAAATTTGCATCTCATTTATTAAATATTCACTATGGATATGAATGTCTGACTTGAATCTTGAGTGCCAAGTATAGTATATTGTCTACTGGGACAATATTAATATCAGTTGTGTTATCCACTCTCAGAAACTATCATTTTGCTCCAGTTTACAAGAAGCACTTATGGTAATTATAAGCAGCTGCTACCAGGGTCGGACTGGACAATTGGGGGCCCACTGGGTTCCAAACCTTGGGGGGGCCCCTGCAGGCATGCACGAATGCTGGCGCACACATTATTGTTTTGTTATGGGGGCCGGCAGATCAGGTGAGTGGGTCTGAGCTGGTGGGGGACCATGAGGGCAGGGGCCCACCGGGTTTTTTACCGGTGTCCCGCAAGCCCAGTCCGACCCTGGCTGCGACCCCCTGTCTTATTTGGAATAGAGCAATCAGTTCATAGTACAAATAAAGATTAAAGAATGAAATGCAAATGAAACGTGTAATTCCCGTTTTTTTTTTCTAGATGTGCTAAGATCTTGAAAATATAACAAAGATTAATGGGCATTTGATATTTTATTAACCACCGACCTTCATCTTGTTGAATAATGAATTCTCCTAGCATAACCAGGGTATCCAGATCAAAGGCAGCAATGTTTAAAATCTTTACACATTAGTTCAATGTTACTTTAAATGCGTGTGGTCTTTTCCATCTTGTAGCCACAGGATCACATTGGTACAGTGTGTGAATTCATTAGATACCGGTACTCTTCCACACTATGGGTATGAATCAACACAGGTTAGTAGACTTAGTGCTTAGTTTAATGTTGACTATCATGGAATAATGCAACAAAGTCAAAGTAAACTTTATTGTCATCTCAGCAGTATACGAATACACAGTAAGATGGTTTATATGAAACAGATAGGCAGTTTGGCAATATATTCCTCAGTTTCAAAGGAAATTAAACATCAACAAACCAAATGTATAGTAACTGTGGGACCTATTTATTTAGCTGTCCATGTTTATTTATTTTCCTTTTGACCCATGTTGGCTTTCTTCCATTGGCTTATACTCATTCTGTATAAAGAAACAGTCTGTACAGAGAGTTTTTGCTCTGCCATATTTAAAGGAAAACTATACCCCCAAAATTAATACTTAAGCCACGTAAAACAGATAGTTTATATCAAATTCAGTGTCATATTAAAGAATCTTACCAAACTGGAATATATATTTAAGTAAATATTGCCCTTTTACATCTCTTGTCTTGAGCCACCATTTCGAGATGGTCTGTGTGCTGCCTCAGAGATCACCTGACCAGAAATACTACAACTCTAACTGTAACAGGAAGAAGTGTGGAAGCAAAAGACAGAACTTTGTCTGTTAATTGGCTCATGTGACCTAACATGTATGGTTTGTTTGTGTGCACCGTGAATCCTAGGATCCCAGAGGGAGACCCTTATTTTCTAAAATGGCAATTTTCTATTTATGATTACCCAATGCCACATGCTACTAAAAAAAACTATATTATTATGAAAATGGTTTATTTACATGAAAAAGGGATTTACATATGAGCTGTTGTATGCAATACATTTTTATAGAGACCTACATTGGTTAGGGGTATAGTTTTCCTTTAAAATTAAATATATCATTGCTTCTAGGCCTGGACAAACTTTGCACTTTTTGACCCCCTCCCCTGTCCAGTCTATTAACATCATTGTATTATGTTATCCAAAGAATTCCTATGTTTTAATTTGCAGCGAAAGAAATGTTTTTCAAAACCCCAAAAAATCAGATTTACTAATAGTTTAAAAAAACTTACATGGTTTCCTTTATCCTGAAAAAAAATGTTTGTCCCAGAAGGCACTGATCACTTTGATTGGCTTCAGAAATTTTACTCTGTTTACTCAATAATTATTATTGCTTTAGTATCTTGTCCCTCTGCTTCCCACCAGCCAGTAAGCATCCTGCCTGTCCCTCTCATTGTAATGTACCCCTAACAAATCCCCAGCTTTTGAATGGTCTATTCATTTTTTAAGCAAAATAAATTATATTCCTGATAATCAGATGTTATGCATTTGTAGCGCTATAGTAAACTGACTTGTGCCAGGGCAGTTTTAGCTACTTTCCTTTGTGGGCTGAGACCACAGATGAGCTCTCTTTCTCAGGGGTAAGCCCTCGCAACGCGGTGGAGGCAGGGTGTAGTGTGACTGTAACTGGGTGCGATAGCACAATGATGGGCGCCAGTAGTTCTTTAACGGTTGAACAAATAACTGTATTTATTGAACAATAGCACATAGATCATTCAGCACATTGATCCACAATGGAGCATAGAACATACACAGCATCATAAAGGAAGCATATACTCACAGCACGTATAGGCTGAATCCCCACAGGCTAGGGAATATACAGCAGAGAGTAAATTGACAGCATGTGATGTGTATTGCCCAGTTTTCAGGATATCTTCCAGTGGCAGACTAGGGGAACTCCTGACATCCCTATCTCAACACTTGGTTCCTTACTCTGGGTCAGTAATACCCTGGGATCTTATTCCCTCTAATCTCTTCAGCGGAGCCTTGAGCTGCTCAGCTAAATAACCTCTCTATCACTCCTAGTGCGATCTATAAACAAGTATAGCTGTCTAATTAATAGGGCCAAGGCGCCTAGGGTTGACACTACCCATTCCCTTCCAGCCTGCTTGGTTAGGCTAAAGCAATGGACCCAGAACACATGGTTCCTAAACCTTTTATACTCTGGCACAGTGCCATCTGGTGTACACTATGTGAACTACAGGGGTTACATAAGCACAAGGTCCCCATAAGGACCCACTGAGGTAAAGTGTAAGGGTGCCTAAGATTTTCACATCCCTACACATTAGTTTAGAATATGGGAATGTTTGATCATGTTTGAATGGAAATTGTTGTCCCTTAATCAACATTTACTAATCAGCTTTAAGACTAATAGATCTCAACTAATTTTCAAGCAACATACAAAATTACCTGACCCAACATGCAGATTCATCACCAGCTTCAATTCCCAGTGGAAAGACATCCAAATAATTTTGGAAAAAAAACTGGGATATTCTAACAGCTGATCCAGACCTTAATGAATTAGTGGGCCCATATCCAAAGTTAACTGCTAAGAGAGCTCCCTCCTTAAGAGATAAGTTAACACGCAGTCACTATACAAGCACTGAACGAGACCCACAACCCACATGGCTTAATAGCAAAGTGATTGGGTCTCACAGGTGCGGTAACTGTAAAGCTTGTAAATACATGATGAAGTGCAACAAATTCAAACACTTGAAAAATGCACAGGAATTCACAATAAAAAGCTTTATAAACTGTAAAACTACATGTGTGATTTATGTTTTAGAATGTACTTGCCCTTTAAAATATGTTGGAAAAACAAAAAGGGCATTAGGTACTAGGCTTTTAGAACATGTAGGTGATATAAGGCGAAAGTCCCAAAAAAGTTCGGTTGCTAGACACTTTAATAATGTACATGATGGGAACAGCAGCAGCCTTAGGGTGTATGGTATTGAACATATCACCTTGGGAATTCGGGGAGGCGATGTTGATAAATTACTTCTACAAAAAGAGCTTAGATGGATACACGTCCTGGACACTTTATGGCCCAAAGGGATGAACGATGAGAGAAAATTTGGAGCTTTTTTGTAAATCTAAATGCTTGAATAATAATAGTAAATGGAAAAGAATCGATCTGAAGAGAGAGTGCCACATTTCCATGTTTATAAGATAAACTATACTAGAAGTTGTGTGATTTATTTCTGTACGTGCCAGATATTCATCTCCTATTCCATCGAAACTTTTGTGAAATTGCTATCATCTTTGTTGGACACTTAATTAAGATATGCAAAATACACCTATAGCCCATAAAAAGGCGCACCCTGATGATGTCAGCATGCCCTGAGGAAGCCAAACAATGGCGAAACATATGTAGGCTGCTTAACACGTTTGGAGAGTGGAGAGTGGAGAGTATCGTCTGTCACATTGGATTTGGCAGGGGAAAAAAAAGGGAGAAAAAAAAAAAGCCTATTATATCTTTGAGATAAGACAAAGAGGAATGCGCTTCTAACACGCTCTTTGAAAACCACATCTATCTTGACGTCAGAAATCCGGTGGACTGATCAGAGCACTAGAGGCAGATGAGTATAAATCTATGTTATACCAGTACTTACAAATGGTCGTGGATAACTAAAAAGAAAAGCGCATGCAGCGCATTTAAACCTTTGATGTTGCCTCTAACACTGCCTACAGCAGAATTGTTACCTTACTTTGTAACATGTGTGAATAAGTGCTTCTGATCTCCCTGAGACTGGAAACAGTTTTGTTTCATTGCCTTACGTTAGAAACAATGTAACCAGTTACACCGTCTGTGAAATCAGTGCGGCTCATAGGGATTAACACAGAGCTGCAGGCTGTATAAAAGGCCAATGCTATAACTCTTTGACTTGGCGTGTCCTATCTCACAAAGTCTGGATAATTTGTTACAATAAGCTCCTCTCTCCTCTTCCGTGTTTGTGTTTTTAACAGATGAATTAAGGATCATTGCTTTTCTATTTATAAACTGGTGAAATGAATTCTGGAACAAACGCTCATGGAAGAAATGGATCTAAACTATGAACTTCTGAATTTAATGAATTAAAATATCTGACTTAATTATGAACTTAAGTGATGAATGGATAAATTTAAACAGTGCATTTTAAGTAATCAATTTGCATTATTGAACTACGGAGTGGTGAAGGGTAACTTAAACCAAACGGTTAAATAAAAATTTGTTGCATGAATTTATAATTACAGAGTGCAATTTGGGATTCTTTTGGTTTCGTTTTAACAGCTTTAAGACTAAGCAGTGGGAGCGAGTAACTTGCTGCCTTTATAAAAATGAATTATCATAAAAGTCAATAATGGTCAATAGACTGGAGCTGTATTTGCTTCTGTTTAAATCAGGCTAGTGAGTTTTCAAGTTACAAGTATATTTCTTTTATTCATTTTCTGAGACAAAAAGTAGACTTATACTAGGCTTCAGAGACCCTAATTTTATCAGCCTGGATTGTGAGAGGAAATTAAATAGACTAAACACTCAAAATAATCTAAATTAGAGTTCTAAATGGAAGATGGATTAATATGTATTAGCTTTTCTTGACCTACTATGGTACAGCCAATAGTCACCAACAGTAGAATGTTTATGTGCTTTCTGTATAGGGTAGTAGTAGATGTGCAGGCCAGGGAAAAACTCATCCCGCACCCAACCCTAATCCATAAAACCTTAACCAACACCCATCTCTAACCCACAAAATATTGTCATTGTAGGAACCCTTACCATATTTTTGCTCCATTCTCTACTTCTGCACAGACTTTATGTTCCAAGAGAGGAAATCTTTGGGAGCAGACAGGTTGAGTCCCACAGGTTGAGGGTCAACCCTCAAATCAATTAAGCGTAGCATCCAACACATACATACACCTCGCAAACAAGTACTTCTTAAAGATCTTTATAAGGCTACCATCCATACAGATGAACTAAAGCTTAACATATATGGGGTTTATGTAATAGAAGGCCAATCAGTAGGTAGCATTTACTGGTCATCTGTTTAAAGGCAAACATCTAGGGCATTTTATTACATATGGGGGCATGTCTACAAAGAAAATATTGAATCAATAAAGCTCCAGACAGTAATTTTCAACTGCAATATGTTTTATTCAGCAGTGTAGGCACACTACATGTTTCGGGCAGGGCCCTTTATCAAGTTCACACTTGATAAAGGGCCCTGCCCGAAACATGTAGTGTGCCTGCACTGCTGAATAAAACACATTGCAGTTGAAAATTACTGTCTGGAGCTGTATTGATTCAATATTTTCCTTGAATTATGCGCATGGGGTGTAACACAGACACCTACTGAATCTTACAGCAATAAAGTGAAGAAATTGGACACTGAATCATACCTATTCTATTGGCATGTCTACAAAGTCTGTTTTTTTATACTGAACTGACCAGTGCTGAGGTTCAGTAGTACTATAACAAAAATGATCCTTCCTAGTTTGTCCCTATCTTGGGTCATTTTTGGGTTATTTTTGGAGTGCCAGTGGCACTGTACATGCTCAGTGTACTCTGGGCTTCTATGGAGAAGTCAAGCTGTAGTTTTTGCAAAACAATGAAATTAGAGATTAGAGAGCACCTTACTCGAGAATCAGTTTGGACCATTTTTTTGTATGTTTCTGGATACAGCTTGTGTAGTGTGCTTCTGAATTCACATGCCCCATGCTACACACATAACACTGCCTTAAATCCTAAAATGATAGGCTGTTTTGTTTTTTCTAAAACCATTAAAAAGAAAGTGTTAGAAGCATGAAGTTGTTTGATTGGTATAGGCTGATTCATTTAACAACCAAAGAGGGCATGTATGGGACATTGTATGGGAAATACCCTTGTTAAATATACTAATAACAGAATATTACATGGAGAAATCATTATTGAAAACTAATTTTTAGAATTTTTATAGTCTTTGTCATAAACTAGCACCCCTGCTCAGCAAACACTTCCAGAATTTAAATTTCTATAAATTCCATATTATTATTTTCCTGGAGTAACATTATCTTCACCCTTAAACTTGCCCAAGTATGCAATGTATTTAGGGCTACTGTGCATGGTATGCATATTATAAAATAAGCATGAACTACACACATTATGCTGGCAGGGCTTCTGCAATAAAAAACACTCACCCTGGTGGTCCAGTGGTGCGGCGGGAACGCCCACCACGCCGCTCCTCTTCAGCCGCCATGTTAGATTCCTAGGGGATGTGTGCTCACGTCTCATTGTAGATATGGACGCAGATGCGCTGGCGTGACAACGCATGTGCACTAATGCGCCCAATGGCGCGAAAATTAAACACTATAAAAGACTCATTTGGGCTTTCAGACCTTGCCCGTTATAGGTTTATCCTGGTGGTGTTTAAGCTTTGAGCTATCTGATTCTGAATTTGATCTGTTTCCTGTTTTGACCCCTGCCTGGCTTTTGATGACTCTACCTTCTGTATCCTGACCCCTGCCTGATATTTGACTACCTCTTCTGCTTAACCCTTCTGACTGTCTTCCTGGTTTGACCTCTGCCTGTTTGACTTCGTTTGTACTCTACCTGCCCCGACCCGGCCTGATCTGACTACTATTCTGTTTAACGCCTTGTACCGCGACCTTCTGCCCCAAAGAATTTGCTTTACAGTTGTGTCCCTCTGCTTGTCCAGAACCCCTCGCCTTGTACCTCTCGTTATAAGACCTGACGACACCTGAGTAGCTAAGGGCTCCATTGTAGCAATGGTGGAAATTGAAAAAAGGCTATATGGCACAGGTTAAATAGTGGATACCAGATAGCACAATTATGTTCTACAGAGCTTATCTGGTATCTGCTGTGTAACTTGAGCCTTTTCTCCTTTGAATGGCTGCCCCCATTGCTACACAGCAGCTCATTTATATAAACAATAGTTGTGTTTTTGAAGCAAACACAACAGTTTTACCAGTGCAAGGCAACTTTATATAACTTTCCATTATATTTTTATTACTTTAAAACACATTCATTTTTTGATGGTACTGTTTCTTTAACTTTGCCTGTGTAGCTGTTGTTCTAGCAGCCAAATCAATTATTTTGGTGCCTTAGTGGATAAGATATGGATTTCAACATGGTAGATAATATCCAACTGATTGTGAAATATGAAACATCTGTTTGCCTTATCATTAGTGATTTTACCTTTTGAAACATCTGTTTTATTATTGTTTCACAAGTGAAAACCTTAAAATGACTGATTTATAGGGATGTAGCGAACGTCGGAAAAAAAGTTCGCGAACATATTCGCGAACTTGCGCAAAATTGCGAGCGGTTCGCGAACGGTTCGCGAACCCCATAGACTTCAATGGGAAGGCGAACTTTAACATCTACAAAAGACATTTCTGGCCAGAAAAATGATTTTAAAGTTGTTTAAAGGGTGCAACGACCTGGACAGTGGCATGCCAGAGGGGGATCAAGGGCAAAAATGTATCTGAAAAATCTGCCTGTGTGTGCTTGGAAGAGATAGTGTAGGGCGAGAGCTGTTAGTGATTTCAGGGACAGATGATAGTAAGTTTGCTGGCTAGTAATCTGCGTGATACTGCTCTGTATTGGAGGGACAGAAGTCTGCAGGGATTTGAGGGACATTTTAGCTTAGGTAGCTTTGCTGGCTAGTAATCTACTGTTCTCTTTAAACAACTGCCATACGTTGACCTTGTAGGCATTGTTTGCCCAGTTTTTTTGGACGCAGCCACTGAAGCACAGTTGCCAGAAAAAATATGCCATATAAATGCTGAAAATAGTCATTTTTCGCCATACGTTGACCTTGTAGACATTGTTTGCCCAGTTTTTTTGGACGCAGCCACTGAAGCACAGTTGCCAGAAAAAATATGCCATATAAATGCTGAAAATATAAATTTTTTTGGTTGCAGCCACTGAAGCACAGAGGCCAGAAAAATTATGCCATATAAATGCTGAAAATATAAATTTTTTTGGTTGCAGCCACTGAAGCACAGAGGCCAGAAAAAATATGCCATATAAATGCTGAAAATAGTCATTTTTTGCCATACGTTGACCTTGTAGGCATTGTTTGCCCAGTTTTCTTGGTCGCAGCCACTGAAGCACAGTTGCCAGAAAAAATATGCCATATAAATGCTGAAAATATAAATTTTTTGCCATATACGTTGAGTCAAGGTATGGCAAAAAATGACTATTTTCAGCATTTCTATGGCATATTTTTTCTGGCCTCTGTGCTTGAGTGGCTGCGGCCAAAAAAACTGGGCAAACAATGCCTACAAGGTCAACGACGTTGACCTTGTAGGCATTGTTTGCCCAGTTTTTTTGGCCGCAGCCACTCAAGCACAGAGGCCAGAAAAAATATGCCATAGAAATGCTGAAAATAGTCATTTTTTTGGTCGCAGCCACTGAAGCACAGTTGCCAGAAAAATTATGCCATATAAATGCTGAAAATATAAATTTTTTTGGTTGCAGCCACTGAAGCACAGAGGCCAGAAAAATTATGCCATATAAATGCAGAAAATATGCATTTTTTTGGTTGCAGCCACTGAAGCACAGAGGCCAGAAAAATTATGCCATATAAATGCAGAAAATATGCATTTTTTTGGTTGCAGCCACTGAAGCACAGAGGCCAGAAAAATTATGCCATATAAATGCAGAAAATATGCATTTTTTTGGACGCAGCCACTGAAGCACAGTTGCCAGAAAAAATATGCCATATAAATGCTGAAAATAGTCATTTTTCGCCATACGTTGACCTTGTAGACATTGTTTGCCCAGTTTTTTTGGTTGCAGCCACTGAAGCACAGAGGCCAGAAAAAATTAAACCAGTAGGGTTTGCACCCTAGTTTGTAACGGTGGCGGAGGGAGGAGGACGCTAAAGGACAGCTGTGTGTGGAGTCATGAGGCTTGAAGAGAAGGACAGCTGCATAGAAGTCAGAACAAGTCTTCCGGCGTGCAGTAACCCTCCGAGATCCACCCCTCATTCATTTTAATAAAGGTCAGGTAATCGACACTTTTGTGACCTAGGCGAGTTCTCTTCTCAGTTACAATCCCTCCTGCTGCACTGAAGGTCCTTTCTGAGAGCACACTTGAGGCTGGGCAAGACAAGAGGTTCATGGCAAATTGTGACAGCTCTGGCCACAGATCAAGCCTGCGCACCCAGTAGTCCAGGGGTTCATCGCTCCTCAGAGTGTCGATATCTGCAGTTAATGCCAGGTAGTCCGCTACCTGCCGGTCGAGGCGTTCTTTGAGGGTGGATCCCGAAGGGTTGTGGCGCTGCCTTGGACAGAAAAACATTTGCATGTCTGACGTTACAGACCGGCCAAAGGGCTTTGTCCTTGCAGGTGTGCTCGTGGCAGGATTACTGGCACCTCTGCCCCTGGAATGTTGATGAGTTCCTGAAGTGACATCACCCTTAAAAGCATTGTACAACATGTTTTGCAGGCTGGTTTGTAAATGCCGCATCTTTTCGGACTTGTGGTATGTTGGTAACATTTCTGACACTTTATGCTTGTACCGAGGGTCTAGTAGCGTTGCGACCCAGTACAGGTCCTTCTCCTTAAGCCTCTTGATACGGGGGTCCTTCAACAGGCATGCCAGCATGAAAGACCCCATTCTCACAAGGTTGGATGCAGAGCTATCCATCTCCGCTTCCTCATTATCAAGGACTGCATCATCCACGGTCTCCTCCCCCCAGCCACGTACAAGACCAGGGGTCCCCAAAAGGTCACCACTAGCCCCCTGGGAAGCCTGCTCCTGTTGGTCCTCCTCCTCCTCCTCCACAAAGCCACCTTCCTCCTCTGACTCCACTTCTGGCACCTCTCCCTGCGTTGCAGCAGGTGCCTGGGTTCGTTCTGGTGATTGCGACCATAAATCGTGCGCTTCCAGCTCCTCGTCACGCTGGTCTACAGCCTCATCTGTCACTCGTCGCACGGCACGCTCCAGGAAGAAAGCGAAGGGTATTAGGTCGCTGATGGTGCCTTCGGTGCGACTGACCATATTTGTCACCTCTTCAAAAGGTCGCATGAGCCTGCAGGCATCGCGCATAAGCACCCAGTAACGGGGGAAAAAAATCCCCAGCTCTGCAGATCCAGTCCTACCACCCAGTTCAAAAAGGTACTCGTTGACGGCCCTTTGTTGTTGCAGCAGACGTTCCAACATAAGGAGCGTTGAATTCCAGCGAGTCTGGCTGTCAGAAATCAAACGCCTGACTGGCATGTTGTAGCGCTGCTGAATGTCAGCAAGGCGTGCCATGGCTGTGTAGGAACGTCTGAAATGGGCCGACACCTTTCTGGACTGGGTGAGAACGTCCTGGAATCCTGGGTACTTGGAGACAAAACGTTGGACTATTAAATTTAACACATGTGCCATGCAGGGCACATGTGTTAAATTTCCCAGTCTCAACGCTGCCAACAGATTGCTTCCATTGTCACACACCACTTTTCCGATCTGCAGTTGGTGTGGGGTCAGCCACCGATCGGCCTGTGACTGCAGAGATGACAGGAGTACAGATCCGGTATGGTTTTTGCTTTCCAGGCACGTCATCCCCAAGACAGCGTGACAACGGCGTACCTGGCACGTCGAATAGCCTAGGGGGAGCTGGGGGTGCACAGGTGTGGAGGAGGAGAAGGAGGACCCAGCAGCAGAGTAAGAAGAAGAAGAGGAAGAAGACGAGGTAGAGAGCGATGGAGGAGTAGAGGTGGTGGCAGAACCGCGTGCAATCCGTGGCGGTGACACCAACTCCACTGTTGTTGTTGTTGTTGAGCTACCCATTCCCTGCTTCCCATTCCCAGCCATTACCAAGTTCACCCAGTGGGCAGTGTAGGTGACATACCTGCCCTGACCATGCTTGGAGGACCATGCGTCAGTAGTCATATGGACCTTTGGCCCAACACTAAGTGACAGAGATGCGGTAACTTGGCTCTGCACATGTTGGTACAGGTGTGGTATTCCCTTTTTAGAAAAAAAATTGCGGCTGGGTACCTTCCACTGCGGTGTCCCAATTGCTACAAATTTGCGGAAGGCCTCAGAGTCCACCAGCTGGTATGGTAAAAGCTGGCGGGCTAAGAGTGCAGACAAGCCAGCTGTCAGACGCCGGGCAAGGGGGTGACAGTCAGACATTGGCTTCTTACGCTCAAACATGGCCTTCACAGAAACTTGGCTGGTGGCAGATGACTGGGAATGGGAACAGGTGGTCAAGGTGGAAGGCGGAGTGGAGGGTGGTTCAGATGGGTCAAGGAGAGCAGAGGTAGAGCAGTAAGATGCTGGACCAGAAGGAGTGTGACTTTTAGTTTGCCTGTTGCCTTTGAGGTGTTGCTCCCAAAGTGCTTTGTGCTTGCCGCTCATGTGCCTTCGCATAGAAGTTGTACCTATGTGGCTGTTGGGCTTACCAAGGCTCAGTTTCTGACTGCACTCATTGCAAATTACAATGCTTTTGTCAGAGGCACACACATTAAAAAAATGCCACACTGCTGACTTTTTGGAAGTCTGCGATCTGGCGGTAACAGTAGAAGTTGGCGGCATTGGCGGCAATGGCGGGTGCGTTGGCCGGCTGAACACAGGTGCCGATACATGTTGTTGCCCTACTGATCCCTGCGGGCTGGCCTCCCTGCTTCTTCTAAGTCTTATTCTCCTACTGCCTCTCTGACTCTCCGTCTCTCCATCTGAACTACCCTCCTCTTGCTCTCTTCTACTAGGCACCCACAAAACATCAATCTCCTCATCATCATTCTCCTCAGATGCATCAATTTCTTCTGACACATCACAGAAGGAAGCAGCAGCGGGGACCTCCTCCTCCTCCTCATCACTCATCATTATGTCCATCTCTGTCGTGTTCTCTGCCAGAATTAAATCTGGTGTAACGTCCTCATCTCCTTCATCTTCTTCTGCCAATAATGGTTGCGCATTACTCAGTTCAAGAAACTCATGGGAAAATAACTCCTCTGACTCCAGTGAAGATGGGGCACCGGTGGTGGAGGAAGTGTTACGTGGGGTGGCCATAGCAGTGGAGGATGAGGAGGATGTTGTGGTAAAGTTAGAAACGGTAGAGGATGGGGTGTGCTGTGTAAGCCAGTCAACTACCTCTTCAGCATTTTGGGAGTTCAGGGTCATTGGCTTTTTAAAACTGGGCAATTTGCTAGGGCCACAGGATTGCATAGCAGCACGGCCCCTAGCACGGCCTCTGCGTGGCGGCCTGCCTTTGCCTGGCATTATTTTTAAAAAAACAACAACAACAAAAACTCAGTTGGTTTTTCTGGAAACGATAATACACACAGCTAGATGGCAGTTTGAAGAAAACAGTGTGCAAATAATGCCTACAAGATCAACGTATACACTACTACAGCGGTGGATACGGATTACGTAAAATATATGAATGCTGCTTGAAAAAAAGTAACTCAAGTGGTTTTTCTAGAGACGATAATATTATCAATATTTAGACAAAATGTGAACAAGCTCACACAGCTAGATGGCGGTTTGAAGAAAACACTGTGCAAATAATGCCTACAAGGTCAACGTATACACAGCGGTGGATACGGATTACGTAAAATATAAGAATGCTGCTTGAAAAAAAGTCACTCCGGTGTTTTTTCTGGAGACGGTAATATTATGGATATTTAGACAGAATGTGAACACGGTCACACAGCTAGATAGCAGTTGGTTGAATAACACACTGGGCAAAAAATGCCTACAGGGCAAATAATGCCTACAAGGTCAACGTATACACAGCGGTGGATACGGATTACGTAAAATATAAGAATGCTGCTTGAAAAAAAGTCACTCCGGTGTTTTTTCTGGAGACGGTAATATTATGGATATTTAGACAGAATGTGAACACGGGCACACAGCTAGATAGCAGTTGGTTGAATAACACACTGGGCAAAAAATGCCTACAGGGCAAATAATGCCTACAAGGTCAACGTATACACAGCGGTGGATACGGATTACGTAAAATATAAGAATGCTGCTTGAAAAAAAGTCACTCCGGTGTTTTTTCTGGAGACGGTAATATTATGGATATTTAGACAGAATGTGAACACGGGCACACAGCTAGATAGCAGTTGGTTGAATAACACACTGGGCAAAAAATGCCTACAGGGCAAATAATGCCTACAAGGTCAACTTATACACTACTACAGCGAGGGATACGGATTACGTAAAATTTATTATGGCTGCTTGAAAAAAGTCACTCCGGTGTTTTTTCTGGAGACGGTAATATTATGGATATTTAGACAGAATGTGAACACGGGCACACAGCTAGATAGCAGTTGGTTGAATAACACACTGGGCAAAAAATGCCTACAGGGCAAATAATGCCTAAAAGGTCAACTTATACACTACTACAGCGATGGATACGGATTACGTAAAATTTATTATGGCTGCTTGAAAAAAGTCACTCCGGTGTTTTTTCTGGAGACGGTAATATTATGGATATTTAGACAGAATGTGAACACGGGCACACAGCTAGATAGCAGTTGGTTGAATAACACACTGGGCAAAAAATGCCTACAGGGCAAATAATGCCTAAAAGGTCAACTTATACACTACTACAGCGATGGATACGGATTACGTAAAATTTATTATGGCTGCTTGAAAAAAGTCACTCCGGTGTTTTTTCTGGAGACGGTAATATTATGGATATTTAGACAGAATGTGAACACGGGCACACAGCTAGATAGCAGTTGGTTGAATAACACACTGGGCAAAAAATGCCTACAGGGCAAATAATGCCTAAAAGGTCAACTTATACACTACTACAGCGATGGATACGGATTACGTAAAATTTATTATGGCTGCTTGAAAAAAGTCACTCCGGTGTTTTTTCTGGAGACGGTAATATTATGGATATTTAGACAGAATGTGAACACGGGCACACAGCTAGATAGCAGTTGGTTGAATAACACACTGGGCAAAAAATGCCTACAGGGCAAATAATGCCTAAAAGGTCAACTTATACACTACTACAGCGATGGATACGGATTACGTAAAATTTATTATGGCTGCTTGAAAAAAGTCACTCCGGTGTTTTTTCTGGAGACGGTAATATTATGGATATTTAGACAGAATGTGAACACGGGCACACAGCTAGATAGCAGTTGGTTGAATAACACACTGGGCAAAAAATGCCTACAGGGCAAATAATGCCTAAAAGGTCAACTTATACACTACTACAGCGGTAGTAAAATAAAAAAAAAGTTAAATAAAAAAAGAATGAATATTAAAAAAAAAAAATTAAAGTTGGTGCTGCTGAACTACTAGGAGCAGCAGATTAGCACACCAGTCCCACTCCCCAACACTGCTAGACTAATAGCACTGGGCTCTTATAGTAGTAGTAGTAGTAGTAGTAGTAGTAGTAGTAGTAGTAGTAGTAAAACAACAAAAAAATAAATAAAAGCAGTCCTTACAAGGACTATTGCTATTGCAGCAGTCAGCAGATGAGATCAGAAGCAGGACAGCTGCCCACTGCAGCTACATACAGAGCACTGCAGTAGAAGGTAGATTACTAGCCAGCAAAGCTACCTAAGCTTAAATGTCCCTCAAACCCCTGCAGACTTCTGTCCCTCCAATAACAGAGCAGTATCAAAACGATTACTAGCCAGCAAACTTTCAACTGTCCCTGAAATCACTAACAGGCAGCAGCTCTCTCCCTACACTATCTCTTCAGCACACACAGGCAGAGTGAAAAAAAGCTGCAGGGCTTCGGTTTTTATAGGGAAGGGGAGTGGTCCAAGGGAGAGCTTCCTGATTGGCTGCCATGTACCTGCTGGTCTGGGGTGAGAGGGCAAAAAAAAGCGCCAACAATGGCGAACCCAAAATGGCGAACGTCGCGCGACGTTCGCGAACTTCCGGCGAGCGCGAACACCCGATGTTCGCGCGAACAAGTTCGCTGGCGAACAGTTCGCGACATCTCTACTGATTTATGGGAAGCATGCAGTAGGTCTTTTAAAGTAATTTTTGGTAGAATTAAGGGAAATGTTAATACAGTTTTAAGTGAAACTAGGTCTCACTTGTATAATGTATATAGACTTAATTATGATTAACAGTCCAAGGTGGGAAAAAGAAACACCTTTCCAGGTGATATACAGTATCTTGGGTATACATATAAATACATAGGCTCCATAGACATGTTTTAATGGTATCATTAATAGTGATGGGCGAATAAATTCGCCAGGCGTGAATTCACGGTGAATTTCCATGTTTCGCCACCGGTGAATAAATTCGCAAAACTGCTGCACAAATTCGCTGGCGAAATATTTGGACACGCGTCAGAATAATCACTTGCATAAAAATTGACTCACGTCAAAATTATTCAGATGCCTATTGACTTTAATGCATTTGGGCAAAAAAGGCAAGCGTTTAAAAATTGTTTCTGGCCCCAAAAATTGACGTTCGTCAAAATAATTTTGACGCCCATTGACTTCAATGTGTTTCGTGATTTTTTTTGTCATTTCACGAATTACGCGGTAAATTCACAAATTTTGTGAATCGAAATGGGACAAATTCACCCATCACTAATCATTAATTTTCTGTAAGTAATCCAATCCCGAAACAGGTTGTTGGATTGAGTAATAACAGCATGAAAGAATAAATATAAAGATGTCACTAGGAGTTTTCAAAGGCCCTGAGCTTCAGTCTGTGAGCCTTAGTTTACACCATCTGAGCATTGAGACTGCACCATTGCATAGTACTGGTATGTTCATTGTTTTAGCCACTATGAGGATAAAAGTGTTACTCAACTAAAAAAAGTGCACCTAAATACATTCAAGGCATTGTATTCTCAATACTAATTACAATACTATTTACATATTGTATTATAAATATACAGTATGTGCTAGGGCAGGGGTCCCCAACCGCCGGGCCACGGACAGTCTTGAACTGGGCCGCCGAGCCTATCGACCAATTAACGCGGCACGCTGAATTGGACGCCGGTGCAAACCCCTTGCAAATAAATTTGTCTCTACACTGGTCCCTGGGCCAAAAAATGTTGGGGACCGCTGTGCTAGGTTCTAAAAATTCTCACTGTGATACGAATACTAAATATTTTAACTCGCTTTAAATGTTCTCTCTGGGTTACACGGATGCAGGATAAGTTATGAACGTAATTCATTTAATAAAACTTCCTTAAACTTTGTGACTTCAAAAGCATTTCAGCCAAGTTTTCAAAATTAAATTTAAAATTAAAGGTTGATTTGCATCAAAATCAGTGTCAGATTAGCCCACCGGGATACCAGGAAAACTCCCGGTGGGCCCAGGTGTCAGTGGCCCTCTTGCTTCTAACCATTTAGCCAATTTCATAGTTATCCCCTATTTCTTTATGAGGAAAATGCTTAATAATGGAAGAATATGGTAAGTAGATATAAAAGACTAGGAGATTAAAGAGTTTGAGTGAGGAAAGGAGGAATAATAGTTTGGAAAGTGGGCCCCACGGTCTAAGGTTTTCTGGTGGGCCCCTGGCATTCCAGTCCGACTGATCAAAATCAATCATATTAAATCATATTAGAATAAAACACTTTTATCAAAGCAAAATGGAAATATTATCAGTAATTTAGAAATAAATATCATAATAAGCCTATTCAGAGTTCATGGTGGATACCATTTAACTACACAGGGGATAAAACTCCGTTGTGACTGAATGAAACTAAATTGACCACTATCCTAGAATATTAAAAGCAAATACAGAATGCAGTAATTTTGTTGGTGGCATACTGACAAACCAAAGCTGTTGCTCTATGCTCCCAGTGTTCAGTGTTTGAAGCTAATGTTTAGTGATTCTGGAAGGCATCCTAAATTATATATCTCCTCATCCAAACTGGATATTAAGTAGACTCCCTGGAATCATCCACTGCGTTTAAGAAAGCTTCTTTGTTAAACATTCTGATTTTTGTATATGAATTCTTCATTGTGTACTGTACTGTATATTGAATTTCTAAGGGGCAAAAAATATTATTTATATATATATATATATATATATATATATATATATATATAGCCTCCAAATAAGCTCGCACACGTCAATAGATAGCTCATACGGGTGCAGTGTGTAGATTGTCTTGTATAAGGATCCAAAGTTCCACGCACACCGTTTTAAAGAGTAATGGAAAGACATCTTGAGAAAGGTTCAAGTCCAGGAACCGAAACGTTGATGTTTGTGCATCAAGTATGCTAAATAAATAAGTATTTTTACTCTTTAAAACGGTGTGCGTGGAACTTTGGATCCTTATATATATATATATATATACATATATATATATATATACATATATATATATATATATATATATATATATATATATATATATATATATATTGTTAAAGGGGTTGTTCACCTTCAAATTAACATTTAGTATGATGTAGAGAGTGATATTCTGAGACAATTTGTAATTGTTTTTCATTTTTTATTATTTGTGGTTTCTGCATTATTTAGCTTTTTATTAACTAAGTTACCCTAGCAACCATGCACTAATTTGAATAAGAGACTGGAATATGAATAGGAGAGGGACTGAATAGAAAGACGAGTAAAAGTTGCAATAACAACAAATTTATAGCTTTTAGTTGGGGTCAGTGACCCCCGTTTGAAAGCTGAGAAGAATCCAAAGAAAAAGCCAGATAACTAAAAAACTATAAAAAATAAATAAATAAAGAAGACTAATTGAAAAGTTGCTTAGAATGGGCCATTCTATAAAATACTAAAAGTTAATATAAAGGTGACCCACCCCTTTAACCTTAACTAACCCAAACCATGGACCTTCAAACCCTCAAGACCTCTGATCTGGTCAAGTTTGTTAATATGGAGAAGCAGAGAAGGCTTGCCTGGGAAAGGGCTTAATCTCTGACAGAATCGCAGTCAGGACTTTGATGTGTCAGGGTCGGACTAGTGGGTGCAGGACCCACCGGGGCTGCTGCCCCAGGGGCACCCTTACCCACAAGATGCCCCTGCCTCACCCCCATACCCACCTATCCTCCCCCAAGAGTGCGTTAGTTAAGCCTACCATCAGTGCTTCAGGGGAGAGAGATCAGTGGCCTGGCAGAGTGCTGGGTATCAGGTCAGGGCCAACAGGGCCCACCGGGTTTTTTCCCAGTGTGACCCTGAGAAGAGAGGCAGCTTATTTTGAGAGTCCAAACGTGAGGATCTTATTAAGAGGGACTGGACAGGTATGTAGCCCAGAGAGTTGTAAGAAGGTGTCTGTGATTGTCCTATGTGTCTGTGCCAAAGGCAGAATTTACTGTCCCTTTCATTCCTATGACCAACACTTGTGTATGCAGTCGTATGAGAAGCTACATACCCTACATTTAGCACTAGCTCAACAATACCTACAAAAAGAATCTGGTACAAATCATTAAAACATGGTTAGAAAGGATCTTCCATTAACCTTATTTAAACCTCAGACATTTGGTTTGGTTTGCTCCTTGTTGTTGAGGTGTATGGTATAACCCCAAGCTTAGATTGAAAGAGCTCTCTGAGACCTTAAGAAATGAGGTTATAGTTGCCTATTAGTCTGCGAAGGGACATCAATCATTGCATTGTCTGGAAGGTTATCTACCAGTAAAGACGGTTTCAAGCAACTACCAACTTACATCTGACAGGCCATCCCAGCAAGTTCAGCCCAAGAGCCCAACATAATAAGCTAAAAGAAGTCACCTAGAATATCAGAACTTCATCTCTGGACCTACAGGTAGCTCTCACCACTGCTGATGTTAGTGTGCACCATACCAGAAAAAGAGCCTGCACCATTCTAAATGGAAGGTGTGTCAGGAGGAAACCTCTACTGTTAATAAAAAAATATCAGGCAAGATTTGTCTATGAACACCTAGGCAAAGACCTAGACTTCTGGATTAATGTGCTTTGTACAGATGAGACAAAGATAGAGTTATTTGGTCATAATACAAGAAGACATTTGCTGAAAACCAAAGACCAAAGCATGGTGGTGGTAATGTTATGGCTTGAGGTGCTTTGCTGCATCAGAACCTGGGCAGCTCATCATCATATAATCCACTTTGAATTCTTCATTGTACCAGAGGGTACCTGATGATAATGTGAGACCATCACATTGAAGCTCAACCACAAGTGAACCGTGCAACTTGAGAATGACCGTCAACATTCCAGAAGAGGCTGGAAAACAGAAAGACCTGTTGGGGGATTTGAAATGCGCCCATGCAATGTCCTTGCAAACTAGATAATTAGATTACCAGTTGACAATACAGGGGATTACAGTCTGAATTTGAGGTTTAAACAATGCACAGGCCAGTTAATCTCTGTAGTGATACCTTTTAAAGTTTACACATGGTAAGCAGACACAGCAGGCAGACTTTCATGTGAGGGGCCACGCAGGCCGCCAGTTGAACAGTCCTGGTCTAAAGGGTAGTAGGGGACAATATTCAAGCATTTGTTCAAGACAGACAGTAGAGATACAGACAGTTCGTAGGAAGAGATATTGACTACAAAGTTGTATACCTGGTCTGTTTGCGGTTTCATTTTGGGAACTGTTCCATTGTAAATGATGTTCCTTTGCTGCAGTTCTTTCTCTGATTCTCCTCTTGTGTCCCACAGCTCTGTTCCAAAAAAGAAGAGGAAGGAGAAGAGCTTGAAGACGATTGGGCCGACAAGAGTAATTCCTCGCTGCTGTACCACTCTGCTTCCTTCTCAGTGTGCCTCTCAGGGCACTAACTGTGGGGTCTGCTGAGATGTGTAGGTCTCCTTTCCACTAGTGCTGGGGGGGGGGGACTGGCAGTCCAGTTCTGTGTTTCTTGCCCTAGTACAGTTTTGTGAACAATCAGAATACTGCTAATGGTAATTAATGGCATGTTACAGCTTGTAGACATTTTAGAAGCTTTGTAGAATTGGCCGGCAGGCTGAAAATATACAGTGGTGTGCAAAACTATTTGCCCCCTTCCTGATTTCTTATTCTTTTGCATGTTTGTCACACTTAAATCTTTCTGCTCATTAAAAACCGTTAACTATTAGTCAAAGATAACATAATTGAACACAAAATGCAGTTTTTAAATGAAGGTTTACGTTATTAAGGGAGAAAAAAAACTCCAAATCTACATGGGCCTGTGTGAAAAAGTGATTGCCTCCCTTGTTAAAAAATAACTTAACTGTGGATTATCACACCTGAGTTCAATTTCAAAGGTTATAAAGCCATTTCTAAAGCTTTGGGACTCCAGCGAACCACAGTGAGAGCCATTATCCACAAATGGCAAAAACATGGAACAGTGGTGAACCTTCCCAGGAGTGGCCGGCCGACCTAAATTACCCCAAGAGTGCAGAGACAACTCATGCGAGAGGCCACAAAAGACCCCAGGACAACATCTAAAGAACTGCAGGCCTCACTTGCCTCAATTAAGGTCAGTGTTCACGACTCCACCATAAGAAAGAGACTGGGCAAAAACGGCCTGCATTGCAGATTTCCAAGGCGCAAACCACTTTTAAGCAAAAAGAACATTAAGGCTCGGCTCAATTTTGCTAAAAAACATCTCAATGATTGCCAAGACTTTTGGGAAAATACCTTGTGGACCGACGAGACAAAAGTTGAACTTTTTGGAAGGTGCGCATCCCGTTACATCTGGCGTAAAAGTAACACAGCATTTCAGAAAAAGAACATCATACCAACAGTAAAATATGGTGGTGGTAGTGTGATGGTCTGGGGTTGTTTTGCTGCTTCAGGACCTGGAAGACTTGCTGTGATAGATGGAACCATGAATTCTACTGTCTACCAAAAAATCCTGAAGGAGAATGTCCGGCCATCTGTTGGTCAACTCAAGCTGAAGCGATCTTGGGTGCTGCAGCAGGACAATGACCCAAAACACACCAGCAAATCCACCTCTGAATGGCTGAAGAAAAACAAAATGAAGACTTTGGAGTGGCCTAGTCAAAGTCCTGACCTGAATCCTATTGAGATGTTGTGGCATGACCTTAAAAAGGCGGTTCATGCTAGAAAACCCTCAAATAAAGCTGAATTACAACAATTCTGCAAAGATGAGTGGGCCAAAATTCCTCCAGAGCGCTGTAAAAGACTCGTTGCAAGTTTCGCAAACGCGTTATTGCTGCTAAGGGTGACCCAACCAGTTATTAGGTTCAGGGGGCAATTACTTTTTCACACATGAAAATGTAGATTTGGATTTCTTTTCTCCCTAAATAATAAAAACCCTCATTTAAAAACTGCATTTTGTGTTTACTTGTGTTATCTTTGACTAATAGTTAAATGTGTTTGATGATCAGAAACATTTTGTGTGACAAACATGCAAAAGAATAAGAAATCAGGAAGCGGGCAAATAGTTTTGCACACCACTGTAGGTATTATCGGTACTGCTCATTCTTTTTGTGTTCTTTACTTTTCACAGTACCTTACAACATATGCACTATTTTAATTCCACGGGGACTCGCTCTGGAAGAACATACTCATGAACTGGAACTTAATAAGTTGGACTTTGCGCTATTTAGCCTTTGCGATATTTTGACTTTATATGGACACTTTGATTAACCAACCTTTTTATAAGTGACTATTATCTCTGGGGGGGAGGGTACTTAACTGTGTATGTCACTTCCTGTAAAACACTTTAAATATGCAGCACAAAGTGCTGTGTCACACTTGACAAAGAGCCCCACAGGCTCGAAACATGTTGTGTGGCAATAAACATTTTGTTGAGCAGTTAATTTCTGCTGGAGTGTCTTATTCTTGTGCACTATTTTTGGATACATTTTGCACCCACAGTGGAGGTGCCCACAAGAATATTGGCATATTGGTGTAACACCCCTAATTATGCTATAAATACAATCAGCAGCTCACCAGAACAAGGAGCCTGGATTTCTATGGAGTTGCAGGGACAGTAACAGAACTACATTTCCCAGCATGTAGCAGAGCTTAGGACCCTGCATGGGCCTTGGGACTACCAGAAGAAAGGGCGCAAATGGCTTTGGAGGAGTAGACTGTCCTCTGACTTTGGGGTAAAGGAGAGAGCTATGGGACAGCAGGGAACTTCTGGCTGCTGTGTGTCTCCTGCTTTGGGAAGAGAGATCTGCCAGAGAGAAAGAAAGCCACCTGCAGAGATCATGAACCCAGGGAACCCAGTCTTGCTGTTTGCTGAGAAAGTCCCAGGCTGGGAGTACAGAACGCATTTTAGGACATCCTGCGGCTAAATACCCGTCCTTCCTGCGATGTCCTATGCCTTCTGAATGGCGCATCAAGTGCTTTTACCGTCACTCATTGTCCAAATCTGCACTTACACGTCCGTCCTGTACCCTCCCTTCTCAGCTGACAGCCATGCTAACTCCATTCCGCTCTCAGTCTTCTGCCCTCAGTCTTCCATCTTCCGCCCTCAGCCTTCCACTCTCAGGCGCAAATTCAATAAGCGCCGAAGCACCGAACGCTAGCGTTAATTCGCTAGCGTTTGGCATTTTTCGCTACTGCGCAAATTCACTAACGAATGCTGGCGTAATTTCGCTAGTGTTACTTCGCACCCTTACGCCAGGCGAATTTTCGCTAGTGACGTAACTACGCAAATTTACTAACTTGCTCAGTGTACTGAACACTACCTTTTACGCTAGACTTCCTTCGCCACCTCAGACCTGGCGAAGCGCAATAGAGTAGATAGGGATTGTTTCAAAAAAAGTCAAAATTTTTTCTAAGTCCCAAAAAACGCTGGCGTGTTTTCTACATGATGGGTGATAGGCTGAAAAAGATTGAAAATATTTTTGGGGCTTCCTTCCTTCCCCCCTACATTTCCTGACTCATGGAAACTTAGCTAGACAGTGGGCACATGTGTAGGGCAAAATAAAATTTTTATTTGCTGATTTGAAGGTTTTCTAGGCATTTGAAGTGGTGATACGTGTTCCTCCATTGAAATTTGAATTTCGCGCTGTATGTAAATGAACCATCGCTAGCGAAACTTCGCTTGGCGAATTAACGCTAGCGCAACTTCGAAAACTTACGCTACCCCTATGCGCAACTTCGGATTTTAGTGAATTTGCAGGGCGCTGGCGAAAATACGCCTGGCGAACTGTGGCGAACTGTGGCGAAGTGCGGCGAAGTTGCGCCTGGCGCAACTTCGCATCTTAGTGAATTTGCCCCTCAGTCTTCTGCCCTCAGTCTTCCGTCTTCCGCCCTCAGCCTTCCGCCTTCAGCCCTCAGGCTGAGGGCTGAAGACTGAAGGCTGAGGGTGGAGTTAGCATGGCTGATGGCTGAGAAGGGAGGGTACAGGACGGAATTATGAGTGCAGATATGGACAATGAGTGAAGGTAAAAGCACTCGATGCGCCATCTCAATATGTGCTCATATCTGCTACTTAAGTGATCCAGTGTTTTAGGAGTACAGACTGTGAGTAAACTTCCAACACCCTATCTTATTGGGGAACTCTGAACTTATTAACCCATAGGAATGAACTATATCATATGCCAAGTGATTTCTAACCAGGAAGGATGGTGTTTTTCACTTAAGTGGCAAGAGTTATACTGCTGGCCAACAAACGAAAGGAACAGCACTAACAGACATTGATTTGGTGAGGATTAATACAAAGGGCCCCAACGTGAACAAATCATTTGGGACTGTGACAGGGGAGTTCATACAGCATTAAGTTGCTTTATACATTACAGTATATGATTGTGTTAAACTGCTATTATTTTATAACAAGCTGTTTGTTTAATATTGCTGGTTCTATTCAGATCTCTCCCATTTGCTTCTCTCAAATAATAAAAAGGGATCTTCTTGTTTAAACACCATTTACCTTGCTGTGGTTAATCTGGGAAAAATACGGGGGTGTCACTGAGTGTGCCTATTCATACATATTGGCTTCACCCAAGGGTGTGATACACTAATTAAATTTTTCCCTGCACAGTTTTAAGGATAGACAGTCAAATTTACTCTGTATATTGCACAACATGCTGCAAGTTAGGAGGAATTGAAATGCTACACTGGCAGTTAAAGGGTTAAACACTACTGTGTATGTTCTGTGGCCGTGTAACTTCAGTGGTCTCTATATATAGCAAATAATGTCTAATCACTTGCTAAATTCAACTCTAGCATCCTTTCAGTTCTATTATTACCCAGTATTTAGGGTGCAACCTGTACTTCTTACCCATTCCCTCCTCATTTATAGCACTGGCATCAAGCATAATTTTCACCTCCTATGCAAATGTAGGGATGTGAAAATCTTAGACACCCTTACACTTTACAGACAGGCACATCCCTAGTAATATGGACACCTCAGTGGGTCCTTATGGGTAGTGCTGACCCTAGGCACCTTGGCCCTAGTAATTAGACAGCTATACTCATTTAATAGATCGCTCTAGGAGTGATAGAGAGGTTATCTAGTTGAGCAGCTCAAGGCTCCACCGAGGAGATTAGAGGGATTAAGATCCCAGGGTATTACTGACCCAGAATAAGGAACCAAGTGTTGAGATAGGGATGTCAGGAGTTCCCCTAGTCTGCCACTGGAAGATATCCTGAAAACTGGGCAATACCCATCACATGCTGTCAATTTACTCTCTGCTGTATATTCCCTAGCCTGTGGGGATTCAGCCTATACGTGCTGTGAGTATATGCTTCCTTTATGCTGCTGTGTATGTTCTATGCTCCATTGTGGATCAATGTGCTAAATGATCTCTGTGCTATTGTTCAATAAATACTGTTCTTTGTTTACCTGTTAAAGAACTACTGGCGCCCATCATTGTGCTATCGCACCAGGTTACAGTTACACTACACCCTTGATCGAGAAAGAAAGTTAAAGACCGCTACTGCTCACCACTTGTACTCGTCCAGGTGCTCTATCAAGCAGTATCCACACTGCTAACATTCAAAAGACTTAAGGTAGGCAGACGGCACTTCTGAAAGAGATTTATTGGGGTAGCTGCTGTAGATCCTGACGCTTTTCGGGAGTTAATCCCTTAGTCATAGGTCACTACACCCTTGCCTCCACACCGTTGCGAGGGCTTACCCCTGAGAAAGAGAGCTCATCTGTGGTCTCAGCCCACCAAGGAAAGTAGCTAAAACTGCCCTAGCACAAGTCAGTTTACTATAGCGCTACACATACATACAATGGCCACATATAGTACCAGGTCCAGGGAGCCATACTCCAGCTGTGACGTAGCTATACATAAATGTAACTCTGCATTCACAAACCAGGTAAAGAGGTAGTATATGGGGTGTTGTTGCATAGTGGAAGATACACATTTGGGGAGGAGAGCTAACACACTACTTCCCAGCCAGTTAGTGATTTTGTTTTTCTTTAAATGGAAAGTAGATCCACTCCAGTGTTTAGTGTTGCATCTGCTTTTCCACTCAGGTGTTTAGTGTTGCTCTATTCCTTTTAATAGTTGAATAGTCAAAAGTAACATACAGTATAGCAAACAGTTTGCTCTTTTTGTTTTTTCAGGTGTGAATCACAGAGCAGTGAGGCAGTATCTGGATCAGAAGCCTATGTAGCATGAGAAGTTACCAGCAGCTTGTTATCAACAAAAGCCAGCGAGAATACTACATGCTTGTCATCTCTGTTTGACACCAAATTCTGCCGTACAGTTAATAGTGCTGCTCCAGCAGAATTCTGCACTGAAATCTGTTTCTCAAAACAGATCTGTTTAAATTTAATTTTGAAATCTAACATGGGGCTAGACATATTGTCAGTTTCCCAGCTGCCCCCAGTCATGTGACTTGTGCTCTGATAAACTTCAGTCACTCTTTACTGCTGTACTGCAAGTTGGAGTGATATTATCCCCCTCCCTCCCCCCCAGCAGCCTAACAACAGAACAATGGGAAGGTAACCAGATAACAGCTCCCTAACACAAGATAACAGCTGCCTGGTAGATCTAAGCACAGCTGCGACACATTCGGTTACATTGAGTAGGAGAAATAACAACCTGCCAGAAAGCAGTTCCATCCTAAAGAGCTGGCTCTTTCTGAAAGCACATGACCAGGCAAAATGACCTGAGATGGCGCCTACACACCAATATTACAACTAAAAAAAATACACTTGCTGGTTCAGGAATTCTATATGGTAGAGTGAATTATTTGCAGTGAAAAACATTGTTATTTAGAAATAAAAATTACATCATAAAAATCATGACAGAATCCATTTAAGTTCACTCTTTTTTTCTCTTAGGTGGAATTGGCTTATGAGTGCACATACATAGCAGATTTTGTGAAAAATCTCTGAAGTATGAATTTTTGTGCCAGTGCACATAGACAGAGGGAGCGGAAGGCAATCGATTGGCATTTGCTTGAGCAAATATCATCCATGTTCCATTAGCCAAGAAAACAATGCAACATTACAATTTGTTTGATTTAAACTGAGCGCATTACACAATTGTATTCTCAAAACAGAAATGCATTCACCTTTCTTAGGCTGAGAGAACAGGAAGCGTTCAGCAGAACCAACACTTCGTGTGCCCTCAGCCTTAAGTGTAAATACAGTGTAATATTGGTTTGATAGTTAGCAAGCCACAACTGCAGGGAAACATCCCAAAGTTATGCCAAGATTAGTGATGGCGAATTTATTTGCCAAGTGCGAATTCGCTACGAATTTGCGCGATTCGCAAAACGGGCGACAAAATTCTCTGGTGAAAGTTCGCCGGTGTCAAAAAAAAATCGGGCGTCGTAAAAAAAAACGGATGCTGGCGTCAAAAACGAGACATTGAGCAAATTCGCCCATCACTAGCCAAGATAATGGAGGTCCGTTTTCAATGGAGAATCTTTTTGTATATGTAATGAGCCCCAATATTCATGGGGTGTAACTGTGTTTAAAGAGAGGGTTTGGTTCCCTTTAAAATAATAGAGACACCAGAAAAGGCAATACATTTTGGTCAGATATGGGATGTGAGGAGCATTACATCTATTTACAACTTGCCTACAGTTTTTGCAAAAAAGACCTACTTATGAGTGTGGGGTTAGGTGAGCATTTCACTGACACTGAGCCTAATTGCATAACCTGCAACAGGAATTACTCAATTGAAAAGAGGAAACATATTTGTCTGTAGGAATATCCCTGGTAGAGTTAATAACAGGGGATAGGGGTCTCAAGCCTGAATAATTAGGGTGACATTTATGGAAATTATTTCTACCTTTCAAGATATTCCTGGAAGCCAACTCTGGAAGACAGTTAGGACACAAATATTAAGGTGATTGTATGTCCATCCTAGATATTATTTAAACTATAGCAGAAAGACAGATAAAATCATGGGACCTGTTATCCAGAATGCTCGGGACCTGGGTTTTTCCTGATAAGGGATCTTTCCATAATTTGGATCTCCATACCTATAACTCAAACTGTAAAAAAAAATGTAAACATTAAGTAAACTCAATAAGCTAGTTTTGCCTCCAGAAAGGATTAGTTGTATCTTAGTTGGGACAATCACAGCACTGGTGCCATTTTTATTCCAAGAGACCTGGAATCCTGTTACACATAAGTGGGGTCATTGCATATACTTTACAGGGAGTGGAGCTGAATTAGTGTGACACATCATCATTAATAAACAAATGTCACTGTATTAGTACCAGGGTAGGGTACTGTATGCACATTTTAATCCATATACAGGTGTGGGATTCGTTATCCGGAAACCTGTTATCCAGAAAGCTCCGAATTATGGAAAGGCCATCTGCCATAGATTCCATTTTATTCAAATAATCCAAATTTTTTTAAATAATTTCCTTTTTCTCTCTAACAATAAAACAGTACTTTGTAATTGATCCCAACCAAGACATAATTAATCTTTATTGGCAGCAGAACCAACTTATTTAATGTTTTAATATGATATTCTAGTAGACTTCAGTTGCAAGATCCAAATTTCGGAAAGATCCATTATCCAGGTCCCAAGCATTCTGGATAACAGGTCCAATACATGTATTGCTCTCTGTATAGCTCTAAACAATAGTGCAGTACTGACGCAACAACAACACATTTTAAAATTAAGAGTATTCTGTTTTTTATAAAATCTAGAAGGTTTAACTGTAACAATCATTCTAAAAAATAAATACATTTCTTCTCCTGACGCCTTAACATTATCAAAATAATTAATTCTGCTTTCCTGTCAGATCAGTCTTTTGGTCACTGGATAAATAAGCTTTTTGTGGATGTCTGGTATAGTTTTTCCACCTGCTGAATTGTAATCAAACTTGGATGTTTACTTTTGTTCACAATTTCAGCTTGTACTTCTGGCTAATTTTCATTTTTCTTATTGTTTTTGGCTCAATATGAAGACCAAGGAATTTGCCAGACTATTTTATGGAAAATAAATATAAAAATAAAAAAAACAATAATCATAATCTTTTTTTTCTTAACTGTTTTACTAATTTCTATTTTTAACAGGATCTTAACAGAAATCAAAAGTTAAGTAGACGTTTGGGGTTCCTGTGATGACTAGGATTAATGGTCCCATAGCCCCCTAGAATTTTAATATTAACCTTTTTTAGCCCTTATTAGATTAGATTATATTCAACTTTATTGTCATTACACAAGTACAAGTACAATGCAACGAAATGCAGTTTAGCTCTAACCAGGAGTGTAATAAGCAGTAAGTGCATGATAAGGTATAAATTATAATTGATATGTACAAGAATGAACTGGATAATATTTACAGAGGGATTTACAGTCATATGAACATAATATACAATTTGTATTAACTATAATCAGGAGTTACAGGCAGATGAACAAATGTACAGGTTGCTGCAGTAATTATGAATATGCAAAAGATATGAACAAAATTTACAGGTTTATTTATCAGGGATTGACATATGTATAAAAATTTATAATAAGAAATTTACAAATGGATATGTGCTATAATTAGAAATTTACAAATGGATATGTGCAATGGATATGTACATTTAAAAGTGGGTCTGTACAGTGTAGTGCATTGACTATGTGCAATATTGAATGTGCAAAAGTAGGTAGTGCAATGGTAATGGGGAGAGTGTATGGTGGGGGGGTTTAAAGGAGTCAGTAAGGTGCAGAGTTCAGTATGGAGATAGCTCTGGGAAAAAAACTGTTCCTCAGTCTGCTGGTTCTTGTCTGGGGTAACCTGAAACGCCTGCCTGAAGGCAGGAGAGAAAACAGTCTGTGGGCAGGGTGAGAGGAGTCCTTAAGAACACTGCATGTTCGACGAAGACAGTGCTTCTTCTGGATGTCCTCAATGGATGGAAGCCGAGTCCCTGTGATGCGCTGGGCAGTTTTCACCACCTGCTGCAACGCCTTGTGCTCAGCAACAGAGCAGCTCCCATACCACACTGTGATACAGCTGGTCAGGATACTCTCTATTGTGCAGCAATAAAAGTTCACCAGGATGGCTGAGGACAGCTGGTTCTTCTTTAGTGTTCTTAAGAAGAAGAGGCGCTGGTGAGCCTTCTTGACCAGGCTGGAGGTGTTGGTAGTCAAGGACAGGTCCTCCGAGATGTGGGTTCCTAGGAACTTGAAGGATGACACAGGCTCAACAGCCATCCCGTTAATGTGGATGGGATCATGAGTAGGGATGGGCGAATAAATTCGCCATGGTTAAATTCGCGGCGAATTTCTGCATTTCGCCGCGGGCGAATTTTTCGCGAAATTGCGGCAAAAATTCGCCTCGCGACTCGTTTCGCCGCGCGTCAAAATTTTCGTCGCGCGACGAGCCGCGACGCCGCTAATGCGCGTCAAAACAAAAAGACGCGCAACAAACTAAACATCACCCACAGCAGCCAATAAGATGTGAGCCATCCCTGAGCCAACCCACTGGCTATATAAGGAGCTGCAGAGGCGGCCATTACTCGTGGCGTTTCTGGTAGAGGTAGAGAGAGCAGGATAGTGAGAGATATGTGTGTGATTTAGCTAGTGGAGTTTGTGTAGAGAGCTTTTTTTTTTTCTGAGTCAGTGCAAGTGGAGGTTGTGGATTTCAGTTTACTGTTTTCCCTCTTCTGCTTGCCTGCTCACCACCCAATAGCCCTTTTTAGGGCTAACTGTCTTTGTCTTTGTCTGTGCTGGTGTGTGTACTCCTTGTGGGTGCACACTTCTGCTGAGGGGATTTAGTTGAGGGTTTTATTTTTTTCTCCTTTCCTTCCCCGAAATATCCAAACCCCCCCCTTATATATATTTTTTTTTTTTAAGTTTAGTTGCCCAATATGACGGGCCGTGGGAGAGGGGGGATGGGTGGTGGTGGTGGGAAGAAGGGTGGGTTAGGGATGGGTGGTGGTGGTGGTGGGAAGAAGGGTGGGATAGGGAGGGGTGGCCGAGGAAGAGGCCGTGGTGCTGGCCGTGGGCATCCAACCCCACAACAGCCATGTGCCATGCCCAGTCTGGGCACTGTAAATCAGTCGCAGCACAAGCTGCCATCAAAGCAGCTGCCATCACAGCAGCAGCTGCAACAACAACAGCAGCAGCTGCAACAACAACAGCAGCAGCTGCAACAACAACAGCAGCAGCAGCCGCAACAACAGCAGCAGCAAATGCCACAGCAGCAGGTGGCTGTGGGTCGCAGCAGCGGGGCAACTGGTCCACGTAGGACTGTGCCCGATTTTTTTGCCACTGCTTCGCGACCCATACGGTCGCAGCAGGCAGAGGCAGTGGTAGACTGGCTGACCCAGGCTACCTCATCTGCAGCAGGCACCAGTGAGCGGCAGGAGGTGGCATCACCTGCTAGCTCAGTGTGGGATGACACCCCATCCCTCTTATTTGATCCTGAGGTGGACTTGGGCCCAGACACCCTGGATCTTTTTGATGATCAGGCAGGAATGGGGGGGGCATTCATGTCTGATGAAGAGGAGGAGGTGGTCATGTCACAGCCCACATCAATAGGGGATATTGGGCAGGGTCCCCTTATGGCAGGGCAGCAAGTTGCTGGTGTGGGGTCAGACACCAGCATGCTGGATGTGGGTATTGATGCCATGTATGAGGCAGGGTCTGGTCTGGGGGAGGACGATGACAGGGACAGACCCTGGGAGCCGGCTCCAGAGGATAACAGCAGCAGTTCAGGGGGGGAACTGTTTGTTGTTGATGAGGATGAAGAGCCGGCTCCACCGACCACTGCTAGGGGGGGCAGGCAACAGGGCAGCACTGCGCCTAGGTCCAAAGCCTATGTGCGTACGGGTGGGGACCATCCTCAACCCTCCACAGCAGGCAAGGCAGTGGCCCGCACTTCAGCAGTGTGGGCTTTTTTCACGTGCCAGGCAGAGGACCAGGCAATAGCAGTGTGCCAGCTCTGCCGGCAGAAGGTTCGAAGGGGGCAGGCAGGGTCACATATGGGAACATCAGCTTTAAGTTTCCATATGAAACGTCATCACAGGATGACGTGGGAACAGCACCAAAGTGGCAGGGCACCGGGTGGCAGTGGTGCTTCCTGTCCACCTCCTCCCATTCCTCAGGGAAGAGGTGCTAGCTCCCCAGACCCTGCAGCAGGTGAAGAGGATTCTGGGGCTCACAGTCGGAGGCAGCCACTGTGTAGCTCAGCCTCTTCTGCAGCCTCCTCCTCCTCAATGCGGCCCCTGTCCCGCCAGGTTTCCCTCCCCCAGTTCCTCAGCCGCAAGACGCCTCTCTCCCCCAGCCACCCCCAAGTGCAGAGGCTTAATGGCTGCCTGACAAAGCTTCTGGCAGTGCAGCTGCTGCCCTATCAGCTAGTCGAAGCAGCCCCCTTCCGACAGCTGATGGCTTGCGCTGCCCCTAACTGGCGGATCCCCAGCCGCCATTATTTTGCCAGGAAGGCTGTCCCTGCCATCCACCAGCATGTGGTTGAGAATGTGTCCCTGTCGCTGGATCATGCTGTTGGCGGCAGGGTGCACTGCACCACTGACACGTGGACCAGCAGGCATGGGCAGGGGAGGTACATAACCTACACTGCGCACTGGGTCACCCTCATGAGTGCTGGGGAGGGTGCAAGCCGGGGCGCTCCCCTCAGGCTACAGGTGCCTCCCCGTGGGGTACAGGGCAAACCCCACATGTCCACTTCCTCCTCCTCCTCCACTATGGATGAGCCACCCCTGAAGCGTCCCTGCAGCTACGCTTCAGTGCAGCACAGGCGATGTCAGGCTGTGCTGCAACTCCTCTCCCTGGGCGAGAGGAGTCATACTGCACCTGAGCTCATGGCTGCCTTCCAGACTCAGGTGCAGCGGTGGTTCACTCCCCGCCAGCTCCAAGCAGGTAATATTGTTTGCGACAACGGTCGCAACCTGCTGGCTGCCATCCGCCTAGGGCACCTGACCCACATGCCTTGCTTTGCACATGTCCTCAACCTTGTGGTGCAGCGCTTCCTCAAGAGCTACCAAGGGTTGGGTGACATGCTGGAGAAGGTACGTAGGGTATGTGCCCATTTTCGCAGGTCCCCCACCGCCAGCGCGTCTTTGGCACGGATGCAGCGGCAGCATAGTCTGCCACCCCACCGGCTCATCTGTGACCTGCCGACGCGCTGGAATTCCACCCTGCACATGGTGGAGCGCCTCGTAGAGCAGCGCTGGGCGGTCAGCAATTACCTGCTGGAGCACAGTGCCAGGGGTACTCAGGGGGCGGATTTGGGGTACTTTAGTGCAGAGCAGTGGCAGCAAATGAGGCAGCTCTGCCAAGTACTTGCCCCCTTTGAGCAGGCGACACGCTTTGTTAGCAGGGACAATGCGTGTCTTAGCGATGTCATACCCCTGGTGTTCCTCCTCAAGCGCACGTTGGATGGGCTGCTAGAGGAGGGTGACGTGCCTGAGGAGGAGGAGGAGGAGAGTAGGCCCCGTAGGCAGGCAGAGGGGGCTGAGGAGGAGATGGTGCCTGATGAGGAGGATGAGGGAGAGGAGGACTGGGTGCCTGTGCAGCATGGGGAGCAGGGCACATGCCACCCAACCACCCCAGCTATTGTCCGCGGCTGGGAGGGTACAGAGCAGGGGCAGGTCGAGCCAGATGACCTGCTGCATCTGGAGGGCAGTCAAGAAGAGGTTGGTCGGGGGCACCTCTTTTACATGGCTGCCCATATGCAGACTTGCCTCCGAAGCGATCCCCGGGTCTGTTCTATCAAAGACCGGGAGGATTATTGGGTGGCTACTTTGCTTGACCCACGGTACAAGGGAAAGGTGGGGGAGTTCCTTGTACCCAGCCAGAGAGAGAGGAGGATGGGTCAATTGAGGAAGGCTCTGTGCTCAAAATTAGTGGAGGCCTTCCCCCAGTCTGACACTTCTCAGGCCTCCACTACTCCACACACCCAGCAGAGACAGGGGCCTAGCAGCAGCAGCAGCAGCAAGGGCGGAGATCTCATGGGTGTGTGGAAGAGCTTTTTCGAGCCTCAACGGCCAGCAGCAGGCCCAGTCAGCACCCAAAGCCACCACCAGCAGCGGGTGGAGCATATGGTGGCTGACTACATGGGGTCAGTCAGCGTGCAGGATGCCATTCGCCCTGACGATGACCCCATGCATTATTGGGTCTCGAGGCTCGACCAGTGGCCAGAACTGGCACAGTACGCTCTGGAGGTGCTGGCTTGCCCCCCTGCCAGTGTCCTGTCAGAGCGTGTCTTCAGTGCCGCAGGTGGGGTGGTCACTGAGAAGCGGACACGGCTATCCACTGGCAGCGTGGATAAGCTGACATTCATTAAAATGAATGAGGCATGGATAAGCGGGGATATCCAAGTGCCCATTGCAGACAGCAGAGACTAGCCTCCTCTCCTCCTTCTCCTCCACAGATTTATCCTCCTCTCTCCATTGCTGCCCATAGTTACATAGTTACATAGTTAAATTGGGTTGAAAAAAGACAAAGTCCATCAAGTTCAACCCCTCCAAATGAAAACCCAGCATCCATACATACACCCCTCTACTTTTAATTAAATTCTATATACCCATACTAACTATAGAGCTTAGTATCACAATAGCCTTTGATATTATGTCTGTCCAAAAAATCATCCAAGCCATTCTTAAAGGCATTAACTGAATCAGCCATCACAACATCACCCGGCAGTGCATTCCACAACCTCACTGTCCTGACTGTGAAGAACCCCCTACGTTGCTTCAAATGAAAGTTCTTTTCTTCTAGTCTAAACGGGTGGCCTCTGGTACGGTGATCCACTTTATGGGTAAAAAGGTCCCCTGCCATTTGTCTATAATGTCCTCTAATGTACTTGTAAAGTGTAATCATGTCCCCTCGCAAGCGCCTTTTTTCCAGAGAAAACAACCCCAACCTTGACAGTCTACCCTCATAATTTAAGTCTTCCGTCCCTCTAACCAATTTAGTTGCACGTCTCTGCACTCTCTCCAGCTCATTTATATCCCTCTTAAGGACTGGATTCCAAAACTGCACTGCATACTCCAGATGAGGCCTTACCAGGGACCTATAAAGAGGCATAATTATGTTTTCATCCCTTGAGTTAATGCCCTTTTTTATGCAAGACAGAACTTTATTTGCTTTAGTAGCCACAGAATGACACTGCCCAGAATTAGACAACGTGTTATCTACAAAGACCCCTAGATCCTTCTCATTTAAGGAAACTCCCAATACACTGCCATTTAGTGTATAACTTGCATTTATATTATTTTTGCCAAAGTGCATAACCTTGCATTTATCAACATTGAACCTCATTTTCCAGTTTTCTGCCCAGTTTTCCAGTTTAGACAAATCACTCTGCAAAGTGGCAGCATCCTGCATGGAACCTATAGTTCTGCACAATTTAGTATCATCTGCAAAAATAGAAACAGTACTTTCAATGCCCACCTCCAGGTCATTAATAAACAAGTTGAAAAGCAAGGGACCTAGTACAGAGCCCTGCGGTACTCCACTAACAACAGTAGTATTGCCCATTCCCCATCTGTCTGCACCTGCTGCCCTTGCTGCTGCTGCTGTAGCCTGCTACTAGCCCTAGTAGTACTGCTGCTGTGCTGCATTGTCGGCAATTTTTTTATGGTGGGGGCCTATCAAAGCTCCTACTGCTATCGTAGATACTACTGCTGCATTGTCGGCAAATTTTTTTAGTAGTTGAGGCCTAACATGGCCTCTAAATATGTTTCTTCGAATACTGCCACATTGTTGGCTAATTTCTTCTGGTTGAGGCCTAACATGGCTTCTAAATATGTTGCTTATAATTTTGCCGCTAAGTTGGCTAAATTCTTCTGGTTGAGGCCTAACATGGCTTCTAAAAATGTTTTCTCAAATACTGCCACAATGTTGGCTAATTTCTTCTCGTTGAGGCCTAACATGGCTTCTAAATATGTTGCTTATAATTTTGCCGCTAAGTTGGCTAATTTCTTCTGGTTGAGGCCTAACATGGCTTCTAAAAATGTTTTCTCAAATACTGCCACAATGTTGGCTAATTTCTTCTCGTTGAGGCCTAACATGGCTTCTAAATATGTTGCTTATAATTTTGCCGCTAAGTTGGCTAATTTCTTCTGGTTGAGGCCTAACATGGCTTCTAAAAATGTTTTCTCAAATACTGCCACAATGTTGGCTAATTTCTTCTGGTTGAGGCCTAACATGGCTTCTAAATATGTTGCTTATAATTTTGCCGCTAAGTTGGCTAATTTCTTCTGGTTGAGGCCTAACATGGCTTCTAAAAATGTTTCTTCGAATACTGCCACATTGTTGGCTAATTTCTTCTGGTTGAGGCCTAACATGGCTTCTAAATATGTTGCTTATAATTTTGCCGCTAAGTTGGCTAATTTCTTCTGGGGGTTGAGGCCTAACATGGCTTCTAAATATTTTTCTTACAATTTTGCGGCTAATGTCTTCTGTTTGGGGCCTGCCTCATTTAATTCTTCTGGCTCTAATATTGAGTTGATTAAAAGTTACAAGTTACAAAATGACTGTTGCTGCCACTGCTGTTGCTATTAATGCCTCGTTATTTGGCAAAAGTCTTCTGTGTTTGGGGCCTGCCTCATTTAATTCTTCTGGCTCTAATATAGAGTTGATTAAAAGTCGCAACATGACTGTTGCTGACTCTGCTGTTGCTGCTAATGCCTCGTTATTTGGCAAAAGTCTTCTCTGTTTGAGGCCTGCCTCATTTAATTCTTCTGGCTCTAATATAGAGTTGATTAAAAGTTACAACATGACTGTTGTTGCCGCTGCTGTTGCTACTACTGCCTCATTATTTGGCAAACGTCTTCTGTTTGGGGCCTGCCTCATTTAATTCTTCTGGCTCTAATATAGCGTTGATTGAAAGTTACAACATGACTGTTGTTGCCGCTGCTGTTGCTACTACTGCCTCATTATTTGGCAAACGTCTTCTGTTTGGGGCCTGCCTCATTTAATTCTTCTGGCTCTAATATAGAGTTGATTGAAATTTACAACATGACTGTTGTTGCCGCTGCTGTTGCTACTAATGCCTCATTATTTGGCAAACGTCTTCTGTTTGGGGCCTGCCTCATTTAATTCTTCTGGCTCTAATATAGCGTTGATTGAAAGTTACAACATGACTGTTGTTGCCGCTGCTGTTGCTACTACTGCCTCATTATTTGGCAAACGTCTTCTGTTTGGGGCCTGCCTCATTTAATTCTTCTGGCTCTAATATAGAGTTGATTGAAAGTTACAACATGACTGTTGTTGCTGCTGCTGTTGCTACTAATGCCTCATTATTTGGCAAACGTCTTCTGTTTGGGGCCTGCATCATTTAATTCTTCTGGCTCTAATATAGAGTTGATTAAAAGTTACAACATGACTGCCGCTGCTGTTGCTACTAATGCCTCATTATTTGGCAAACGTCTTCTGTTTGGGGCCTGCCTCATTTAATTCTTCTGGCTCTAATATAGAGTTTATTAAAAGTTACAGCATGACTGTTGTTGCTGCTGCTGTTGCTACTAATGCCTCATTATTTGGCAAACGTCTTCTGTTTGGGGCCTGCCTCATTTAATTCTTCTGGCTCTAATATAGCGTTGATTGAAAGTTACAACATGACTGTTGTTGCCGCTGCTGTTGCTACTACTGCCTCATTATTTGGCAAACGTCTTCTGTTTGGGGCCTGCCTCATTTAATTCTTCTGGCTCTAATATAGAGTTGATTAAAAGTTACAACATGACTGCCGCTGCTGTTGCTACTAATGCCTCATTATTTGGCAAATGTCTTCTGTTTGGGGCCTGCCTCATTTAATTCTTCTGGCTCTAATATAGAGTTGATTGAAAGTTACAACATGACTGCCGCTGCTGATGCTACTAATGCCTCATTATTTGGCAAAACTCTGGTGGGTGTCTATCAAGGCTCCTACTGCTGTGGCTGACACTACTGCTGCATTGTCGGCAATTTTTTTTGTAGTTGAGGCCTATCATGGCTTCTAAAAATGTTTCTTCGAATACTGCCATATTGTTGGCTGATTTCTTCTGGGGGTCGAGGCCTATCATGGCCTCTAAAAATGTTTCTTCGAATACTGCCATATTGTTTGGCTAATTTCTTCTGGGGGTTGAGGCCTAACATGGTTTCTAAATAGGTTGCTTGTAATTTTGCCGCTAAGTTGGCTAATTTCTTCTGGGGGTTGAGGCCTATCATGGCTTCTAAAAATGTTTCTTCGAATACTGCCACATTGTTGGCTAATTTTTTCTGGGGGTTGAGGCCTATCATGGCTTCTAAAAATGTTTCTTCGAATGCTGCCACATTGTTTGGCTAATTTCTTCTGGGGGTTGAGGCCTATCATGGCTTATAAAAATGTTTCTTCGAATACTGCCATATTGTTGGCTAAATTTTTTCTGGGGGTTGAGGCCTATCATGGCTTCTAAAAATGTTTCTTCGAATACTGCCACATTGTTTGGCTAATTTCTTCTGGGGGTTGAGGCCTAACATGGTTTCTAAATAGGTTGCTTGTAATTTTGCCGCTAAGTTGGCTAATGTCTTCTGGTGGTTGAGGCCTATCATGGCTTCTAAAAATATTTCTTCGAATACTGCCATATTGTTGGCTGATTTCTTCTGGGGGTCGAGGCCTATCATGGCCTCTAAAAATGTTTCTTCGAATACTGCCATATTGTTTGGCTAATTTCTTCTGGGGGTTGAGGCCTAACATGGTTTCTAAATAGGTTGCTTGTAATTTTGCCGCTTAGTTGGCTAATTTCTTCTGGGGGTTGAGGCCTATCATGGCTTCTAAAAATGTTTCTTCGAATACTGCCACATTGTTGGCTAATTTTTTCTGGGGGTTGAGGCCTATCATGGCTTCTAAAAATGTTTCTTCGAATGCTGCCACATTGTTTGGCTAATTTCTTCTGGGGGTTGAGGCCTATCATGGCTTCTAAAAATGTTTCTTCGAATACTGCCATATTGTTGGCTAAATTTTTTCTGGGGGTTGAGGCCTATCATGGCTTCTAAAAATGTTTCTTCGAATACTGCCACATTGTTTGGCTAATTTCTTCTGGGGGTTGAGGCCTAACATGGTTTCTAAATAGGTTGCTTGTAATTTTGCCGCTAAGTTGGCTAATTTTTTCTGGGGGTTGAGGCCTATCATGGCTTCTAAAAATGTTTCTTCGAATACTGCCACATTGTTGGCTAATTTTTTCTGGGGGTTGAGGCCTATCATGGCTTCTAAAAATGTTTCTTCGAATGCTGCCACATTGTTTGGCTAATTTCTTCTGGGGGTTGAGGCCTATCATGGCTTCTAAAAATGTTTCTTCGAATACTGCCATATTGTTGGCTAAATTTTTTCTGGGGGTTGAGGCCTATCATGGCTTTTAAAAATGTTTCTTCGAATAATGCCACATTGTTTGGCTAATTTCTTCTGGGGGTTGAGGCCTATCATGGCTTCTAAAAATGTTTCTTCGAATACTGCCATATTGTTGGCTAAATTTTTTCTGGGGGTTGAGGCCTATCATGGCTTTTAAAAATGTTTCTTCGAATACTGCCACATTGTTTGGCTAATTTCTTCTGGGGGTTGAGGCCTAACATGGTTTCTAAATAGGTTGCTTGTAATTTTGCCGCTAAGTTGGCTAATTTCTTCTGGGGGTTGAGGCCTATCATGGCTTCTAAAAATGTTTCTTCGAATACTGCCACATTATTGGCTAATTTTTTCTGGGGGTTGAGGCCTATCATGGCTTATAAAAATGTTTCTTCGAATACAGCCCCATTGTTTGGCTAATTTCTTCTGGGGGTTGAGGCCTGCCTCATTTAATTCTTCTGGCTCTAATACAATTGATTACAACAATGCTTGCTGCTTGGTTGTCAAATGTATTCACACTATTATTACCCCTGAAACGACTGCGGCCAAAAGTCCTTTGCCTCAGTCATTATTCTTTCTTTTGAAATGATAGGAGTGCTCTAAAAAATGTATACAGGGAGGGCATGTGTGTGTAGCAGTAACTGAGTGGAACATAGGTGTGAATTGCTCTTCCCATTGATTCCAAAGCAAAACATGACATATATACATTCATCACTGTGTACAAAAGTAAGGGAAATGTTTTAATGGTAGTCCCAAAGCCATGTCTGGTCTGGGAGTCAAAATAGGCCCTTGCATTCAAATTACACAGAGGCCCAAACAGGCCCCAAACATCAGCCCAGTAAATTTGACTGGAAACCAACCAACCTGGCAACCCTGGGTGACACAAACATAGCCATAAACTCTACTTAAATTCATGCTGTAAGTAATAATTTAGATTGAATTTGTCCTCTATGAATGCTTTTGTCCTTGAGTTAAATAAACGAGACAACACAGTTTGCTTAATGGAAAAAGGAATTTCATTCCTAGATGATGTCCATCTTACATCCCACTTTCAGCTGCATCTGCTATTTTGCAACTTTCAACTTCACAAGCAGTCTTGTCCCAGTTTGCTGTCCATAACCTTCAAAGAGAACACACGCCATCCTTTGTTTCCAAACACTTTACACAACGTATTCATAGATCCAGTGCAAAGCCCTTAAAGGGGTGGTTCACCTTTAAGGTAACTTTTAGTATGCAATAGTATGGCAAATTCTAAGCAACTTTTAATTTGGTTTTACTTATTTGCCTTTTTCTTCTAAGTTCAGACTCTTTGCAGCTTTTAAATGTGGGTCAATGAGTTTACCCCAACTAAAAAGCAAATACTATGTCAGGCTACAAATGTATTGTTAGTCATTGCTACTTTTTTACATTTAGGCCTCTCCTATAGGGATGTAGCGAACGTCGGAAAAAAAGTTCGCGAACATATTCGCGAACTTGCGCAAAAATCCATAGACTTCAATGGGAAGGCGAACTTTAACATCTAAAAAAGACATTTCTGGCCAGAAAAATGATTTTAAAGTTGTTTAAAGGGTGCAACGACCTGGACAGTGGCATGCCAGAGGGGGATCAAGGGCAAAAATGTATCTGAAAAATCTGCCTGTGTGTGCTTGGAAGAGATAGTGTAGGGGGAGAGCTGTTAGTGATTTCAGGGACAGATGATAGTAAGTTTGCTGGCTAGTAATCTGCTTGATACTGCTCTGTATTGGAACAAAAAATAAATAAAAGCAGTCCTTACAAGGACTACTGTTATTGCAGCAGTCAGCAGATGAGATCAGAAGCAGGACAGCTGCCCACTGCAGCTACATACAGAGCACTGCAGTAGAAGGTAGATTACTAGCCAGCAAAGCTACCTAAGCTTAAATGTCCCTCAAACCCCTGCAGACTTCTGTCCCTCCAATAACAGAGCAGTATCAAAACGATTACTAGCCAGCAAACTTTCAACTGTCCCTGAAATCACTAACAGGCAGCAGCTCTCTCCCTACACTATCTCTTCAGCACACACAGGCAGAGTGAAAAAAACGCTGCAGGGCTTCGGTTTTTATAGGGAAGGGGAGTGGTCCAGGGGAGAGCTTCCTGATTGGCTGCCATGTACCTGCTGGTCTGGGGTGAGAGGGCAAAAAAAAGCACCAACAATGGCGAACCCAAAATGGCGAACGTCGCGCGACGTTCGCGAACTTCCGGCGAGCGCGAACACCCGATGTTCGCGCGAACAAGTTCGCCGGCGAACAGTTCGCGCCATCTCTACTCTCCTATTCATATTCCAGTCTCTTATTTAAATCAATGTATGATTGCTAGGGGAATAATGTTACTTCTAATAGTGCCTAATTGCCAAATATAGTGTGACTTAATATCATAATTTATTTTAAAAAATCAATGTATTTGAGTGTTACAGTAGTCAATTTATCAATTTCGTCGCCGTCGCGACGAGGTTCGTCGCCGTCGCGACGATATTCGTCGCCGGGCGACGAGGTTCGTCGCGCGCCATATCAAAACTGTGTTTGCGCATGCAAAAATGGGCGTCGCCACTATAAATAGCCCCGCCCGTGCTTACATTTTTAGGAGTGCAGTTTGAAAATGGCAGGACCTGGCATGATGAACCGAGACCAGCTGCGGTACTTCGTCAGGTACCTGCACCAGGAGGGATACGACAATATCCCTCCTGGAGTGAGAGGAATCCAGGCGCTCCGGAGGAGCATAATGGAACGGCTGAGGCGCAGGCTGCGGAGGGAGTACCGCCTGCGCTTAAGTCTGAGGGAGCTCCAGAGGATCTGGAGCGATCTCAAAAGACGCCACAGCGCATTTGTTGATGAGCTGCGCGTGGAAGTGGAAGGTAGAGTTATTTAAAAAGAAAACATCTTATAATGATTTGCTATTTTACAGCAAAAATGTATTTAAGTGAATACTGTAATTAGGATTGGAACAGTTGACTTTGACTGACTGACATAATTGCAGACAAGTTAAATAACAAGTAAATGAGCTGTCAAATGGAGATTATTTAAACAGATTATAATAGATTTATTTAAATGCAATACATGAGTTTCCCTTCTTAACTACAATAAAGCCACTTGATTCCCATTTATTTTGGTATTTTGGAGCAAATGTGTAATTGTTTAGGCCTGTGACAAGGCTAATAAGAATTTTACTTCACTTAAAGGTAGATTTATTTAAACGTAATAAATAGGTTTCCCTTCTTAACTACAATAAAGCCACTTGATCAGGCTCGGATCTGTGGAAAGGTCACCAAGGCCCGGGCCTAGGGCTGGAAGATTTTAGGGTGGCGGCATGCTGTCCAACCACACCCATATTGGTTCAGAAACACTGGGGATGCACAGGAGATACAATAGTTTCCCATGCAGCAATCCCCATTGCTCCTGTCCAGATGATAAAAATTTTCCCGAATAAAGGGGAGGGGACAGGGGCGACGAATGGCAGTGGGCCTAGGGATGCCTACTATGTAAATCTTGCCCTGCACTTGATTCCTATTTATTTTGGTATTTTGGAGCAAATGTGTATTTGTTTAGGCCTGTGACAAGGCTAATAAGAATTTTACTTCACATAAAGGTAGATTTATTTAAACGTAATAAATAGGTTTCCCTTCTTAACTACAATAAAGTTAATTTTCCTGTAGTTACAACATGACACCTTATCCTGTATAATGTATACTGTACAAATGCAATTGGTGTGTTACTCAAACTGAAATTTATTCATTGCCAGCTGAGTGGATCCAAGATGATCCTGATGATGATGATGATGGGGAAGTACCAGCACCACCACCACCTGACCAGGCAGCACCGCCTGTACCTGATGAGGCAGCACCGCCTCCACCACCTCACCAGGCGGCACCACCACCTCACCAGGCGGCACCACCACCTCACCAGGCGGCACCACCACCTCACCAGGCGGCACCACCACCTCACCAGGCGGCACCACCACCTCACCAGGCGGCACCACCACCTCACCAGGTGGCACCACCACCTCACCAGGCGGCACCACCAGCGGACGACCAGGGGCTCAGTGTAGGCACTCAGACAGAGCATGCCTACTACGACCAGACTGAGCTCCTGGTCACCCTAGTTCATCAAGTAAATGCCATGCGGCAGGAGCTGGGAGAGGTTAGGGACATTGTTGACAACCTCCAGAGGGTTGTTGCTCCTCCTCCTCCTCCTCCACTTTAATTTATTTATTATTTGTTACAGCACCAGTTGTGCTATATGTTGTGAATTAAAAAAAAATTTTATATCTCTATATTTTGAGTTCATTTTTCATTTGACTAAACTAATACTCACATGGTACTTGGAATTGTTTGGATTCTAATAACACAACGATGACTATTCTTAATCGGAGTCATTAAAATTACATTACATAGTATTTCAGAATCATTACAATTACATGATGTAAATATAAGGTTCATTCACATAAACATATGGTTTATTCATTTTTATCTGAGATACAAAGCATCCAGATACTATCTGTTCAGATTTATTAGTTGTACTTGTGTTAGTAATCTACTATTAGATATTTGAAGTACAGATGGTACTTTTTGGTTAAACAGAGATATAGAGTAGTAGTAGATACCATTACCAGTTGACCAGAGGTAATGTGAAAAAATCCACAAACGTTAAAAGTTTAAGAAACTTGCAAAATGGGAGCCATTTTTTCAAGATAGGAGTCCTCTAACAATGCAGGGCATGTGTGTAGCAGTATACTAAGTGAAACACGCATGTGTATTGGTCTTCCCATGGAGTCCAATCCAATTCAGCACATTCAGACACAAAGCAAAAGATACCATGTTCATTTATCATCACAGACTACAAAGCTTGAAACTAAGGGGAAAATTTTTATTTGTAGGCCCAAAGATGAAAAAAGGTTATACAAACAAAACACCCATAGAAGACGGGCTTCATCAAATTGCACTGCGCGTCAAAAATAACGTCGCGCGTTAAAACACATACTTGCGTCCGCGACAAAATATTTTGACGCGCGACAAGATCGGGCCGCGCGACTCGTTTCGCGAATTTTTCGCCGTTTCGCGAATTTCGCTGGAAATTCGCGAATTATTCGGCGAAGCGAAACGCGACAGATTCGCCCATCACTAATCATGAGAACCTCTTCTCTTCTTCTTCCTGAAGTCCACAATGAGATCCTTGGTCTTGGTGGTGTTAAGGAGCAAATTATTGTCCGTGCACCAAGTGGCCAGATGCCGGACCTCCTCCCTGTAGGCAGTCTCATCGTTGTTGCTGATGAGACCAATCACCGTGGTCTTGTCTGCAAACTTAATGATGGAGTTAGATCCATTTACAGGTCTGCAGTCGTGGGTGAAGAGGGAGTAGAGGAAGGGGCTCAGCACACAGCCCTGTGGTACACCAGTGTTGAGTGTGATGGTAGTGGAGCAGATGTGGCCTGACCTGACATGCTGTGGTCTGTTGGTCAGAAAGTCCATAATCCAGTTGCAAAATGAGGAATTAATGTCCAGGGCTCTAAGTTTAATGATTAACTTAGAGGATATGACAGTATTGAATGCTGAGCTGAAGTCAACAAACAGCATCCGTGCATAAGTGTTTTTATTGTCCAGGTGTGTGAGCACAGAGTGAAATGCTATGGAGACTGTATCTTCTTTTTTTTTTTTGTAACTTAAAATTTTTATTAAAAATAACAGGCATAGTACAAGAAAATACAGTCAAATACGTACAATCTCTTGTAGCATAACAAAGTCAGTATAGCATCGCTCACAATCAGTAGCTACTGTTCCAGCCTATTAACATGCATTATTACTGATGTAGTAACACAGTATATCAATATATGAGACATTTGAGAGCATACTTGAAGTCATTGATGCTCCAGTGCCTGTTGAAATAAAAACAATCAGACAAAAAGAAAAGAGAAAAAAAAACCAAAACAAGAACAGGTTTACCAAACATAAAAAAGAAGGGTTAGACTCTAAAATCTATAATGCATCAAGAAGGACAAGGCCTATACTGGATCAAAAGATAAACTCCAAGTTCCTATCATGCTCAAGCGACATCCAGCATTTATCCCCTTAACTAATGTGGACATTCTCGATGTCGGAGTTCCCAAGGAGACCAGACCTTCAGAAACTGAGGGACCTTATTTCCCAAAAAGGCAATAGAATGTTCAAATTTCTTGTTGGTTTCAATCCGTTCATATATTTCTGACCAGGATGGAAGAACAGCTGATTTCCATTTAGATGCTAAAGATATGCGGACGACTGTTAAAATATGATTAAATAGTTTCTGCATATATTTAGATTGCCCCTCAAAAGGTTTACCCAAGAGGAAGGTCAGACTTTCCAGCTGAAAGCTATCATGTGCCAATTGTTCCAATAGCTTTTGTACTTCTTTCCATAGAAGCTGTACTTGTGGGCATTCCCAAAATATATGATAGAGTGTCCCTACCATATTACAGCCTCTCCAACACCATTGTGAAGTGGCGGGAAAAATTTTATGCAATCTAGAGGGAGTAAGATACCAAAACATGAGTATTTTATATATATTCTCTTTTTGCTTCACACAAGTGACACTGCTTTTAGCATTAAGCCAGATGTCTGACCAATCCTCAATAGGGAGCTCATGACCCAAAATAGTTTCCCATTTTGCCATATAGTTATATTTATGTCCAGACGTGATTAAAGGATCATTTAACAGTTTATATATCTTTGAAATCAACCCTTTCTGAGGTAACCCTTGTATCGCTATACGTTCAAATGCTGTGGGAAGCTGCTCCCGAAAAGCTCTAAGAAAGGGATCTATAAAATGTCTCATCTGAAAGTACAAGTACCAAGGTATAAGAATATCCGTAGTTTTAGCGGTCAATTGATCCAACGTGAGCATTACTGTGAAGGAGGGGCTAATCGCGTCAAAGATTCGAAATAAGGAAAACGGCGTGCAAAATTGACACACCAAATGTGATATTGCAGATGGAAACGCGGGATTGCCGAAAATTGCCGTCACTGGAGAATAAGGGGAGGATAATTTGAATTTGACCTTCAATTTGTTCCATAGGTCCAATGTGAACCTCGTAGTTTTTAGCATTGAAATTTTAGGCAAGGTAACATCCGGTGTAGGCCAGAACCAAGCATTGGGATGATATGGGAGAAATTGTATCCTCTCTATATATGCCCACTGAGAGCTAGGGGCCCATAGGGACCATGTCAGTACTTGCCGTAGTTGGGCTGCCTCATAGTATTGACTCAGTACAGGAACTCCCAGCCCACCCTGAGCAGTGGGAGCAGTTAACGTTTGTTTATTAATTCTATGTCCTTTACGTCCCCATATAAAGTTATAGATTACTGCCTGCAGGTCCTTAAAGAATTTTGGGGGAATTGGCACCGGAAGCGTCTCAAATAAGTATAGAAATTTTGGAAGAATATTCATTTTTATAGCCCCAATTTTACCGAACCACGATATAGAATGATCACTCCATTTGGCCAAAGTAATTTTAATTTTTTGGGCTAAGGGGATAAAATTTTGCTTGAATAGACCCTCATAAGTTGAGGTAATCTTGGTGCCTAAATAGGTAATATAATCTGTTCTCCAATTATAGTTATATTGCAAGCGTAAAGTTGCCATCGTGGAAGTTGGTATTAATATCGGGAGGGCTTCTGTTTTGGACATATTCAGCTTATAACCCGACAGCCTACCATATTGGTCGAGTAAATCGTGGAGTGCCGGGAGAGAGGAGAGGTCAGTGTTAGGATCACATCATCTGCATAAAGCGCTATTTTGCTCTGAATTGGACCCACTTCTACACCCTTTATATTGAAATCGTTCCTAATGTTAGCTGCTAATGGTTCTATGCTCAACGCATACAACAAAGGGGAGAGCGGACAGCCCTGCCTTGTCCCATTCATAATCATGATCGGTGATCGTTGTCGAGCAGGCATCTTCAGATAAGTGCTAGGGGTGGTATATAGCGCTTTCAATGCAGCCAGATATGGGCCGGCAAAATTGAGATGCGAGAGTAAAGCAAACATGAACGACCAATCTAAGCGATCGAAAGCTTTCTCCGCATCCAAGCTTAAAATCAAGGCTTCCTGACCTTTTTTCTGTAATATATCAATTATATTAATCACCCTCCGCGTGTTTTCCCCCGCTTGTCTACCTTGTATAAACCCCACTTGGTCCATATCAATCAAATTAGGTAAAATAGGTGCTAGTCGGTTGGCTAAGATCTTGGAGTATAACTTAAGATCGGAGTTAAGAAGCGCAATTGGTCTATAATTTGAACAATAAGTGGGATCCTTACCCTCCTTAGGTATCAAGGACAAGTAAGAAGTAAGCATGGAAGAAGGGATCATAGAACCGTTCATAAATGTATTAAACAATTCCACCAAATGAGGAGCTAAAATCTTTAAATACATCTTATAATATTGGTACGAATAGCCATCAGGGCCTGGTGCTTTACCTTTAGGTAAGCTCTTCAAAGTAGTAGAAACCTCCTCTAAAGTTATACTTCTATTCAAGATCTGTAAATCCTCATCTTGCAGCTTCGGCAAAGCTGCGTTCTGAAAAAAGGTGTCTAACATCTGTGGGGAGGTTGTTGGGTCTGCAGCAAGGTTATATAAATTGCTATAATATGTATAAAATTGTTTTGTTATATCGTCCGGATTATAGATAGATTGACCCAAGTCATTTTTAATGGATTTAATCATCATTTGGGCGTTCTGTTCCTTCAATTTCCTAGCCAATAAAGTGTGTTGTTTGTTGCCTTTTTCATAAAGTCCAGATCAAAGTTTTTTCTGCTTCCCTCAATTTCAGCTCACGCAGCTCATTGCGAATAGAGACAATTTTATCTAATATGGTGCTAGAGTTATCTTTGCAATATTGTTCTTCAGAATGTTTTAGCTGAGCTAGAAGGGTTTGTATTTGTTGCATCCTAGCCCGTTTCTTAGCTGTTGTTATAGCAATAATAGTCCCTCGTATTGACGCCTTATGGGCCTCCCATAATGTGGACATATCCTGCACTGAACCAATGTTAATCTGAAAAAACTCCATTAATGCCTGTTCAATAGAACGGAAGGAATCTACATCATTGAGTAATGTTTCATTAAGTCTCCAGTGAGACAATTTTCGAGGAGAGTCCGTAAAATTCAATGTAAGCTGTATAGGCGCGTGGTCCGACCAGGTTATTGGCAGGCTATCAGCAGCATAAGGGATTCTAAGACACGATTGGGACAGCAGAAAATAGTCTAACCGTGAATGTACTTTATGAACATTAGAATAAAAGGTGTACTGTCTTCCCTTCGGATGATCTATCCGCCAGATGTCATATAATGGAATTCGGTTGATAAGTTGTCTAAGTTCCTTGGAAAGTGAGCGAGAGTATGGGTTAGGGGAGGGATGTGATCTATCTTCCAATTGTATCAGGGGGATATTAAAGTCCCCTCCCAAAATTGTGTAAGCTGCCTGAAAAGAGGAAAGTTTGTTGTATAGTTTTCTAAAAAATTTGACCTGTCCCCTATTGGGGGCATATACATTCACTACCAGCAAAGAAATATCCCCTAAAGTACCCTCCAGTATAAGATAGTGGCCATTTGGATCACTTATAGTACGCAAAACTTGCAGAGGGCAATCTTTGTGAATAAGTGTTATTACTCCTGCCTTTTTTTGGGTCGCTGAGGCATAGTAAGCAGTAGGATACATCTTAGAATATAGCTTATGAGGGCTAAGCCGTGAAAAGTGGGTTTCCTGTAACATTGCTACATCTGCTTTCTGGTTCTTGAGTTCTTTTAGAGCCAGAAATCGCTTTGTTATGGAATTTAAACCTTTACAATTCAAAGAAATAATATTCACCATAATAAATAATAAGATAAAACAGCTAACATAGAATTAAATCCATTCAGTGAAAACCCTCTAATATTTTGACCAAGGGCCCAGTGATGATGCATTAAAATCAGATCAATATCCCTTAACATAGTGAGTCTAACCGTAGAAAGTGTTTTCAATGAAAACATTATAAACATAAACATCATAATCAACAAGAAAAAATGAAAAGATAACCTATAAATGCTGAAGATAGCAAAATTCCTAAACCAGCAAAATAGTATAGGGAGAGAATATATAAAGTTCAGTATAGTCAATAACCAAACTATATGGGAGCTCACAAAGCTTCCAACGGGGAGAGGGAAGCCAAGTATCCGCCAAAAGATGGTACTTCAGTAGGAAATGCAATATCGACGTCCAGGAGGAAAAGAGACAAAGGAACTATAAAAAATGCAGAATCATATTAACGTTAGAGATACGGGTATTTACTTTACCAAAAACCGCTAGCCAAATGTCCAGTTTAGTCCCCGGCAGGTGACTTCGTGCTCGGTGAGGAAGATAAGGCTAATCGTTGCTGTGGAGAATATCCCGGAGCCTGTCGCCATTGTGGTTGCAATTGAGGTATCGGTGATGGCAGTCGAGACGAGTCTTTCTGTCGTAAGTGCTTCAGCCCAAGCGCTTCAAGGAACTGTCGCTGTCTATCCAAGTTCTGGAGAATGTAGGTTTGTCCTTTATGTTGAGCAACAAGCTTAAATGGGTATCCCCAGCGGTAAGCTATTTTATGGTCTCTCAAGAGCTGAGTGGTTGGTTTCAGTTCTCGACGCTTGGCGAGGGTAATAGGAGAGAGATCTGCAAAGAGTTGTAATTTATGATTGCGGTATTCCAAGATCGGTAGAGACCGTGTCTGCATCAGGACAGCCTCCCTCTGTTCAAAATAGTGGAAACAAACAACAATGTCTCTCGGAGGTTTATCAGGTGGGCGTTTAGGGCCTAAAGATCGATGAGCCCTGTCAAATTGCCAGGCGTCCAGGCCTATAGTAGGGCAAATTCCATTAAAGAGTCCCTTCAGATATTGCCCAATGTCTGGCTGGAGAATTTCCTCTGGGACTCCCCTAATACGCAAATTCTGGCGTCTGGATCTATTCTCCAGGTCCTCACACAAGTTTTTTAACTGCGTAATTTCTTCTTTAAGCGTACCATTTTCATCCTCCAAACTGACAAATCTTTGAGCCAGATCATCTGAAACATATTCCAGTTTATCTGTGCGCTCTCCTATTTCCCTTATTTCTGTATATACCTCTGTAACAGCAGTAGCCACTGCGTCTGAAATTGTCTTAGTGAGGGAGTCAGTGAGATTTTGTTGAAGCTGCGCCAACTGCGTAGTAAGCGCATGCATCGTCACCAAAGTTTCCTCTGGCCGACCCACAGCAGCAGATGAGACCTTTTTAGAAACAAGCTGACCTGCCTTCCGTGCGGTTGAAGATCCTCGACCACTATGAAGCGAGTCCGGAGAAGAAGTAGGCATATCCGGGTCTGTAGTGCGTTCTGGCGTTGATCCGCCATCTTAGGCGCGCAGTCCGCGGTCCTTAGCAGATTTCTGCAGATACGGCGAAATGGTTACCCGTTGTTCTTTCGGCTTTTTCTTGCTCATCATTATGGGCACGATGAAGTCTGCCGTGAATTACCACCCAGAGACAATTATAGTACTTTCGTCTGCTAATGTTCTGAGGGAGTTTCCTCCTTTGTCTCACGGAGCTTCTGTAGTTAGCGTCCGCACTCTGTCATGGCCAGCCACGCCCCCCCGAGACTGTATCTTCTGTGCTCCTATTGCTACGATAAGCAAACTGGTGTAGGTCTAGAGTTGATGGGAGAGAGTTCTTCAGATGTGACAAGACTAACTGCTCGAAGCACTTCATGATGACGGGTGTGAGTGCTACAGGGCGGTAGTCGTTTAGGCACGATGGGCTAGAGTGTTTCGGCACTGGCACAATGGAGGTGGATTTAAAGCATGTTGGAACAACTGCTTGGGCAAGATACCGTCTGGTCCAGATCTGGCTCAGTACCGTGCAAACATCTGAAGACGCCAGTATGATGGGTGAGTGGTCAGTTGAGGGGGAGATCCTGGTAGCGGGTTGGTTGTTGTCTCTTTCAAAGCGAGCATAAAAGTCATTAAGCTCATTCAGAAAGCACATGGAAGAAAATTCTACACCTTGGATATAAAGTTCAAGGTATGTGGTAGGTTTAAAAGTCAAACTCTCTGAAGGGAATATTTATAAAAAATATTTAACTTTACTTCAATAAATGTAAATAATAAATATAATAAAATGTAAATAATAAATGTAAAATTCAACCAAAAAGCAAATACATTAAGCTTTAACATAATTTTTTACGTAAAGTCTCTGGGTGCACTCATTATAATACCATGTACAGAATAGTTAAGATGGAATTTACACCAAATTTATATACTACACCACAGTTACCAAAGAAATAATTCTTGAGAACTTCCCTTTCATGAATGTTGTCATTTGTATCAATCTTTACCACAAATCTTTACTGATTTTTTCCTTTGCCCCTTCTAATAGACTATCCACTAGTTCCATCACACACTGATCCCTAGAAACAGGCGAACAACCCACAGATGGAATCTCTAGGGTTTTGGCAAAAAATTACCTAATACACTTTTCTAATGCTGGAAACCTGTTTCTTCAGCCTGGTTTACCTTTCTATTACTCTTCCTAAATCCTGTACCTGATTACCTAACCCACAGGGTGTTTTGAGAGTTGAATCGCTGCATCCACCAAATCGTCATGCAAAATGGCAGATCTATTTGGGATGAGCAAGTTGTGGACAAACCAACTTTGCCTTCCATTCACTACTTCCCTTTGTAAATAAAAAAATTGTTTCCAATATCGTTAGTTAGCAAAAATATAATGTATAGGCTGGAGTGGCTGGATGTGTAACATAATAGCCAGAACACTACTTCCTGCTTTTCAGCTCTCTTGGTTTCCACTGATTGGTTACCAGGCAGTAAACAATCAGTAACTTGAGGGGGTGCATGGGTCATAACTGTTTGAATATGAGCTGCATGCTAAGGAGCAATTGCAAACTCACTGAACAGTCATGTCCCATGTGGCCCCCGCTGACTAAAGGTGGCCGTACACAAGCAAATTAAAGCTGCCGATATGGGTCCTTTAGACCGATTCGGCAGCTTGCCTGCCTGTGTGTGGGGGCTCCCGACGATCCTCACCATCTATATCAGGTCAAAAATCGGGCAGATATCGATAGCACAAGTTTGATCGGCTAGTTGAGGCGGTCCTGCAACTCGTTGGCGCCCATTCGCAGCATTGTAATCCTAAACCCCAGTGTTTATGATGTTCGGATTTACTCAATATCGCCCAGTCATTAGTGGGCATATCGGGTTAAGATCCGCTCGTTTGGTGACCTCACTAAACAAGTGGATCTTATAGTATATGTCCCCCTTAACTCAGAGAACTGAAAAGCAGGAAGTTGGGTTCTGTTCTGTTCTGTTAGACATCCAGTCACTCCAGCCTTATACATAACATTTTTGGCTAACTAACTATATTAGAAACATTTTTTATTTACCCAGCTTTTATTTTTACACTGAACTGTTTCTTTAGGACAACATTTCAGGAGAAGTTAATTAGCATATTTGCCAAAAAAAATTACCAGGAATGGTTGTTTTGTCAGCAGTGTTTTTTTTTCTGGACAATTCCCATTCTTAGCATTCCTGATCTCTTGGTTTGACCTTGAGTGTGATCCTAACAAAAACATAAAAGCCTAACATTCGCCTGCTTGTAGATTTCTGATTTGATCTTTTTTCAGATTTAGTTTTGCCTTTTACTTCAGCAAGTTCACCCCCTATCACTGCTTTGACCTGTCTGAGACTGTCTACAGTTTCTGTTTCTGTTATGATTAGGTCGATCACTTTGAGCTACTCTATCCAGTAAGAGAATTGTAATTTTTTTTCATCTTTGTCTCCAGATATCAACACATAATAGGCACCTCAAGGATGACAGTGTTTATGACTGTTGCCTTTGCCTCTGCCTCTACTTTATGTTACTCACGAGTAGCATTAGTGATGAGCAGGGCTGTATTTACAATTTCTGCTGCCATAGGCATTCTTTATTGATGACAACCCCTTACCAAAAAATAAAAAAAAAACAAGGAAAAAAAGCTCCTTGCTCTGCTGCCCCCAAGATCCTGCCACCCTAGGCACAGGATGGAAGATACGGCCCTGGTCATGAATGAATCTGTCCCGTTTTGTGGATAAATTCGCAAAACTTCGAAAAAATTCACGAAAAGCATAAAAATTGACGAAATGTGTTGAAGTCATTGGGCATTTTTCTTTTGCCGACATTTTTGTCTCAATGACAATTTTGCCATAGTGACTTTTTTTGTCCAAATGCATTAAAGTCAATTGGAGTTTTTTCTTACTTTTGGTTTCTGTGACAATTTTGTGTTGGCAACTTTTTTGTCACAGCAAATTTTTTTGCGGTAGATTTTTGCCGCAGTTTCGTGAAAAAATTTGCAGATCGCAAAATGCTGAAATTTGCAGCGAATCCATGTCTGGTGTAAAAATTAGCTCATTACTAATTAGCATCTAATTTCGTCCATCTACAGACAATAAGTAAATTCGTTTCTTGTTCTTATCAAGCCACTGCATGAATTCCAAGGGTTAAACAGACCACATGTTTCTTTCTGCCAGTCACTTACCTGTAGAATTACTTGACAATTGGGAGGTGGAAACTGGAGAGCATTGACGTTGTTCATATTTGTGGGATTTCAGTTTTCTCTGGTTGCAAGTTTCCCGTCGCACTATTGAACTTTAACATCCAAGAATTTAATGTTGGTTAAAATTCAAGGAAAATGTAATGATATTATATAATTGGTGTATATATATATACCCTAAATTATTTTTACCTAGGTAATGACCCTTTCCAACAAGGAAATATTATCCAGATAAATGGTTGTAATTAAAAATATCTAAAGGAAAAAAGTTCAGCCTGTAAGATTAGTTTATCTTCTCGCTACATCCCACATAAATAGGTTATGGTGTCATATTAGCCACGTTACCCTATATTTTGTAAACAGTATTTTTGAAACTTCATGCACTAGTTCCCACTTAGCCCTGTCTGCAAAGCTGCACAGAAAAAGTTAAGCGCACAACATTTGGCATACATTTACTGGGTTGGTCAAATCCATAGTGCACAAATATACACGCCATTAAAAACTTGAGACAGCCACCTCTTTTGAATTATTTTACAAAATGTGGCATCTTTGAGGGATGGTAACTTTGCAGTTATTATTAAACATCCATTTTGAAGCTGGCACTTGGGAGGCAACAATTTAGTACAAACTGATGCAGGGACAGGTCCAATTGCCATCTTGGGGCAAATCAAAGAGGCTCCAGGTGGGTTTTTTTCACCATCCTCTGCATAAACTGCCAGTTAGGCAGGTTTCATTCAGGCAAAAAGGTTAAATTTGATGGATGTGTCTTTTCCATCTTAAATTACTTTGTAAAAAAAAGTGATGTTAATATTCAACTGTCAAATCAGCAATTGAACTACGGTTATCTGAACTAATTGGTGCAATAGAAAACATCACAGCTTTTCTCTCTTTCTGTGTAATATTGTAATGGCTGTACCAAAGCCACCATCCATCATTTTTTGAGACCCCGGTGCTACTTTACAGGCATTGACCCCACTGGTCCTCACTCAGTCGAGAAAACTTCTCCAGCGTAACATCGTAACAGACTGCAATTAAGCCAAATCTTCCAGTTCTACAGTGAATATTTAAAGTGATCATTTAATTAAAGAACCAAATCCCTTTGCATTCGGATAGATATAACCGCTCTGGCTCACCGCAATCCTGTAATTGAAGACCGGCAGCACTTGACACACGACCGGGTGCAGGGAACCCTTAAAAGCTCAAGCTTTTAACAAACAGTCCAGTGTGCGAAACTTCACCTTTTCTCCTTTCATCCCTTTGCATTTGTCTAATGATATTAAGAGGAATGTTAAAATTATCTTTGGTAGGGGCTAAATAATTCTTTAAATATGCGTCTAATTCTGTTTGGAGATTCTACCCTTCACTATTGTGTACTATTGTTTCACATCATTCCTTTTCATTTCCTATATTTTTCTTTTGTTATTGTGATAACAGACTTACAATTATCCATGATAGTTCAATGCACAATCTCAGCTGGACCATGGCCAACTAGAGTAGCCATAAGAAATCTATCACCCAGAATGCTTGGGACAAGGGGTTTCGCAGATGAAAGATATCTGATTGTTTTGGCATTATATTGTGATTGCGTTGTACCATGACATCAGGGGAAGAGTGCAAATTGATTTAACATGGCTTTATGGGAAATTACATTGCAGCTGTAGGCTAAAGAAAGAGCAGAACAACTGCCTAAAGCTGGCCATGCATGTCTAGATCTGGTTGGGAAGTTTGTCTGATTCAACCATACTGCCTGGCCATCTGGACATGTATGGCTGGTTAGGGGAGCCATTTAGACTGATAATCCTGTGAAGGTGGATGGAGGACTTTAAGAAAGGTTAGGCAGGGTGACACTATTACTATAGGTTAATTACTACCTACGGAACCGGGAGGGGTGCTCTGTGGGTGAAGGGGTTGGCAATCGGTGGAGCATGAATGGGTAGAGCTTGTCAATGCCATTATAACTAATTGTTTATGCCTTTGATGCAGGAATGCAATTCAGCCAGGCAGGCTTAATACTTGCTTATACTTATATGGCGCTTAAAGGGCATGTAAAGGCAAAAAAAATAAAATCCCATGTTTACTTTCTTTAATGAAAAAGAAACCTATCTCCTATATACATTAATTAAAAACGATGTACCGTTTTTATAAGAAACCTGACTGTATGCAGTGAAATTCTCCCTTCATTTGCCACTGTGGATAGGAATTGCCAGATGGTCCCTAACTGCTGAGCAGGGAAACAATCATACTTATGTACAGCAGGGGGAGCCCGAGCCTTACTTCCCAGCCATGCAGAACTCAAGCAGCTTTGTTTATGACGATCCCTAAGCAGCCCAGACCACACTGAGCATGTGCACAGTCTTAGTCTTGCAAAAATGTTTAACAAAGTTGCAAGATGGAGACTGTATGGATTTTGCGCACTGCCTTAATCTTTTCTCAATAGCATGCATCAATCCTCTCATAGAGATGTACCAATCATCCCAGGATATCCAAAAAGTTGAAAGAGAGGAGAGCACTCAAACGCAGATTAACTGCTTGTGATTATTTATTATTCATGCTGCTTTACACGACATGTTTCGGGCAGGTGTTGCCCTTTCTCAAGTGTAAACTTACAGGTACACAGTAAACCTTTTTAACACACCCCTCACACCCATGTGATCTTCAACATCCAATCTTGGATAATTAGATACAATTAAAGGTACAAATCTAAAAAAACATTTTTTTAAAAAACATTTTTTAAAAAACTTTAAAAAGGACTTTTCTCCATATCTTTTACTTGAAGGTTAATGTCCAGTCTTATTCATAAGTGCTGTTCTGTGCAGTGTTGCCAAAGAATGATACAATTAGTATCAGCTGTGCAGATTCAGTTACAAAAGTGTCCCATGTGCATATGTCATTCAATAAATACATAATAGATACAATCCACACATAATCAACACCTGTTAAAAATACAAATACATAGTGTCAAAACAACTGATACTATTCTCCATTTTAATTAGTTACCTTTAAAATCTTTAAAATCTAATAGAAAACCACTTGAGGTTATAACAAGTTACTTAGAACATTGAATTCTTACCCTACTTCTGTCGTTAATGTGGCATTTTGTTTCTTTTTAATTTCTCTAATTTCAAGATCTGCAAAGTAAAAGGAGGAGCATAAACGGAACATTAAAAATTATAAGGAAAACACACAGACAGATACTTCTATTTCCAAACATTTTTTTATTTGTAAACACAATCCGATGCAACTGCGTTGGTGTGTCCTTGATGAAGCAGCTATAGATAAGCGAGGAGATAATAGAGTCAACAGATTATTACAAACTGAAGGGAGATGGATCAAAAAATTAGGTACGCTCCAACCAGATGGTCTAAATGATTTTTGGAGTTTAAAACCGTTTTTGTAAACTTGCTTAATGGAATCTTTTACTTTGCAGATCTTGAAATTAGAGAAATTAAAAAGAAACAAAATGCCACATTAACGACAGAAGTAGGGTAAGAATTCAATGTTCTAAGTAACTTGTTATAACCTCAAGTGGTTTTCTATTAGATTTTAAAGATTTTAAAGGTAACTAATTAAAATGGAGAATAGTATCAGTTGTTTTGACACTATGTATTTGTATTTTTAACAGGTGTTGATTATGTGTGGATTGTATCTATTATGTATTTATTGAATGACAGATGCACATGGGACACTTTTGTAACTGAATCTGCACAGCTGATACTAATTGTACCATTCTTTGGCAACACTGCACAGAACAGCACTTATGAATAAGACTGGACATTAACCTTCAAGTAAAAGATATGGAGAAAAGTCCTTTTTAAAGTTTTTTAAAAAATGTTTTTTAAAAAAATGTTTTTTTAGATTTGTACCTTTAATTGTATCTAATTATCCAAGATTGGATGTTGAAGATCATATGGGTGTGAGGGGTGTGTTAAAAAGGTTTACTGTGTACCTGTAAGTTTACACTTGAGAAAGGGCAACACCTGCCCGAAACATGTTGTGTAAAGCAGCATGAATAATAAATAATCACAAGCAGTTAATCTGCGTTTGAGTGCTCTCCTCTCTTTCAACTTTTTAAAGTTGCAAGATGGTGACCCCCTGTAGCCAACTTTGAAAGCATAAATAATTTGTTAGATTAGGCTTGTGGTGCAGTAAATTCATGTTTATATTTAGTATACAAAATACAGCATTTCTAGCATTATTCTATTTTAGACTTTACATGCCCTTTAAGTAACCTATCCTTGTCCACACAACCAGGAGGGTTGCAATGCAGGTGAAGGGGTGGTTGATGAATGGCATATTGAAGGGGTATCCTTAGGTGACTCCAGCAGCCAGCTGCAAGCCAATTAGGCGGGTCTGAGACCTATTCTGATGCTCATAGACACAGACTGCCTACCCCATACTTTCAGTCTTACCATCTCCCTGTTCCTTCCCTCATTTTAGTGTTTTTCCTGGATTCTCCTTTTTAATCTACTTAGTAAAAGTTATGTTTTAAATTGGTTCACTGAGTGATCAGATTATGGGATGGGGAGGTGCAATTTTAAGGGTCAGTTCTTTTCCTTCTCTCACAAATGACTTTATATTTCAGACCCTGCACACTATCCACTGCCTCTCCAATTGATGGACAGTGCTCCCTAATCTATACTTTTCTACACTGGATCAAGGATTATCTGTCCTGACATCTCTGTATCTTTTCTATAATTCCTGCTGTTGTGTGAATAGTTGGCCAATTGAACTGAACAATACAAAGGTGACCATATATATCTATAGTCCCTTCTTACATGGGATGGTATCCATCTGTTCAGCCCATGGGCCAAAGAGTTGAAGTTCTATACCAGTTGACCAATGCATGGCCCCCTTAGGTGTGCTCAATGCAGATTGTTCACTCTTGCTTATAGTTGCCTATTTTAATCCCTACAGAATTGTGGACAGAAAAACAGATTGAATGTATATTACTATGTTCAGCATATATATTTTTTTGCTTTTCCTTTGTGCTCGCATTATGAGATTTCAGACCCAGACTGAAAGTGCCCACATTGTTCACCTGTTCACATCTCAAACAAACTGCTAAAGGGGCACCAGAACTGTGTACACTGTATCAACGGTCCATCATAGAGTCCTGATAAGTTTCCCTGTCTCCTGCTCTATTCTGCCTTCTCTATGCTCCCAGTGTATGCCATACTCTCCCTGCCCTATGCTCCCTAAGTGTGCAATATTCTGCCTGCCCTATTCTCCGTAAGTGTGCCATATTCTGCCTGCCCTTTGCTCCCTAAGTGTGCCATACTCTGTCTTCCGCATGCTCCCTAAGTGTGCAGTATTCTGCCTGCCCTATTCTCCCTGTGTGCCATTTTCTGCCTGCCCTATGCTCCCTATGTGTGCCATACTCAGCCTTCCCTATGCTCCCTGTGTGTGCCATACTCTGCCTGCCTTACTCTGTACCCTATGGGACATGAGCTTGGAAGGGTGTGTTAGCATTTGGAAATTGATGTTAGGGGTCCCTAAGAAGTTTAATCACGTGCTGGGGGTGCTGTGTTATCCATAGTGGAGTAGGAGGCATATGGATTTAAGGGTATGTTTATGGTATATTTAAGGGTATGACTTAAATTTTCACATACGAGTGATGAGTGATAACCCTGCAGTGAACACCAACCAGTTTTGGGGGTTTTTTTTTTGGTGTGTTACCACCGCCAGTGGCAGAAAATAAACATGGGTGCATAACTTTTACTTAGCCAATACTTTTTTAATGTGCTGTTTGTAATGCAAGAAAAAGAAAGATAAAGAGGAAAGAAGAGCTGCGGTCATATTTTACAGCAACTGTTTTTTGTTGCTGCTTTTACAGTTGATTTCGATTTGATTAGAAACAGTTTCAGCTCGCAGAGTTGTAGCTGGATGTAGCATACATAGCTGGTTTACATTTTCGCTCTCTGTTTTTCTTGGCCTTAGAGAGAGTAGAATCCGTTCCTCTTCCTTTCAAGCCATCTGCTGTGCTGTGTTCTATGTACTTCCAAGCAGCTCTGCTCTCCCATTTCTATCACACTAAGGAAACTTTAATGTTCGGTATAAAAGACATCTATTCTATTTTACCTTTTTTTATTTTAGCAGACATATCAAAACAATAAAAATATTCTTTGCAGAGATTAGCGTGTGGCTTGAGCAAGCATCAGAGAGATAAGGCTTCTAAGATGAGGCATTTACTGTATTTTGCTTTGAAGAAAAATATGTTTCTATTATAAGATTATATAGTTCACAAATTGCCCAATTCTCTTGGCTTACTTGGCAAACCCTACAAATGTATTTGCCCTGGAATACAATGATTTACATTGTCTAAAGCCTCTTCCTCTTCTGGCATCTTAAAACAAAATCGATAGCAGATAATGTTTTGGGGTTTTTTTTGACACAGTTATCACTCATAGATTCTGTGGAGAAAGCTAAAACACTGAGCAAGGTGTTATGATGAAGAGGTAAAAGATTATATTATTGGAAGCATGGAAGATAAGCTGTAATAAAGTCATACCCTACACGGGAACTAAACCCTAAAACAATGTGGCTAGAGGTGTCATATTTTCCATATTGCATATTCTGAACTTATCAGGGCAGCCTAAAGGTTCTTCATCTGCAATAATCCAGGACTCCAAAGTTGTGCACAAGGGATCTCCATCTTGGATTTTTTTAGGAGTTTCAGTGACACTGTACATACTCAGTGGGCTCTGGGCATCTGTTGAGAACAATTATGCAATTACAGTAAGGCTGTGTTTTTGTGTGACCATGTAGTGTCTGTGTGTAAAACTGTGAGATTGATTTTATAGAGTTGCAATGAACACAGGTAAAAAAAACATCTAAATTGATGAGATTCTGCCTTTAAACTAGCACTTTGACTTTTTAGCATCAAACTTCTGCTTTTGTGATGGTATTTTGTGATGCTTGATAAAGGGTCCTGTGAGACTCAAAACATTGCAATTTTGTCTACTGATAATGAGCCAATAAATCACAAAAACTTCACAGAAACAACGTGTCAGTGTGCTGCGGTCTGTTGGATATTGTTTGTGATGGCCAAGTTAAAGGAGAACTAAAGCTTAATGAAAGAAGTACAGCAGAAATGTTGTACATTATGGTTTGGACTTTTGTACTAGTCCATGGCAACCACAGCCCTTTAGCAGTAAAGATCTATGTCTCCAAATATGCCCCAGTATCTCCCCATCTTCTTTTCTTCTGATTCACTGCACATGTGCTGCTGTCCCTTACTGAGCTTAGGGACTGATGCACAATATACTGAATATATAATATAAATGTTACAATATATGGCCGATTAGTAAATAAATCAGATTACTGGTATGACAGCACAGAAACCAGTACATTTATCATCAGTCCTGTAGCATCATCTGAAATGACAGACAAATGTCATTTTCTTCTTGATGATTTGTGACTGCCCCTAAGCTTATCTTCTCAACAGCTGATCAAAGTAAACTGAGCATGTGCGTGTCACAGACACTCCTAACAAAATCCAAAGTTGAAAACTCCTGCAACAACTTTGAAGGCCATTACTTCTGTAAAGATGCCAAACCTGTAGGCTATTTCAATAACTTCAGTACAAAAAAGAATAAGAAACTTATTGAAAAGGCCTCATATTTGTCCTCCTTCTCTTGGGGTTCACTGTCATGTGATCATGACCAAATTGGAGTTTATGGACATTTTTTTTTTCCAGTGACTTTTTCGGCTGTGACTTTTTTTTCCACTGTAATTTATTTCCATGCTATACATTGGATTCTATGGGCTTTTTTGAGCCAATCTTTTTCACACAAAATAAGTTGAGTTTTTTTGTGCCAAATGTTTCTAATGATGACATTTTGTGCTAAAATGATTCACAGACAGGAGAAATGCAGAATTTTTAAAGCGAATTCCTACCTGCTGAAAAAATTTCACTCGTCATACCCGTTGACCCATACGCTGTTTTCAGACTATCACATTAACACATTATCTCTACTTTAAAAAGCTTACAATTCCTAATCAACAATGGCTATTTGTTTTTTAATTTTGAACTAAATTTTGAACTAAAGTATACTCATTAACGCTTAATAAACGTTGTGCAGAAAACTTACGAGTAGTTTAAAAATAACAAAAAGTAACCCGACGCAGGAGCCCAAAGTATTGAGCTTGATATGGTAATACATTGTTTTTCTAAAAAAAACACGGCGCTTGATGTGAAAAGGAGTATTCTCTCTAGAGCTTCTACGAGCAAACGAAATACAGATGTTTTATTTATTCATAAAATAATGAAAACACAGGGGAAAAAACTATTTACACATTCATGACAAGGAAGAGGGGAACCAGGTACACAGAGAGCATGGAGAGGAGCCATGACCTGGACTCTACGTCAAAGCTTTTTTAATCCAAAGAGACCTTAGAAAGGAAACTCTTTATGGATACAGAGGAAAGGCTGTGCTGAGTTCAGGCTTCCGTGTAACAGATATTCACCACAAATGTTTATATTTTGCATGGATGTAGCTAAGGTTATTGCAATGATAGTAGTACAGAAGCCCAAAAGTGAGCCGGACAGGTAGAGCAGCAGGAGCCATGACAGGGGGGTGAATAGGGACCCTGGAAAGAGGGTTGATGGGATTTGTAGTTTGGAGAAGCTTTTTCCACGAGGACATCTGAGTGAAGAGTACGACATCCCTCCCAAAAACCCTTAAAGTAGAGAAATTGGGGTTTGAATGAGGGATAAGAATTATAAAAAATTATTATAAAAAAAAGAAAAATTTTGTCACAGCATTGGTGGCGTGGTTGGGCTGCCCTAGTGGTGAGCAAAAAGTGGGGAAATAGATTAAGGTGCAGGTGCACGTATGGAGGGGCAGGCCTGGGGCTAGGCTTTGGTGCAGGAAGGGGGAAGTTTGGAGGTCGGTGCTTAGTCACAGGCTTGGTGTGGTGTGGTCCAAATGGTTTATGCTAATTAAAGTTAAGATATTGTAAGTTTAATAACTGTAAGCAGCCTTCAGCGGCTAAATGTTATGCTACCGTGTTCATGTGAGTGTTTATGGAAAGTGGAGTGATATCAAGCTTAAATGTTTCTGATTGTTGATGCATGCTTGACAAATTAAGATGTGGCTTTTTCACCCATGAATTCTGATTGGAGAGTGGTTATTGGTGTAATTGGGGAGGGGAAGATTGATGTTGAGTGGGGATCGTTATTGCAACCTCCCCTAGTCATGATATGCTTAAATGGGTTTTTCACCTTTGAGATAACTTTTAGACTTAGTCCACACCAGGCAATTTGGGGAGATTTAGCGCCTGTTGACTAATCGCCTCTTCTTTGAGGCGACTAATCTCCCCAAACCGCTTCCTCTTCTCCTGCGCCGGCTGTAATGAGAGTCGCCTGCGTTATGACACACGCAGTGCTTTGTTTTCCGAAGATGCTCAAAGTTGCCTCAGGGTAAGTCCACACTGGGCGTTTTGGGGAGACTTGGTCGCCTGGCGACTAATCGCCTTTCCTGACTCTGCGCTGGCTAAAATGAAAAAATGCTGGCGCTAATCACAAGTGGCGATTCGTTTTCTGAAGTTGCCAGAAGTTTTCCGGCGTTTTTACATTTTAAGCCGGCGCAGAGTCAGGGAAGGCGTTTGGGGAGATTGGTCGCCACAAAAATGAGGCAATTAGAGGAAACTTCGAGCAACAACAGAAAACGAAGCGCCGGCTGCAAAGAGTCAGAAGAAAAAGCCAAATAACTATAAAACTATATGAAATAAATAACGAAGACCAATTGAAAAGTTGCTTAGAATTGGCCGATCTATGACATAATAAAAGTTACCTTAAAGGTGAACCACCCCTTGAATACGTCTATCAATACTGGTAGAAACAGAATAGTCAGGCAGGCACAGGTCAGGATAACCAGATTTTAGTGTAGTCAGGCAGGCAACGGTCAGATTTGGCAGAGTTCAGAATAGTCAGGCAGGCAGGGGTCAACTCAAAACAGGAATCAAAACAGGAATCTTACACACCCAGGATACTAGCAAGTAGACCTAACAACAGGCAATGAGCCTGAACCCAAAGCCCCTCAAATACCTGCCACGGCGTGATGACGTCACGACACCGGCGATGTTGCACACGTAAAATCAGGAAGTCCCAGCTGGAGGCGCGACGGGCATCCCCGCCAGCCCACTAGAATACCAGGGTGAGTGCCCTTTACACCCAGGTCCCGAGAATTCTGGTAATGCATTGGAGTTTTTCCTGAATGTTTTTTCAGCAGAAAAAATGTATGGAGTTATTATAATAATGATTTTTTTGGGCTGGAAATCACGTATTTGTGAAAATATTGGCAATGGCAAAAACAGAAGCAAAACTGTACCAGGAGAAAAAGTTCAATCATCCTTATTCAGCACTCATTTAACTAAGCAAGTCATATTGTCAGTAAAAGTAATTTTTTAAGCTTTCCTTAGAAGTCTGTCAATTTTTCAAACAAAATAAGCCATTTATAAGATCACAGTAGCAGCGCTCACATGGAATAGTGTGAATCGTTTAGGATTATATATGGAGTGATTGTGGCCTTTAGGCCGGACATACAACCAAGATGTGACTCATAGGTCACCAGCCAACACAAGTGAAGGACACAGGAAACACCCTCTGTGTCACACCTTATAATGATTCGTCTTCGGTTGTAGGGGGAATAAATGCATGCATTTGTATATTATTAGCAAACATAGTAACTGACGAGGTGATACTTCATGCGTAAAAATGTGGTTTGTTTTTTGGGGAAGATTAAACAGGGAGAAGAAGAAAACACTGAATAGAATTACTGTAGAGCTATTAACTGTGTAGGAGAGTATTTTGGCTTAGCACAGCCATTGCTTATTTTCATTTGCTCTCAATGTACCCTTGCAGGTTTGCCCACGATTGCCATGTAACATTAGATATTTACATCACTAAACACTAAATGATTGCACAGAATATCAGGCCAATTTCTGAAAATATATTACTATTTGTAGCCTGAACGTTTTACAGCTTTAAAGCCCTAAAGAACCTAAAGAATATCACTAATACATTCAATATAAAATGTATCATCCTAGTTACAGTATGTTCTCATTCGTGTTTTTAGTTGGTCGGTTATTTTACAGCAGTCGAAAATAGAAAACAAACAGGAATTGCAATTTATTTGCAAAATTTGAGGGAAAGACTAACAATTGCTTTCTGTCATCAAATTAATTTAGGTGTTCCTATCATTAATATACTTAAAGGGAAACCATACCCCCAAAGTTAAGATATAACAACAGATAGTAACTGATGGTTTATATCAAATTAAGGGGCATATTAAAGAATCTTATCAAACTGGAATATATATTTAAGTAAATCTTGCCCTCAGGGCCGCCATCAGGAGGGGGACAGGGAGGAGAGTTGTAGGGGGCCCCCTGGCCACGCCACACTTACTTGATTAGCCGGGCCCCCCATCTTTCTGAGAGCTGCTGACTTCGGGAAGGCATGGACGTTTAAGGGGCCCTGGCCACCAATTTTCTTAAAATGTGTGGAGGGGGGGGGGCCCTGGCCACCAATTTTTTTTTCTCATGTGGGGTCCTAGCCACCAATATTTTTTAATGGGGGGGCCCTGGCCACAAATGTTTTTTATGGGGGGCCCTGACCACCAATATCTTTTTATTTTTTATTAACAATTGGGAACCCTAGCCACCAATATTTTTTTTGTTTTTTTACTGTGTGGTGGGGAGGGCGGACCTGTAGGTGGGGCTTGCGGTGTGCGCAGCCCAGGGGGCCCAGGAAATTTTGTCGTATGGGGCCCTTCGATTTCTGATGGCGGTCCTGCTTGCCCTCATACATCTCTTGCCTTGAACCACCATTTCATGATGGTCTGTGTGCTGCCTCAGAGATCACCTTACCAGAAATACTGCAGGAAGAAGTGTGGAAGCAAATGACAGAACTCTGTCTTTTAATTGGCTCATGTGATCTGACATATATCGGTTGTTTGGTTTGTTTGTGTGCCCCGTTTTTAAAAAAATTTTAAAATGGCAATTTTATATTTAGGATTACCCAATGGCACAGACTACTAAAAAAAAGTATATTATTATGAAAATGGTTTATTTAGATGAAGCAGAGTTTTACACAAGCTGTTTTATGTAATATCTTTTTATAGAGACCTACTTTGTTCGGGGGGTATAGTTTTCCTTTAATATCATTAATATACTTAAAGTGGACCTGTCACCCAGACACACAAATCTGTATAATAAAAGTCCTTTTCAAATTAAACATGATGACGGGTCCCCTTTCAATACAGAGTTTATTATAGCGGTAAACGGAATCCAAGATTTGGATCTGGCCAAATCCAGAATCCTTAAAAAAATATTTGTCTGAATACCGGACCCAATCCTAATTTACATATGTGAACTAGGGAAACGACAGGAGAAAGAGAACTGAGTGTGCAACACGTGCCTAACTGAAACGTCACATGATTTTTAGGATTCCGATTTGGTTTGGCCGAATGCTGCTGAAAAAGGCTGAATCCCAAATCAAATCTTAGTTTATTATTGTAATGTGTTTGTCTGTCTGGTCATTCATTAAAGAGGACCTGTCACCCACACATAAACAGTCCTATAATAACAGTCTTGTAGGAAGAATATCTAGTCAGAAGCCATACCCTAATATCTTGCACTGATAAGATCTAACAAGATCAAAACTGGCTGTCTGCAAGTTTGGATATAAATGGCTCTTAACTATAAGGCTGTATCTGTGCTATAAAACCAGCGGTTCTGGATGCATAATTCTGCAACATGTGGTTCTGCAGCAACTCCCCAGGCCATGGAGCAGTAAAGATCTGTGCCTTTGAAGATGTCCTCATTTTCTCACCTGAGCTAAGGGACCAACTCACAATATACTGATATGATATATTATAATTGTCACAATATAGTGTAAGGCTGAGACTGTTTAGTAAATAATTATTGGTATGAATTAGCTTTAAAAACAGCTCAGTTGGCATCAGAATTATATAATCAGCCCTACAGAATCAGCTTCTATGACAGGTGAACCTCGTTTTCGTTTTGATGATTTCGGACGACCCCTAAGCGTATCTTCTCAACAGCTTCTCAAAGCACACTGAGCATGTGTGTCACTGACACTCCTAACAAAATCCAAATGGGAAACTCATGTGACAAATTAAAAGACCTGGATTGTTACTTCTATAGAGATCCTAAACGTTTTAGCGAAATTCGATTTTGCATATTCAACAAGGGGCAATATCCCCAATGTTAGTAGGTTTAAGATTTATGTAAATTAGAGCTCCTAACCTAAAAAGCAAAGGTTCGGGTTTAAGGAATGTTAATTTAGTACAAATATTTCCAGTAAAGTTCACTCACGTATTAAAGGAAGAATTTTTATCGAATGAATACATTTTATATGATTTACTATACTTCAGTTTATTTTGACTGGCATGAGAGTACGAGGGCATGGAAAGCAATTTATTATGTCCTTCAGTGTAATTGTCTAGCTAGGTATGCCTCAGAACAGAAACTAGTACAAAATGAAAATAAAGCCTCTCTAATTATAAAACATTCCTATTACATGGCTAACATTCTTGATAAAATCCATGTGGTTGATATACCTCAGGAAGTACATGCAAATATAGTAAATATGTGAAATAGACTGTGTTTTCTGTCCAGAAAAAAAACAACATAGTACTATAGTAGAGAAATACAGTATCTCTGTAATAAAAATACCTGGTGGTCTAGTGGTGCGGCGGCGTGGACGGCCGCCACGCTGCCGCGCTCCTTCTCCTGCCTCCAGCGCCGGCGCCATCTTGGTTTCTTAGGGCGCACGTGGCGCGCCTGCGCACCTCTTAGAGGTACAGGAGCACTGGCATGATTACGCCAGCGCGCATTGGCGCACGTTTTGGCGCGAAATTTGAAAGTATTTAAGGCCCATTCATACTCCCAGCCAGTGCCCGTGATAGAATCTTGATTCTGGTGGTTCCTGAAGCCTTGTGCTGTCTGTTCCTGAGTATTTGTATCTGCTATTCTGGTTTTGATCCCTGCCTGTTCCTGACTATTCTGATATCCGTATCCTGACCTTTGCCTGCATCTCAACTACTCTTTCTGCCTGACCCCATCTGTTTGATTACCCGGTTTGACCCTTGCCTGCCTGACGATTCTTGATATCTGCCTGCCTCGACCCTGCCTGTCTGACGATTCTCTTGCCTGCTCCATTTGTACCGTGACCTTCGGCCCAAAAGACTTTCTACCTGCCATGCCCCTCTGCTAGCCAGAACATCTTGCCTTGTACCCCTCGTCAAGTCCAGGTGGCACCCAAGTAAGCTGAGGGCTCCTCCCGAAGCCCAACGGTGGTCACACTACTGGGGGTACTTGGCACCTGTTCTGGTATTGGGTGCCGGCCGTGACAATCTCTAAGGAGGTTTAAAGAATAAGGAAAGGTCTTTTAACTTGGGAGTGCCAAAAGTTAGGCACCCTCAAGCGATCGCATTTGCTTACCTGACACCCCGGACTGGTGCACCTATATGGAGAAAGCTGCACCGGCCTGGGATTCTTCCAGAGCAATCGTCTTCTGGCTTCTTTTTTGTCACAGCTCTGCATGTGCAGTAGAGCGAAAGGCTGAACTTTAAGAAAAAAGCCAGCTAGTTCTTTGTAGTATGCATGCTTCTGCCCTAGGAAGTTTAAAGAAAGAAGAAGCCGGATTATAGCTCCGTGGTGCTCTCTGGATTAACCCCCGGGCCAGTGCAGTTTTCTTCTGATAGGAGCAGGTAATTTCAGGTAAGTAAATGTCATCACTTGGGGGTGCCTAACTTTTGGCACCACCAAGTAAACGATTTCCATGCCAAGCTAGGATACAGCATGGGCCATACCTTGGGCTCACACTCAGGGCAGTCTGAAAAAGAAAATTTGAAGACACAGCAATTTTTAAAACCATTCCCCAGCTCTTTTTCAAACTAACTGATACAATCACTGGACTTCCTTTTAAAACGATTAAAACGGCGCCATCGATTGTTCACAATCGCAAATAGATCATGGTCACTATAAACAATAGAAATAAGTCAATACCAATTTATACTTGTTTTAGAACTAAATGCCCAGGGCACTTATATGTTTGTGTTATTCATATTATTCATGCTATCACGAATAATTTATATCTGTATAAAGAATAAATAATAAAACAAACTTTATACTCTAGAGTTAATGAAAGATTGCCTGTAGATCGGATTCTTTATTGAGGCCATTTGGAATTAGAGTTTCCAGACAGGAGAGTGGGGAACAGTATCTACCACCTGAAAATGTCAGCTGTGGTCCATCCCCAAAAAAATTCCCTTTTCTACCTTTTTGTTTTTATAGCTGACTTATTGTCCCATATCCTCGCCTTCACCTGAAGGGTAGTTTTCTCACATACACAAGTCCACAAGGGCATTTTATAACACATACGGCAAATGTTGTTGAACAGGTATAATAGCCCCTAATCTTAATGGTCAAACAGTTTATGCAGCAATTACAATTTAAACACGGAAAAGATCTTTGTTTTCTAGGTTGCAGGATTAACTGTTTTTCCTTATTGCCTCCAATACCTGACTATTCCAGCACTGAACCTATAATGCGACCCTTTTTGTAAGATATTAAAGGGGAACTAAAGTCTGAAATAGAATAATTGTAGAAATGCTGTATTTTGTATACTAAATATAAACATGCACATACTGAACCAGAAAACAAGTGATTTATGCTTTCAAAGTTGGCTGCAGGGGGCTGTCATCTTGTAACTTTGTTATACATATTTGCAAGACCAAGACCACATGCACATGCTCAGGGTGGTCTGGGCTTCAGTTGGGAGGTTAAGCTTAGGTATTGTCATAAATTATCAAAACAGCACAAGTCAAATAATATCTGCCATAGTAGCTGATACAGTAAGACTGATTAATTATCATAATATACAGACTGCACTGTGTCTCTGGATACAAATCTCTACTTGGTTGCCGGCTGCTCTACAGGGAAACAAGCAAAGCTGCTTGAGGTCAGCGAAGTAAGGTAGGGGGGCTCCCCCCGCTGTTTGAAAGTATAATTGTTTACCTGCAGAGCAGTTAGGGACCATCTGAAGTTTCCTATCCAGAGCAAGTTAAACGAAGGGGGAATTTCACTGCATACAGTCAGGTTTCTTATAAAAACAGTAGACATTTTTTAATTAAAGTATATTGGAGATAGATTTCTTTTTCATTAAAGAAAGTAAAAATGGGATTTTATTTTTTTGCCTTTACATCCCCTTTAAAGGGGGAGAGTTTAAAAAATGTAACAATCAGGGCAGGCCTGCATATTAAGCAACAATATATTTTGCTTACCAGACACTCACCATGTATATGAGGAGGCCCAGATGCTCTGCCCTCAGTCAGCTTGAGGTAGTGGAAATCACAGTATTTGCTTAAAGAGCAGGCCCTTAAGGAGCAATCCTCCAGGCAGACTAAAAAAAAACAAAACAGGTGATTATTGAAGTACAAAAAGCAATGTGTTGTGAGAACACAAAATGCATAAGGCTATAATTGCTTTTTGTACCTCAATAAACACCTGTTTTTTACAAGTCTGCCTGTAGGATTGCTCCTTGATAGAGATGGCGCGAACTGTTCGCCGGCAAACTTGTTCGCGCGAACATCGGGTGTTCGCGCTCGCCGGAAGTTCGCGAACGTCGCGCGACGTTCGCCATTTTGGGTTCGCCATTGTTGGCGCTTTTTTTTGCCCTCTCACCCCAGACCAGCAGGTACATGGCAGCCAATCAGGAAGCTCTCCCCTGGACCACTCCCCTTCCCTATAAAAACCGAAGCCCTGCAGCTTTTTTTCACTCTGCCTGTGTGTGCTGAAGAGATAGTGTAGGGAGAGAGCTGCTGCCTGTTAGTGATTTCAGGGACAGTTGAAAGTTTGCTGGCTAGTAATCGTTTTGATACTGCTCTGTTATTGGAGGGACAGAAGTCTGCAGGGGTTTGAGGGACATTTAAGCTTAGGTAGCTTTGCTGGCTAGTAATCTACCTTCTACTGCAGTGCTCTGTATGTAGCTGCAGTGGGCAGCTGTCCTGCTTCTGATCTCATCTGCTGACTGCTGCAATAGCAATAGTCCTTGTAAGGACTGCTTTTATTTATTTTTTTGTTGTTTTACTACTACTACTACTACTACTACTACTACTACTACTACTACTATAAGAGCCCAGTGCTATTAGTCTAGCAGTGTTGGGGAGTGGGACTGGTGTGCTAATCTGCTGCTCCTAGTAGTTCAGCAGCACCAACTTTAATTTTTTTTTTTTTAATATTCATTCTTTTTTTATTTAACTTTTTTTTATTTTACTACCGCTGTAGTAGTGTATAAGTTGACCTTTTAGGCATTATTTGCCCTGTAGGCATTTTTTGCCCAGTGTGTTATTCAACCAACTGCTATCTAGCTGTGTGACCGTGTTCACATTCTGTCTAAATATCCATAATATTACCGTCTCCAGAAAAAACACCGGAGTGACTTTTTTCAAGCAGCCATAATAAATTTTACGTAATCCGTATCCATCGCTGTAGTAGTGTATAAGTTGACCTTTTAGGCATTATTTGCCCTGTAGGCATTTTTTGCCCAGTGTGTTATTCAACCAACTGCTATCTAGCTGTGTGACCGTGTTCACATTCTGTCTAAATATCCATAATATTACCGTCTCCAGAAAAAACACCGGAGTGACTTTTTTTCAAGCAGCATTCTTATATTTTACGTAATCCGTATCCACCACTGTGTATACGTTGACCTTGTAGGCATTATTTGCCCTGTAGGCATTTTTTGCCCAGTGTGTTATTCAACCAACTGCTATCTAGCTGTGTGACCGTGTTCTCATTCTGTCTAAATATCCATAATATTACCGTCTCCAGAAAAAACACCGGAGTGACTTTTTTTCAAGCAGCATTCTTATATTTTACGTAATCCGTATCCACCGCTGTGTATACGTTGACCTTGTAGGCATTATTTGCCCTGTAGGCATTTTTTGCCCAGTGTGTTATTCAACCAACTGCTATCTAGCTGTGTGACCGTGTTCTCATTCTGTCTAAATATCCATAATATTACCGTCTCCAGAAAAAACACCGGAGTGACTTTTTTTCAAGCAGCATTCTTACTGTATATTTTACGTAATCCGTATCCACCGCTGTGTATACGTTGACCTTGTAGGCATTATTTGCCCTGTAGGCATTTTTTGCCCAGTGTGTTATTCAACCAACTGCTATCTAGCTGTGTGACCGTGTTCTCATTCTGTCTAAATATCCATAATATTACCGTCTCCAGAAAAAACACCGGAGTGACTTTTTTTCAAGCAGCATTCTTATATTTTACGTAATCCGTATCCACCGCTGTGTATACGTTGACCTTGTAGGCATTATTTGCACAGTGTTTTCTTCAAACCGCCATCTAGCTGTGTGAGCTTGTTCACATTTTGTCTAAATATTGATAATATTATCGTCTCTAGAAAAACCACTTGAGTTACTTTTTTTCAAGCAGCATTCATATATTTTACGTAATCCGTATCCACCGCTGTAGTAGTGTATACGTTGATCTTGTAGGCATTATTTGCACACTGTTTTCTTCAAACTGCCATCTAGCTGTGTGTATTATCGTTTCCAGAAAAACCAACTGAGTTTTTGTTGTTGTTGTTTTTTTAAAAATAATGCCAGGCAAAGGCAGGCCGCCACGCAGAGGCCGTGCTAGGGGCCGTGCTGCTATGCAATCCTGTGGCCCTAGCAAATTGCCCAGTTTTAAAAAGCCAATGACCCTGAACTCCCAAAATGCTGAAGAGGTAGTTGACTGGCTTACACAGCACACCCCATCCTCTACCGTTTCTAACTTTACCACAACATCCTCCTCATCCTCCACTGCTATGGCCACCCCACGTAACACTTCCTCCACCACCGGTGCCCCTTCTTCACTGGAGTCAGAGGAGTTATTTTCCCATGAGTTTCTTGAACTGAGTAATGCGCAACCATTATTGGCAGAAGAAGATGAAGGAGATGAGGACGTTACACCAGATTTAATTCTGGCAGAGAACACGACAGAGATGGACATAATGATGAGTGATGAGGAGGAGGAGGAGGTCCCCGCTGCTGCTTCCTTCTGTGATGTGTCAGAAGAAATTGATGCATCTGAGGAGAATGATGATGAGGAGATTGATGTTTTGTGGGTGCCTAGTAGAAGAGAGCAAGAGGAGGGTAGTTCAGATGGAGAGACGGAGAGTCAGAGAGGCAGTAGGAGAATAAGACTTAGAAGAAGCAGGGAGGCCAGCCCGCAGGGATCAGTAGGGCAACAACATGTATCGGCACCTGTGTTCAGCCGGCCAACACACCCGCCATTGCCGCCAATGCCGCCAACTTCTACTGTTACCGCCAGATCGCAGACTTCCAAAAAGTCAGCAGTGTGGGATTTTTTTAATGTGTGTGCCTCTGACAAAAGCATTGTAATTTGCAATGAGTGCAGTCAGAAACTGAGCCTTGGTAAGCCCAACAGCCACATAGGTACAACTTCTATGCGAAGGCACATGAGCGGCAAGCACAAAGCACTTTGGGAGCAACACCTCAAAGGCAACAGGCAAACTAAAAGCCACACTCCTTCTGGTCCAGCATCTTACTGCTCTACCTCTGCTCTCCTTGACCCATCTGAACCACCCTCCACTCCGCCTTCCACCTTGACCACCTGTTCCCATTCCCAGTCATCTGCCACCAGCCAAGTTTCTGTGAAGGCCATGTTTGAGCGTAAGAAGCCAATGTCTGACTGTCACCCCCTTGCCCGGCGTCTGACAGCTGGCTTGTCTGCACTCTTAGCCCGCCAGCTTTTACCATACCAGCTGGTGGACTCTGAGGCCTTCCGCAAATTTGTAGCAATTGGGACACCGCAGTGGAAGGTACCCAGCCGCAATTTTTTTTCTAAAAAGGGAATACCACACCTGTACCAACATGTGCAGAGCCAAGTTACCGCATCTCTGTCACTTAGTGTTGGGCCAAAGGTCCATATGACTACTGACGCATGGTCCTCCAAGCATGGTCAGGGCAGGTATGTCACCTACACTGCCCACTGGGTGAACTTGGTAATGGCTGGGAATGGGAAGCAGGGAATGGGTAGCTCAACAACAACAACAACAGTGGAGTTGGTGTCACCGCCACGGATTGCACGCGGTTCTGCCACCACCTCTACTCCTCCATCGCTCTCTACCTCGTCTTCTTCCTCTTCTTCTTCTTACTCTGCTGCTGGGTCCTCCTTCTCCTCCTCCACACCTGTGCACCCCCAGCTCCCCCTAGGCTATTCGACGTGCCAGGTACGCCGTTGTCACGCTGTCTTGGGGATGACGTGCCTGGAAAGCAAAAACCATACCGGATCTGTACTCCTGTCATCTCTGCAGTCACAGGCCGATCGGTGGCTGACCCCACACCAACTGCAGATCGGAAAAGTGGTGTGTGACAATGGAAGCAATCTGTTGGCAGCGTTGAGACTGGGAAATTTAACACATGTGCCCTGCATGGCACATGTGTTAAATTTAATAGTCCAACGTTTTGTCTCCAAGTACCCAGGATTCCAGGACGTTCTCACCCAGTCCAGAAAGGTGTCGGCCCATTTCAGACGTTCCTACACAGCCATGGCACGCCTTGCTGACATTCAGCAGCGCTACAACATGCCAGTCAGGCGTTTGATTTCTGACAGCCAGACTCGCTGGAATTCAACGCTCCTTATGTTGGAACGTCTGCTGCAACAACAAAGGGCCGTCAACGAGTACCTTTTTGAACTGGGTGGTAGGACTGGATCTGCAGAGCTGGGGATTTTTTTCCCCCGTTACTGGGTGCTTATGCGCGATGCCTGCAGGCTCATGCGACCTTTTGAAGAGGTGACAAATATGGTCAGTCGCACCGAAGGCACCATCAGCGACCTAATACCCTTCGCTTTCTTCCTGGAGCGTGCCGTGCGACGAGTGACAGATGAGGCTGTAGACCAGCGTGACGAGGAGCTGGAAGCGCACGATTTATGGTCGCAATCACCAGAACCAACCCAGGCACCTGCTGCAACGCAGGGAGAGGTGCCAGAAGTGGAGTCAGAGGAGGAAGGTGGCTTTGTGGAGGAGGAGGAGGAGGACCAACAGGAGCAGGCTTCCCAGGGGGCTAGTGGTGACCTTTTGGGGACCCCTGGTCTTGTACGTGGCTGGGGGGAGGAGACCGTGGATGATGCAGTCCTTGATAATGAGGAAGCGGAGATGGATAGCTCTGCATCCAACCTTGTGAGAATGGGGTCTTTCATGCTGGCATGCCTGTTGAAGGACCCCCGTATCAAGAGGCTTAAGGAGAAGGACCTGTACTGGGTCGCAACGCTACTAGACCCTCGGTACAAGCATAAAGTGGCAGAAATGTTACCAACATACCACAAGTCCGAAAAGATGCGGCATTTACAAACCAGCCTGCAAAACATGTTGTACAATGCTTTTAAGGGTGATGTCACTTCAGGAACTCATCAACATTCCAGGGGCAGAGGTGCCAGTAATCCTGCCACGAGCACACCTGCAAGGACAAAGCCCTTTGGCCGGTCTGTAACATCAGACATGCAAATGTTTTTCTGTCCAAGGCAGCGCCACAACCCTTCTGGATCCACCCTCAAAGAACGCCTCGACCGGCAGGTAGCGGACTACCTGGCATTAACTGCAGATATCGACACTCTGAGGAGCGATGAACCCCTGGACTACTGGGTGCGCAGGCTTGATCTGTGGCCAGAGCTGTCACAATTTGCCATGAACCTCTTGTCTTGCCCAGCCTCAAGTGTGCTCTCAGAAAGGACCTTCAGTGCAGCAGGAGGGATTGTAACTGAGAAGAGAACTCGCCTAGGTCACAAAAGTGTCGATTACCTGACCTTTATTAAAATGAATGAGGGGTGGATCTCGGAGGGTTACTGCACGCCGGAAGACTTGTTCTGACTTCTATGCAGCTGTCCTTCTCTTCAAGCCTCATGACTCCACACACAGCTGTCCTTTAGCGTCCTCCTCCCTCCGCCACCGTTACAAACTAGGGTGCAAACCCTACTGGTTTAATTTTTTCTGGCCTCTGTGCTTCAGTGGCTGCGTCCAAAAAAACGGGGCAAACAATGTCTACAAGGTCAACGTATGGCGAAAAATTACTATTTTCAGCATTTAAATGGCATATTTTTTCTGGCAACTGTGCTTCAGTGGCTGCGTCCAAAAAAATGCATATTTTCTGCATTTATATGGCATAATTTTTCTGGCCTCTGTGCTTCAGTGGCTGCAACCAAAAAAATGCATATTTTCTGCATTTATATGGCATAATTTTTCTGGCCTCTGTGCTTCAGTGGCTGCAACCAAAAAAATTTATATTTTCAGCATTTATATGGCATAATTTTTCTGGCAACTGTGCTTCAGTGGCTGCGACCAAAAAAATGACTATTTTCAGCATTTATATGGCATATTTTTTCTGGCCTCTGTGCTTCAGTGGCTGCGGCCAAAAAAACTGGGCAAACAATGCCTACAAGGTCAACGACGTTGACCTTGTAGGCATTGTTTGCCCAGTTTTTTTGGCCGCAGCCACTGAAGCACAGAGGCCAGAAAAAATATGCCACATAAATGCTGAAAATAGTCATTTTTTGCCATACGTTGACTCAACGTATATGGCAAAAAATGACTATTTTCAGCATTTATATGGCATATTTTTTCTGGCAACTGTGCTTCAGTGGCTGCGTCCAAAAAAACTGGGCAAACAATGTCTACAAGGTCAACGTATGGCGAAAAATTACTATTTTCAGCATTTATATGGCATATTTTTTCTGGCAACTGTGCTTCAGTGGCTGCGTCCAAAAAAACTGGGCAAACAATGTCTACAAGGTCAACGTATGGCGAAAAATTACTATTTTCAGCATTTATATGGCATATTTTTTCTGGCAACTGTGCTTCAGTGGCTGCGTCCAAAAAAAACTGGGCAAACAATGTCTACAAGGTCAACGTATGGCGAAAAATGACTATTTTCAGCATTTATATGGCATATTTTTTCTGGCAACTGTGCTTCAGTGGCTGCGTCCAAAAAAACTGGGCAAACAATGCCTACAAGGGCAACGTATGGCAGTTGTTTAAAGAGAACAGTAGATTACTAGCCAGCAAAGCTACCTAAGCTAAAATGTCCCTCAAATCCCTGCAGACTTCTGTCCCTCCAATACAGAGCAGTATCAAGCAGATTACTAGCCAGCAAACTTACTATCATCTGTCCCTGAAATCACTAACAGCTCTCCCCCTACACTATCTCTTCCAAGCACACACAGGCAGATTTTTCAGATAAATTTTTGCCCTTGATCCCCCTCTGGCATGCCACTGTCCAGGTCGTTGCACCCTTTAAACAACTTTAAAATCATTTTTCTGGCCAGAAATGTCTTTTTTAGATGTTAAAGTTCGCCTTCCCATTGAAGTCTATGGGGTTCGCGAACCGTTCGCGAACCGCTCGCATTTTTGCGCAAGTTCGCGAATATGTTCGCGAACTTTTTTTCCGACGTTCGCTACATCCCTACTCCTTGACCGCCTGCTCTACAAACAAACACACTCCTACCTATTAACCTTGAGGGGATCCATAAGTAGTCTTGTTATGTGTGGTGTATAAAAGCTAACAATGAAGTGGTGCTGGTGATTCAAAGGCGTTATATTTGTTATTACAGAAAGTGAGGCACCCACTGTCTATATATCAACCCTCCCTAACTCAACAGTAAAGCTGTGGAACAATTAGTGGAGTCTAAGCAATACCACCATATAGATCAGAATGGACTAGACTGAGCACTCAAATACATTCTGTTGAATTGACACATGGGTCTGGTTTGTATCTTTGGTAAAAACATTTCTGATTGTCACCACAATGTGGTTCAATTGTGATTGTCAATCACAATTGAACTGTCAAGAATTTTTTAATGTTTGCCTAGTTTAATTTGACAAATCTCGACAGACCCTCCTTATCATTGAGGATGTTGCACCAATCACCTAATCAAATTTTGGGTAGTTATCTACCCTGGCTTGCGCTGAGCGATTACTGTCTTATAACACTTTCTCACAATAATAACCTGACTGGACTACAACTTCAGAAATTAAACTCCAGCTTCCTTATGTGAATTAAACAGCATTTCTCTATAACAAATGATAAGGTGGAAGAGATGTGCCCCACAGATCATTTACAACCCCACTCCGCTCCTTAAAGAGGCTGTTAACTATAAAATTTACTTTTTGCATGATGTAAAGATTAATATTCTGAGACAATTAGCAATTAATAATTTAGCTTTTTATTCAGCAGCTCACCAGTTTGTTATTGCAGCAGCTTTCTGGTAGATTGAGTCTAAATAACGCTAGTAACCAGGCAGTGGTTCGAGAGGATCTGAATCAAAAGACAAGTAATAAAAATTAACAATAATAATGTAAATGTAGCTTCTAAAATGTTGCTACCCTAGGCATGGGCCTTTGTGGCCTCACCACAAATCTGGGCCCGCAGAGAGCAATAGTTTTTTGGCTGCTGGGGACAACGATCCCCATTTGAAGTCAGAAGAAGAAGGCAGATTTTTTTAAAAAACTATAAAAAATGAAGACCAGTTTTAAAAATTGCTAAAAGTAAAATAATATACTAAAAGTTAAGTTAAAGGTGAACTACACCTTTAAAGTCACCATATGAAAACTGGGATAAAATAGGGGATAAGCTAAAACTATGACATTTGATACCCCACTTATTAGACTTTTTCCTGACCTTAAATGAAAAGCTTTTGATTTTGCATTATTCTCATAATTTTTCGCCTATAGAGTGTTTTGTTTATAAGAGAACTCATGACTATGATTCTTAATCTTACTCGGCCCTCTTCAAAACAAAAGGCCAGGTTCCATGTTTTCTAAACATCTTCGGTTTTTCTTTATAGTCCTACCTTTGCCCTTCTTTGTCGGAGCCCCTGCTTAAAAAGGGAAATATCTATGAATATTATTTGAATTTCTAATATTGTTTGGACATAATGGATCTACTAAAAATCATTTAAATAAACATTAAATAAACCCAACAGGATTATTTTGCCTCCAATAAGGATTAATTATATCGTAGTTGGGATCAAATAAAGGTACTGTTTAATTATTACAGAGATAACGGTAATCATGTTCAAAAAAAATGAAGACTGTTGGAGATGGCCTTCCCATAATTCAGAGTGTTTCTAGATAATGAATCCCATACATGTATTCTGCAAAAGTAGTGTGAATATTTAGGTAAACGTTTTTTGTGGTTCTACATCTTGGATAATATCTACCTGGAAAGGTATAACTGGAAAGTATCTGAAATTGCCTCTTATCCTTTAGACAAACAGCACAGACTATTTTTCTTAATGCATTTTACTTCCCTTTGGTATATTCCTCCTCTTCTGTATAAACTTCTGTTTAACAAATCAACCAATTGTCTCATCTAGAAAAGCAATAACGGAATTCTATAATTGTTTCTTCATTTTCCATTAACATGTTCCTTCCATTTGAGTATTGTGTTTGATGTTATTACATTTAGTTTTATTACCTTTTGCCATGTTATTTTTGAATGTTCTTAAGAATTTTCATTGGCATCTCAGCTAAACTAAAGCTTTCAACATTTGCATGTTAAAATAAAGCCAGACTCAAGGAAAGTGGAAAAATATAGCAATTTGAAAGTCTACTGTGGCACCACTGAATGATAGAGGTTTCAAAACAATGTTGTTTTAAAGATGACATATTAATTAGAAGCCCATGCAAACACAGCTAATATAAAGGTCCATAAACACTAATTAACCTGTTAATAGGAATTTTACCATCAGTCTTACATTTTAGCCAGCTTGAAAAACCTGTGGTTAGTAGTGATGAGCAAATTTGTCCCGTTTTGCTGAAAAAAATCTCGAACCTGCAAAAAACTTTGCGAAATGGCGAAAAATGTGCGAACCGCTTTGAAGTCAATGGGGCAAATTCACTAAGATGCGAAGTTGCGCCAGGCGCAACTTCACCGCACTTCGCCGCACTTCGCCAGGCGTATTTTCGCCAGCGCTCCGCAAATTCACTAAAATCCGAAGTTGCGCACAGGGGTAGCATTAGTTTGCGAAGTTGCGCTAGCGTTAATTCGCCAAAGCGAAGTTTCGCTAGCGATGGTTAATTTGCATACGGTGCGAAATTCAAATTTCAATGGAGGAATACGTATCTGCACTACAAATGCCTAGAAAACCTTCAAATCGGCAAATATAATTTTTATTTTGCCCTACACATGTGCCCACTGTCTAGGTAAGTTGCCATGAGTCAGGAAATGTAGGGGGAAGGAGGGGAGCCCCAAAAAAAATTTCGATCTTTTTCAGCCTATCACCCATCATGTAGAAAACACGCCAGCGTTTTTTGGGACTTAGAAAAAAATTTGACTTTTTTGGAAACAATCCCTATCTACTCTATTGCGCTTCGCCAGGTCTGAGGTGGCGAAGGAAGTCTAGCGTAAAAGGTAGCGTTCAGTATACTGCGCAAGTTAGTGAATTTGCGTAGTTACATCGCTAGCAAAAATTCACCTGGCATAAGTGTGCGAAGTAACACTAGCGAATTTACACCAGCGTTAGTGAATTTGCGAAGTACCGAAAATGCCAAACGCTAGCGAATTGACGCTAGCGTTCGGCGCTTAGTGAATTTGCGCCAAAGAGTTTTAAAAAAAATGTCCATGTGTCAATTTTGAGACTTGTGCAAAACTTTTTTTCACTCCAAATGCATTTACGTCAATGGGCGTTTTTTCTTAAAGGGGTTGTTCACCTTTGAGATAACTTTTAGTATGTTGTAGAGAGTGATATTCTGAGACAATTTGTTTTCAATTTTTATTATTTGTGTTTTTTGAGTAATTTGCATCTTAAGCAATCTAAGAAATAGGGTTCAAATTACCCTACCAACCATGCATTGATTTGAATAAGAGACTGGAATATAAATAGCAGAGGCCTGAATAGAAGGATCAGTAATAAAAAGTAACAATAACAATAAATTTGTAGCCTTACACAGCATTTGTTTTTTAGAAGGGAGTCAGCAACGCCCATTTGAAAGCTGCAAAGAGTCAGAATAAAAAGGTAAATAACTATAAAACTAAAAAAAATAAATAAGACTGCATGGAAAAAACAACAATCCCCCCCCTTCTTTTAATTTGCATTGCCCAATAAAAACTCGGAGGCTAACTTGTGGATGAAGGTTGGACACAGCTTTTATTAATCATGTTTTATATAAAGATCCTTGAACCTTTATAAACACATCTTTCTTAAAACCGACTTAACCCTTTATTCAACTCGAAGAACACCAATGCCGGCCATTGCAAGAGCAATGGGCATGTGAGAACAATTCTTTTTCCATAAAGTGCTAAGGCAAGGATCAAATTTGTTCGCCACAAGGAGTTCATGTACCCCTACACTGAACTCCGACCTCCATCCAACAAGAATAGTGCCCTTTCAACCCCATCCTGTATACCTGAGAGGAAAATATCTAGGCCAATGTCGATCAAATGGACACCATCCGGACTCATCAAGTCTGAATTATCGCCCTCTAGTTGGTGATGGCGGATGGCCACCCAGCCCCTTGCGCGGGCAAATCAGGACACTCTAAGGTTTACCAATCTCCTGGAGCGTTCCATGGCGGAGACGTCCCGTGCACCACGCCACACAACCCTGGGGACAATCTCTGACCAGACTATGATTAGTTTTGGAAAAAAGGCTGGTAAGCGGTCAAAATCAAATTTAATAATGGATATCAACTCAGCTATCCGAACGTAACATAAATCATTGCCACCAGCGTGTACTACGAGCACCAATGGGCCGTTGTAGTTCTTGCTGAAGTTAACAACCTCAGGGAGGACACAGAGCCATCGCAATCCAGGTATACCATTCCAGTGCACCTGCACTCCCTTTGAAGCCGAGATTTAATCCTCCAGGGACTCTGCACGCCACCTGGCCAGATGTATATATGAATGGCCCACCAAGAGGACAACAGGCGGAAAGGTACCTGTAAATGAGAAAATGTTTAGTTAAACATCAAACCTGGCCGGATGTAGGAGGTGTAGCAATCAGATTTCCACCTCCCGAGCCGCTTAAGTTGTGTTTCACCCATACCACCTAAACTGGCTTCGGTAGCCGCCCCTATTCTGAAGGAGTGAGTACTAAAATCTTTGATGCCCAACCCTAAGTAGGCTAAACATTTCTTGAAAATCGCATTGAATTGGAAACGTGTAAGGGGGGAACCAATTTCGTGAGTCAAAAATCTATCACCAGGTGCTCGCAGCAAGGAAAATGATCGTGCCAGGCCGACTGGACACCCTGGGCTATGTATTCCCAGCAGAGTAACCCATGTTCCTTTACCGAATATATATCAGTTTTCGATTTCCTGATGCGGAATCTAAGAAAATCGGTTCCGTGAACAATGTCTTCAGCTAAGAGGCCCCCTGGTTTTGTTTTGGTGGGAGGAACTAGCTCGCTTATTCTAAGGGCACCAAAAAATGTGAGGCTAAAGGCAGTAGCAAATAGAACCCCTTCATAATGCGTTTTCACAACCTTATGGGTGGAGCTAATCAGCTGTTGCAAAAGACTAAAAGACACCGGTCTACGGGTATCCTTGGAGACGACTTGTTTTCTCCAGCCCTTTAATGCTTGGGGTATTTGAGGTCCAACAATTTAAAGAAAAAAGCTATGCCCGATAGGCGCTTTTGGGCTGCTCCTGTGGATTTCCTCTCATTTTGTAAGTCAAGGAGGTAGTCAATTGTAATCTGCAGCCGCACATGGTCATCCAGCAGGTTACATTCCTTCCCAAACGATAACCATTCCTCAAAAGCGTTACCATAACCTCTCCAAGTGGCCGGTGAAACAGATGTCCTGACCATGTTCATAAGCTGTTCTCCACCAGGTAGAATAAGAACATTGGGCAAGTTGATCCCTCCTTGTCGCTCCAGGAACTAGCTGCCGGAACTTTTGCCACTGCGAACAAGAAAGAGAATCAGCAGCGGTATTGCATTTACCAGGTACATGTTGAGCCCGAAACCAAATATTATGTTCAAGGCACCTTAACACCAAGTGCGGAGCAGGGCAAGAACTGGAAGGGAAGCAGAGGTTAGTTTATTTATACAAAAAACCACACTAAGATTGTCTGTCCAAAAACAAATTGTATGGTTGGTCATGTACTGCCCCCAGAGTTCAATGGCCACCACAATGGGGAAGAGTTCCAGCAGTGTAAGGTTTTTGCAAAGTCCTAGTTGTGCCCACCCTGCGGGCCAGCCGCCTGCACACCATTTGTTTCCATATATGGCACCAAAACTGCTCCAGATGCATCCGTGTAAAGGGCTAACTCATTGCTAGACACTTCCTCCTCCCACATGCAAGTGTGCCCATTATACTCCTGAAGGAAAGAGTGTCATACCAGTAAGTCCTCCCTCATCTGCCTTGTCACCCGAATAAAATGGTGTGGCTTCTTTATACCTTTTGTGGCCAATGAAAGCCGTCTGTTAAAAGCCTGACCCATCGGCATCAACCGACAAGCAAAATTCAAAAGGCCTATGAGGGACTGCATTTGTTGCAGTGTAACTTTCTTGGCCTGCATCACCCCATAAAGTTTTTCCAACAAGTCAGTGAGTTTGGATTGCAGCAGCCTAAAAACCATCCTATTCGTGTCTATCTCGATTCCCAAAAAGGACAGTGTGGTTGTGGGACCTTCTGTTTTTTCATGGGCAATGGGCACCCCAAATTTGCTCATAAAGAATTTGAATGTGTCTATAAGCAATTTGCACGTGCGGGAGGAGGCTGGACCTACAAAAAGAAAATCATCCAAGTAATGTATTATGGAATTGTGGCCAGATTCTCTCCGTATAACCCACTCAAGGAAGGAACCAAATACTTCAAAGTATTTGCATGATATCGAGCATCCCATTGAGAGGCACATATCATAATACATGTAACCCTCAAATTGACAACCCAATAAGTGAAAACAGTCTTCATGCACTGGAAGGAGCCGGAAAGCGGACTCAATATCAGACTTCGCTAATAGGAAACCTGGACCTGCTTTCCTAACCAAAGTGGGAGGGGGTGCAGCCTTGAGCGCCGAAGTAGAAAGGGGCCCTCGCCTAGCCCTGGGTGGGCTGGGACTTAATCTAGTAGGTTGGCGGGAGCGGCGGGCTGGTCGAGTGTTAACTACTTTAATCCCCTTTCTCCCTGATCTTATAGGTGGCTGCTGCTGAGGGGAAATAAACTCCTGTAACCAATCAACCCCCTCAGCTGCCACTTTGGCCTTTATTTGCTGTAACTAATAAAAGGGACGGCGCCAACTGATGACGTCATCGCATCGACGCCGGGGGGAAGGTAAGGCCCTGCCTCTCTCCCTTCAGTCACTGTGCGCCTCGCTAGGCGCTGCGCCGCTGTAGATGAAAACCAATTGAAAAGTTGCTTAGAATTGGATGTTCTATAACATTATAAAAGTTACCTTAAAGGTGAACTGCTCCTTTAAGGCAACTTTTTTGTCCAAATGCATTTAAGTCAATGGGCATTTTTTTTCTTAAGTCAAATTTTTATTTTTTTCCAAATGCATTAAAGTCAATGCAGTTTTGTGAAAAAATTTGAAAACAATGGAATTGGAATTTCACAAACAATCCATGGCTGGCGAAAAACATTCACCCATCACTAGTGGTGAGTCATTTAATGGAAGGCAATTGTCTGAAGGGATAATTATAAGTTCATATGTCCATTTCTAAGGCCATCCATTAGGGCATTTTAGATAGGTGCTAAAACGTAGTTGCCCATAGCAACCAATCAGGCCATTGCTTTCATTCAACTGGTAGTAAAATGATCAAAACGAATTGCTTATTTGTTGAGAAACTGAATTTTAATTAAATTTAAAAAGAAAACGTAATATTTACTTTTCCTCGTCACTTTTTGTCTCCTGTTCCAAGTTTAGTAAGTTTCCCTCGTGCTCTAGGAAGAGGATTTTTGGGAGTATCAAAGGGCCATTCTTCCACTTGGAAACCAAGTCAAGGTTCCTGCTACTATTGTCCTTCTCCTTCTGGGGACAACCAATTTTTTTGGGGGTTCCATAATAGTTATGGGACTCCCCGCAAACACAAGCACGCAGTACCAACATTTTTGCACACCCCTTTTGAATGTGCTATACAAATCATCAACTAGCAGTTAGGTAAGTTTTTATTGGGAAAGAAGATTGAACTTGATGGTTTTTTTTGCAGCCATAGATACTATAATACAAACTCACAACTCATTTTACTGAAAATCAGGGGTGTAACTATAGAGAAAAAGGCAATGCAACTACTAAGGAAGGCAGGAGCAAGAGGGCCCCAGTGGGGGTTGTCGGTCTTTTCTGCATCCATAGATACTATAATACTAACCGACAACTCATTTTTATGAAAAATGTATTGTTCCCAAAGTTAAGGGGGCTCAATGGCCTTGCTGTGGGACCCAATAGCAAGTCATTCCACTGCTGGCAAAAAAGAAGCAGGGAAGCAGAGCACAAGGTGGCACAAGGCGGGGAGTGGGTGGAGTCGGTGGGGAGTAGAAGGAGTCAGGGTGGGAAGTGGGCGGAGGTGGGAAGTGGGCGGGAGGATGGGGATTGGAGTGTGCTGGGCCCCTCTGAAGATTTTTCTTATGCCACTAGGGGAAAGTAAGTAAAGGAAATTAAAATGGCAGCCACAAAGGGATGCATTTTTTGAAACAGGGAAAGCCTGGTAATGGGGAATATGTGTAATTTCAATGCAGCAATTCACTCTGGGCACTCATCAACTGGGCAGGGGTGCTAAGAGAAAATGTACAGAGGGTTTAGTTCTCCTTTAAGGAATGGAGATCCAAATGATGTAAAGTTATCCATAAAACCCCAGGTCCTGAGCATTCTGGAAAACAGGTCCCATCCATGTATTCGAAGATTTGCACAAATGCATCATTCAACACTAACTTATAAAGCTCTAGACACATTCAGATTATCAGAATCTTACTGTATGTTTGGCAGTTGTCCAATGAAGTGGACATGAGAAAGTGTATTGATAGGAGATCTAACCTCAATCACAACAAATCGTCACATGAGAGGTTTACAGCATTTTCTTGATAATTAAAATATATCCATTGCAAATGATTCTAATCAAGCATTGTGTGATAGAAAATCCCTGTATCTTTATAGATATAACAGAGAAGAAATGTTAAGCATCTATTTTCCATTGGAATCTTTGATTTTAAGTATATGTACTTATTTGTTCAATTCCTTGATATATCATGCAGCAATGTATATTCTTCTGCTATGTTTATCTTGACATACTTAATATGTGAATCATAATCTGTTGTGTTTATGAAAACCCAATTAAAATGTTTGTTTCCAGCTATTTTCATGAAGTCGTTTTCAAACCAAGTGGTTTGGTCCAAGCCGGGAGGAAACGTTATCGATGGAGTGGGATGAGTTTTGGATATAGGTTGATTTTGAGGAAAAAGGTAAAAAATCATTTTAAGTGAATGTTTGAAGTAATTCAATGGATTAAACACAAATGTTTAATGAGTGTATAGTTATTTCATCGGGGTAAGATGCTAGGAAAAAGTCCCGGCATGTTCCAAATGAAATATGGTACAGCTGAAACCTATACTCCAAGTCTGATTACTGAATTCTTAAGAAAGTTTAACTGGCTATAGTTGTATTAATGTTGGCGCACAGAGTTTTCTGACACAATTTTAAACAGATGGCTTGTTGTATTTTTTTCTGCGGAAGCCACACAATTAACATTAGAAAGAATTTTCAAAGTGCGTTACGCTGAAGTGAATCACTGCCATGTCTATTTGCAAAGCAGGGCTTCAAGTGCATCTGTTGCAATTTTTCTCTGTAACCTGTAGGTACTTTCAACTTAATAAAATATCATTGCTGCTCCACCGAGTGCAAATGTTTCATGTATAAAGTTTCCTAAACTACAGTAAAGTTGTTTTTAATTTTAAAGAAAAATCTTAAATATATTCCCATTTTTTGTAAATTTTCTTTTGCTAGGTGCCCTTTAAGTAAAGTTTAGTGAATGTGCTCGGTAGAGCCTGAAGCTGCAGTTCAATCTTAGTAGATGTTGGGCCTATAGGGTTAAGGCTACATTAGCTTATTCCCTAGTCTCAGAATGGAATGTATCTAATTGTGCTTATTTGCAAAAGAGTATTATTGGCCCAGAGGCTGATGACCATTTCCAACCATACTTTCGTATAGTGATAGGCAGAGGTTGAATCTTCCTCTTTTGCTTTCCACTTGAGGTACAGGGTAGAAGTTGCTGTGAGTCTGGGATTTAGGCCCTTGATGAAGTCAGGGATACAGGGACCCTGTGAATGCCTGTTGCTCCAACTAGGAGGGATAGCAAAGGGCTAGCTCTCCCCTCAGGCAAGACTGGGCTGTAGTGTAGGGACCACAGACCAATAGGGATTTAGGTTTAGTGATTTCCCTGATCCAACATGTGGGGACCCAGGTCACTGCTCAGAGATCCTGAAAGTGCATCTATTCATGTGGTACACTATCTGCACAGGGATGTCACAAGGTGCTGGCTCTGAAATGCTGTGTTGTTACCTGATGTGTGTGTGTGTGTGTGTGTATATACCTCAAACACCCTTTCATATAGCAAGTCTAGCAGGACAAGGTCTAGCCTAGCTTAGATGGAGTTACATAATGTATGAGCTAAAGCATGAGTATGTAAAGGTTTATAGATTGTGTGGCTCACTTAAATTCTACTGGCAAACATGAGAGGCCAAATAGAACTAATTTGTTTAAAACCTTTTTGAAAAATTGTAAAAAAAAGAAATAAATAACACTAATCAATAAATCATTATAGATTGTGTAATATTTAAAACCGCGGACAACTTTGAAGCAGACACTTACTTGTGATCTACAGAACTTATGGGTGCAGTCACAGTAATGAGACTCTCTATATGATATGATATTCCATTAGCTTTTTCAAGAAGACGCTACAAAGTCTTGGGCATTAATACGTATTCTGTAAATGGCAAGATTAACATGACATCAACTATAAAACATGTTAATAATTTGAACAGAATCAATCACTCTGGAGAACCAATATCATCAAACAAGTGATCATTAATTTGGTAGCATTACATGTTTCGGATCTATCTGATCCTTGCTCAGGTGCCAGTGATTCTGCCTTATGGAGACAAGGAAGCGTTGGTGGCTCCTATGCTCTGTTTGATGAACCTGACACAGTGAGGACAAAAAGAAAGTCTTTTACCCACACCCTATTGATCTACTTTAATAATTTGAACAGCAGGTTTTTGGGAAGGTAGCAGAAGCTGTACCATCAGAATAAAATGTTCTCTGAGGAAATAGGGGATATTGAAGTTCCTATGTAAGGCTGAGAATTGGTATTGGGAAAGCTATACCACAATGTAATTAATAACAGGCCACAGGAGTAGCCTTGTCTTGATAGATAGATAGATAGATAGATAGATAGATAGATAGATAGATAGATAGATGATAGATAGAGAGAGAGAGAGAGAGAGAGAGAGAGAGAGAGAGAGAGAGAGAGAGAGATAGATAGATAGATAGATGATAGATAGATAGATAGATAGATAGATAGATAGATAGATAGATAGATAGATAGATAGATATACAGTATAGAAAAAGATAGACATATATATACAGTATAGATTATAGAAAATGATGACCGATAGATAAATAGATAGATGATAAATATAGATGGATGGATAGATTGATAGAAAATAAATGATAGCTATAGGTGGATAGATGATAGGTGATAGCTAGACAGTCATGTTAAAGTGGTTGTTCACCTTCAAAACACTTTTTCCAATTCAGTTGTTTTTAGATTGTTCACCAGAAATAAAGACTTTTTTCAATTACTTTATTTTATTTGTTTTTTACTGTTTTTCCAAAATCTAAGTTTAAAGTTGAAAGTTCGTGTGTTTGAGTCTGGCAACTCGGTAATTCAGGTGCAGACTCTAAACTGTTACAATTTTGCAACATTTAGTTGATACATTTCTCAGCAGCATCTCTGGAGTATCAGCAACTAGTGTATCAATTCTAACAGCTGCCTGTAATGAAACCCAGAGATTCTGCTCAGCAGGGACAAAGATAAGAAATGTATCAACTAAATGTATACATTTAGAACAGTTTACAGGGTCGACGACCCCCCCCTTCCAGGGCTGCTTCAGAAGGTGAAAAAATTACACTTTATACTTCAATATTAGAAAAATGGTCACACATAGAAAATAGAAAGTAATTGGAAACAGTTGTTATTTCTGGTGATCTATCTGAAAACAACTAGTTGTTTGAAGGTGAACCACCCCTTTAAGGTTTCTGTCTACCAAATTTCCAGTGGGCAGGCCCCATTTGAGGACCCAACAATGCCCATCTGGTTCTCATTTGTAAAAACTTCCCATACCCTCATCCAAGCAGCTGTGAGTGATCAACTGGAATGATACTCATTCTGAGCATTAACAAATAACCCTAGTGTTATGGCTGGTAGACAGAGACGTATTAATATTTAAAAAAAAATAATAACGAGTCAGTACTATATTTTATAGTAACATTTAATACTTTATTTTTAAGTGGAAAAAAACAGACAACATTATATGTCTAACCAATTACAAAAACATATCTACAAGTTTGGCATACAAATAATATTCTGGAATATTAGGTATAGCACAACATTTGAGTATATAAAAGAGGAAAATCCAATGCTCTGTAGTTCACCCTCTTTTTGCCGGTTCCGATAATCCGTTCTCCTCCAGATAGGCAATAATTATATTTGTGTGAATGTACCAGTGCTAGAAGCTCAGGGTAGAAAAAAATAGAAAAATAGCAGTGTATATGATAGTATTTCGTAATTCGACAATTGCACCTTTTTATGCAGTTAACTTATATTACTTAAGCAGCGTGCCTATTATCCATCACCTGCAGGACTAGCTTGCCCTTTAACCAATGTTTTTTTCAGAGACAGTGGCACCTTCTATGTGTACAGATTTTATACTCACAGACGTTTAGGAGTAGTAATTGGCATTGAAAAGAATAGTTGTTCCCCCTCTACAGATGTTATGGACTTCGGTTGGTTATGTGTACACTTAAAATTAGCGTATAGACAGTCAGTCCGTAGGTGTTTAGAGCTCCAATTTTTGGCTCACTGTAGTTGTTAATAGCTGGTGTTGTAAGCATGTGATGCTGGGCTCCCCTGGATGACTTCACAGCCGACGCGTTTCATCTAGCAGACTTTCTCAAGGCTTCAGGATCTCTCTGGTCATAGTATAAAGGATCTTGTGCCTCTCTGCATAGTAGCATTAATTGAAGTAAGAGTCTGCTGAACCTTGGTTTCAGTCCGAAGGCTAGATCTAGCCTTCAGACTGAAACCAAGGTTCAGCAGACTTTTATCCATTCAGACAAATATAATTATTGCCTATCTGGAGGAGAACGGATTATCGGAAGCAGCAAAAAGGGGGCGAACTACAGAACCTTGGATTTTCTAGATCTAGCCTTCAGACTGAAACCAAGGTTCAGCAGACTCTTACCTCAATTAATGCTACTATGCAGAGAGGCACAAGATCCTTTCTACTATAACCAGAGAGATTCCGAAGCCTTGAGAAAGTCTGCTAGACAAAACGCATCAGCTGTGACGTCAACCAGGGGAGCCCAGCATCGCACGCTTACAATGTTGGCTATTACCAACTACATCGAGTGAAAAATTGGAGCTGCAAACACCTACGGACTGATTGTTTATACGCTAATTTTAAGTGTACACATAACCAACGGAAGTACATAACATCTATAGAGGGGGAAAAACTATTCTTTGCAATGCCAATTACTACTCCTAAACGTCTGTGAGTATAAAATCTGTACACACAGAAGGTGCCACTGTCTCTGAAAAAAACACTGGTTAAAGGGCAAGCTAGTCCTGCAGGTGATGGATAATAGTCACGCTGCTAAAGAAATATAAGTTAACTGCACAAAAGGGTGCAATTGTCGAATTAAGAAATACTATACTATATACTACTATTTTTCTATTTTTGTCTACCCTGAACTTCTAGCGCTGGTCCATTCACACAAATATAATTATAGCAAAACATTTACAGAAACATTAGTCAACAACCAAGCAGGTTAGATTGAACTTGCACAATTCTACAAAATACGAAATACAAAATACGAACATTGTTGGCAGACAGAAACTTTAATTATATTAAAACCATAGAAATACATTAAACCAAAAAAAAAAATATTTCGTTCAACGCCGCATTTCTTTTCTATCAGGTGTGGGTTTAAGACTGAAAAACATATATGATTCGCACAATGCTTTCCATTTTCCTGGCCTGCAGGAATTTTTGCCAGGAAGTTATAAAAGTGAACCTCACTATAAGTGGCATCACTCGCTAAAAAGACTAAAACGGCTGCATAACTCTTTGGGTTACTTTCTGGTATATATAAACAATATTTACACAGCTTAGATGCCGACTGCTCGGCAATTTATTAGAACAATTCGAATCTTCATAGGAATTAGCAGCAATAAATGATACACTACATGTAAAAATATTTCAGACATTCTGTAGTTAAGAATAATATACTCAGAATGTGTGTTATACATCAGTTATTTTTTGTATAAATGTAAGCCCTCTGCAATCAATGCAAAAGTATGCCAGTTACTGGCGATATGTTACAGATCCACGAGGAGAATAGATCCGAGCACCTCAAATTCACTTACATGAATGCTCTCTGCTCAAATAAAGCAGCTTTAGACATTAGAATAGATTGGATTCGGCTTTCCAAAGTCGCCCGAAGTTTCCTCGTGAGGCAACTTCGGGCGACTTCAGAAAATGAAGCATTCCAAGTGCCATCCCACTGGCAATTTACATTTTAGCTGGTGGAAGGCATTTAGGGGAAAATAGTCGCTCGAAGATGCGATTTGTCGCTGGGCGATTAATCTCTCCCAGTAGCCAATCTGCAACTGCCCTTACAATTGCTACAATTAGTTGATAGTATCTGTGGAATATTAGCAACTATTGTATCAATTCTAACAGCTGCCTTTAATAAAACTGTTCAGCAGGGACAAAGATAACAAATGTATCAACTAAATGTATAAATTTAAAACAGTCGGCTGGGTTAGAAGGTTGGAAGCCCTCCCAGTAGGGATGGGTGAATTTTTTCACCTTGTTTTGCCGCGAAAATGACGCCCATAGACATATGGCGGTGTGCGTCAAAAAAAAAAGAAGCACGTCGAAAAAAAAATTGGCGGCGATTTTTTGGCGAAACTGATCAAATTCGCCCATCCCTACCCTCCAGAGCTGGGTTAAAAGGTGATAAATTAGACTTAACACTTCAAAATTAGAAAAATTTTCACAACTAGAAAATAGAAAGTAATTGGAAAAAGTATTTATTGCTGGTGAACTATCTGAAACCAACTGAAACTGTTTGAAGGTGAACAACCCCTGTCTTGTACCTCGGCCTGCAGTGGTTTAGGGAATTTCTCCGCTAGAGTGTTTAAAACAGAGGAGAAATGCACCACCCCCAGCAGTTCTTGTCCGAAAAAGGCCTGCAGAAGACCCACCCCCCGCGCCTTCAAGCTACAATAAGCTTTTAACAGGAATTCTAGGGCATTTCCCTGCGATTCTTTGGTTTATGTTCACTGTAGTTGTATTCTACATGGTCCCACTTCATCTGTATGACCTGCCAGAACATAACTAGATTGGCACCCGGCCAAAAAAAAACAATAAGATAAAATAATAACTACAGTCATATGAAAAAGTTTGTTTATCATTGACCGAGCTTTCAAAGGAGCATCTTCCTTTTAATATATAACATGCCTTATGGAAACCACTGCAACTCACCTTTTGGACAGTTTATTAAACATTTATTCACTAAACACAAATGTCACTGATGCATCACTAAAAGGTAATGGTTTAATTTCTGTGGTATACAGTATCTAGATGTAATGGCACATGAGTTACCTAAGGAGAAGCCTTCATATACGATATATGGGCACAGTGCTACCACAGTGCATATTTGTTTCACTGCTATATCCTATAGCTCCCATTCAGCAGTCAGCTGTTATTAGCATAGTGCAGAAAGAGCAAATAGAAGCAGCTGGTTGTTATGGGTTGCTGCAGTGGATTGTACCTGCACCACATTGGCAAATGGGTCCTAGACAGTGTTAAAGTGCTTGTAAAGTGTATTAAAAAGCAGTTTTTTAGAACCAAGACTAATGTCACAGTGTACAGGTCTACTGTAAAATAAACAAGGAGCACCATGGCCAGTCAGTCTACAATATGTGGTATGACTGTGGTTTTCTGAGAAAATCCATTCACAAACAGCTTGAAAATAAACCATAAGGAAAGCCTGCTCCTCTGACTATGCACCTTATAGAGATGTTCACCTTAAAGTTAACTTTTAGTATGTTTAGTATGTTAAAATTTGTCATTTATTATTTTTTTTTAATAGAGTTTTTGAATTATATGCCTTCTTCTTCTGCTTCCAATATGGGGTCACTGAGCCCACCTAAAAAAAATGCTCTGTAAGGCTACACCTTTATTGTTATTTTTATTACTCATCTTTCTACTCAGGCCCTCTCCTATTCCTATTCTGGTCTGTTATGCAAATGGATGCATGGTTGCTAAGGTAATTTGGACCTTAGCAACCATCTTACTGAAATTGCAAACTGGAGAGCAGCCGTATAAAAAGTTAACTCAAAAAAACAAAAATAATAAAAAATGAAAACCAGTTGTAAATTGTCTCAGAAAATCACGCTCTACATCAGGGGTCCCCAATCTTTTTCACTCGTGAGCAACATTCCGACTTAAAAAGAGTTGGGGAGCAACACAAGCACGGAAAATGTTCCTGGGTGGTGCCAAATAAGGGTTATGATTGGCTATTGAAAACCTACGGGAGACTCTGTTTGGCAGTGCATCAAAACTTGCCTCCAAGGATGGAAATCAAAAATAAACACCTGCTTTGAGGCAACTGGGAGCAACATCCAAGGGGTTGGACAGCAGCATGTAACTCATGAGCTACTGGTTGGGGATCACTGGTCTACATCATACTAAACGTTGACTTGAAGGTGAACAACCCCTTTATTCTTATTACCTAAAGGTATTTTATAGCTGATAAGGAAGCGGTGCGCTGCTTACTATACATTGCATACTCCCTTCACTAAATATTTTGTGAATGTATTCTATAATCTAAAGCTTCTTCTCACTCATGGAAACCCTATATAAACATGATTAGCTAAAATCTTCTTAAAAATAGAACCTTTGGTTTGTTTTAGTTACGAATATGCTGTATGCAGGGTTTTGCTAGGGTTGCATTGTTTCAAGTTAAAATGGCATCATTGTAATGAAGATCTTTAAAAGCTTAATGTGAGTTTCTGTGAATGTTTCCGAAGACAGAAACGGCTGAAGGAAATATACACTCAGAGCATCTGGGAATTATAAAGAATACAGTCCTTCCACTGTTACTAAGAAGCCTTTACAAAAAAAAAAATCCCCAAGAAAAAAAGATTGGGTTTGTTTGAGAAAGCAACGGGCATAATCCGGCTAAAATGTTGACGTTTATTGAGTATACAAGTCAGCTGCCTGTTAACACAGTGGGGCTCACTTATAAACATTGAACAGCGCAGAATGATTTGCACAGAGAATTTATTTGCCCTGCGCATGGTTATATTTATAAAGCTGGATAAGAGTGATATATTCAATGTGCAAACAGAATTCCAAGTAGAAAGCACTGGTGGGCACATGATGTTATAGAGCCCTGTCCTTACCACCTTCCTGGTCAGGCAGTAAACACAGGGATGCATGGCACCCACAACACTGAACATTGTACTTAAAGGGAGACTGTCACGGGAAAAATGTTTTTTTAAAAAATCAGTTAATAGTGCTGCTCCAGCAGACTTCTGCACTGAAATCCATTTCTCAAAAGAGCAAACAGATTTTTTTTATATTTACTTTTTAAATCTGACATGGGGCTAGACATATTGTGAGTTTCCCACCTGCCCCAGTCATGTGTTTTGATTAACTTCAGTCACTCTTTGCTGCTGTACTGCAAGTTGGAGTGATATCACCCCCTCTCCCCCCCAACCAGCAGCCTAACAACAGAACAATGATAAGGTAACCAAATAACAGCTCCCTGACACCAAGATAACAGCTGCCTGGTAGAGCTAAGAACAGCACTCAATAGTAAAAATCCAGGTCCCACTGCAACACATTCAGTTACATTGAGTAGGAGAAAAAACAGCCTAAAGTGCTGGCTCTCTCTGAAAGCACATGACCAGGCAAAATGACCTGAGATGGCGCCTACACACCAATATTACAACTAAAAAAAATACACTTGCTGGTTCTGGAATTAAATTTTAGAGTAAATTATTTGCAGTGTAAACTGTGTAATTTTGAAATAAATCATGACAGAATCCCTTTAAAGGTGCAAGTGTAGGCTGTGTACACATCCCCTGCATCGAGTGTTCTGTAAGTGAGCACTAAGAGATTTTGAGCCCTTTTCTGTAGGGGATTCATAAATGACCCCTATAGTTATATTGGCCTCATTGTAGACCTATGCAAGATTACTGCATTTTGATAGCTCATGTAGGAATTAAATTGATTCCAAATAGAATATTAGTTCCTCAGAAATACTGTGCACTACACTGTGTTGATTAAAATCAATTCCTGGGACAGGTAGTATAAAAAAAATACATTTGAGTTCTATGAACTGTCAGTTGGGTGGTTGCCATGTCAGGAAAGCCAACTTCGTGGCAGGTTTAATGGTGTATTTATCAAGACCGAGATTTATTTATTTAACATCACATGGTTCACCACTACACATTTTGTTGACATGGTGAACCATCTGAGCCAAACGTCTAGAAGTTTGCTCCACGTTAGAGATCAGAGATTCCAAATATCCTGTCCAAATAGAAAGTAGGGATGCACCAAATCTAGGATTCGCTCTTGCACTTTTTGCAGGATTCAGATTGAGACAAGTTTTCAGCAGAACCAAATCCCAATCATGTGACTTTAAATGTGAATATTTAATCATGACAATGTTTGTTCACAATGTATGCAATTCAGATTTGTATGTGCACATTAGAGTTCAGATTTGGTATGGAATTTGGATGAATGCAACAATTATGGATTTGGTGCATCCCTAAATTAATTCTGGATATTCAAATTATAGTATTGCATCTACATAGCAGGAGTTCTTTACATTTCTAAAATGTTTATAAATAAACATTATATTTAAGGGTTTTAAACTGTCCTTAAAGGTACGGCATTGCTCTTATTTAAAGGGGTGGTTCACCTCTAAGTTAACTTAAGCAACTTTTCAACTGGCCTTCATTATTTCTATTTTATAGTTCTTTAAATATTGGTTTCTTCTTCTGACTATTTCCAGCTTTCCAATGGGGGTCACTGACCCCATCTATAAAACAAAGGCTCTGTCAGGTTGCAATTTTATTGCTATTGCTAACTTGTATTACTCATTTTTTTTATGCAGTCTCCTTAATATCACAGTCCATTATTCAAATCAATGCATGGTTGCCAGGGTAATTTGTAACCCCAGCAACCAGATTGCTGAAATTGCAAACTGGAGAGCTGGTGAATAAAAAGCTAAATAAATCAAAAAACACAAATAATAAAACATTAAAGCAAATTAAAAAGTTATTCAGAATGGTGCTCTCTACATTATACTAAAAATTCATGGTGAACTACCCCTTTAATATGGTTTGTCAATTTCAGGTTAGAACGCATTGTGATGTCAGCGCCCATTTTCTGAAAGGCTTATGACAGCAGCGCTAGGTAAATCGAAAGGTCTATAAGCAATAATATGACATCACAGTAAAATCTAAAAGACACTGAAATTCCCAAAATCTAAGACTATACATTATGCATTCAATCATAGATACAAAATAGTAAAAAGTAAGACTAAATACATCCTATGATACAGGCAGAATTGGCAAAACATTATCCATGTGGTGTTTTCATTTCCAAAATATGCTCTCTTTAAATAATGGGTTAATTACTAGGATTTACAGTTGCAATAGCAAAGTATAGATCATTTGTTTTCCTGTACATTAACAATACATCTTTATACAAACAAACATCATGATTTGTCATCTTTCCAAGTGTTTATCTTTAGACGGCCTTCATATTACAGCAAATATTCTAAATGCCTTGCTTTCTATTGGGTTGTGCAGACTGGAAAAAAAAAAGAAGAGAGAGACATATAATTGCACTTTTATACAACAGTAATCCTGTAGCATACCTTCAGTAGCATACCTTCCCACCACCGTGGGATTAGAACTGTTAAGCATATGCTGTTTGTAATGAAGCAGAAACATAGATTATACCGGTATTTGATCTGTTATCCGGAAACCCGTTATCCAGAAAGTTCAGAATTAAGGAAAGGCCATCTCCCATAGACTCCATTATAATAAATTAATCCAAATTTTAAAAAATGATTTCCCTTTTCTCTGTAATAATAAAACAGTGCATTGTACTTGATCCCAACTAAAATATAATTAATCCTTATTGGAAGTAAAACCAGCCCATTGGATAAAGTATTCTGTAAGATACACTACATTCATTAAACACAATAGGTAGGGGCTGATTTAAAGGAGAAGGAAAGGCTGAGATTACTTGGAGGCGCCAAAAGTTACGGAGTGATCCCTTTCTTCTTCTTCTTTCTTCGCGTGGGTGCACATGAGCAGTACTGTGAAAGGTTAACTTTAATGAAGTCGCTATTTTGTTCTACTATGCATGCATCTTCCCAGGGAAATTTGAAGAAAGAAGAAGGAAGCCAATTGCTTCTTGATGCTCGCTGAAAGAACCCCCAGACTGGTGCAGTATTCTGCTGCCAGGGGTTTCAGGTAAGTATATATATAATCACTTGGGGGGTGCCTAACTGAGTAAACTAAGCCTTTCCTTCTCCTTTAAAGGAGAAGCAAACCCTAAAGCATAAAATACCCTACCCTACATAGACCCCCCTCCCTCCCCCCCAACCTAGCTACTACCCCGGGCAAATGCCCCAAAGTCTTTACTTACCCCTCAGTGCAGATTCTGTCCAGCGGAGTTCACTGGCCCCATCTTCAGCCGCTCCGGTAATCTTTAGGGCTTCTCCCGGTGAGTTTCGACGCATGCGCAGTTGTCACGAAAAAGAGAATTGCTCCAACTGCACATGTGCCAATGCGGCAATACTTCCCAAAGATTACAGAAGAGAAGAAGATGGTGCCTGTGAACTCCACTGGACAGAATCTGTACCGAGGGGTAAGCAAAGACTTAGGGGCATTTGTCTGGGGTAGCAGTTAGGCTGGGGGGAGGACAGGGGTCTATGTCAGATAGGGGGTAGGAGTTTTTTAACTGTAGGGTTTGCTTCTCCTTTAAGAACCATCAAGTGTTAGGTTTGGCCATCAATTTCTAGATATAAAACCAAGGCCTTGAAAAAGTAAACTGCACACTGATATAAAGCTGATAGGAAGAACCATCTCCAGTTCACAGCTCCAATACTAAAAAGCACTGTATATGATTGACTGACAAATCATCTCTTAGTAATATCTAAAGCCTTACATGGTTACTTCCTGAAGCTACGGTATCAGTACTGTACCTTTCAGATGTTATTCCATTTTGTGTTGATCCAAAATAATGTTTCTTTCTGTCCATTGGCATAATATCTATGTAGCCTCCTAGGTGGTTGCGAAGAACCCCTGCGTGCAGAGCGGCCTTGCAGATGCTTGAAATCTGAAAAACATATAGATTATGTCAAATCATTTCAAATATTCTTCAAATCATGAATCATCTGAGCAACCAAAAGAAGGTTGACCCTGAAACACTTCTAGTATTGACACAGGAGTAGCCTTAAATATTAAATAGCCCAAATGGAACTAGCTACACAGCAGCGAATCCAATACCAATCCATATACAAAGCTCAGCTTCTACTTGTGACACACAAGTACTTTTTGGATACTTTCAGTCTTCAGTTATACATTATGAGACAATAGATCACCTGCCCTCTGCCCTGGGCTTTTAGACAGTAACAATTTGCATGGCAAGGTCATGTACAGTATTTACTATATTGATATACAGGTATGGGACCTGTTATCCATAATGCTTGGGACCTGGGGTTTTCCCAATAAGGGGAATGTACCTTATATCTACTAAAAAAGTATTTAAACATTAATTAAACCAATATGAGTGTTCTGCTTCCAATAAGGATTCGATATATCTTAGTTGGGATAAAGTACAAGGTACTGTTTTATTATTATAGAGAAAAAGGAAATTATTTTTAAAAATTTGCATGATATCATTAAAATGGAGACGGCCTTCCTGTAATTCAGAGCTTTTCCGGATAACAGGTTTCCTGATAACTGATCCTCCGCCTATCTGGTAGTAATAGTGTTAAGCTTAACTAATACGATGGCTTTGAGCTAGCTTTACAGCTCAGTTTCATGGATATTTTGATTCCTGACCAGCTTTGCAATAGGCCTCTGCAGGCATTATGTTGTGCCATATGCATTTCCCTGAAGAGATTTCCGATCAGGCACATATCACATATCGCTGAGGTGCACTTTGCTTTGGCCAAGCTGTTATTTTAACAAAACAGGTGCTACAGGCAACAATATCTTTTCAACGTGTCAGCTATATTTTTAGCCCACTTGACTTGTTGACGTTTAAAGCAGTTATTTTAAACCCATGCAATAATGCAGATTCAGCTTGTAACATGCATGCGTCTGGCTATGCTTACTCACCAGGCCCCAGATTATGGGAGTTTATATTAAGGTATATCTTAGGTATCTAAACAAAAGTTTAATAAAAACCTGTAGATATTGGGATGTAGAATATCCAGCTGAATATGGGTGCACTAGCTCCATAGCATAAGATTTGGTGCAATATTTCAGGTTCCCACTGTAGCTAATGGAGCATCATTTGATGGAATTAAAAAGCTGTTAACAATAGAAATATCTATCTGGCTCAATCCTTTGGCCTTCCTGTTGGTCTATGGCCATCTACTTAGTTGTTTCCCAGTGACTCTATAATACACAGATATACATGCAGGTAAAGGAAAAAAGACAGCTCAACAGAGCAGAACCCCAAATGTGCAAATTCTCTTCCATCTACTATGTTAAACCAAATGACACATTGTCAAGAACTCACAAATTCCTGCCTTACTCATTTACTGTTTGGAAGTAAACCTTTGGATCTATAGCTCTACAGTATCATTGCCTGGACAAAGAGTAGTAATTTTATGTGCATCCATATGCACTAATATTAGAAAAGTGCCATTTGTTTATCAGGTGTGCATAAATAATGCTAACTAGCCACTTGAAATGAAGAACTGGCTTTACCTCTAAAGGGAATAGATCAAAATCAGAGATTATAATCCAGAAGGAGATGGTACTTGATGACATCTAACAATGTTCAAAGCATCCTCATGTTTTAGAAGCTTATATTATAAAATTGTGAATTCTAACTTTCACCCATTGATTCTAAAATTCCCATAGGGATGAATAGAAAGTGGATTTGTTTTTCTGTGGTGAGCTCTAAATCCACAATTAGACAAAGCTTCCCCTTAATGTTAGCCATGAATTTTAGTCTGATATAGAATGCGATATAATCATAGATATCACAGAATTTGGCCATAAAACATAAATAAACTCGAAAATAATAGGATCAACTGTGCCCAATTTGCAGTGAAAGCCATGCACTATTGCAAAAAGTTCAGCACATGAATTACAGAAAGCACAGCTCCTTTGCTAATGCAGTGGTGCCAGAATTCTGGGAAAAACATGGCGGTATTTTCAGACATAGTATCATTCAAATAGATCTTTGGTCTGAGTGCTTGTAAAGGTCAAAGAAAATGCTGAAACTTTAAATGCCCAGAGGGTGTGCATATTAGAGAAATATGTTTTTTAATATGTCACTCATTGAGATCAAAGGGACAAATACTAGTATACATAGTAGTATATACAGTATTTTATGCAGATATAATAGTGAAATAGTGAGTACATTTCATAGAGTATTACATGACTTTACATTAGTGCAGTGTTGTAAACCCCTTTTATTTGTCCGTGCTTCACAGGTCATGGGATTGAAATATCCAGCTACTTAATGGTTTCCTTTTAGTCACATCTTAGCCAAATGCCAAACTATGTAATACTAATCTACAAATGGTAGCACTGTGTAGCTATTCAAAGGAAATGTATATACACAGGTAAGGACAAATATACATTATACATGGGTATGTTTTATTTCACTTTCTTCTTTTTTTCTATAAAAGTTCATAAAAACCTTTTGGCATACAGTAGGTTATTCCACCAAAGAGTTGGCACCAGGGAGGCTTATAGAGTCTGGTTTGGATTTGAAATTGTCTTTTCTAACATACATTTGCCTGAAATACTGCCATAGACTGGCACATTTTAAAAGGCTCTACTTCAACAGTTTATAGAGGTTATTAACTACGTAACTGGTAAATGATGATACTGCCACTGTTGAGAATTAGTATGTACCTGAAATGACCAAAGTCATTTAATTGGGTCAGTAGAATTACTGTACCTCTTCTGATAAATGCCTTGAAAAACAGCCCTTGTTACTAAATTTGCTGAAAGATGCAACGAAGAAGGGAATTTTGTTACTAAAAGAAAGGGTTTATGAAGAAAGGAATTCCAATTGTATAACACAGGATGTATGTTACTAAAGGAAATTAAAGGGATACTGTCATGGGAAAAACATTTTTTTTTTCAAAATGAATCAGTTAATTGTGCTGCTCCAGCAGAATTCTGCACTGAAATCCATTTCTCAAAAGAGCAAACGGAATTTTTTTATATTTAATTTTGAAATCTGACATGGGGCTAGACATATTGTCAATTTCCCAGCTGCCCCAAGTCGCGTGACTTGTGCTCTGATAAACTTCAGTCACTCTTTACTGCTGTACTGCAAGTTGGAGTGATATCACCCCCTCCCTTCCCCCCCCCCCCCCGCAGCCAAACAAAAGAAGAATGTGAAGGTAACCAGATAACAGCTCCCTAACACAAGATAACAGCTGCCTGATAGATCTAAGAACACCACTCAATAGTAAAAAAAACCATGTCCCACCGAGAAGGACAACAGCAGCCTGCCAGAAAGCATTTCTCTCCTAAAGTGCAGGCTCAAGTCACATAACCAGGGGCAGCTGGGAAACTGACAAAATGTCTAGCCCCATGTCAGATTTCAAAATTGAATATAAAAAAATTGGTTTGCTCTTTTGAAAAATGGATTTCAGTGCAGAAATCTGCTGAAGCAGCACTGTTAACTGATGTGTTTTGAAAAAAAACATGTTTTCCGATGACAGGATCCCTTTAAGGTTATAAGTAAGACTGTCCTATAGCTGGTTGCCACAACTGCTCAATTCTCTGGATGCTAATGTAACCTTAAGATTGATATCTACACACTTAAGCAGTACCTGCTCTAAGTTATTCATGTTTAATTTTACAGGTAGGGGATCTGATATCCGGAAACCCATTATCCAGAAAGCTCAGAATTACGGAAAGGCCTTCTCCCATAGACTCCATCTAATCCGAATAAACCAAATTTTAAAAAATTGTTTCCTTTTTCTCTGTGATAATAAAACAGTAGCTTGTAGTTTATCCAATCTAAGATATAATTAATACTTATTGTAAGCAGAACCAGCCTATTTAGTTTTTTTTAATGTTTACATAATTATCTAGTAGACTTAAGGTATGAAGATCTAAATTATGGAAAGATCCGTTATGCAGAAAGACCCAGGTTCTGAGCATTCTGGATACCATACCTGTATTGAAGAAAAAGATTAAGACTGGTAGGATTGCAAGTATAACATTATTTAGCCACATAACCTATACTTCAAAATATGAACTAGTTTGGAAAGAATTTCTCCAAAACACATTTTTATTATAAAGAAAAAATCATAAGGACAGAAGATGACCATTACAGTTACTGAGGAGAAAAAAAAGAAAGGGAAGGGTCAGTACATTTTCTTCTTACAACTGAGGATATTAATCTGCTGTGATTTGTGTTAATAATATACTATAAGCATTATCCTCCTAAGGTATCCTATTGGTTGGGAAGTTAAATAGAATATCTTATTGCATGATCTTCATAAGTGGAACCTATAAATAAGCAAAAGAGTGATGTGTACTCCACTATGGAATGCACACCAGATTTTTACAAGTGGCCATCATAATTCTATACACTACTATACCAGGCATGGGATGTAGGAATGTGAGGGCATGACCCCCTAATAGCAAGTAATGTCATATCTATATGTATATATAGACTTAATTTGTAGGCCAATAGGATTGGGAAACTGCTGTGTCACATCACACGTCATACAATATCTGACTGAAATGAATAGCATTGGTAACTTTTCCCACACTTAACTACAAGGCAGTATATACAGTAGATATCCCAAAATATGCGTTGAGAAAACTTACATCACAATAAATCCGTGTTCCAAACACACGTGCATAATGTGGACTTGCTTGTTCACAATTGCGCGGACAATAGACCCTAAAAAATAAAACACATTTTGTTACACTATAGCCAAACTAACTGAGTATATGAAATACTTGCAATAATGTTGTTGTTTTGTGTATTTAGAGACCGATCCTATGGGTGTTAGTAGATGATCTTGGAATCAGAAATATTCTAATGATCGTATTGACTACAGACGGATTCTAGCCCTGTCTACAGGTATCTCTATTGAATTAAATGTATCAAGCTAATATACTAGATACATATTTGGAATGTTACAAAGGTAAATTACCATATTTATCAGCTCAGAGAGGCTAAATTATTGTGACATTATCATTGTTAATGTGTTTCTGCATTTAAGCACTTTTCATATTTTCTATCTAAAGAAGCAACAGGCAACAATTATACCTTCCAGAGATAAAAGACTATTTAGGGATTTTCTATTTATAAGCACTATCAGGCTTATGCATACAGCATGGCATATAAACCTGAGTTACTCTTGTAATACTGGCAATCTAAAAAAAATTTTTCAGATGCACTAGCCAGTGATATTTTCATATTTGTATGGGAATAAATGTATTTAATGCAGCGGTTTTCCCCCCTCAGAATTCCAGCATAATTACAGGCCCTAGCTGCAATGCACCAGTGCAGAAATGTCTGTTATGATAAATCACATGCAAGCACATACCGTTTCCCCTAATGTTGCCACTTGTCTGAATTTGACCCTAATTTTCCAAATTAGATTGATGTGGCAATCTCCTCTATGTCATACCCCGCCCCCATTATGTTACAGCCCTGCCTCCTACTACTGCCCTACCTCCCTGCCCAGAGTAAGTCGGGAGGAAAGGTGGCAACCCTAGTTTCCCCTGTGTATATCAGAATGGAGGCACTTCTGGTGATTGGTATCCAATGCACTTGCATCTATTAAAACCACCCGCTAATGGAAACCTGGAATATTACTACCACATCCATGCTAGCAGTAGTTTCAGGGCTCACTAGCAGGCTAGATAGGTGTGTAGGGGTGTGTAAAACAGCCATCCCCAGTATTATTTAGCAGGCAGTCCCCTAGTTATAGACACCTAACTGGGTCCTAAAATACAGTTAGGAGGGGGAACTGTTTCCTATTCCTGCTTTAAGATATGCTCCTTGCTGTTTCTCACAGTGACCAGTAGATGGCACTGTGCTAGAGTATAAAACTCTCTGAAGCCATGCTTTCGGGGTCCATCTTGTGCTGGCTCTAGCCTGAGCAGGCCGGCAGAGCTCGAGTGGAACCTAGTCAGGTCAAGTCTAGCAAGGATAGGCTACTCACCTTTAAAGGTCACTCTAGGAATGAAAGACAGTCAGGATATTTATCTGAGCAGCTTGAGGCTCCTCCGAGTATTGTGAGTGGGATTAAGATCCCGGGTACTAATTGCCCAGAAGTAGGGACTAAGTGTACAGACCTAGGGTAGAGTTTCCCCTCAGGTTCGACTTAAGGAAAAGGTTGAAAGCTGGGTGTACCTCCTCAAGGCTGCATACATTGTTCTTGTTCATGTAGGAACTTATATTGACCAAAGGTGCTGTGATTATTGCCTATCCAATATTGATGTATTATCCCCGTGTTCTCTTGTATGTACACTTCACTGAGGATTGTATGTGTCCAATAAATCTGTTCAATGTTTAAGTTAAGTTAAGAAACACTGGTGCCCAATTATTTGCACCCTGAATGCAGTTACACTACACCCTGATTCCACACAGCTGCCAGGGCTTACTCCCTAAGATTTTTAGGTCTCATCTGGAGCACATTTATTGGGAGTGGAGCTTATAGTAGAGTAAGGTGCACTCAATTTACTAAAGCGTTACAGGTGTATTACCACTCACCCTAAGTAAACGCTAGGAGCCTGTACTGCTGCAAGCACAGTTGTGAACAGCGTCAATGCACACTAAGGGGGTTATTTACTAAACTCCGAATGCAAAAATACGAAAAATTTGTGATTTTTTTATATAAAATCATACTTTTAAAAAATCACAATTTTTTTGGAATTTATTGAACCCTGAGGATGGTCTTTATCTGAAAATCCGGCATCTCAGACCTGTCGAGGTTGCATATAAGTCAATGGGAGAAGTCCCAATGATTTACTGTTATTTAAATGTGACAACAGGTAATATATACAGGTATGGAATCTGTTATCCAGAATGCTCAGGACCTGAGGTTTTCCCAGATAATGGATCTTTCCATAATATGGATCTTCATATCTTGTCTACTAGAAAATCATTTTAACCTTAACTAAACCAATTGGCTGGTTTTGCCTCCAATGACGATTAATTATATCTTAGTTTGGACCAAGTACAAGGCCCTGTTTTATTATTACAGAGAAAAATCCAAACATTTTGGATTATTTGCTTAAAATGGAGTCTATGGAAGAAGGCCTTCCCGTAATTCAGTGCTTTGCATAATGGGGTTCAGGAAAATGGATCTCATACGTGTATATATTTTTTTTACGCTATTTACTACAAGAGTTTCATTTGTTCATTTCCAAGTCCCGAGTTGGGTTGAAAAGACAGATCCTTTACTTGTTATCACTTCCCAGCTTACTGACACAGATCCCATTACACGACATCTCTAGAGGTCACTTGCTGACAATTCTTCATTACCAGAGCACAATCCCTTCTAATATTTGGATAGGTTTAAAAGGATTTCCAGAGGAGGGAAAGGTGAATGGCAGCAATTACCTACAGCGTTGGATAATTGCCTTTGGATTACTTTTCTGTAATCAGAAGACGTCTAAATGAGCGTGTGTGTTTAAGTTAGCCAGGTTTTACACAGCAGCCTGACGAGGGTTTTCTTTGCAGGGGAAAAAACACCATGCTGGTGTAATATATGGTTCAGATATTCCAACACAGAAGAAAGTGTAGCAGGTATCAAATGACTTAATTTGAAACTTCATTCTACATTCAAGAATACATAAAATAGCCGCAGGGAAAATAACCTGCGCGTAGGAGGGGATTTGAGTAGACGTATAATCATAACAAATAACAGTTTCAGATTCCTTCTGCTGAGGAATTTGGAGCAATGCCACCATACCACAAAGGCATTTCATGGATAAATTACACATTTTTGTGTAAAAAGATAAAAATCAGAAAGTTCCGTCTCTCACTGAACTTCAAATAAGCCTTGAATGAGAAATCAGCCCTATTTGCTGTATTCATTTGCACTAAATAACAAATACGGCTATGAAAAGCCCTTTGGCTGTTGCAGTCTTTGACCTCAGCATCTGCGTTTTCTCTTATCCAAGCAGCTTCAACCAATATACAGGGATGGGAATTGTTATCCAGAATGCTCAGGACCTGGGGGTTTTCGGATAAGGGATCTTTCTGTAATTTGGATCTCTATACGTCTGCTTAAAAGATCATTAAAACATTAAAGGGATACTGTCATGGGAAAAAAAAAATTCAAAATGAATCAGTTAATAGTGCTGCTCCAGCAGAATTCTGCAATGAAATCCATTTCTCAAAAGAGCAAACAGATTTTTTTATATTATATTTTGAAATCTGACATGGGGCTAGACATATTGTCAATTTCCCAGCTGCCCCAAGTCATGTGACTTGTGCTCTGATAAACTTCAATCACTCTTTACTGCTGTACTGCAAGTTGGAGTGATATCACCCCCTCCCTTTTCCCCCCCAGCAGCCAAACAAAAGAACAATGGGAAGGTAACCAGATAACAGCTCCCTAACACAAGATAACAGCTGCCTGGTAGATCTAAGAACAACACTCAATAGTAAAAAAAACCCATGTCTCACTGAGACACATTCAGTTACATTGAGAAGGAAAAACAGCAGCCTGCCAGAAAGCATTTCTCTCCTAAAGTGCAGGCACAAGTCACATGACCAGGGGCAGCTGGGAAATTGACAAAATGTCTAGCCCCATGTCAGATTTCAAAATTGAATATAAAAAAATCTGTTTGCCCTTTTGAGAAATGGATTTCAGTGCAGAATTCTGCTGTAGTAGCACTATTAACTGATGTGTTTTGAAAAAAACATGTTTTCCGATGACAGGATCCCTTTAAATAAAATAAAATAGTTTTGCCTCCAATAACAATGAATTACATCTTTGCTTGGATTTAGTAGAAGGTTCTGTTTTATTATTACAGAGAAAAAGGAAATAATACTCTAAAAATTACAATTATTTGTTTAAAGTGGTGTTTATGGGAAATTGCCTTTCCATAACTCTTAGGTTTCTGGATAAAGGATTCCCGGATAACGGATCTTAACCCTGTATAAGTATGATTTTGATTGCCCTTCTTTGGTCCACTACAAAGTAAAATACAATGAGAATTTTTAACTCATCATGTTTAAAGGAGAAGGAAAGCTACCAAGGCAGTTTATTGTCAATAGATTAGCCACAACAGTGCACACTATAATACAATTTTATTTATTAGAATGCTTCTTCATACAGTAAACAGCTCTAGACACTGACTCTGTTTTATTAGGATAGCAGCTGCCATATTTGCTTGCTGTGACATCACTTTCTGACTGAGTCTCTCCCTGCTCGTCTGAGTTCAGCTTACAGCAGGGAGGGGAGGAGGGAGGGAGGGAGGGAGAGAGGAGCAAACTGAGCATGCTCAAACCCAAGCCCTGGAGGTTTAAGCTGAAAACAGAAGCTTACAGCAGGGAGGGGAGGAGGGAGGGAGAGAGGAGCAAACTGAGCATGCTCAAACCCAAGCCCTGGAGGTTTAAGCTGAAAACAGAAGCCCATGTGTACTGCAAAAGACTACTGTAAAGTCTGAATACTCTTGCTTTTTACTCTAGCTACTCTAGCATCTGGCACAATCATTGTTATGGATTTTTTTTCTGCAAGAACCACTGTATGGCCAAATATGCTCATGGTTATGGATTTTTCTTTCATACCAGAGAGCTACTGTACATTCAGAACAAGTCATGCTTATGGACTGTCTTTTCCTGAAAGGACTAATGAGGGGTTTGAGTAGCATACACTATAGGCTTTGCTTTTCTGCTACTACTCTAGTGTCTGACTAAACTCATGGTTATGGACTTTCCTTTCCTGAAAAAAAACACCTACTCTAAAGTCAGAATAACTTGTGTTTTTTTCCCTTTCCTAGGAGAAGTATATAAGGTCAGTCCAGTGCATAATTATATGCTGATAAAGTTATGGTGAGAGGGATGAGAATGTTAGAAACTGAGAGCATGCAGATGATAATGGCAAAGGTTTCTTGTGGAATGTGCAAGAATTCCTGGTTAGAAATCATTATTTATCTGATTATTGCATAATTAAGAACAGGTTGAAACTAAAATGTGCACATGCTTTATTTTGGCAGTATGATTATGACTGGTTTAGTCGGTATTAACTGTACTTTTGCTTTTTACTTGCTTTGGAATTAACAATCCCTGGAATCATGAAGAAGCAATACAGCTGGAAGTACATAATGGACTTTTTTTTTACTTTTTAAGATCCCAGATTATGGGGGGAGTGTCAAACAAATAGGCCACTCAATGAATGCATAAGATTTTTGTTCTCCTTCAAATAAATGGTCAGCTAAGAAAATAAGACATATAAAAAAAAATTGCTCCATTAGTAAATGTGACTAGCTCCACCCACAGTTAGCTATTCTTCCGTTAATTGTTTCCTCCACTGATCCCTGACTATGCTTCTATAAACCATCAGTTAAACGTATTGCCCTTTGCCATCTAACGTCTATCTTTATTGACAATAAAGAAAAGGAAACGTTTCAATACCATGACCTGGATGAATAAGAATTTTCACAAACACCTTTCAATACAATGGATTATAATAGGAGAAAATGTGTTTATTGATTGATACATTTTGCTTAACTTTTAGGGTTACAATACTTTATGCAGATGGGCTGTAGGAATACTTGGGTGTTAATCTCGTCATGGTGAGATAGTGGACACTTGTACACTCCATTGTTTTGCTTGTATTGATATGCTCTAGTGTTATATATACTGCAGTATACACATGATTGTCACCTCTCATCTCTACTTAGTTCGAGAAGGCTTATTTATCAACATTCTAATTTTAGTGGTTTAAGAGGTTTTAAAAACTGCGACTATGTCATGGACTTTATTAACAGATCGAAATATAAAAAGTACGAATAGTATAGTATTTATAGTATAGTATATAATTACATAATTAAATTGGGTTGAAAAAAGTCCATTAAGTTCAACCCCTCCAAATGAAACCCATGTGAGTTTTTTTTAACTCATATGAATTAGATTTTACTCGAAATTCGATTGTGGGAAATTTGTTAAAAAAATCGAATATTTTAAACTTGGATGAATTTTACCGACCCAAAAATTTTTTCATCAAAATTTGATTCAAGTTTTTTCTCTGAAAAAAACTCAAATGTCAGGAATTGGCACGTGCATAAAAATTTTCGCGCCTCAAAAATTTTCGGACACCATTTGACTTTAAAGGGCATGTAAAGCCGAAAAAATAAAAAATCCCATTTTTACTTTCTTTAATGAAAAAGAAACCTATCTCCAATATACTTACAGTTACTACAGCCGTTGCCTGTTCCCTCTTGTCCTTGGACGCATTTGGCAATGGACTTCATTGTTGAACTTCCTCCCTCCAGTGGGAACACCATGATCTGGGTTGTCATTGACCGCTTCAGCAAGATGGCCCACTTCATCCCTCTACGGAAGCTTCCATCTGCAGTGGAGTTGTCACAGTTGTTCATCCAGTTCATTTTTCGCCTGCATGGCTTCCCGGCCGAGATCGTTTCTGACAGAGGGTCCCAATTCACTGCAAAGTTCTGGCGTTCCCTGTGCAAAGATCTGGGTATTAATCTTCAATTCTCCTCAGCTTATCATCCCCAGACAAATGGAGCAGCTGAGCGTGTGAACCAAGCTTTGGAACAGTTCTTGAGGAACCACGTTTCCCTTTGTCAAGATGACTGGTCTGCTCTCCTCCCGTGGGCGGAGTTTGCTCATAACAATGCCTGCCACACTTCCACTGGAAGGTCCCCATTTATGTCGGTGTATGGTCAACATCCTCAAGCCTTCCCTCAAGACTTTGTGCTGTCTGATGTTCCGGCCGCTGATGACCATGCAGCCCACATGTCTGCAACCAAGTCAAATCTGGAGAAAAGTGCTCTGGTTCATAAGTCATTTGCAGATCGTAGACGTAGACCCTCTCCTCCCTACAAGGTTGGTGATAAAGTCTGGTTGTCTTCCAGGAACATTCGGTTGAAGGTACCATCTCCTAAGTTGGGTCTGAGGTTCGTAGGTCCATTTTCCATCTCGGAGGTGATCAATCCTGTGGCTGTCAGACTTCAGCTTCCCCCTGAGATGCGAATTCCCAACGTGTTTCATGTCTCCTTGGTGAAACCAGCCACCTCCAACCACTTTTCCGTTGTCCAGCCTCCCCCTCCTACTATCTCGGTGGATGGTCAACAAGAATATGAGGTGGAGAAGATCCTTGACTCCAGGATCTCCAGGGGCTCCCTTCAGTACCTCATCAAGTGGAAAGGCTTTGGCCCTGAAGAATGCTCCTGGGAAGGACGCTCTGATGTCCATGCTCCTCGTCTGGTGAGGGAGTTCCATTCCAAATTTCCCCAGAAGCCAAGTACACATAGACTGGCTTAAGAAAAATGGACTGATGAAAGCAAGATTGTTCTTTTTAGCTCTAAGAACGCAGACAGTTTGTCAGACGATCCCCAAAAATTGAATTCAAGACACAGTACACTGTGAGGACAGTGAAACATGGTGACACAAACATCATGATATGGGGAGGTTTCTCATACTATGGTGTTGGGCCTATTTATCTCATACCAGGGATCATTGATCAGTTTCAATACATCAAAAAGCTTGAAGAGTTGCCTTATGCCAAAGAGGAAATGCCCTTGAAATGGAGGGATCAACAAGACAATGACCCCGAACACACCAGTAAATGAGCAACATCTTGGTTCCAGACCAACAAGATGGACACTATGGAGTGGCCAGCCCAATCCTCAGACCTTAATCCAATAGAAAACTTGTGGGGTGATGTAAAAAATGCTGTTTCTGAGGCAAAACCAAGAAATGAAGAAGAATTGTGGAATGTAGTCCAACCATCCTTGGCTAGAATACCGGTTCACTGTTGCCAGAAGTTGGTTGACTCCATGCAACACAGATCTCAGAAACAGTGCTTATACTAACTGAATATTAGTTCAGTAATTTAAAGGAAAGCAAAATTTTTAAACATTTTTCAGTTTGTGCAGACACTGCTATTTTTTACCAGCATAATCTTGGGCCTAATTTTGGGAATATGAGCCTAATTTATGCTATGAATATGTTAGTGCCTGTTATTTTTGTATTTTATAATATATCTCATTTGGCCTACACATTTATCGTGAAGCCACTTCCCACACTTTTTTTTTAACTCAGGAAGGAGTTAGGGGTTTTCATTTATTTTTGGCTATGTTATGCCTTCTTCCAGAATGTGGCACTTGCTATCACTTGTCACTGTGTGCAGTCAGTGTGGCCAGAAATGCAATTGGAGTATGGGTTGTTATGGTATGACCTGGCATTCTTAGATGTATAGGAAACAGTTTTATTCTGTGATCCATTCCAAATTCAGTTTTAAGTAAATACTATGTATGTCAGGAGAAAGATCAGTAATGGGGGGGGGGTGAAAAATCACATTGTCAGTGGGTTATGACAGCAAAGTTTCTGTTACATTAGGACAAAATATAAGTAGTTGACTTGTTAAAGCAAATACTGGAACCCACCTGGGACAGTGTGTGGTCGGAGGCTGGAAAGGACACAGCTGTTCAACTGTTGTTTCACATGTCACAGCCTGAACTGCAACAGAAGGAAACAGTAAATAATCCCAAATTTTACCACATCATGACATAAAAATTCGCCTCTGAAAAGAAATCCCACAGAATATACTCACAAGAGACTTTGGAGATCACAAATGAATTAGCAGATTGATATTTTCTGCAAAAAAAATGAAAAGAAATAAATGTTTGTATTTCTATGTATTGGGCTACTGTTTGCATACCGCTTCCTCATTCGAGTCCTGTAGAGTTTATAATACAGGTATGGGAACTGTTATACAGAATGCATGGATTTATTATACTTTAGTTGGGATAGTAAAATGCACTGTTTTATTATTGCAGAAGAAAAGAAAATGTTTTTTTTTTTTTGTAAATATTTAATTATAATTGCATCTATGGGAGATGGCCTTCCTATAATCTGGAGCTTTCTGGATAATGGGTTTCAGGAAAATGGATCCCATATCTAAAGGTCAATTTATGAATTTTCGTATTCAACCTTTTTTTGTTGCTTGAAAAAGATAAAAATTATCAGGTCAAGTTTTTTCAAGCTAAAAATAATTTGATCGATACATCATATTGTTCCACTGATTCTTAAATAAAATGTCTTGAAATTAGTGTTTTTTCAAAAAATTCTAATTTCAAAACATTCTCTCGTTTTGGTTTTTGCTTCAATTCAGTTTTTAATTAATTTGCCTGGTAGGTTGTTTGTTTCTAGTGATGGGTGAATCTGACCCATTTCGCTTCGCCAAAATTCATGGAATGGCAAAAATTTGCCGAAACGCATTGAAGTCTATGGGAAAAAACTCTTTAATGCGCAATTAGAGTCTATGGGCATCATTTTTGTGGCGAAAAAATGTCCTCATCACTAGCGATGTTGAAAAACTTTCTTTGACTTTATTGCAATTTCCACACTTGTACTCAAATGAATTACAGGAATCAATACATCCTAATCTTTCTTAAAGGAACAGTTCAGTGTAAAAATAAAAACTGGGTAAATAGATAGGCTGTGCAAAATAAAATAAAAAATTCTAATATAGTTAGTTAGGCAAAAATGTAATGTATAAAGGTTGGAGTGACTGGATGTCTAACATAATAGCCAGAACACTACTTCCCTCTTTTTCAGCTCTCTAACTTGGAGTTAGTCAGCGACTTGAAGGGGGGCCACTTGGGACATAGCTGTTCAGTAAGTTTGCAATTGACCCTTGAAGGAACAGTTCAGTGTAAAAATAAAAACTGCATAAGTAGATAGTCTGTGCAAAACAAAAATGTTTAGTTAGCCAAAAAATGTAATGTATAAAGACTGGAGTGACTGGATGTCTAATATATTGGCCAGAACACTACTTCCTGCTTTTCAGCTCTCTAACTCTGAGTTAGTCAGCGACTTGAAGGGAGGCCACATGGGACATAACTGTTCAGAGAGTTTGCAATTGATCCTTAGCATTCAGCTCAGATTCAAAGATAAAAAGTTATGATCCATGTGCCCCCATTTTTGGCTAACTAACTATATTAGAAACATTTTTTATTTTGCACACACTATCTACAGTATTTACGCAGTTGTTATTTTTATACTGAACAATTCCTTCAATCAAACTTCATACATAGCTCCCAACACTTTTTCTAATAGATCCTCTGAAATTTCACATTCACCTTTTTAGAAAAGGGGAATGGGCTAATGACAGTTCTTTTTATAATGTTAACCAGTAATATTTTTGAGAGGACATTCAAACACAGAAGTGGAAAAAAATTAGATCCATTATTATTGAATGGAACACCATTATGATACAACAGAGAAAAGCAACTACTGCTTACTCTACCCATAGCTTACCCTATGGATTGTACTCCATTTCTGTATGATTTTATGAAGTAATTTCTTCTTCCTTGCCGCGTGACATCTACCCATCCACCATCATTGTCTATAACACCAGAATGTATTGCTGCTCTGCAGATACTTGATTGCTAAAATGTGCAAAAAAAAAGCACAATGTCTTGGTTACTGCAAAACATGATTTGCACATCTATGTCGTTTTTACAGTATTTTGATGCATTTAAAACATAAGGGAGGAGCAAGCAAAAAAACTGATTTTTCAAAACATGTGATGATGAATTCAATGTCTACTGACAGTAAAGCAGAGATTAAAACTACTTTTTAAGATCCAGGTGCTGTACATGTAATTTGTCTGTTTCCATCCTAAAGAGCTACAGCCAAGCTGCAAGTTGTCTGCAGTTTTCAAAAGTTGTGAATCAGAGGCATACCTCAGTGACCCAGGACTACATTGCAGGTACTGGACTTTGTATATGATGTGCAAGTATTTGGTGTTTAGGTTCACACTTGCCAAGATCAGCATACCATTGATTTTATGAAGGTATATTAGGGTTAGGTTTGGTACAGTTGTATTCAGAATAATAGTAGTGCGTCTAAAAAAAGCTCAAAATCCAGCTTTTATTTCCATGCACACAAATGCATTGGGAACACTGCACATTATATTCCAAATCAAAACATGAAAAGAAATGTATCAAATTTGTGCTATTCCTTTACAGAAAGTTTGGAAAAGGGAATATTAGGCTGTTCCAAAATAAAGCGGTGTCTGCATTCTTCTTTACAAACTCAAACATACACTGTACAAACTGAAAAATGTTTCAGGATTTTGCTTGCCTTTGCATAACTGAACTAAAATTTAGTTGTATAATCAGTGTTTCTGAAAACACATGTGTTGCATGAAGTCCACCAACTTCTCGGACCTGTTACATTCCACAATTCTTCTGCATTTCTTGGTTTTGCCTCAGAACCCGAATTTTTTAAGTCCCCCAACAAGTTTTGGATTGGATTCAGGTCCGAGGATTGGGCTGGTCACTCCATAACGTCAATCTTGTTGGACTGGAACCAAGATGTTGCTCATTTACTGGTGTGTTTGGGGTCATTGTCTTGTTGATACCCCCATTTTAAGGGCATTTATTATTTGGCATAAGGCAACACCACCTCTTCAAGTATTTTGATGTAACAAAACTGATCCATGATCCCTGGTATGAGATAAATAGGCCCAACACCATAGTATGAGAAACATCCCCATATCATGATGTTTGTGTCACCATGTTTCACTGTCTTCACGCTGTACTGTCAATGTGTTCTTTGGCAAATTGTAAGCTCTTTAGCACATCTCTTTTTTTTTAACAATGGGACTTTGCATTGGCTTCTTGCCAGTAGCTTGGCTTCACATAGGCGTCTTCTAATTGTAACAGTATCACAAGTAACATCAGACCTTCTTTGATCTTCCTGAAGCTTATCATTTGCTGAGTCTCTGCCATTTTAGCTATTCTTCGATCTATCCGAATGGTAGTTTTCCATTTTCTTCCACATCTTTCAGGTTTTGATTGCCATTTTAAAGCACTTGAGATCATTTTAGCTGAGCAGCCTGTCGTGTTATGCACTTCTTTACATGTTACAAGCCTGGAAATGTAGATTTTCAAACAGCATGCACAACATTTGCTGCCTTCTTTCCATTAATAAGGGTCATAATTGACACCTATTTTTTCACAGAATGAATGACCTCACTAATTGAACTCCACACTGCTATTATTTTGAACAAGCCTCAATTAACGATTCCGTTACAAAGAATGAGCAGCATGCATGTCATGACTGTTGGGTTTGTTGGTTTTTTATTACTCTACTACACCTACTAGTATATTATTTGCCATGTACAAATAACAAAAAACAAACTGTACTGTTACTTTACTAAAGCCAGAATTCCTCACTTGTATATATACAATGGTTACATATATGTATTTATGGAAAGGAGAAGCAATGACTATTTACAAATTACTGAACGGAGCAGTATGCCTAATTGTTTTACAAGATGAGTGCATTGAATAGGGCTAGTGCTTACTGATTAAAAACAGTGATTGACCAGGTTAGTGATGTCAGATTTCTATTATTCTGAACACAACTGTATATTTATGTGTATGGGACAAGAACTTTAGTATTTTCATCTAACCTGCTGCCCTACATCTATTTTTGAGCTGCATCTTGAGAGTAGAAAGTCTGACCTCCAGGCTTTCCTGTCAGACTCAGGGACCTCCCTTTACTCCTGATATAATGCTCCACACACTAAAATATTGATATCAAAACATTTGAACTGCAGCACCAAGAAAACATTTACAGTTCAGAAACAGCTACGAGGTACCATTATGATACTTCTGTACTGTTACTTTACTAAAGCCAGAATTCCTCACTTGTATATATACAATGGTTACATATATGTATTTATGGAAAGGAGAAGCAATGACTATTTACAAATTACTGAACGGAGCAGTATGCCTAATTGTTTTACAAGATGAGTGCATTGAATAGGGCTAGTGCTTACTGATTAAGGGCAGAGACACACATGGAGATTCGGGGAGATTAGTCGCACTCGGAGGCAACTACGGGTGACTTTGGAAAACGAAGAGCTCAGAGTGCCATCCTGCCAGCGATTTACATTCTAGCCAGTGGGAAGGCAGTTCAGGGAGATTAGTCGCCTGAAGTAGAGGCAATTTCTCGCCCGCCGAATCTCCTAATGTGTCTCTGCCCTAAATGACGAAAAATTTGTTTTTTTAGTTTGATCCTTATGAGATAGATACATTACAAGTACAAAACCCCCTCTCTTCACTAAATGTTTTAGTTCCCAGCAACGTAGGACTGGAGGGTCCATCACCCACTGGGGCTTCCACCACAGGGCCCCTCATCCCCCCTACAGGCCCCCAGCCCAACCACAACCACCTCCGTGCCTCTAGGGGCAGCACCGGCTTGTGCAGGCAGTAGACAGGTGCAGGCCTGGGTCGGCAGGGTCCACTGGGTATTTATTTGGTGTCCCACAAACCTGGTTTTCAGAGAAGCAGAAATACATTATGCGGGGAGTATTTCTGTGCACTGGTAATCGAATTATCTACCACTCAACCACGCAAAAAAGATGATCAATACAAGCCCTAATCATCGTACTCGCATGCTCGAACGGCGGTGCGCAGAGCCGCAACTTGTTTTTTTTGTTGGGGCCGGCAGATCTTTTAGATGCATCTGAATTTAGGGATTAAGCACATACTTTCATAGGTATAAGTGTCTGCAGTAGACCTAATTTGCTCAAGAACCACAGACATTGGAGTGAAGCCAGAACAATATTAATAAATCTGTAGCTACGCAACCAATGAAACTATAGCAAATGGACCTTTCTGGGATCTAGCCATGTGGTGTGAATAAGAGATTGCCTGGCAGGCAAATACAGCACATTCTATGAGCACCCCTGATGTGACTTTGAAGTGGTTACTGTCTTTTAGCCTTGAGACCTAAGCTCCTTAAACCAAACATAGTGAGTAAAATAGTGACCCCTTATGGTTTCTCCTCTGCAGGATGACATATGCATGTTGACAGTAATGATAACATGACATATTTCATTTGAAATCTGGGCTATTCTGCTTCTCCAGCAGCCGCACATCTGTCTTTAGATATAAATGTAAAGTAAAAATACCAGAAATATCCTGAAGACCAATTGTTAATTACTCCACAGTTCATGGACTCACTTAAAATAAAAACATATGCATGGATGTTTTTACAAAAAAGGCAGTTGGGGCGAGAAGTAGTATATAGTTACCATTTCATAATGTACACTTCCAATAACTTTGGCATTGCTCTCCAAACAACCAGCAGAACACTCATATCTGTAATTAAAATATACATATATAGGATATAAATAAAATATAACAGAAAAGAAAACAACAGCTTTTCAGAGTGTTTAGAGTTGTTGGCTTTTTTTAGATAAAATCTTGTCTTAAAAATCCTCATCTGAAACTTTAGTTTAATCAGAGGAAAGTATCTTTAACCCGAGGCTCAGCAGGTGTTGATGATGTATAGTTCAGAAGATACCAGAGAGACAAAAACGTATACAAGTCAGGTAACGTCAGGTAGGTTACCTACTTTAGGGGGGTTATACACGTATATCAAAGTCTGATTTTGTCTCAACATTTTCTGCTACAAACTCAAATCATATCCGCTCGGGTTTTTTGCACTTATTTATTATTACTTATTTATTATTTTTTTAGATATTTCATCCGATTTTCACGATTTTTTCAGATTATTAAATTTGTGATTTTTTTAAATTTTTGCATTCGAAGTTTAGTAATTAACCCAGACTCCTGCAGTTAATATATACCTTGCCAATTTTGTAATGTTAAACTACTATTGGAAGGTTAGTAGATCTAGTTCAGTGGCAGTTGTAAAGCTGAAGCTGTAGCCCCGCCACACAGAATCAACTACAGTATGATATGCTCTAGTTGACAAAGGCCCAATCACCACATTAGACACAGTAGACACAGAAGGGCTGTAAAGTAAAAATAAGCAATACACAATTGAAAACATAAAACAAAAAAGCAAAAACTAAAACTTAAAATACTGGAACATGCCTATATCTTGGGCACCCCCCAGTGAAGCAAATTGCTAACCTTGTAGCCTATATAAATTGCATTAACCATGGGTACTTTCTACTAGAATATAGTGCTAGTACCCAACGCTATCCTGGGCAAGTGCATCCACAATATGGATGCTACTATAATCTGCTTTGCGGGAAAAAATCTGATTTTCCCGTTTTTTTTTTTTGATTTTTCATCCTATTTTTCACCCAAAAACTCAGATTTTTGTCCGAGAAACTCAGAAAACTTTGGGTATTGCATGAAACCCAGCGCACATCAAAATATCATTGTTACTTCTCCCATTAACCCCCTAAGTAGCTATGTTAGATGTTCCAGGTATTCAGGTTCCACGTAGTAGCTAGTGATGGGCAAATTTCTCGTGTTTAGCCGAAAAATTCGCAAATTTCCCACGAAATTTGCTAAACGGCGGAAAACTTGCGAAACGAAAATTTTGACACAGGCGACCATTCTGACACCCATTTCGCCGCAAATTCGCTCCTGGCAAATAAATTCGCCCATCGCTACTAGTAGCACATATGGATATATGTAGTGTTTTTTTCTTCCCAACAATTTATTGCTCCGAGGAAGGGGGCTCAAAAAATTCCATTTCCCCCCCCCCTGTTTAAAGTGAAATGGAAGTTACAGTAATGCATTGTTTTAGCAACACACGCATGACATGAAAATGCAGGTCAACATGTTTTCAAGAGATATACATCTGTCAATAGACAGAAAAGATCATTTTGTTCCCCTCCCTCAGAGTGATGAATCAATGGGGTGACAAACCTCTACAAATCTCCCTGTGTGTGGTTACTCTAACAGTGCAGAAATACACAGCACAAGCAACTACAGGGAGTAAGTGAAAGTTGTGTTAGAAAGCAATCCCCCGTATGTAATAAAATATGCTAAGTTTGCCCAGGAGCAGTAACCCATAGCAACCAATAAAATACTTACTTTTAAACAAGTGACAAGTAAATTCTACCTGCTGATTGGTTGCTGATTGGTTGCTATGGGTTACTGCTCCATGGCAAACTTAGTGCCTTTTATTACATAAACCCCAAAATATATTATGTTAGAAAACAATACAATTTTTTCATAAAATTGAAAATCACCTGTTGCATGTTGTCCCTTTACACTGATCCCTCAACCGCACCTCGCATGACACAATTTGAGCTAGAATTTAAAAATAATAATAAAAAGGTTAAACACATAGACTGAATTCTGATATTCTGATGCATTCATTTAACAAGGTGGACATGTGCTTTGGTGTTTAACTAAAGGAATCACTTATTTGTTTCATCATTGTAGCCCTTGTAAGTCTGGAGTATAATCTTACAGGAGATACAATATTCATGCTCTAATTTTTTATTTTTTATTACCGACTCTATACCCTTGGCTTGAACTATGGTGAACACTAATGAGTCCTTATCGCTCTTCTGCTTATTATAGGGTCTTGCAAACCTTTTTTTGGCAATTCATTTAGTTTTATAAATGAATGTCGTGAAACATTTCGTGATTCAGCATCAATAAAGGATGATTGCAGACAAAAGCACTGCCTATGTCCCAGTCTGTTTCAACTTTCTACATTTGGGAATCTTACTACACATTGGATGGTGTGTATATGAAACACCAGGATAAAGGAATCTTTTCACTCTATAAACAAGTTTCCATTTAGTTTATATGAGTTTATAAGAATTTTATAGTATTCAATTGATATTATATATGTCTAATCGCTTTGATATATTATGGTAGACCATTTGTTGCCTAGTACTAATACTACTTGTATAAAATCTGCCAATTTCTGCTAAACAAACAAAATTCTGTTCTGATTCTGTTTAAGATTTTTCACAATTGAGAGAAATCATATTTTATGTTTACTGAAACATGCCTGTGCCGCTGTCCTTTTATATACTGGTTTCCTTTTTGGGCAATAAAATTGTTGCATGGCAATACTACCGACTGTTCATTGCGAATACTACTACCATAAGGAAATTTTGTTTGGCACTATTTATATAGCATTTAAATAGTTACTACGTGTGATATTCAAACACAATGTTTGACAGCTCCAAATCAAACAAATGACTAAAGCTCTTCCACTGCTGCTTCCAGTTTCAATACGGGGGAACCTTCTAGTGTTTCTTTTCTTAAAAAAAATCTTGCTGTCTATCTGCAATTCTTCAAAATATACATTTCAAATAATCTTAGATCAATGTATGCATTCAGTCTGAAAGCCTCAGCTATAATAACTCAACATGAGTGTGAGCGTTTACTTCCGGTTGTTTAAAATGAAAACTTCTTACACATTTGTTCAGTGCTGATGACTTCATTGTTATCGAAACTCTCCACTTTGGTAGAAGAGGTTGGGGAGTTGGTTCTGGCTCTGGTTTGGGATGTGGTGTCCAGAACTTTTGAACTTTGTCTCTCAATTTCATTGGTCTCTTCTTCAGGTTCAGGAAGGGGATAATGGAAATCTGAGCCATCTGTAAATGTGAATACAATATTACTACATGGAAGCAGTTTACCTATACCTTATATTAAGAATGAAGAAGATTAGATTTATCTGAAAAAAACATATATATGCATAGACATAGACAAACCTGACAACTGAGCTTGTACTGTCTCTGCATTAATGTTTACAGACTCAAGTGACCTTGTTTGATCTCTAGGAAAAGCCCAGAAGACCAGTAATAATCATCTTCCCTGCACGGCTGCCAACATCATAACCCTCTGCCTAATTGCTAGTTGTGGTTTAAAAAAGAAGACTTTGGTTCATTGGAGACTGAGGTGAGACCACTAAACTATTTATCCGAGGGACTTCAAGATGGACATTAATCCTTGTGTCAGGAGACATGACTCCAGGGTGGAAGAGTGCTACAAACATGTGTTATTCCATATGAATACACAGAAGTACAAAATACACAGACCTTTCACAGCAATGGGTAAATAATTTTAGCTGAGTGCCAAGCTCTTTAGAAAAACAATGCCTCAAAAGCTATTTTTAAAGTATGTATGATGAAAAAAAAATGTAACTCAACAGTAAAGGTATTCATTTTGCATAAGAATGGTTACAATGCACATTTAACAGATAAATTGCAAAGATTTGTTAGGATGGTACATTTACAACAATGTGGTCACATAGCCTATCATTTTTAAAAAGTTAAGTAATGTTGCTTAAAGGCCAACTAAAGAACATCTGCACCCACAGCAACCTTCAGAGATTCTTCAGCATGGCCAAAGTCTTCTTTTGCATGTGTGCACTGAGCTGCCCTGACATGTCCTATGACTTATGTATATTCCACTGTAATAAAGGCCATCTCCCATAAAGTCCATTTTTAGTAAATAATTAATTTTTCAAAAAATTATTTCCTTATTCTTTTAATAATAAAACAATACCTTATTCTTGATGGTAACTAAGTTGCATGCTTCTATACTGGTGGCAAAACTATCCGGTTGTGTTTATTTAAAGGCGACCTATCGCAAAAATGAGAATTTAATATATGCTCCAACATACTGAAATAAGAAACGTTGTTAATACAATCAATTGTTTCTGAAATAATCAAGTTTATCTTCACTATTCCTCTCTCAGCATCTGTTTCTCGTCATTCTGTCTTCTTGCAGCAGTTGGGAGTGAGAAAATCATTGACAGTTAGATCCAAAAAACTGCCTTTTGCACAAATTCTGCATGTAGAGAGAGAAGATGCCTTGTGATTTTAATAGAGTGAGCTCATACATCTTCTAGGCAAAAGGAGCCCCCTATAAGATATATTGGATCTAACTGTCAATGATTATCTGACACCAAACTCCTGCATGAAGAGAGAATGAAGAGAAACAACTTGATTATTTTAATTGATTGTATATATACATTTCTTATTTCAGAATGCTGAAGCTTATATCAATTTTCATTTTTGCGATAGTTCACCTTTAATTTTTATTTTTTTATCAGACCCAAGGTGACCCAAATTACAGAAAGATCTGTTATCTGGAAAATCAAATTCCAGATAACAGATTCTACACCTGTACAGTACATATTTTATCTTTGAAGATAGAAGTAAATCAAAAAATAATACGCCAAAAAAAAAAACTCTTGGTAGACTATAATTTTCAGCAACAAATGCCAACAATTTCACAGTGGAATCACATTTAAAGGCGGAATAAACTTCATCCACTGTTCTGCATACTTTCCCAACTATTAACGTGCTAGTCAATATTCCAATAGTCCCCCACCTACTACCCAAAAGAAATACAACCACTTTTAAACATTTACTGTAGCCAGCTAACAGTATCACTAATATGGCTTATGGGCTCATTTTCCCATTCTTCTGCAAGGTTCAAAAAAATCTTACATTCCAATAATAGTAGCTTGACCTTAATATTTCTTTCCAATGTTTTTTGAAAATGTTGGAATAATTTTGTCTAAACATTTTCAGCCTCACTTTCTATTGCAAGGCAATGCATCCTAGGATTTGTAGAAATCTGATTGAATCCATTACTCCTTCCACCCAACCAAACATTCATGTATGCTTTTTGCATCATAGTTGCACTCCTACAAGTATTGTGCTAACAAATTGTAATGTAAAGTGTTTAATTCAAAGATGTGACCTATACTTCAGACTGAAGATAACTTTTGGCAACCCAAGTGATTATATTTACTTACCTGACACCATGCGCTGGTGCCCCTATCAGCAGAAATCTGCACTGGCCTGGGGTTTTTCTAGTGAGCACCACAGAGTGATCCTCTTCCATCTCCTTCAGTTTTAAATTTCCCGGGACAGTAGAACGAAACAGCCGGCTTTTTCATTAAAGTTAGGTTTTTCGCTCTACTGCACATGTGCAGCTGCCCCTGGTCATGTGACTTGTGTCTGCACTTTAGGAGAGAAATGCTTTCTGGCAGGCTGCTGTTTTTCCTTCATCAATGTAACTGAATGTGTCTCAGTGGGACATGGGTTTTTACTATTGAGTGTTGTTCTTAGATCTACCAGGCAGCTGTTATCTTGTGTTAGGGAGCTGTTATCTGGTTACCTTCCCATTGTTCTTTTGTTTGGCTGCTGGGGGGAAAAGGGAGGGGGGTGATATCACTCCAACTTGCAGTACAGCAGTAAAGAGTGATTGAAGTTTATCAGAGCACATGAAAGTCACATGAATTGGGGCAGCTGGGAAATTGACAATATGTCTAGCCCCATGTCAGATTTCAAAATATAATATAAAAAAATCTGTTTGCTCTTTTGAGAAATGGATTTCATTGCAGAATTCTGCTGGAGCATCACTATTAACTGATTCATTTTGAAAAAAATGTTTTTTCCCATGACAGTATCCCTTTAAGTAGGATAAACAACAGCCTGCCTGAAAGCAGTTCCATCCTAAAGTGCCGCTCTTTCTGAAAGCACATGACCAGGCAAAATGACATGAGATGGCGCCTACATACCAATATTACAACTAAAACAATACACTTGTTGGGTTTGGAATTAAATTGTATATGTTAGAGTGAATTATCTGCAGTGTAAACAGTGTAATTTAGAAATAAAAACTGCCCCATAAAAATCATTACAGAATTATTTGGTTGGTAAAAAAACATATTCTTAGCAGTACTATACCTTTGTAGCAGAGATTGTCCTTGCAGCCTCCTCCATAGCTGGGTGGGCAAGCAGAACATGGATGTCCATGCTTGTATGGAGCATGACCCCACCAATTACCCCTAAAACAAACCATAATAATTAAGTAAATCTAATGAAATGATGTGTTGTCCCCAGTGCCTCAGGCAGGCAAATTGTTTTGGCTAAGTAGAAAGTTTAAATTACCTACCATTCTGATCTTTGCTCCAGTTTAAAAATGACATGTCAGTATAGTTAAACAGTATATATGCGTACTTTCCATTAGAGCAATTCCAAAATGTCATTACACATGAATATATAAATAATGACTTACTTTGGAGAGTAATTGCACACAAGATATATTGCTTTTGGCCAAATCATTCCCCAGACGTTCATGTTATGGCACAAGTTTATAGCACAGCCAATTCTGCTACTTGTTGCCCATACCAGCTGTAAGGAAAGACAAATATATGACTATACCATTGAGTTTTGTTATATTCAGAAAGTCAAAATGTAAAACAATAAATAATGTACATCTTATATAGGTTTACAGGTTTAGTGATATTGGATTACGGATTTGAGAAAGCTGGTTGACTGTGTTACACCTAATCCTTTAGTAAATGATTCAAAACATAAATACTTCAGTCAACAGAAATGAGCAGGAATTGCCTCAAATGTTGCCGGCCACATATTAAGAGGCACATTTATCAAGGGTCAAATTTCCAATTCATGTGAGTTTTTAAAAACTCCCATAAATTTGAAATTTGACCAATCAAAATGTATTATTAAAATCGAATTTTCTCAGCTGGGACGAATTGAATCGACCTGAAAATGCTAATCAAATTCTATTTGAATTAGAAAAATGATTAGAGTTTTTTTCTCTGAAAACTTGAATGTCAAGTTTTCAATTCAAGTTTTTAAAGGGCCTTATGATATGATAAATCTCGAAATTCTAATTTGAATAAAAACTCGAATTAAGTTTGGATAATTCAGAATTCGAAATTGAGAGTTTTTGAATTCGAATTTTCACTTCGACCCTTAATAAATCTGCCCCTAAGATTTTAAAAAGATCTTTAAAATGTCAGCTGCAATTGTCATTTCAGCAAGCTGCAGGTGAAAATATGAGACTGTTAGGAGAACCATACTCTTTTATGATTGCATTAAAAAGCATAAATCATTGTGGCCATGCAAGAAGACATCGAAAAGGTACTCAGTCACGTGGTCTAGAATAGACAACACGACAATATCCACCATCCCAGGAGTATTCTTGCTACAGTCTCAATTGTCTTAATTATTATCAAAATGGGAGCTGAGGTGTATAAACAGGTGACCAAGCTACTATTGGATTAACATGAATCCAATTTTGCCTAGCTTATTGGTTATCAGTAGGGATGGGAGAATTTTTGTCACCTTGTTTCGCCGCGGAATGTCATTTTTTGACACCCATAGACTTTAATGGGCGTCGGCGACATTTCGCCAGCAGCGAATTTATGGCAAAACGAAACGGGTCAAATTCGCCCATCCCTGGTTATCAGTGACATTACCCAGCCTCTCGGTAGCACTCCATTGCTCTAACAGTCTAACACTATAGTTGTAAACATAGTGGATCCATTATCCTGAAACCTGTTATGCGGAAAATTCCAAATTATGAGACAGTTGCCTCCTCCCATAGACTTCATTTTAATCAAATCATTCAGATTTTGAAAACATATTTCCTTTTTCTCTGTTATAATAAAACAGTGTCTTGCACTTGATCCCAACTGAGATATAATTAATCCTATTGGCTTTATTTAACAATTAAATTATTTTTAGTAAACTCAGTATGGAACTCCAAATTATGGAGAGGCCCCTTATCGCTAAAACCCCCCAGGTCCTGAGTATTCTTTATAAAAGGTCCTATGCCTGGTTAAAAAGAATTAGATCTACCTCTCTAAAGCTAGCAATTACAAATCACGAGGCTGCATGCATTAGATCAGAAACACATTGTATTACAAACTGCATGAAGATAACATTTTTGCATCGAGAACAGACAATAAATAGGCCGAGAGGCATCTTCAATAGCATTTTGTATTGTTGTATCTCATAATCTTTTGCGTAATCATGTTTTTCGATAAACTTAAATAAATTTTATGTACGTACCATACCTGTGTATAATGTGTGCAGACAGGACCAGAGCACCTAAATGGGCAGTATGGGTTACATTCTTGTGGATAAGGAAATGTATAGTCTCTCACTTCATCATACCAAGCCTGGACATGATATGTAGGTGGTCTGTACCTTTAAAAAGAAAAAAAAAGTTATAATGTGAAAGTATTTTATTCCATCTTAAGGGTTAAACTGATAACACATACCTTCCCCAATGGGCACCCAAATTCTGCCCAATTGATGGAAGTAAGTTAGATGGCCCATGTTCCCATAGACATGTTTCAGCCCAGGCTTCTGCAGACCTTTCAAGTTCCATATCCCATACCTAAAGAAACAAAAAAAAAAAACCATCATTTCATCACTCAGTTTTGATTCTTTATGATCATGGCAAAAAAATATACATCATAATGTGTTAATATATTTCGGGGGGTTATTTATCAAAGTTCAATTTTTTCTGGTTGGACTTTTAAAGGGGAAAAACCACCATTTTATAGGAAACCCTGATGATGTTAAGGGGCCGATTCACTATGGGTCAAATATCGAGGGTTAATGGGTCGAATATCGAATGGTCGAATAGTCGAACGATTTTTAGTTGGAATCGTTCGATTCGAAGTCGAAGTAGTAGTCGAAGGTCGAAGTAGCCCATTCGATGGTCGAAGTAGCCCAAAAAACACTTCGAAATTCGAAGTTTTTTTAATTCGAATCCTTCACTCGAGCTTCATGAATCGGCCCCTAAAAGTCCAGGATTCGGTTCGGGATTCGGCCTTTTTCAGCAGGACTCGGATTCGGCCGAATCCTTCTGCCCGGCCGAATCGAATCCGAATCCTAATTTGCATATGCAAATTAGGGGTGGGGAGGGAAATCGCGTGACTTTTTGTCACAAAACAAGGAAGTAAAAAATATTTTCCCCTTTCAACCCCTAATTTGCATATGCAAATTAGGGTTCGGATTCGGTTCGGTATTCGGCCGAATCTTTCACGAAGGATTCGGGGGTTCGGCCGAATCCAAAATAGTGGATTCGGTGCATCCCTAGTTAAAAGTCCAAATAAAAAAGTACTCCAACCTGCCGGCCGAGTTCATGTAGAAGTCAATGGCAGATGATTGCGCTGGGTTTCCAAAAAAGTCACGGTATTCGTGCATCAAATCCGAAAAAATTGCAGTATTTGTGCATTAATTCCCAAAAAGTTGTGGGTTCAGATTTTTTTTTTCGATCTTATTTGGAAAATTGAATGATAAATAGGGGGGAAAAGTCCGTGTGGATTAGGTCGGAGTGGCTTTCCAAAAGTTGAGTGAGTGAGATGAATTTGGATTTTGATAAATTCATGCCATGATTTCTTTTATAATTGTATATTTCATTGTAAGAAGCCTTCTTCAGTGCCCCTTTAAGACAGTCGCTTATGGTTGTACCGATGATGCACAGATTATTAGGTTTCTAATATCAAATACTCAGCATGGTCCAGAACTCTGGATAGCATCAAGTCAGCTAAAGAATAAAATGGAAGAAATATCTGGACAGAAAGAATCAATATACAGGTATGGAACACATTATATGGAAACTCATTACCCAGAAGTCTCCAAATTATGGAAAGGCTATCTCCCATAGGCTCTGTTTTATGCAAAGAATCCAAATGTTTAAAAAAAGATTTCCTTTAGTCCTTATTGGAGGAAAAACCAGCCTATTAGGTTTATTTAATGTTTAACTGATTTTCTAGTAGACTTAAGGTATTAAGATCCAAATTGCGGAAAGATCTGTTAACCGGACAACCCCAGCATTCTGGATAACAGGTCCCATACTTAAGCAAGATCTATTTTACACTAACAAACACAAAATAAATATCCATACTACTAATACTCTTGACAACATGGAAGTGACAACATTAAAACACAATGCCAGGGGAAAAAAAACACATGACACAACTTGCAAACAACTTTTCAAAATTGACACTTATTAGCGCATCAAGGTTGAGAAAACTTAGCATACACTTATAATAATGCTGGAATTTTAGAAAAAAAGGCTCCATTGTGGGGGAAAAAACATGGCGATTAGAACCAAAATGTGACAATTTGCCTATTGACTTTATTCGTAAATTAGCCTTTTGATGTAAGTTTTACTTTCCAATGCGCCAATGGATTACTGTTACCTTGTTTCACTTTACAGTGTTACCTTATAAAACTCCTTTCTTTTGTTGTTTCACAAATATTTTTAACTTAGGAAATTTCCCGCTTGGTGATTTCTCTCTCTCTCTCTTTTCGTCCAGGAAGAGTTTTTACTTTCTCCTCTGTACTTATTTTGGCCCTTCTTTCTTACATTAGGCTTGCCACATTGGCTTCTGAGGAACTTTTCTCACCTCTTCAGTCGAGTTACTTTGACTTAAAAAAAAAGGATTTGTCGTTCTCAATTATAGGGACAGAAACAAGGCTTCTTGTTTTGTTGTGTAGACACATACAGGCTGCGTCTAACTATATATTTTAGAGTATTTACTGCTGGAGGGAAAGTTTCTTTTTAGGAAACAATATATTAATTCATGTATCGTGTATTCATATAAAAAGTAGTAGTTGAGCTTGAAATGTAAAATAAGAAGTCTTAGTCATCATGTTTCCTTTGGGCAGGGATATAACAGTAGGGGGTAGTAGACTTGTAGGCTGTTGGGGACCCAGAAGTACAGAGTGACCAATGAGGTCCTTACTAAGATAATGTTTACAAAATAGGACCTCTTTCTAAAGGTTTGTGGAACCCTAAAAAGTTTTCCATGTGGGATTCTAAGATAATTTGGAGGAAATATAGTGACTTCCCCGAAGCAACACATTTATTAACACAGAAGACCAGTGTCACTGCCAGATTTCTAAGCCTATAAAGAAAACCAGAATAAAAATAAATCTCTGCTGGAAAACCCAGTATAATTTACTTGCAGATTCAATTTAGCCAGAAAAAATATGGGATATATTTGCATACTCAGGGATAACTTCACAGCTGCCTTTATGCTAATTGAGGTGAATTGAGAAGACAGATTCTCTTTGAGCCAATGAGGTGCTATAACTGCTGATCATTTATTATGGTAGAGAAGTTTCACCATGATCCTTTAGCAGCTGAATTGAAACTGCAACCTACCATTACTAGACTGTTGGGTTCAAAACTGATTTTGGTCATTTTTGCAATGCAGTCAAGTTTAGCCCTGATTATTATTATGTCAAAGCCAATATGGCATGGCACCTGCTGACTTGATGGGCATGAACTTTAATCAATTATAACCTCTTTGTTATTATGGTACTTAAACAATAAAAGCACCTCAAAATCCCTGAATTTAAGGACTGTGCGACTTTTCATTCTTTGAAATAATGATTCCCTATGCTGAAGATATAGCCAGCTAAACCTGCTGTATGTATAGTCCCTGCTCCTGACCGGTGCACTCCTGGGAAAGCGATAGAGGATATAGGCCAACATATGCAGTCCCTTCCGCCTTACTAACCAGGTAAGGGATAGATGCAAACAAAGCAAGGCCCTTTAAATTCATACACATTTCAATTAATATAATAGCCCCTGCTGCCCAACCTGGAGCAAAAGGCAGCCAGTGTTGGGTATAACCCCTGATGAAAAAATGTCAAGATCCTTGTACAGTTGTTCATTTCCACGTAAAGCTCATTGACCATCTCACTAAAGTCCTGCACATTATGGAGAGAACAGCAGGAACTCACAGACCCCACAGACAGGCGTAGTAAAAGAACTACAGACTTTATTTTAGGCAAACAGTGAACATAATAACATAATAAAACCTTACTCATTTCGCACAAATAGGCACTACATCATAGGCTTTGGTATACAAAATATACAGTATACCCTGGACCCACCAAGTAAAGAAAAAATAATCAACCAATAAAAAACAACAAATAAAGAGACATTTAAACCAAATAAGTGTATATGTGAGCACCCACTGTTCTCTCTATAGTTTGATACCTCCACCTTGAGCTATAGGTTTAGGGCATGCACCCAGACCCAAGTTGTAAACTGGTGAGATCCTCTACTTACATGGCTAAACACCAACATTTCTCATATGTTTAGCTCCTGCACTTTGCGTAGGACCAGAATCTATTCCAGGCATACAAACATAAAACATTGCAGAGAAAAAAATATTTGTATATATTATAATATGCACAATAAGCATGAGTCAAATACCCAGTTAAAAACATAATACCACAAAAACGGTTATTTTCCATATGACTCAACAAATTGCTTTCGCACATGGTGAACTTCCCTGATTCATACACTACAAATGTCACGTTTCATTTGTACCTTTTATCTAAGATCACCTTCTGATGGTAGGGGCCCGTACTAAATGGCTGCCTTACCCTCCAACTGCTTGCTCATGAGAATAAAGAGGGAACTGGCAAAAAATGTTCCTTCACACAAAAAATAAATTGTGGCTCATATGCAGTTCAAGTACTTCAATACATGCATATACATTTTCTGTTTGTTACGCTTTTTAAGTGAAGTTAAACTCCTGTTGTATATGCAGGATTCCAAGAATGTCCCATTTATATAAATGCCTGCACATGAGGCATGAAATGCTTCCTTTGGAGATGAATACACACACATGCAGAGAAGACAAATACAGACTGTAAATCCAAATTCTTTTATCGTTCTTGATTTTACATTTTGGCTTTAGAAAAATGTTTTGGTATCCTCTCCCAGGCCTTGCACAGATTTACTCTCCTATGTTACAGCTCGCAAGCTCTTCCTGGATATCTACAGCAAATACCATGACATAAATATGTCCCTGGTTCAAGAAACCCTTTGTCTGAAATAATCCTGTCAGTAGTCATCAATCACTTCATGTCAACAAGTCTGGGGCCTTCTGGCTTCCTTTGCCTTTGCTGTCCATTCCCCTTTGTTATCCATTCATTTTTCTCGCCCTCAAATCCTAGTGCCATATATCTTTTTAAAAGCATAGTACAAGTTGTATAGCTCTCTGATTTCACTGCAATAAATAATTCATTCAAAAGTTATGATTAAGGGAGTTGCTCCCGAAACGCGTCAGGTGATGTTGGTTTGTGACCTGTTTCAATAAACCACATTCTTCTTTTTACCGGAGTGACTCCTTTCCATCCTTTTGCACATTAGATTACAGTGGAAACGCTCATGGCTGAATCCCCGGTGTACCATAATGGAGCTGTACTGAATTGAGCATACAGGGGGTGAGTCTTGAGCGGCCAAAATCCTTTTGTTCTAATTCAAAAGTTATAGCCTTGTTGGATTTAGAGTACATCAGGGAGCTTATTTGCGGAACACATTGCAAAAACAAGACCAGTAAGACCGAAAAGGTAAATAAAATAGCAAAGTATGTGCAAGTTTTTCAGTACACCTACAGGATCTGTTCGGAAACCATTAATGCCAAAAGCTTCAAATTATGGGAAGGAAATTTCTCTTAGATTCCATTTTAAGCAAATTATTATCATTTTTAAAAACAGTAGGTTGTACTTGATGGTAGCTAAACTGCACAGATTCATATTTGTGGCCAAAACTATTTGGATTATTTAATGTTTAAATGTTTTTTAGCAAACGTAATGTATGGTGATCCAAATTACAGAAAGATCCCCTGTAAAACCAAAGCCCCTTAGCATTCTATGTGTAGTACTCTGCACCAACTACAATGTTTCAGCTGTTGCAGACCCACAATGCCCAGGATCCTTCTCACTAGCTGGGTGGCTTTGGTGATGATGCAGTTTAATAGGAGCTGTATAGCTTATTGTTGCCCGTCCTTGATTCAGAGAAATTAACGTAATGCAGATATTTTCTAATGGCAAAGATGTCTCTACTGCATAGGAATGTTCTACAGTCACTTCTACCTATGAATGATTTAAGTGTTTATACACTTGTCAGATTGAAAAGAGGCAGCTGAGAACAACGTCAGGCTAAGAGTTCTTTTCTGCATATATTTCCTTTTTCATTAATCCAAAGTTTCCAATGACTAGTTCTTCTAAACTGTAAAATAAAGATTAAAAAGCTTGAATAAAACAAAATAGACCATAGCTCTACTTTATAGGAAACCACATATCTATCAAACTCCAACCTTTTTCCTGTAAAACTGAGCTTGGTACAGAGGAAATGTATCCATGGCATAGTTTTATGACACACTATATGGCCAAAAATACTAGGACCCTTTATATAGTCAAAAATATCCTTCCCATCTACTTAGTTTTAACACTCAGGGCTGAATCCCAAACTGTCTCTGGAAGCAATGTCAGCACAAGAACTATTCATTAGAAGCATGGGTTTCTTTGTGGGTCAGCAGCCGCACACAAGCATACACCAACTGTAATGTCATGCTTTGGGGGAGTAGTGTAAAGTTCTATGCCTCTGATCTCTGGAAAGGTAGAAATGGGTTCATTAATGTGGTGGCTTATGCATTGCACCTGCCAGTCAGATGAGTCAGGATTTGGTAAATGTCAGGAGAACTGCTCCCTGCCTGAGTGTAAGTCCAACTGCAAAAGTTGGTGGACAAGGAATAGTGGTCTGAAGATGATGTCCATGGATGAGGCTAATGTCCATAATGGCAAACTTTAATGATATAGCATATAATTACATTCTTGACATGAGTGTGCTTATTACTTTGTGGCAGCAGTTTAGGTATGCAGTGCCCCTTGGATTTGGAAAGTAATAAGAGCTGGGGGATGGTGAAAGCTCCAATAAGCTTTGGTCAAAATAAATACCCCTATGCATCAGCCAGAAAATATAAATTACATCCATCCCCCCCCCCTCATAAACTGCATCTAAATCCAGGCCAGACTAAATTCTCCTCAACTCTCTTTCACAATGGATTTCCAGAAAAAAAGATAAACTTACAGAAGCCACATGAAATAAATCTGACAAAAAAAGGCAGAGTAGCATAAATGTAACATGGTGGTGCCATATATCCTCAGGTGTTAACGTCTCTTCAAGAAGACTGGGTCACTGCTCCTGTTTGCTGAAAACCAGCCCTGGGTGTTACTGTAGGAGCACCACATCGCCATCTTCTTCCTCCTTGTAGATTCCTGTATGGTCCTTGACCTGGTGTGCATATGCAAAGAATGAAAAGCCATCTTTTCTTTGAATGTTATTATGGATTGGGTATTACCCTGTGATAAAAGGTGGCCATACACTGATCGATCCTACATGGTAGTTGACCAAAATGAAACCTGAACAAGCAGAACAGAAGGAGAAAAAGAAAAAGAAGGATGGCACACCACTTCCATTCTATACCCAGGTGCACAGTAAAATATCATACAGCATTCAAAAAGACCAGCAACAACAAATTTTTGTGCAAAAAAAAAAAAACATAATACGGCCAACGTGACACTTCAGTCCACTCTGCGACCGTTCTCAAGGCAACCACCCACACTTCATCAAGTATAACTATGATAACCAGCCAATTAAGGAAGTGACATGACCATAATAAAGTGATATAGTGCAATATAACCTATAATAAATTACAATAAAATCCAAATCTAACATTTTTGAAATTACTTTTTGATTTGAGCATTTTGAATAACAGGTTCCAGGCCTGTACAGTGATACCTCAATTGTGCATACTCTGCTTTTAAGTTTTCTCTCATTTTATAGCATTTTTTTCTGGTCACCTGTGCCTGTTTTGGTAAATCTTGGGCATGTTCTGTTCAGAAACTACTTTTCCAGATTTTGTGCAATGGCCTCTCTTCCAGCCACATAGCGTTAATAACAGTATTAGCTTCCATTTGGCACAAGTCAGTGGTGTTTATTGACGCAACCTGGTAAGGGAAATCTGGATTTACTGGCAGTTACAGGCTGATGGTAATTTCGGGTTTCCCTTGCACCTGTGGGTGCACATTTCCATAACTCATCAGAGCAGTATGAAGGAGAACATTGCCGCTCTCTGAATTTAAAGGAGCATACAGTATATGGATGCAAGTAATGTGTATCACATTTGTATCCATTTATGTGTTTTGCATATTGCACTTGCTGTTGTAAAGAGGCTAAAAATGCAAGTATTTCACAGTGCTGTATTAAACTGTTTGGTGGTGGTACACTTGGAACAGTTAGGAGGAGTTATCCTTCATATTTTGCTCTGTATATACAGAATATTTCATCTGTGTAAATATTTCTTTGATGGTTTAAGAGAAATAATGGAAGCACAGAGCCAAGAGAGATTAAATGTGAGCAGGATATAGTAACATATAATTGTGTGAACATTGTGCAAATCAAGACAAATCATGTTTGAGCTTAATAAAGGATCTTAGATGTTCAAGCCTATTTCTTACATACTGTATATACAGGCATGGGATCCATTATCTGGAAACCTGTTATCCAGGAAGCTCTGCATTATGGAAAGGCCATCTTCCATAGACTCAATTTTATCAAAATAAACCATATTTTTAAAAATGATTTCCTTTTTCTTTGTAATAATAAAACAGTAGCTTGTACTTCATCCCAACTAAGATATAAATAATCCTTATTGAAAGCAAAACCAGCCTGTTGGGTTTATTTAACGTTTACTGATTTTCAAGTAGTCTCAAGGTATGGAGATCCACATTACGGAAAACCCCAGGTTCCATACCTGTGTTTATGTGTGTATATATATATATATATATAGAGAGAGCATATCCGTGTTACCGGCAATTGTATATACAAATGAAAAGGTCGAAATGATGAATAAAGTGCAAGGTTTATATAGGTGCAAGGTTTATATAAGTCGACGTTTCGGTTCACACACAGGAACCTTTCACAAGGAGCTGTTGCACTCTAGCGGCTTTATGAAAAAGTAAAAAGTGCAACAGTCTCACAATCTGCATATATGTAAAACATTTTCTGTCCAGTTTCATCGCATGGTGGATTTCAATTGAGGGAGATTCGCTTTATACATCTGCACAGACAGTTAATACTCAGCAGAAATGGCACTGGTTTTCGCACAAGGACAAATCTCTAAGAGTACCAAGAAGGAGGTTTAACGCCTGATTGTTTTCACAAGAACAACCTGTGTGTGAATTACTGATTGAAAGGATGATTCTTCCCTTCCACTACTTCAATGCACTTCCTTTAAGCAAGGAAATCACAGGTTTCACAAAGGATGCTGAAGACTCAAGTTCAATGTTCAGAAATTCCTGGGTGTGCTTTAATTGCTTTTTGGTTTTGATTTATTGATTCTTGACCCATCTGCTCTGATCCTGATTGTCCTGTCTCCTGTCCTGACCTTGCCGGATATTCTACTTTGAGCCTCTTAAACCTTCAGATTTCACACTTTGGACAATTCCTGCCTGTCTGAACTGTTGCATCCTCCTTAATCCTGACTTCAACTCCGGTAATGGCCTTGGGTCCTTGACAACAATGATCTATTTATCCATTTACTTTTTCCCATACAGAAATAGGGACAAGGTCAAATGTTTAGAAGCAGGTGAGTCCCCTGACACCTGCACCCACTAGGAGTTTTCCTGGTATCTCAGTTGGCCAGTTCATCCCTGTCCCTATTTTTTCTAGCAAATGTAAAATTTTTCTATACACATATATTTCAGAGATAGGGGGAAAAGTGGGGCACCTTTTGCAGAGGATGCCGTTACACCTACTAGTGTACTGTCACAATACTGTCTCCGTTATTACATGATGTGCAAACATCTATAGAAAATAGGTGACATACATCCAGTACCATACAATTTAAATTATATAATCTACTGGGAACATAGCTGTGTCAACTAAACTGTTCTGCACACATGTAAATGCTTTTAATGCTTCTAATAAAGGTGACATTGTATTTGCTTAATAATCCTAACCAGTTATCTCTGTTCAGTCCGGTTGTAGTAATAAACAAATTCTGTTTTTGCTTGTGATGTGAAATTGTTGCGCAGTAAGTGACAGAGCTTTTGTTAAATGAAGATTAAAGGACATGTAAAGCCTACATTTTCCTACCAAGTATATAAATTGGGCATAGATTCCCCACCAAGCCACATCATTTGTACTGCATATACCCTCCAATTGCCAGCACCATCACATTTTCCTAAAATAAATAGCAGCTTTCACCCGACGGCCATTTTCCCACTGACACATCATCAGTATCATTGACATGTATGCTGTAAAGTTCATGCAATGTAAAATATAGGTTTACACAGGCACAACATAATTTGATAAAAAGTTCTGCTGGAGAGGTGGTTAGTAGAAAAAAAATAGGATCAGACAGCTAGAGCAGAGTTTCCATGGGAACCAGTAATGCTATCTCTTCATTGGCTGTTAGACTGGAGGGTGTGTTTAGTAATTTGAGCTGAGAAGAACTGAGCATGCTCATAATTCAACTTCCAAAGCAAATTCCTGAGGGAGGGGGCAGAGTGGGTTAGAGGAGGAGACGGATTTCTAAATTAAGGGGATGCTGCAGCCTTACTGAGTGTCAGTTATCTAAAGGCTGTTCACTGATTAATTTTTTGTTGAGAGGGTTTAATTGTCCTTTAATATGCATATACGGCATATCAGGCAGCTGACAATTACGCCTGTGTAAACGAAGTTGCCAACATTCTTAGAAAAAAATTAGGCAGTATTTTGTTTCAGAACAAATTTAGGAGCAAAGCTAAACGTATGGCGTATTTCAAATATCTGCTGCTGCTGCTTTGACCTGTGTACTTTAATTGAGTCTGTGCAATAAAAGGTAAAAAGTTTGCCCAGGTCTATGAGCCATAGCAACCAGATATTTGTTTTTATATAGCCGACCAGTAAATGTTAGCTCCTGATTGGTTGTTAAGGGTTGCTTAGCTTTGTAAGCTTTTATATGTAAAAGGTTAAAAATAATTATTCTTTATATGATTTTAAAAACAATCAATGTTGTATGGATCATAAGCAGGTCCAGATTTATGGCAAGGTCACTAAGCCCGGGTCTAGGTTGGTACAAATTAAGGGGTAACATGCCACCCAGTCAGACCTGTAGTTTGGGCAGTGGCACATGCAGGTTACTGGAGTTTAAGGTTTGCAGGAGATTTCTACATGTTCTTTCTCCTGTGTGCACGAGATCCTAGCAGGATCCTTGCAGTGGAGGATGTTGTCCTTTGGGAGCATGGAATATAAGTCTGGCCCTGCTCATAAGAATAAATTGAATGATGAAGAACACAGAGTAAAACTTCACTCTGAGAGGCGCAATACTCTTGGAGCCAAACACCGTTCAAAGCCCAATTGAATGCTGTCTAAATCAAAGAACTATTTTCAACCTCAATAATAGATACAGTGTCCACCAAACCTAAACATGTTTCCTAGATCCCCAGGACCAGCTCCTCAGAAGACAACAAATTACCCACAAGTCCCTATGACCTTAAATAGCTAATGATGCATGAACAGTTAGGTCATCACACAAGCTCTGGTAACTGACAACACTATCAGGCACATCTATGGAAAGAACAGTATGCGGGAGCCCTAGTAATAATGCATCATTACACAAATGATTTTGTCCCTGTTCTGTATCTGACACAACATATCTATTAATGATCTAATTGCGCAAAACTATAATTGTTGTGTAGGATCCTGCAACTTTGAAGAAAAATTTGACTTTACTGGAGAACTCTGAAGCAAACTCGCAAATGAGGTTATGCAAGGTACACCCAGCTCTTAGCCTTTTCCCTAAACAGAGTGAACACAACACTTAGTACCTACTTCTGGGCAATTAGTACCCAGGATCATAATCCCACACACACTCCTCATTGGAGCCTCAGCTGCTCAACTAAATAGCCTAACTATCACTCCTAAGACAACGCTGATTTACTAAAATGCAAAGTTGCGTCCAGGGTGCCGAACCGTGGCAAATTTTCTCTAGCGTTACTTCGGAAATGCGAGCAAATCCTAGCGCAACGTTGTTACAGGTCTTCGCTCAGGCTAATTTGCATACGGGGGGAAATTTACACAAGTCCAGGGAACCTTAATTAAGAAAATAGAGTTAATATAATGCCCTACACTGCCCAGTGTATAGTTCATGTTCCATATGTTAGAAAATGTATGGGGGAACCCGCTTACCCAAAAAAAAATTTAAGGACTTTTGCAGGCTATCACTCTGAAGACGCCAGCGTTTTTTGGATTTAGAAACTTTTCCCACTAAAAAATATAAGTAACAGAAGAATGAGGAAGATCTATGCACTCCAGTGCACTTCATCTGGTCTGAGCTGGCAAAGGCAAGTCTGGCGAAAGAGTAAAATCCGCATCTTAGTGAATTTGTGGAGTAACGTCCATTCGCCAGAGTGAGAATTCGACCGGCGATGGAGTTTGAATTTCCGCTAGTGTTTATCTCCTTCGCTAGCAAAGTCTGGGCCCGTTAGTAAATCGGCAAAGTCCCTGAAAGCGGTAACTCTGTAGAATTTCACCAGCGTTAGTCACTTCGCCCTTTAGTAAATTTGCCCCCTAGAATGATCTATGAAAGTGAGTTAGCTTATCACTAGTGATGGGTGAATAAATTCTCCAGACACCAACTCGCAGTGAATTTCTGTTTTTCGCCACCAGTGAATAAATTTGTAAAACTGAGGTGAAAATTCATCACAGAACAATCCGCGTGCACAAAAATTATGACGCGCATCAAAATTATTTTGACACCCATTGACTTCAATGCATTTTGCACATTTTTTACCATTTCGCAAATTGTGCAGTAAATTTGCAAATTTTTCGGTGAAGAGAAACGGCACAGATTCACCCATCACTACATATCACTTGATAGACCTGACCTTGTCTAGGTTTCAAGTGCAAACCCTTTCTGTCTCTTCTGTTGCTTCGTATTTGTGGTGTTTATACAAATGGCCCATAGGTGTCACTGTGCACAAGAGTTATACTGTGTATACATAGTACTTTGTATACAGCTTAAAAGTGTAAGCGTTGAAGTTACTGTTGAAGTATAATGGCTGCATGAACCTGCTAATAAAGCTCTGTTATACTCTACTCAGACTTGGCTACCAAAACATAACAAATTGGTGACAAGACGTCGCTTCTACCTCTGCAGCAGCCTACATCTTTTCTTCAAAACCCTGGTGAGCCTACCATACCTTTTACTGCTTGGATCCTTGTTTGATAATTACATTATTGTTGCTGACCAAGGGGAGATACTCAACCTTGGCTACCAAAACATAACAGTATTGTCTTGATCCCACATGCTTTGTGTTGGCGAAGAGACCCAAAGTCAATATGAAGATGATGACCGGGAGCTCCTCTGCATTTCACTGCATTTTTTTTACTAATGCACGTTGCAGGAGGGAAATGGGGCTTTTGGTACAGGTGGGTTTAGTTTTCCTTTAAGAGGGATATTATTCAACTGCAGACGTGCAACTAAACTGGTACAAGGGAAGCATGGTTTAAACTATGAGGGTAAATTGTCGGTATGGTTGGGGTTGATTTCCCTGCAGAAAAGGAGCTTGCAAGGGGAAATGATTACTAATAGCAAGTACGTTAGGAAACATTATAGACAGATAGCAGGGGATATTTTTATCTAAAGAAAAGATAAAAACATCAGAGGTCAACCCTTTAGTTTAGAGGAACAGAACTTTCATTTGAGGCAATGTAGGGGGTTCTTCATGATGACGGCAGCGGGGTTGTGGAATGCCCTGATGGGTGATGTTGTAATGGCAGATTCTATTAATACATTTAAGAGAGGTATGAACAATATCCAAGGGTGTCTGATCTTAGTATAGATATTGGTATATATAGTTTACATATGAGAGTGATAGATAGATCTGTATATGTATATGTGTGCACTTGGAATTTCTGTCCAAATTAAAGGGATCCTGTTATCAGAAAACATGTTTTTTTCAAAACACATCAGTTAATAATGCTACTCCAGCAGAATTCTGCACTGAAATCCATTTCTCAAAAGAGCAAACAGATTTTTTTATGTTCAATTTTGAAATCTGATATGGGGCTAGACATTTTGTCAATTTCCCAGCTGCCCCTGGTGGAAAATGCTTTCTGGCAGGCTGCTGTTTTTCCTTCTCAATGTAACTGAATGTGTCTCAGTGAGACATGGGTTTTTACTATTGAGTGTTGTTCTTAGATCTACCAGGCAGCTGTTATCTTGTGTTAGGGAGCTGTTATCTGGTTAACTTCCCATTGTTCTTTTGTTTGGCTGCTGGGGGGGTAAAGGGAGGGGGTGATATAACTCCAACTTGCAGTACAGCAGTAAAGAGTGATTGATGTTTACATGACTTGGGGCAGCTGGGAAATTGACAATATGTCTAGCCCCATGTCAGATTTCAAAATTGAATATAAAAAAATCTGTTTGCTCTTTTGAGAGATGGATTTCAGTGCAGAATTCTGCTGGAGCAGCACTATTAACTGATTCATTTTGCCATGACAGTATGCCTTTAACCATTTAATTATCTGTTGCTGAGACCAATAATCACTTGACAACTTTTCTGTGGAAAGTTTATTTGTCCGTTCCATCATATCTAACTTATGAATACAAAACTTTTCTCTTTGTCTAAGCATTATAAATCTGTCACCTCCCCTGTTGGTATGTGGAATGTGCTGAAATCCTAAAACAACATAAACTTGAGCCTGCACTACTGTGATGCACTGACTCTCCATGTGTTTTTACTTTATAACTAATATTTCTTGCAAGTTCCAATGGCCTCTTTAGTTCTTTCTATATTCTATCACATGAACAGATAATAGCATGGAGTACATACTGTACTTACATCTCATGCCACTAGATGACAATAACTACATCTTGAGCTCTAACATGCTCTTATACTCGACCTCTGCAAATCCCTTTAATTACTTACTTTTACTTTAAATATATTTGTTGGTGCTATATAGTTAGCAAACATTTCATGACTTTTTATTGATACATAACTGGAGCTTCACATAAATATGGACCCAAAACCTTATCAGCTTTTATGATTTGCCAATGTTTTGTTCACTTCCCATACTGTATAAGAAGCAGGGCTGTGGATTAGGTAAATACTGTAACTCCTTCAACTCCGACTCCAACTTCCACTCTGTTTTTAAAGGAACAGTAACACCAAAAACTGAAAGTGTACCAAAGTAATTAAAATATAATGTACTGCTGCTCTGCACTGGTAAAACTGATGTGCTTGCTTCAGAAAGACTACTGCTTTAAAATGCTTTAATTTCTTGGTGTTACTGTTCCTTTAATATACTAATGCATTTCCCATGTTGATTGAAAAAGGTTAAGTACACAACATACAAGGCATTATCACTGCCAAAGCTCAAAAATATAAACTACATCCTTTGGTAATTTTAAACCAAAGCCAAACTTAAACAACGTAAACCTAAAACAACGTGTATATTAATTGAACCTGGCATATAGTTGTAGAATAATACAATTCACAGTTAACTAAATTATTGTTCTTAGAAACAGAATGGTTTCTGCCATATCCACCTTCATAGAAGCTTTTAAATCTGATTTGATTATTTTCCGCGCTTGTATTTTAAGTTATTAGAGTTCGAGTCGGTACATTTTTGGTGACTCCGACTCCGGATAACGGAAACTGCTTCTGACTTCAACTCCACGACTCCAACCCTGACTCCACAGCTCTTATATGAAGGGGGATTAATCCTACTAAAAAGGTACCCACTAAGGTTTTCTCTTTTTATTTTAATTAACAGGAGTGCCTAGATCTGGAAAGAGTCAGAAGAAGAAGACAAATTATAAATTAAATTGTGAAAATATATAAAAATTAAAAAAAGAAGGCCATTTGAAAAGTGAACCCCTTTAACAGCAGGACAATGACTAACTGTCTTAAACGTATTAACCACATTTTACTGTCGGTGGTTGTTCACCTTCATAAACTCGTCACTTTCCATCTTACAGTCAATAATACAAAGGAGAAATTCCACTATAAAGTATCCTATTCACAGGAAGGCTTATTTATTGTAGGTCATTTTGTATTTTGTGTTTTTTTGAGGTTTTTGAAACCATGACTAAACACACAAACTCTAAAACCACAATTGTCATTGAATTTATTGAAAGATCTGATTATAAAAAGTGTGAATGAAAAAAAAATCGCTGAACGAGGAGGTAAAAAATACAAAAATCTCAAAAAATTCGATATTTTTCTGACAATTTCTAGCGCAGAAAAAAATCTGAAAACCTCTAAAAGTCTGAATTGATTTAAATCAGTCCAATATGATCAGCGCAACTCCCATTGATTTTACTTGACAAAGTTTAAGGTTTTCGTTTTCACTTAATACAATTCTAGAAAAATAGGAAAACCACATTCGTGGGAAAAAAACGCAATTTGATTGTTAGTAAATGGGCCCCTGAGTGTCCAGTCCAGGTCTATGTGGCCTAGGTAGGAGGTCACTGACCCTTTTCAACACTCTTCCCTTTGTGAGCTTGACATCACTTCGCAACTATGTGAACCACTTCACCAGTCTAGCACAAGCTCCACCCATTAAGTGTAATTCAAAAACGGCCGACTCAATATTAATATTGTAATACTGCTGTTTTTGAATTATGGGGCGTTTTTTTTTGGGAGCACAATCAGAAGTTTAAGGGATACAATGAGCCAAATAGTAAAGTGTGGTGTATGAAAGCAAACAATCCCTTTAAGTTAACTAGACTTCCACCTTCCTCATTAAAACAGTCCATGATCTGTTTCATCATCTGTTTCACTTCCTGCTGCCTCCATTCCCAGGCTGTGCAGGGGAGCCAGCAGGATGCAGTACACCGAACTGTGGATAGGCAGCAGTCAGCAGCTAAGCTTGATAGTAGGGTAGGGTCCAGTTTTGACCCGGACAGCCTGGTTTTCAGACGGGCTGCCTAGGTCAAAGCTCCCTGCCTGGTTTTCCAAACAGGAAAACAGGGCAGGACTGCCTGAAACTGATCCGGTTTCCGGCTGTGATATTTCCAAAGGACTACCTTTGTTGGCATAGATTTCTAGTATTGTTGTATGGCCTTGTAAGATCATTCAGCAGGTATTACAGCTGGTATTTATTTTTGGAGTATTCTATTATCCCAGACAAGCCACCAGGGAGATGTCAGATCATCATAGCTAGCAGAATAGTGGTACATATAGTACAGTCATAGTCAAATTTTTGTGGGGGTATCACCAGGTCATTTTGCTAAGTGAATAGGAGGCATAATAAGTTCTGAGCAAAATTTAATTGACTGCAATGTTTTTAACAATCACATACCAGTTACAATGTGTGCTATACATAGCAATGGAAATGACCTCAAAGTAACATCATGAAGTTTACACTCTGGTTTAGCATATGAAGTTACCATCCATGCATCCAAATATAGAGGGATGAGACGCCACTTTGTTCACTACTATTTTTGTCCAGGCAGACCTGTCACTGCTTTAGAGCAATACCTCCACTTGGGGCACAATGTATCATGCCTGCCCTCTACAATTATATGTAGCTTACCTTGCCATGTTTAAAACCTATAGCTGTTCTGCTGTGTATCCACATTGTAATGCACATGTGATCATTTGAGAGGTTTAAAGCCATTGCTTTAGGAATGTAAATACCGGGGGGAATGGGGGGAATAATTAATGTTTTGGGGGTTTTTTAGTGAGCTGTAAAAGAAAATTCTTCAGCATGACATTTATTGTTTAAATACAATTATTTAACACTGAATTCAACTTACCCTTCATAGCAACAGTGGGAGAAAAAGAAAAATGATTTTAGGACCATCACACAAAGGCAATGTACAGTATACAAAAAAATGCAAATATCTCCTTATTCAAAGCACCATGAGATAAAGGTGAAACAATATTTTTCCTGTGCAAACAAATCTCACTACTTAATTAAAAAAAGGGGGAACCTGCACCATAAAACTGCAGGTGCAGAAAAATTCTGGGAGTCATGGGACCCTTACACCCAGACTTGGCCTTTCCAGGAGATGTATTGCTTCACACACACAAACACATGAAAAGTGTGGTTCTTGAAAAAAAAAACATACATCATACAACTTATCCTATAACCTTTTAACTGTCACTGGGGCCCCACATTGATACTAGTCACCAGGCTACTGACCTCACTAATGCTCTGTATCTGGGCTTTGAGGTGACCTTGCCTTCTGACACACATGCTACTAAAGAACTTACTTCAACAACCTAGGCCTCACACTACTACACACTGACAGGGTCACCTTTCCACGTTCCACCCTTCAGAGGGCCTTCACTACCTTCTGCTCTGGATACACACTCATACCCTGCTTACTAAAGTGCCAACCTTAGCCTTTGATATTACTATGGGAGTCAGATTGCCTGTACCAATAACAAAAAACACAAACAAAAAAACACAAAGCAGAAAAAACACAATTATAAGAACAAGAAGAAGAAGAATGTAAGAATAACACAACAAGAACATAAGAACACCTACAGCATCTGACATCCCACATAGTCCAACATGTCCCACCCAGAAAACCTCACCAAGAAAACTTACTTTGTATAGGTTGGTTCCTTGTGCGTGATCATTAGGAGGCCTTCACTTCTGTATGCACAATACATCATTAAACATATGAAAATTATGCTTATAAAACTACAGTATTTCTCCCCACCAACAGCATGGGTTCACTGTATTGCCAGACCACCACATACAGTAAAATGACATTTGCTGAAAAAATACACACAAACCATTCCTTTACTAGTACTACTCATCAATCCAGGCTCTTCCTATATGTAGATGGTCCTTCAGTTGGGCACATTTCCACAGCCTAACACTGCTGCCCAGGGGCATTCCTTAGGGCCGCCATGCAGTTTAGACGCCCCACTGGGGGGGTTTACCTTTAGATAAACTTTTAGTATGCTGTAGAGTAGGGTCCCCAACCTTATTTACCCATGAGCCACATTCAAATGAAAAAAGAGTTGGGGAGTGTGGTGTGCATGCAAATGGCCTGTAGATGTCACTGTGCTCATACTTATACTGTGCATACTTCCTGGTAGCTTAAAAGTGAAAGTTACTTTTGTGTAATGCCTGCATGACTCTGCTAATAAAGCAGTTTTACTCTACTCATCCTTGGCTACCCAAAACATAACAAATGACGACAAGGATGGCTCTTCTACCTCTGCAGCAGGCTGCACCTTTTCTTCCAAACCCTGGTGAGACTACCATACCTTTTACTGCTTGGATCTGTTTGTTTGAAAATTACATTATTGCTGCTGACCAATGGGGAGATTTCTGCTGTTAGAAAGCGTGCTTTACTTATTCACTGCCTGGGAGCAGACGGACAGCGTATATTCTATACATTACCATTATCTGATGAGACTTATGAAACTGCACTTACTGCTATAAAGAACTTTTTTGTGCCAAGAGTAAATGTGTAAATTGCTGAAAGATATAAATTACGCCAACGTGGACAGCGTAATGGCAAATCCACAGAACAGTTTGTAGCAGCTTTGACAGAGCTGGTTATTACCTGCGAGTTTGGCAATCTAACAGATGAAATGCTAAGAGACCAAATAGTGGAAAAAACAAACTCAACTCACATTAGAGAGAGACTGCTCCTAGAGCAGGATTTAACCCTTGCAAAGGCTATTACAGTTTCTAGCCAAATTGAAACAGCAGTGGCAGAGGCTAAAACTCTCAGTCAGGGAACTGCTGGGAATGTACAGACTGTGAATTCAGCACTGTGGCTTAATAATGCACAGTCACAGGCAAAATACAGTGCTAAGGAAAGGGATTCACCTACACTGCAAAACCGTGCAGAAAATACAAATAGAAAATACTGCTTTCGCTGTGGCTCAACACAACACACTGCAAATTATGTTACATGTCCTGCAAAAGCTAAACGGTGCCGCAACTGCACAAAAGTAGGACATTTTGCTAAGATCTGCCGTAATTTTGCTAAAGATGTTCATGAAGTCACTACTACAAATGTTGCAGTATTAAGTGTGGATAAAGCTGGTACATTTATTCCAGACAAGTTTATATGCACTGTCAGTGTCAGTACTGCTTCTGCTGACAAAGGACACTCCATTAACCTGATGCTTGATACAGGTTCAGCTGTTTCTATACTACCAAAGGATATTTTCTTGAAATACTTTGCAAAAGATCTGCTTGTTGCACTTGCCCTGAAACTGGTCAGTTACTTAAAGGATCCAATCCCTGTGCTTGGTTGCTTGCCAGTGACTGTACAATTTGAATCAAATACTGCAAAATGTGACTTTTACATTGTGAATAAGGGTACTGCTATACTTGGAAGGGATCTCTTTGCTGCATTAAACCTACAATTAGTTGATGGTCTCATTACTACAGCACCAGTGCCTGCCACACAGCCAGTGTCTAAAATTTTACCACAAAGCAACACTTCACTGGGCTGTGCAAAGAACTTTGTACACAAAGTTAAGTTGAGACCAGATGTAAAACCAGTACCATTCCCTGAATCAGCATGGGAAAAACTTGCTATTGATATTGTCGTCCTTTTACAGATGCTCCTATAGACTGCAGATTTGCTATTATTTGTTTCTCATATAACATCAGCTACAGTAATAACATTTCTGTCCATAGTCTTTAGTAGAGAAGGTAATCCAAAGGAGTTAATATCAGAGAATGGACCACAATTTGTCTCATATGAGTTTGAATTCTTTCTGAGAGAGATATTGTGCATAGGAAATCTTCAGTGTATTACCCACAAGCAAATGGAGAAATCAAGCGATTCAACAGAAGTCTGAAAGAAGCACTACAGACAGCATTTCTAACTGGGAAATCTTGGAAAGTATTTGCAACAGAGTTCCTACATAACTACAGAGCAACATGCCATGCAACAATCAAATCATCTCCTGCTGAATTATTACATGGCAGACAGATGCGCACTAAGTTACATGTTGCAGAAATCAAAGTTCCACAAAACACTGTGCCTACAAAATCATCTACTGCTGACATTGTGAAACGTCACCAAGCCAAATGCAAGGCTTATACTGACAGAAAACATGGTACAAGAGAAGTTCACTTTCAGCCTGGATCTTTAGTCAGAATTAAGAAACCAGGAATACTGAAACAAGGGCAATCTAAATTTACTACACCACTTGAAGTAAGACGCCAGCGAGGACCATACACATATGAACTGTCTGATAGACGCATATGGAATGCAAGTCGTCTTGCTCCAGTTAGATATGACTTTCGAGAAGCTTCATTTGATGAAGGACATTTCCTACTCCTGATGTCAACTGCAATAGGCCTGAAGAAAGTGAACCTATAAGGTGTTCTGAGAGAATCAGAAAACTACCTGCATGGACTCAGGACTATATGATGTGAATAATGTATATTATTGCTTTAAGATGCATTGTTGTTGTTTAATACCCAAATACTTTCCTATTATAGGGGGAATATGTGATGTTTATGCAAATGGCCTGTAGATGTCACTGTGCTCATACTTACTGTGTATACTTCCTGGTACCTTAAAAGCGAAAGTTACTGTTGTGTAATGCCTGCATGACTCTGCTAATAAAGCACACTCTACTCATCCTCAGCTTCCCAAAACATAACAAGCAGCCTCTCTTTTTGGGTTACTTACAGTATAATGCTCTGCTGTAGGACTGTCCTGATGCCTAGCAGGGAACATGAATTGAACCCCTGGGGCTTACTGCTGCAGGAGGGAGGGGGTCTTACATGCATGCCTTACAGTACATATAAGTGATTTATAAAACTAAGCACAACCTGTATTTATTACTAATAGGAAGGGGTGATTCAGGGGCTACTGCCGCCCCCCCCCCCCCTCTCCCTCTCCATGCTTAAAAATTAGCATCGGAGTGGTTCAAAAGAGGGCAGCATCACTAGTGATATGAGCGCAATAGTACTCTCTGCACAAGCAGAGACTAATTTAAAACCCAGAAATGTGGCTCTTAAAGGAGAAGGAAAGGCTGGAGACACTTGGGGGTGCCAAACGTTAGGCACCCCCAAGTGATTGTAGCGACTTACCAAAAACCCAGGGCCGGTGCTCCTATCAGGAGAAATCTGCACCGGCCCTGGGTTATAGGAGCGAGCACCACGGAGATATCTACTTCCGTCTTCGCGCAGCTGCACATGCGCATTAGAACTAAAAGCCGAACTTTAACTTTAAAGTCGGCTTTTTCGTTCAAATGCGCATGCTTCAGTCCGGGGAAATGCGGAGCTGCGCGAAGACGGAAGTAGATATCTCCGTGGTGCTCGCTCCTATAACCCAGGGCCGGTGCAGATTTCTCCTGATAGGAGCACCGGCCCTGGGTTTTTGGTAAGTCGCTACAATCACTTGGGGGTGCCTAACGTTTGGCACCCCCAAGAGTCTCCAGCCTTTCCTTCTCCTTTAAAACTACAAAACGTCGTTTTTTTGCCTCCCCTTGTAACTGCCAGTTTGCTGCTGTCTGAGGCAAGGTTCTCACATTGCCTCATGGCAGGAGCGGCCCTGTTAATAGGAGGCTTATAAAAAACTTTTCAGTATGTTATAGAAAAGCCAATTGAATTGAAAATAAACTTTTCAATTGGTTTTCATTATTTAATTTTTATAGTTTTTCAATTGTTCGCTTTCTTCTTCTGACTCTTTCCAGCTTTTAAATTGGGGGGTCACTGGTCCAATCTAAAAAAACAATTGCTACTTTTGTTTACTCATTTTTCTATCCAGGTCTCTCCTATTCATATTCCAGCCTCTCATCCAAATCACTGTATGGTTGCTAGGGTAATTTGCACCCTAGCACCAGGTCGTGAAATTGCAAACTGGAGAGCTGCTGAATAAAAAGCTAAATAACTCAAAAACCACAAATAATAACAAATGAAATCCAATTGCAAATGGTCCCAGAATATCACTCTCTATATCATACTAAAAGTTAACATAAAGGCGAACAACCCTTTTAAAGGAGGACCAAACCCTTTATATTAAAATCCCCTACCCCACTACCCTACATAGACCCCCTCCCTTTCCCCCCCCAGCCTAGGTATTACCCTCGGTAAATGCCCCTAACTCTTTACTTACCCCTCTTTGCAGATTTAAGGCATCATTCACAGGCTCCATCTTCTTCTCTCCGTTAATCTTCGTGAAGAAATCACTGTACCGGCGCATGCGCAGTTGGATCGATCTGCTGGTTTTTGAAACTGTATATGCGCCGAAAGTGACGGATATTGCCAAAGTGCCGGAAGGAGACCCGAAGAATAACGAAGAGAAGAAGATGGCGACTGTGAACTCCAATACCCTGAATCTACAACAAGGGGTAAGTAAAGAGTTAGGGGCATTTACCGAGAGTAACGCCTAGGCTGGGGGGGGGGAGCAGATAGTGGGGTCTCTGTAGAGTAGGGGGTAGGGGATTTTCATTTTAATGGTTTGGTTCTACTTTAAGTGCGACGGACACTGACCTCTTGTAGCCATAGAAATCCTGTTCCACAGGCAGAAAGTGTCTTTTCTTACTTTCACTGCTCAAATGGTAGGTTGAATGGTTCATTGCACAGTCAATAGAGGGAGAGGAATCTCATAACCATAGAGACATCATCAATACCAGAGTCACATTTCCATGCAATGTTAAAGAGGAGGCTCTTGATACATCACTGGTATCATTCATGAACATGGTGGGCAGAGACAGGGAGCCAGCAGTACATATAGGTTGCCTATGTACAGTTGTTACAATTTTAACTTAGAGGTCCAAGTGCTTTTTATAATCAGAATTTTCCTGAAAGCAGGTCCGGACTGAGAATTAAAGAGCATATGAGCTATTGTGGGAATAGGGGCCCTGGCTGGAGGGAGGTTGACTACTGCTACCTCTTTCAATGGTGCATGCAGTCGGGACTGAGTGCAGAGAATAGCAGAGAAAAGGACGGGCAAATAATGTTTTCTATCGCAATTACATGTTCCAAATTCCAATAACTCCAAAGAGATTGAAAGTGTACATTGGAAAGCTGCTCAAAATTAGATTTGCTTTTATTATGAATGATATTACAACTTACGACCCCTGAGACAACAAGGAATTCCAACAGCTGTATGTGAAACAAGTGTGCATCCAAGGAGGGTTACAAGCAAGAAAAGTACTGTATTCACATAGCTATATCCACACAGTATAGCTTATATGTCACCATTAGCACCCGCAAGGTGTATCCCAGGCACCCGGGGGTCTGATAAAAGGCAAGTTTTCTTGAAAATTTATTTGCATGACAATTGCATGTTTACCATTCACACAAGCAAATACACTGCAGTGTGTGTGTGTCACAGTGATGGGGACTTTAGATTGTTAGCTTCACTGGGGCAGGGACTGATGTGAATAATGACTAGGGATGTAACGAATTCAGGATTCGGCCTTTTTCTGCAGCATTCAGATTCAGCCAAATCCTTCTGCCCGGCCAAGCCGAATCCTATTAGGGGTGGGAGGACAATTGTGTGACTTCTCTTCACAAAACAAGGAAGTAAACATTTTTCCCCCTTCCAACCTCTAATTTGCATATGCAAATTAGGATTCGGATTCGGGCGAATCTTTGGCAAAGTTTTCGGGGGTTCGGCCGAATCCAAAATAGTGGATTCGGTGCATCCCTAATAATGACTACAGAATATTTGGGCACTGGAAAACGAAAGGATAAATAATCATACACCGTATTCTCCTTTATGGTGTAAATACAGTAAAAGATAGATGAACTTGGGAAAGTGGATTCTCTCTCCCACATTCTCCCCCCTTCATCCTCTTCCTGCTGACTAGTGCAGCCTCCCCCTTCTCTCCCATACAAAGCAAAGCTCCAACAAAGCAGGCTCTTAGCTCTGCACTTATTGTTACTTGGTCTCTGCTCAGGGAGACCAACATTGAACTTGAAAGGGACAGGCAGAGTGTGTGTGATCTGGAAGGAAAAACAGAGAATCAGGAGCTTCTTACCATGTATTCCATGTTGGAGGCTGGAGGATACACTTCCCCTCTCAGTTTATTGTGCAGATCCAGTATAACTTTCATGTCACTCTCCGTTATGGCTCTCTTCCCCCTGTGCTTGGCCGTCCACCACTCACCATCTTCATCCATGTATTTTTCCAGGAGATCTTCCAGCTGCGTGGCATTGGGAATAACCAATGTGACGACGGACTGAACTAGGAGTAGCGAGACAGTCGCTCTGAGACAGTTCTGGGCTGCAAACTGCATTGTACCGATTCTCTTTGGGGGGTTTAACACCAACTGGGTCCCGGGGATCTTCTCTTTCTATGCAAGGGAAGAAGTTGGGAGATGAGTGCACTGCTGGAAATGTTATACTGTAGGCAGTGGCGTAACTATATGTCACTGGGCCCCACAGCAGATTCAATTTAGGGCCCCAAAATATTGATAAGGTGGCCTGTTCTACCCAGACATATTAAAATTGGCTATTAATTAGGGCCTCACTGGGCCCCCCTGCAAGCGCAGGGTCTGCTTCCTCTATAGTTACGCCCCTGACTGTAGGCAAGGGATATAAATGAGGAAAGGCAGTAGCACTTAGATTATCAGCTGCAGCCAGGGGCATAACTACAGAGGAAGCAGACCCTGCAGGGGGGGGCAGGAGGTATAGGGGGCACCATCAGGCTCAAACTAATGAGCAATTTCAACATGTATTTGTAAAAAAGGACAAACTATGGATTTGTTGGGGCCCTAAAATGAATTTTCTGTGGGGCCCAGTAACATCTAGTTATTCTACTGGCTACAGCTACAACAGCCTCAGGGTAAGCTCAATTACACATAGGTGGGGGGCAAGTAATGGGGAGATCCTAAGAGAAAGAAGAAGGGAAGGAAGGAAGGAAGGAAGAAAGAAAGAAAGAAAGAAAGAAAGAAAGAAAGAAAGAAAGAAAGAAAGAAAGAAAGAAAGAAAGAAAGAAAGAAAGAAAGAAAGAAAGAAAGAAAGAAAGGAAGGTTGCAATGGTATAGTTCAATCAGTCAAACTGGGACTGACCTGGTATTACAATGCAATGTCATTTAAAAAGAGCACCAATCTAAAATGCCCTCTATAATGTGGACTAGATCACAACACATGGGGTACAATGGCCAAAGTGTAACAGAAGGATAAGGTCAGGGTGTCTGTAAAACAAGGAGGTCTCCTGCAATAGAGAGAAAGTGTAACTTACTGTTGCTAATGTGCCGGTGCTAATTGTGTACGACTGTCGCCGGGTACAGCTGCTGCTGCTCAGTCGGCTTCTCCTCGCTGTTGTGCCGGGCAGTGTTGTGCGAGCGGCTGCAGAAGTGCCTGTCACTCAGTACCGGTGCGGAGCTCACTAGATTTGTATCAGCAAAAAGCCTCGGAGGAGGAGCTTGGTTGGTTCTCACAGTCTAAAGCTGTTCCTGAGCGAGGGGAGCTGTCAGGAGCTGCGAGTCGCTGGTGAGCGCGATGCTTTTCCTGGGCAGACACAGCAATTAGCGCTGAGCATTATTATCCGCGTGTGTGAGCCACAAGCACAGCCGTGTCACTGAATTCGTTTATGTGCCACATTTACAGACTGGAAGTAGTTTCGGTACAATACGATAATGTTTCCCAAAGTATAATTATATATATATATATATATGGCTTCAGTCTTCTCCACTTCTTTCCCAGGGATCACGTTCCTCTCTGACTTGTATTCGTTTGAGACTGGTGTCTGCTGCCCCCCTGCATTCCTTACAGCAAGCTTTCTCTAACTGTCAGGCAGCCTGCACTGCAATTGTCTGTTGCCTCAGTCACAATGCCAGACTGCCAGAGCAGCTTTTATTTTGGATGTGCAAGAAATTGTTCCTTCCAAGACTTTCTCAGAAGCTCGTGTCTGGCAGATTTGCATTGCCCAGGTTCCACATATCTATGTTTCTTGATGAGCAGTGGAGCCCACAGCAATACACATGCATTTTTATCAAGAACCCTAATGGCAGAGTAGGAGAAAAGGCGTCATTGGGGGTCATTTATAAAGTTCGGGCAAATGGTTGTATTGCCCTATGCCCATGTTTTTTCCTGAACGCTAATATATTGCACTGCTCTGCCCGTCTTTCCGTTTCTGCGAATTCACATTGTGAATAAATTTTCCCAAATGGCTCGCAAATGAGACGGGTTTTTGAGTGCACTGAATAGCGTTGACAGTAACTTAAATTCCACCAAAGGTTGTGGCGTAATTCGAACGCAGAGGGTGCACATAAATAATCGCAATTTGCCATATTTAAAAAGCTCTTATAGACATTGGCATTGTGAAAAAAAATTCGCAATTCTGTTTGCACCACACTTATTCAGCTTTATAAATGTAACCATGCGCAGGGCAAATATATTCACTGTGCGAACCAATTTGCCCTGCGCGAAGTTTATAAATGAGCCCCCCGCATGTCTGCAGTGAGCAATGTGCCATTTTGAGCGCAGGCATTTTTCCCAAATAATTCCAACATCATTGTCAAGAGCATATTCAGATGTTGCCCTCAGCACTGGACCTGTCAGAACCTCTGCATTAGAGGAAGTGATGTCATGGTGCAACGTACATGCGTGTGATGTGACTTCCATAGCGCTCTGATCAATGGATAAAACCCCTAAGTTTAGCTTCTCAACAGCTGCTCAGAGCCCACTGAGCATGTGAGTGTCACAGACACTGTCCAAGATGGTGACCCCCTGTGACAAGTTTGAAGTCCTGGATCATTGCTGCTATTGACAAGCTGAAACTTTAGGCTGGTGCAATACGTTGAGTAAATAAAATAGGCCATTTTTAGCCATATTCATTTTTAGAGTTTAGTTCTCCTCTAAAACTGAGCGTTGCACTGCAAGTTTTCCAATTATGGGTGATATCATTTCGGGTGTTCCACATTCTTAATACACAGGGAACCTGGGCACTACCACCTGGTCCACCGGCAGAGGCAATTCTAGATTCCTCTGCATCAATAGGTACAACTACACTTGGTTATGCCAACAAGGCTGTAAAAGTCTGTTTAATATTGAATATGTGACATACCTATAAGGCTCCAATGTAGTCCTAACACTTGAATTCACAATGTGCTTCCCATTCATGGAACTCATACATTACAAAGAGGTAATTAGCATATTTATAAAAATATATATATATATATATATATATATATATATATATATATATATATATATATATATATATCTTCCAGATGAGTATCCACACTCCAAAATCAATCTTTATAAAGGCAGGAGTGCACGGTAAATCTTGTATACACCAATGTTTCATAGACCAGCACTCCCTTTAATGTAAAACAAATAATCTTTTATTGCATCTTTATCCAACGTTTCGGTATATATATATATATATATAGTGAAAAAGGATTGCGGCACTCACAGGGTTTTGGTGAAAAAACAAAAAATGTTTTATTATTAAGCCTCAACGTTTCGATCCCCCACAGGGATCTTCGTCAGGAGCAAAAACAAACTCCTGACGAAGATCCCTGTGGGGGATCGAAACGTTGAGGCTTAATAATAAAACATTTTTTGTTTTTTCACTAAAACCCTGTGAGTGCCGCAATCCTTTTTCACTGCTTATTTCCCATGCTGGCACCCAGGTATTAATTTTGTCTACGGAGTGCACCATTCCTTTGGTTATATATATATATATATATATATATATATATATATATATATAAAACAAAGCTGGTAGATTTATTTCAACGTTTCGGCTTACAAACTGAAGCCGTCATCAGTTTGTAAGCCGAAACGTTGAAATAAATCTACCAGCTTTTTTTCACTTATCAAGACCTATGTGTGCGGAAGTTTTTTTTGTTTTATAGATATGAATTTTTGTCCAGCACCTAGGCATTAACATGGCTATCTGAGTGCACCTATCTAGCTTTATGTCTATATATATATATATATATATATATATATACATATTTTTAAGCCGGACTAGCTACTAAAACGACTTTACAACGCTCTGGACCTGGCATGACCCATGGACAACCTAGTAGAAAGTAGTTGGTACAAGACTTCAGATCTTTGCGTAGTGCAGGTTCCTCCAATGTCCACTTCCCATTGGTACATACACAACAGCCAAAATGGAAGAGCACCATCTTATCGTATGTAGAATAAAAATGGCTTTCTTGAAAAAAAAAATATTTTTAGGACATTTTCCCAGGTAGCAAAGAATTTCTGCAGCGAAAACTGGTGTCAAATGCACCAGCCACCGTGAGTGTGCAAGAAATGGAAAAGTAAAAAAGTCATGTGCAGGCTAAATGTAATACTTACACATTCCAAGGGCAGTCAGGGAATGGGTCAGGCAGCTGGAAGACATTTAGCAAAATCTGGAGGGCTCCCATGGGCGATCTGTGGCAGTGGGGTGAGGATGGACACATTTAAATGACCCAAGCTATAAACATTTTGCACACATGGTCGGCTGCTTCTCTCTAATAATGTTACAGGACTGAAAATCCATCACTTCCACTCTCTTAGGTAGTAACATTTATGCTACTTTTTATCCACACTAAAAATGTACAACTAAACTCTGTGGCACTTAGAGGGTTAAACATTGCAGCTAATATCGACAGCCCTACTATAACTCTCTCCTCCAAATGAGGCCTCCCACATCCTCATATCAGTTGATAGACTTCATAGCTGAGGGTCTAATGGAATTGCTGCAGCCATGGAGTTTGTTAAAAACAAAAAAAAAAAACAGACTTTTGCTCCACTTAGGGCAGCTAGCAGTTCATCCCTGTCATGCTTTATTTATGTAAGGACAGCAAGTTCCACAGCACAGCTGGAGAGGGGATTGAACCTGACTCAGCTCCAGCAGGGACACTTTGGGCAATATCATATGTGCCTTTTACAGGTCTCCAAAAGTCAGCTAAGAAGTAACTCCTCTAACAAAATGTTTTGTTCCCCCAGATTGGTGGCAGATGCTAAGCACCACTGAAGAGACTGTATTCTTACTCATCGTGAACTGAAAACATTTTGTCCAGAAGTCACAATGCAGTGACTAAAAGCCATTTTGTTCCCCGTGATTTAAAAGAAAATATGAAGTGGAGGGAAATATTTAAGAACCAAATGTCTCTGCAAGCGACCCTGATACTTGTCATTATGGAATTTATTAAGAACAAAAAGTCCTTCCGATATCACACAGCGCACTCCCATAGTCACTTAAAGGGGTTGTTCACCTTAACTTTTAGTTTGATGTACAGAGTGATACTCTGAGACAATTTGCAATTGGCTTTCATTTTTTATTATTTGTGTTTTTTGCGTTAATTAGCTTTTTATTCAGCAGCTCTCTAGTTTGTAATTTCAGCAATCGGGTTGCTAATCCGAATTACCTTAGCAACCATGCATTGATTTGAATAAGAGACGGCAATATGAATAGGAGAGGCCTGAATAGAAAGATGAGTAATTAAAAAGCCCCAATGACAAAAAAAAATTGTAGCATCAGAAAACATTTGTTTTTAGATGGGGTCAGTGTAGGGTTGCCACTTGCCCAGTATTTAAAAAAAAACGTAAAAACGTTGGTTGATCCCAATGTTATTTAATAAGGGAAAAAAGATCAATATATAGGAAAGCCGGTAGTTTCTTCCAGAAAAGGTGGCAACCCTAGGTCAGTGACCCCCATTTGAAAGCTGGAAAGAGTCAGAAGAAAAAGGCAAATCATTAAAAAAAAAACTATAAAAAAAGAAATAATGAAGACCAATTGAAAAGTTGCTTTGAATTGGTCATTCTAAAACATACTAAGGGGCAGATTTACATAGGGTCGAATATCGAGGGTTAATTAACCCTCGATATTTGACTGCCGAAGTTAAATCCTTCGACTTTGAATATCGAAGTCGAAGGATTTATGCAATTCATTCGATCGAACAATTGATTAAATCCTGCGAAACGTTCGATTCTAAGGATTTTAATCCATCGATCCAACGATTTTTCTTCGACCAAAAAAGCTTACAAAGCCTATGGGGACCTTCCACCATAGGCTAACATTGAGGTTTGGTAGGTTTTAGATGGTTGAAGTAGGGGGTCGAAATTTTTTTTAAAGAGACAGTACTTCAACTATCGAATGGTCGAATAGTCAACCGATTTTTAGTTCGAATTGTTCGATTCGAAGTCGTAGTCGAAGGTTGAAGTAGCCAATTCGATGATCAAAGTAGCCAAAAAAAAACATTCAAAGTTTTTTTCATTCTATTCCTTCACTCGAACTAAGTAAATGTGCCCCTATAAGTTAACTTAAAGGTGAACTACCCCTTTAATACAGGAAAGGGGAACATGTATGAGTTCCTTACATGAAGTTGCTGTTATGTACCTGTTAAACTATTTGTTTAAAGGAACACTAACACCAAAAAATAAAATTGTGTAAAGTAATTAAAATATAATGCACTGCTGCCCTGCACTGGTAAAAGTTTGGTGTTTGCTTCCAAAAGACTACTATAGTTGATCTAAACAAGCTGTGTGTCGTGATCGGGGCAGCCATTCAAATTGGAAAGAAGGCTCAGGTTACATAGTAGATAACAGAACAGCTCTGTAGAATAGAATAGGTGTTTTACTAGGATTATATGTTATCTGCTACTTAACCTGTGTCTAATCTCATTTTTCCCTGCTTGAATGGCTGCCCCCGTAGATATGTAAGTTCTCTGGAGTTCCACACTGGTAAGCAGTGAATGACAGGTACTTATATATCCCCTATATAAGATTAGATGCAGAGAACTATACAGCGCAGCAGTTTCCAGACTGAAACACTTAGGCACCATTAGCTCAGCTTCAATTCTCTATATTTAACAGCATTAGATAATGTGCAGTTCTTCTCCACTGCTGCAAGGAATTGCCTGGTTTTACCATTGTGTTTAAACGGGTAGTTCACCTTAAATGCATATATTAGTATGTCATAGAATGGCTATTTCTCTTTTAAGAAATATCAATTTTTTTTCTTTTTTATAGTTTTTGAATTCATTGCCTTCTTCTTTTGACTCTTTCCAGCTTTCAAATGGGGGTCACTGACCCCATCTTAATAATAAATGCTCTGTAAGGCTACACATTGTACAGGTTAGGGTAGGAAAAACAATTAGCCTTTTAAAACTCCTTCTTGGTAATCTTAGAGCTTTGTCCTTGAGCTGAAACTGGAGCCACTTCTGCCGGGTATTAACTGGGTGAACAGATGTATAAAGTGAATCTCATCAATGAAAGTACCATCACGTCAATGATATTGGACAGTAGAGCCTTGTTGCTCTACAACAGGGGGCATTACATATAAAAGGGGAATAACCACTGATATATTGTTAAAATCATTTATCAAACACAATCAGGCCTTTGTCTTGATTTTCCCAAGAGCAGAAAAGTAGAGATTTCTGTATATTCATCACATGTCATCTCTCCTGGCCTCATTCTGCTCTGATTCTTGAGCACATCAAACCATCAAAAAATGACAGTTAAAATAAATTTCATATACCCATATACAAATATGTATAAAAGTATATATTTTCCCCTAAGTTTTATAGGCGCTACTAACAGTATCATAAACAGCAGAACATTGTGGAACACTGTGAATTTTATCCATATGTAAAGCAGAAGATATCCAGCTCTTAAACGCAGAACTTTTACTACAAACCGCAGTCATTCATCCTGTTATTTACATGTCATTAGCAATTAGTCACTAGTTAGAACTGGAAGTACTATGGCATTTCAGACATAATTCTCGTGATTCTCGTGCCTTTTGATTTTTTAGTTTATTTGTGCCCCGGAGGAAGACCCTTAAGGTCGAAACGCGTTGGGCTCATCTTCTTATATTTAATATATAATTTTTGGAATAACTTTTCGGTTTCTTCTTTTTTTTTAAAATAAATTCACTTGTTTTTTGAAATTGGGTGTGCAACCCATTAGTTGCTAATGTTTGGAATCTTATCTGGAGACCCTCATGGGGAGTGCCCTATGGATTAGCACCCCGCATTTTGATTTAAGGGAGTGTGCCTTCTCCTTCTACTTTTTATAATTCTCGTGAGACACATGGTCGTAATTTAACTCTCCAACTCAAACTGTACAACTGTAAGACTTTTGAACTGATTTATCACAGGTATGAATGTTTTGATAAAAAAAAGAAGAATTTAGGCTTCATGTTTAATTTGAAAAGGACTTTTATTATACAACGTTTTACGTTTGGGTGACAGGTCCCCTTTAAGGTGAGAAGATCCGAATTATGGAAAGATCCATTATCTGGAAAACCCCAGGTCCCTCATATTAATCAAAACAGCTCCCATACCTGTATTACATTTCTTAAACATTGCATTTGTTAAACACTACTTTTGTGACACTACTGTCCATAGCCTACTTTATACATAACTAGTTTAACAAAGGGCTAAAGATCCAAAACTCAATTAAATGGAACATCCTATTGCAGGTAAAGGACCCACAAAAATTTGATTTTCTGCATAAGGGATCTTTTTGTAATTTGGATCTCCATACCTTAAATCTACTAAAAAATCATGTAAATATTAATTCAACCCAATTGATTGTTTAGCCTCCAATAAAGGATAATTATTTAATAATTAGTTAGGATCAAGTACAAAATACTTTTTTTATTATTAAAGAGAAAAGGGAAATCAATTTTATTGATTTATTTGATTAAAATGGACTATATTGGATATGACCTAAATTCGCAGCTTTCTAGAGACCAGGTTACCAGATAACAGATCCCCTAATTGTACTATGATTAATATTAAAACTTTATATCATAAATATCAAAAAATGACCTTATTGGACAACTTGTTAATGTTAATAGAAGCAATGGATTATCTCAGCTATCAAGACAGGTTTTCCAAGTTCTCATTTGGAAAAGAATTGAGTTAGGAAGGATAGGGTTACTGTAAATGAGTACATGTAAGGGAATGTGATGCTGATTTCTGGTTCCTTTTTCATTAAGAAACCTTTCTCTTGAAAGGAGGTCAACACTTTAAGATTTGGGGGTTTTATCTTATGTTGCGGAAAGTGTTTTTGGACAAACTACACTTCGACCTTCGACTACGACTTCGACTTCGAATCGAACGATTTGAACTAAAAATCGTTCGACTATTCGACCATTCAATAGTCGAAGTACTGTCTCTTTAAAGAAAACTTTGACTACCTACTTCGCCACCTAAAACCTACCGAGCACCAATGTTAGCCTATTGGGGAAGGTCCCCATAAGCTTTCCTTGCTTTTTTTGATCGAAGGAAAATCGTTCGATCGATGTATTAAAATCCTTCGAATCGTTCGATTTGAAGAATTAAATCGTTCGATCGAACGTTTTTTCCTTCGATCGAACGATCGAACGAAATGCGGTAAATCCTTCAACTTCGATATTCGAAGTCGAAGGATTTTACTTTGAGGTTCGAATATCGAGGGTTAATTAACCCTTGATATTTGACCAATAGTAAATGTGCCCCTTGAAGTAGTTGGGATCAGGTTTCCACAAAAACCTGGAAAACATACGTAACTGATGAAGAAGGTGGTTTCACAAAAGAACTTAGTGAAAGAAAGAAATACTGCAATTGCATCTCAACTGTCAGTACAATGAGTTACTGGAAGCCTGAGTCTAGTCCAGGAAATCATTATTTATGCCCTTACAGGACCTTCTTTCCTGTCACAGAATGGGAAGGGCAGGAACCCTCTACAATGGAGACAGGTGATTATTGCCTCTTTTAAAATCAAATGTATCTAAAATGAACTTTGTTGACTTAAATGATAAGTCACAGTCACTTGGGGGTGTCAAATGTTAGGCACCCCCGGTGATTTCCGGTTGGTAAGGCTGCAGGAAGCTTCAAATTTTTTCCACCAGGCTAGCCAATCCTCTCGAGACTATACCAAGAGGGGAAAAAACAAGAAGTAAAGATTTTCTTTCATTTTTCCATCTTCTATTGATTCTTTATTATCAACCAGGCTTGGGAAGACTTAGCCTCAACTAGCCTTAAAGGAACAATAACACCAAAAATGAAAATGTCCTAAAGTTATAAAAATATAATGTACTTTTGTACTGCACTGGTAAAACTGGTGAGCCTGCTTCAGAAACTCTACTTTAGTTGAAATTGATAACAAGCTACTGTGTAGCCATGGGGGCAGCCATTTAAGCTGGAAAAAGGAGAACAGGCACAGGATACACAGCAAATAACAGATAAGCTCTGTAGCATCCAATGGGATTCTTCAGAAATTATCTGTTATCTACTGTGTATCCTGGGGCCGGAAAACAGCAGGGGGCGGGGCAAATTATGTCGGGGCGGGGGCAGGACCAGTGATGTCAAGGACGGGGCCAGTGATATCGGGGCGGTGATGTAATTGGCTGATCGCTATGTCATTATTTTCAATGTGCTGTCCAGATTTCCTAATTTGGAAATCCAGACAGGAAGGTTTCACCCAGACAGCCCTTTCAAATACTGTTTGGGTGAAATCCAGAAACGTGACAACCCTAGTGTATCCTGTGCTTGATTGGCTGCCCCCATGGCTACACAGAAGCTTGTTTATATAAACTATAGTAGCAAAACACTTGTTTTACCAGTGCAGGGCATCACTACATTATACGGTCATTCCTTTAAAACACTTTCGTTTTTTGTTGTTACTGTTCCTTTAATGAAAATCGGCCCATGATTGCAGTATATTACATATTACTAATGTGGATAGTGATCATGTCCATGCACACAGAGGGCACTGACCCTTTAGGGCAGATTTTCACATGGCGGCTGATGTGATTCTGCCAGTTCAGATGAAAGTCAATAGGGGGTCATTTACTATTGCAAGTGCACGTGTGTTTGTGCACATTTCCCACAGTTATTGCACATAACCCACCCTTTCATTAAAGCTATTCGCATAAAAATGCACTGTTTGCACTTCTGTATAATTGCACTCGGCGCCGCTCAGTCCTTCCTGTGGATCAGGCAGTATCTTCATGGTTCCCTCAGTGCCCTTTGTCAATAGGGTAGTGCATTTACAACTAAAGAATTTGGTGCAATGCAAGTGTAATTGCATTAAGTTTGACTCATGGGACGCAATTGTGTCAGGAGCAACACTGAAATTCTGCATTATGGAAAAAATACATGGTGCATGCATGAAATTGCACTTTCCTCACTGCACTTGCAAGCGTTAATGGCTCCAATAATGTTTTAGAGCAAATAATATCCTTTTTTTTTAAATATTGTGAATAATGTGAACACTGTATCAGAAGCCACGGAAGACTATAGAGAAAAATACAGTACATGTAGTGGGGTGAATTCTAGCATAAACCCCTACCAATTATCTGATGTTATGTGTGTCTTGGGTCCATAATGAAAGTTCAACACCTTGCAGCATCCAGGACTGACCTGTAAACCTTTTTTTTTTTGATGTAAAACCAAAAATGCAGGCAAAAAGACAGACAGGGCTACCGTACAAGAATGCATAAAAAGTAAATATAGGAAAAGAAAATCTACACTGAATAGACTTCTGTGGCATGTTTCCATATATACTTATAAAGCTTCCAAACAGTTTATAGAACGGCTATATAGCTGCCATTTATCTGCAAAACTATGTAAAAGTTTAAGCGTGCCAGATGATATTACTCAGTTGTAAAAAAAAAAAAAACACGCATAACTGAAATAACAAAAATACTGCCTTTCAGTAGGGGCCACTGTGCAGCATAGTCAGCTTTTTTTAAAGGGCCGTTTTTACATGAATTTCTTTTCTAATCGTGGACATGTATACTACTCCCACTTAGTTTGTAAAAGTGCTTTTGGCTTAGTATGATGTTTTAACCTTGCTTATAAAGCCATTTTTTATATTGTGTTATAATGGCCTTACAGCTTATTTTATTTTCCCTGATCCCACCAGGGGCTAAACTACTGGATCAGCCCGATGTCACCCACCTCAACGTGGACATGTTAGTGAAAGATCCACTTGCTTGGCAACTAGGGTTACACCGAACCCTACTTTTCCAGATATGGGCGAATTCCCAATACTTTACACAGGATTCAGCTGAATTCAAATCAATTTGTAGGATTCAGTTTAGCCAGGTTCTTGCATTTGGCCGAATCCTGCTGAAATAGGCTTAAAGGAGAACTAAATCCTTAATTAAAAAGCCCCTACCCTACATAAACCCCCCCTCCCTGCTCCCCCCAGCCTAGCTATTACCCCTGGTAAATGCCCCTAACTCTTTACTTACCTCTCGGTGCAGATTCAGGGCATTGTAGTTCACAGGCGCCATTTTCTTCACTTCGGTAATCTTCGTGTCTTCTTCCAGTGCTTCTGTCCGTGACTTTCGGGCACATGAACTTCGATGCCCTGAATCTGCACCAAGGGGTAAGTAAAGAGTTAGGGGCATTTACCAGGGGTAACAGCTAGGCTGGGAGGGGGAGCAGGGAGGGGGTCTATGTAGGGTAGGGGGGTAGGATTTTTTTTAATAAAGGGTTTAGTTTTCCTTTAACTGCCAAACCAAATCCTCGATTCGGTGCATCCCTTTTGGTAACCCCATCAAACAAATGGATCTTTGCATGAATTGGCAAAACCCAGCATACTATCTGGACCAGCCCTAAAAATATAAATGCAATATAATTTTTCCATTGATTCAAATGCATTTTGATCGAATTTTGCAGTTTTTGCTAATTTTTCAGAGGCTTCTCAAATTTTTCAGTGAAGTAAAATGGGATAGTTTTGGTCAACCATGTTGAATCGGGTTGTGCCGAATCCATGATTCATTCGGGGATTCTGCCTTTTCCACCAAGATTTATATTTAGCCAAATAAAATGTAATAATACCTTTTATTATTTAATATTTTGTACAGTAATGTAAGCATACTATGCTTAATACAAACTGGGCACGACCCAGCTGTCTTAGTACATATCGGTACTAATATCGGTACTAATGACAAAATAAATGGTAGATGGAAGACCTTAAAGAATGATTTCAGGGATCTAGGCTCTAAGATCAAGGAAAGGTCTTCCAATGTAATCTTTTCTGAAATTTTGCCTGTGCCACGTGCAAGTTTAGGAAAACAGCGGGAGCTTAGGGAGCTTAATGCGTGGCTAAAGTCTTGGTGCAGGAAGGAAGGGTTTGGGTTCATAGAGCACTGGGCTGACTTTTCGTTGGGGTACAACTTATACAGCCGTGACGGTTTGCACCTCAATGGAAGGGGGTCCGCGGTGCTAGGGGAAAGAATGGCTAAGAGGTTGGAGGAGTGTTTAAACTAGGCAAGGGGGGGGTGGGTGAGAGAAAGGATTATGGGGAAGCTAGTGTAGACGGGGCAGTGGGGTTAGTAAGGGGTCATGGGGGAGGAGTGAGGGGGGCATACAGTTTACCAGCTAAGGAGGTCCCTCTGTTACAAGGAAAACAGAATAATACTAACTTAACGTATAATTCTTTACCAAGTAATGCACATTTCAAAAGTATAAGTAATAACCTCCGCTGTATGCTGGCAAATGCACGGAGTTTGTCAGGTAAAATGGGAGACCTAGAATTAATTGCATGCTCTAAAAATTATGATATAATTGGTATCACTGAGACCTGGTGGGATGAAACATGTGACTGGATTGTGAATTTAAATGGTTACACCCTTTTTAGGAGGGATAGAGGGATTAAAAAGGGTGGAGGAGTGTGTTTGTATGTAAAGCCTGAATTAAAGCCATGCGCTAAAGAAATAAAAATAGCTGGCACTGGTGAGGGTGTAGAATCACTCTGGGTAGAGATTTCGACTGGGCAAAAGGTATCAAAAAGAATTATCATTGGTGTATGCTATAAACCACCTCGTATAAGTGTCGAGTATGAAGCCCAGCTACTCTTGCAGATACAAGCGGCTTCACAGCTGGGTCAAGTTGTTGCTATGGGTGACTTCAATTATCCAGACATTGACTGGGGTAATGGGGTTGCTAAGACAGAAAAAGCTAGTAGGTTTGTAAATATGCTGAATGACAACTTTTTATTCCAGCTCGTTCAAGAACCTACTAGGAATAACTCTCTTTTGGACCTTGTAATAACTAACAATACTGAACTCATCTCTAACATTTGTGTGGGTGAGCATTTAGGGAATAGTGATCATAACATGGTCTCCTTTGAGATTCTGTTGCAGAAGCAATTCTATAAGGGAGTAACTAAAACACTAAATTTCAGACGTGCAAACTTTGACAGTATAAGGGCATCTCTGCAACATATTAAGTGGGAAATGCTTTTCACAGGGTTAAACACAGAACAAAAATGGGAAGTCTTTAAAATGCTGCTTAATAAATATACTTGTCAGTATATTCCACTTGTAAGCAAGGAACGTTGTTGCAAAGCAAAACCTTTTTGGTTCAATAGAAGCGTTGGTGTTGAGGTGGGTAAGAAAAGACGTGCTTTTAAAACTTTCAAGTTAGCTGGTACAGCCGAATCATTTATAAGGTACAAGGAGGCCAATAAATCATGCAAAGAAGCTATAAGGCAAGCTAAAATTGCTATAGAAAAGGATATTGCAGTAAGCAGTAAAAAAAATCCAAAATTATTTTTTAAATATGTTAATAGTAAAAAAATGAAGCAGGAAGGGGTGGGTCCCTTACTATCAGAGGGGGGTCAGCTGGTTGATGAAAACAAATTAAAAGCGCAGATTCTGAATTCATATTTTTCATCTGTCTACACAAATGAGGAATCAGTAAGTGAAGGTTTCCTTCTTAACAGTCCCAATTCTAGTAATACAACTAATGATGCATGGTTCACACATGATGAAATTCAAAAGAGACTAGAACATGTTAAGATTAACAAAGGTCCAGGGCCAGATGGTATTCATCCCAGGGTAATTAGCGAGCTAAGCTCTGTGATTGCCAAACCTCTTTACTTAATTTTTCAGGATTCATTGAGATCTGGCATAGTGCCGAGAGACTGGCGAATTGCTAATGTGGTGCCTCTATTCAAAAAAGGATCCCGTTCTCAGCCTCAAAACTATAGGCCAGTTAGTCTGACGTCAGTGGTAGGAAAGCTTTTCGAAGGGTTAATAAAGGATAAGATACTGGACTTCATAGCAAATCATAATACTATGAGTTTGTGCCAGCATGGTTTTATGCGTAATAGATCTTGCCAGACTAACTTAATTTCTTTTTATGAGAATGTAAGTAGACACCTCGATTCTGGGATGGCAGTGGATGTGATTTACTTAGATTTTGCTAAAGCATTTGATACAGTGCCACACAAAAGGTTACTGGTTAAATTAAGGAATGTTGGCCTGGAACATAGTATTTGTACTTGGATAGAGAACTGGCTAAAAGATAGACTACAAAGAGTGGTGGTAAATGGAACATTTTCTAATTGGACCAGTGTTGTTAGTGGAGTACCGCAGGGCTCTGTACTAGGTCCCTTGCTTTTCAACTTGTTTATTAATGACCTGGAGGTGGGCATTGAAAGTACTGTTTCTATTTTTGCAGATGATACTAAATTGTGCAGAACTATAGGTTCCATGCAGGATGCTGCCACTTTGCAGAGTGATTTGTCTAAACTGGAAAACTGGGCAGAAAACTGGAAAATGAGGTTCAATGTTGATAAATGCAAGGTTATGCACTTTGGCAAAAATAATATAAATGCAAGTTATACACTAAATGGCAGTGTATTGGGAGTTTCCTTAAATGAGAAGGATCTAGGGGTCTTTGTAGATAACACGTTGTCTAATTCTGGGCAGTGTCATTCTGTGGCTACTAAAGCAAATAAAGTTCTGTCTTGCATAAAAAAGGGCATTAACTCAAGGGATGAAAACATAATTATGCCTCTTTATAGGTCCCTGGTAAGGCCTCATCTGGAGTATGCAGTGCAGTTTTGGAATCCAGTCCTTAAGAGGGATATAAATGAGCTGGAGAGAGTGCAGAGACGTGCAACTAAATTGGTTAGAGGGACGGAAGACTTAAATTATGAGGGTAGACTGTCAAGGTTGGGGTTGTTTTCTCTGGAAAAAAGGCGCTTGCGAGGGGACATGATTACACTTTACAAGTACATTAGAGGACATTATAGACAAATGGCAGGGGACCTTTTTACCCATAAAGTGGATCACCGTACCAGAGGCCACCCGTTTAGACTAGAAGAAAAGAACTTTCATTTGAAGCAACGTAGGGGGTTCTTCACAGTCAGGACAGTGAGGTTGTGGAATGCACTGCCGGGTGATGTTGTGATGGCTGATTCAGTTAATGCCTTTAAGAATGGCTTGGATGATTTTTTGGACAGACATAATATCAAAGGCTATTGTGATACTAAGCTCTATAGTTAGTATGGGTATATAGAATTTAATTAAAAGTAGAGGGGTGTATGTATGGATGCTGGGTTTTCATTTGGAGGGGTTGAACTTGATGGACTTTGTCTTTTTTCAACCCAATTTAACTATGTAACTATAACTATGTAACTATGTAACTAAAGGAAAACTTGTATGAGGAATAGTGTGAAGCCTTAATGCCCCAAGAGGAAGTACCAAGGAAGGATTACTAGTACGAATTATACAAAGGAATGTGGTACAGTTTCTGTTTTACATCTCCTTCTTTCTGTTATTACCAGGTTAAAACATGTTTTGTTTGCCCTCAGACATTTCAGAACACAGCAGCTATTTTTCTTTCAGTGACTGCCTTTGTGAAAAACATTTTATAAATAAAGGAAATTGCATTGGGGAAGCTGATCTGACCTCAATAGAAGATGTTTAATTTAGCAGGGAATGAATGAAAAGAGTTTGTACGTGCAATGTGCTCTCTAGGTCACCCAATTTTTGTTTTTGCACCTGTTTTTACTTTTAGGGCAGCCCATGAATTACCTCAGTCGGCTGTGGTTTTCAGTGATGTCATAACCAGACCACTTTCTAGTAAAACATAAAATTGAAGCCACCAGTAAAGCTCAAGCGTTTGCCATGCTCTAAGCTTGTAGAAGAGATTTCGGCAACATTGACTAACGGGACATTGTTCTCTAGGGATAAAGTAAGAAAGTCTAAAACATTTTTCCCATAATGCAGTGTTCCAACCACTGCAATACACTGCAAAACTATGCATGCCTCAGTGTTAGAGATGTTCTTCTCTGCATGGTTATAGATGCAAGATCTTATGTATGACATTTTAGCATGTTAAACTTTTCAAATCTGTGTGCCTCATATTAAATAGTCTTCTACCTTTTCAGGATGGGCTGGCAGGACACAAGAAAAACCCAGTGGGCCATGCCGACCCAGGCCCACTCTGAACTTTGGGTGCTCCACTGGCTCAGGTATCTAGCAATGTATCTGTACAAGTATTTATGAGGATTCTCATGGCTATGAAAGAAGTACAGAGACAAGTAAGAAAGAGGCAGTTCAAGAGCCTTCAACTTTAGCTATATAGTGCTGTTGTATTCCTCTTTATCATGAAAATATTTGGGTTTATGGGTGAATTGGACATTAAAGTTCACTGGAACCCAAACTAGTGAATAGTTGCCATTTTAGACCATTAAGTGTAATATTTGTGGTGAGATACAAAAATAAGATTGCTGGGAGGGCAAGTTTGGTAGGGTGTCCCACCCGCGTTCCCTCAATTAGGGAAGTGGTCATTTGAAACTGGGTGATGCTCTCAGGGTTGGTTGAGCCATTCTCTCACAGCCGTAAATTGCTAAGGAAGTTAGTGTTCCTCTACTCAGTGAAAATCCCTTCAGTACCTACTTGGGCATTTGGAGCAAGGTTTCACTTGCCCATGTAAGTGGCATTGCATCAGATTAGATGACCGTTTTAATAACTCATGCATGGGTGTTGACGGTCGGTGGGGGAGTAACAAATAAGGAGCAAGAGGTGGGGTAGGATGAAGAACAGCACTAGGGGTGCAGACGAGTTACATCCATACCCCCCCTCCAATGCTGTCCTGATGGTATGGCTTGGGTACATCTTTGAGGATAGACAAACTGGTTTCACACTGCCATGCTCAAATAGCATCATGCTTTTATAAATAGTGCACGGCAAAGTAGGTTAGGGATTAAAATGCCAGAACTTGCAAAGCAAGATGAAAATTCAAAATATATAGAAGCTTTTGTGTTTGTTAGCTAGTAAATATGTGCCAGGAACAATACAAGGCTATAGGAGTAGTAGTGAAAGGAACGGGTGACATTACAGCATATATTTATTTTCTACTGGTGTGCTGTATACGTCAGACCTTTAGAAATTGGTTGTGCCACCATGACTAATAAAGCCACAGACAGAAAAACAAACAATGTTTAAATGTATATTTTAAACATAGATTGGATAAAATGGTATATAGTTTATGTTTAAAATGAAAAGGCAGAAAAGGCTATTTGGAAAAATGTAAAAATCACTTTAAAATCCCTAAGAGGTTTAAAAAAAAAAACTGCCTATGGAAAATAATTTCTAGAAGAATAAGAAATTCCACACACAGTCTGCAGTGGTGTGAAGAGAACAGAAAACAATTAGGTGGATTTTTCTTCACAGCTTACGGAGTCGAAAACAATTTCAGTTCCACATCTGGAGCTGAAGTTACATCCAAACTGAATGGGACTGAGCGCTGCTCCAAGGGAATGGCCCTTTAGTCCATGAATCAGCAGTTTCTCAAAACAAATTGACTGGGAACCTGGAAACGGCTGCCACTGAAACAGGAGCTAGTAATAGTATATGAGTGTGAGTTAAAGTGATGCTGACATGTTCCAGGTGTTTTCAGAAATGTGCAAGTATCACTTTAAAAAGTTTCCTGGCACTAAGATTACTAAACATCACTTGCCTGTGTTGAGCACTTACAAAAAGGCCCCTGCTCTCATGAGGGGGTCACCCAACCATTTAGATGGGCAGCTGCTACTTTAACTCCTTAAGGGGTACTGTTATTATTGCAGGAGCATTAGATACCATTTGGGCCTTTGGTCCTCCTCTTGATTGCACCCTCTCACCTCTCCAACTCTTACTAGAACTAGAATCAGGTGGCAGGGCCCTACTCCATGGTTACCAGGTGCAGTAAAAATGGTAATTCTAAGAGCCAAATTTCCATTATTTAAACAAGCCACCTCATCGGGCAAGGGGGCCGGGATCACCCCTGACCAGAATGAGGGTGGGATAAATAATGCAGAGAACACAGTTGTACCCGCTACACTAAAAGATTCTGTAAATGAGAAAGTCTCATACTTGATATCAAGGCAGCTTGTAAATGTTAAAAAATCTAATTACAGGTATGGTACCTATTATCCAGAATACATGGGACCTGGGTTTTTTTAGATTCCATAATTTGGAATCTCCATATCTTAAGTCTACTAAAAAATAATTTAAACATTAATTAAACCCAATAAGATTGTTCTGGCTCCAATAAGTATGAATTATATTTTTGTTTGGACCAAGTACAAGGTATTCTTCATTATTACAGAGAAAAAGGAAATCATTTTTAGAAATTTCAAATAATTCATTAAATTGGAGTCTATGGGAGATGGCCTGGCTGTAATTTTTAGCTTTCTGCATAACATCCTGTTAATGAATCCCATACCCAGGGCTGTATTTAGGTCTGATGCCGCCTTAGGCGTACGTGACGTCACTTCCACAGTCTTCCTCGGACACCCCTACCCCACTCCCCCTCAAGGGGGAGGGTTTTTTAAAAAAAACAAAACCGAAAAAAAATAGGCACCCCAGGACTGCCCCCAAAACCGTGCTGCCCCAGGCACAGGCCCTCGGGGCCTATATATAAATACGGACCTCCCCATACCTGTATACAATTATTTCATCTCTTGCATTCTGTCTTCTGGGATCTCTTTTCTGTTCTTTCACCTGAATTTGTATTAAAGTGAAGTTTAAGAGTCTATATGCTATATTTGCATAAGTGGTGCCAAGACATGTAGTTTTATGCCTGTGTATATGACTATAACTAACAGTTCTTTACCCCAAAAAAACTACTAAGGCCTACACTCTCACTACAATGAGCAGCTATAAAGAGCACTACAGATATTTTTAGGTATGGTTTCTAGCTACTCTTAAGGGTACCGTTCTGCAGGTGACTCCTGACCATGTAGACGTAATTTAGAAACCAGGGCTGGCCCAAGCCAACTGGGGCCCAAGGCAACCCAGAAGGCCACCCCCCCCCACACACACACACGTACCAGAGGGGAGGGCAAACTGGAGGGTTGTGCTGAAAAAATGTGAAAGCATTCAAACCATAAAAAAATAAAAAATTAAGGTCAGCTAGAAGTAGGTCCTTCCTTAAAGGGATCCTGTCATCAGAAAACATGTTTTTTTCCAAGTTAATAGTGCTACTCCAGCAGAATTCTGCACTGAAATCCATTTCTCAAAAGAGCAAACAGATTTTTTTATATTCAATTTTGAAATCTGACATGGGGCTAGACATTTTGTCAATTTCCCAGCTTCCCCCCAGTCATGTGACTTGTGCCTGCACTTTAGGAGAGAAATGCTTTCTGGCAGGCTGCTGTTTTTCTTTCTCAATGTAACTGAATGTGTCTCAGTGGGACATGGGTTTTTACTATTGAGTGTTGTTCTTAGATCTACCAGGCAGCTGTTATCTTGTGTTAGGGAGCTGTTATCTGGTTACCTTCCCATTGTTCTTTTGTTTGGCTGCTGGGAGGGAAAGGGAGGGGGGTGATATCACTCCAACTTGCAGTACAGCAGTAAAGAGTGATTGAAGTTTATCAGAGCACAAGTCACATGACTGGGGGCAGCTGGGAAACTGGCAATATGTCAAGCCCCATGTTACCTTTCAAAATTAAACACAAAAAAATCTGTTTGCTCTTGTGAGAAACGGATTACAGTGCAGAAGTCTGCTGGAGCAGCACTATTGACTGCTGCGTTATGAAAAAAGCATTTTTTGCCATGACAGTATCTCAAGAATGGAATTATGTCAGGCTTACCAGGATATCCGGCAAAGGAACCAGGTCTTTTCAAGGAGGAAGCAACCCACAAGCAGCTCACACTACACATAACCCAATCCAAGTATTAAACAGGGGAAGCGTGATTGGAGAGAAGCCATTGAAGCTAACCAAGCGAGGTACAAGGGAGCAGAGAGAAGGTGTAGTCAGCAGATCCGAGTCAGAGGCAGGCAGCTTAAATTCAGAGTTTTGTCAGCTAGGACAGGCAGTGATGGTCTAGAAACAGGCTGGGTGTTTAGAACAGCAAATAGTAATGCATGATGACATATAAACATCATTGTCTGTACAAGAGTGAACATTGTTGTGGTGATGCGCACAATGACACCCTGGCCAGAGAATGACATCACAGTGTGCCAAGGGACAGAAGTGTTGAGTATTCTTACACGTTGCTTCGAGGTGCTCTTTATCAACAGACACAATTGTGCAAGATTCAGAAAAGGTACACCGCAAACAAATGCAACTATATGGAAGTGAGTATGTTTGGACCTTTAATGAATGGCGTCAACTTGCACCACAACTGCTTCCATTTTTTATGTGACTGTGGTTGTCATTGCCCTTAGATGCTTTGAAAACCATTTTGGCTTTTTGCATATATTTTCAGTAACTGGAAATCAATTAAAGTCTATATTGTTAGAAATTATACATATCTAAATTGATCCTGGACAGACAACAACAAATGTGGAAATTGCCAAGAAAACACAAATGTGCAATATCTCTAAATAAAACTATAAAATTTGGTGACATTCTCTAGCGTCACTTGCATGTAATTCTTTTTTTCCCTCTTTCTTTATTAGAATCGAATTATTGCCAAAACGTGGTAACAAACAGAATTACTTTTCATGTGATGAATTTAACTTGCGTTAGTTGGCTCACGGCCTCACCACAACATCAGGCTGTTTGTTTAACTAGTCAGAGAGTCATATTGGGCAGTGAAATGGTTTACCCATCACCACTTCAACCACAGTCCCACCGTGGCACAACCACAGTACTTGTATTCACAGAACTCTATTTGCTTTTTTGACTTGTCATGCGAGGAAAAATATTGGCCAAAACTTCTTTAGGGAAAAAAAAAGATGAATTGCAGTACAAGCGAACGTCTTCAAAAAGAACTCCAGGATGAATATTAAAATACTTCAATGTTTCTTGTTTTGATATAGACCTTTTACCCATCTGTGGAAAACTACTGTCCTTGGTAAGTAGTGTAAAAAAGGGTTTTTTAGAATATTTGGGCTCAGGCTCCCCTTTGACAATCAGCATTTGGGTAGTGTGATAAACTGCTTGGCTAGCAGCGGGTTAAATGCTTCTGCTGTGTTGTTGTAGGTGAAGCAGTCAGACAAGCACAGGAACTTTGGTACATTATCACAACATGACAGATAAGACTGGCCTGCTCCACACTTGCTCTCAGCTTAGACAGGAGGGAAACAGGAACAGGAATATGAATTAGGGATGCACCGAATCCAGGATTCGGTTCGGGATTCGGCCAGGATTCGGCCTTTTTCAGCAGGATTCGGATTCGGCCGAATCCTTCTACCCGGCCGAACCGAATCCGAATCCTAATTTGCATATGCAAATTAGGAGCGGGGAGGGAAATTGTGTGACTTTTTGTCAGAGAACAAGGAAGTAAAAAATGTTTTCCCCTTCCCGCCCCTAATTTACATATGCAAATTAGGGTTCGGCCGAATCTTTCAAGAAGGATTCAGGGGTTCGGCCGAATCCAAAAAAGTGGATTCGGTGCATCCCTAATATGAATCCTAAGGCAATGGCAAAACAGCGGGAATGCCCTTAACCAAAATGTCCACAAAAGCTGGTGACTACAGGTAGTACCCCCAGTAACCTCACCTTTCCTCCCCTCTGGATCACAGAAGTGCAACTACTTATTTACAATTTGAAATAAACATAATATCACATACCTCCCAACATTTTGGAAATAAAAAGAGGGACAGACAAATTCACCCATTTTTTTGGCCACATTTACCATGTTAATTTTACAAAATTTGGCAGCTTATGAAAGTTTGAACATATTTCTATTTTTTTCAGTTATTACAGTTTTGCTAATGAGGGTGAATTGCCCTGTGAGCTAACTTTTCCCAAGGGACCTCCTTATCTAAATTGTTACAATTACTTATTTGCTTATCTTAAAATTTTTACAAAGTATCTTATTTGCACCTGTTAGCTGTTCTGGGTTCTCTACCAAAAGCCAATTAAGTGGCTGTTCAGTGCAGAGAAAGTCGGACTTTCCAGTACAAGCGCGGGACTGCGGGTTGAGCTGTCAAAAGCGTGGCTGTCCCACTGAAAACAGGACAGTTGTGAGGTATGATATCAATAAACATCAACTGAGAGAAATAGGACTAGAAAAGTCCAGATAAGAGAGAAATGCTCTATGCTCCAGGTGGAGACTGTCCTATTGACTTTATTGTAGTGGAACTTTAGTTGACTGGAAGCTACATGTTCTGGGGCCATTGTACATAGATTTCACCAGTGGCCATGGGCTATAGTTGCCTGACATTTGCTCTGGGACAATTAGCAGTATCAAGTATTATTACTAAACTGTTCGTGGAGATAAAGTAGGCACTGTACACAGGGGAGGGAGGGGAGGGAGGCAGTTGGGAGGGAGAGTAGCATGTGAATACTTCCATTTCAAGCTATCAATCTCCAGCTTGGAAATCATGATAATGCTTTTGTAATCATTTAAAGAGGATGTAAAGGCAAAATAAATAAAATCCTATTTTTACTTTCTTTAATGAAAAGGAAATCTATCTCCAATATGCTTTGATTACAAAATATCAACGGTTTTTATAAGAAACCTGACTGTATCCAGTGAAATTCTCCCTTCGTTTTATTTGCTCTGACTGCTGTGGATCGGAAACTACAGACGGCCCCCACACTACTCTTCAGGGAAACTATCATACTATCTAACAGCAGGGGGAACCCCCCACCTTACTTCCCTGACCTCGAGCAGCTTTGTTTGTTTCCCTGTAGAGCAGTCAGCAACGGTGTAGAGACTCGTATCTGCAACATGTGCATGGTCTTGGTCTTGCAAAGATTTTTAACATAGTTACAAGATGACAGCCCCCTGCAGCCAACTTTGAAGACATAAATCATTTGTTTAATAAGGCTTGTGGTGCAGTATGTTCATGTTTATGTTTAGTATACAAAATACAGCATTTCTAGAATTATTCTATTTTAGACTTTAGTTCCCCTTTAAGCAGGGCCAATTTTAAGCGCCGTTTAAGAGAAAGGCAGGGACAACTGAAAGAGATCACTTCACTGTAAATGACAATTCATTATTAGCTTCTTCTTACAGCTTTATACTTTTTTTAAGTGGATGTGACTTTACAGTATATATTTTAGAACAGTATATTTCCTGTTCATGGATTATTTTATTTTTTTTTTGAAAAAAGGACAAGCTTATAATGTTAAGTTAAAATTTTTGAATTAAATAAAATATCTTTAACTTCTTTAGACTGTAGAATTCTTATGTTACCAACAGATGGCAGCAGGTGATAAGGCTACAGGAGCTGTTTAGAGCAAGTATTATTACGGTATGTTATACCCAGAATGATCACACCAATCCAGGCAATAGGCAGGGCACAGAACCGTATTACTTAAGGGCTCTTACACAGATCGTTTTTTCCTGCGCTCCCCTGCGTTTCACTTTCTTCTGTTCAGCCGCAGGGGAGCACAGGATTAGACAAAGAGACAATTATTTTAAAGGGGGCGATTTTTTGCTCTTTTGTTTTTGTTTATTGTGGATTTTATATGTATATATTTCTCAAGTAATTGGTATACATATTTGAATATGGGTATGTAGGGGTGGTGTGGGATGCTCTGGATACCTATGTATTAAGCACATGTCTTTGTTTATGGATAACATGTATTATGTTCTAATTAATTAATTTTGTAATGGGAAAAGTTAAGATATCCCTTATGGGGTAAATTCTAATTTTACGGGAGGGGTTGGATCATTCTTGGATTTAAGGAGGATGGGGAATGGCTGTCAGTAGCTTCTGGTGAAGCGGCGGGAAGCCACGAAACGCGTAGAGCGGACAGCCCTCATTATGTCTGGGCACTCTGTTTTCGGATTCTAATGATGACCAATATTATATTTTTTTAAATGATTGCTACTTTTGCATCCACATTGGCTTTGTGCACATGGCTGCAACTGTGGTTCACCTTTAAGTTAACTTTTATGTGTTATAGAATGGTCAGTTCTAAGCAACATTTCAGTTGGTCTTCATTATTTATCTATTTTTATAGTTTTTTAATTCTTTGCCTTCTTCTTCTTCTCACTTTTCAGCTTTGAAACGGAGTGTCACTGACCCCATCTATAAAACAAATGTTCTGTAAGGCTACAAATGTATTGTTTTTGATACTTTTTATTGCCCATATTTCTATTTAGGCCTCTCCTATTCTTATTTCAGTCTCTTATTTAAATCAATGCCTGGTTGCTGGGGGAATTTGGACCCTAGCAACTAGACTGCTGAAATTGCAAACTGGAGAGCTGCTGAATGAAAAGCTAAAAACGCAAAAAACACAAATAATAAAAAATCAATCTATTGCAAGTTGTCTCAGAATAGCTCTCACTGCATCATACTAAACATTAATGCATAGGGGAACTACCCCTTTATCTAGGCACTCTGGAGAAATTGGCACTAATTTAACATGAATATTAGTGCTGATTAGCTTTTAACTCTGGTGATATGATTCCATATAATCTAGTGTGAGTAACATAACTGATTTTCATAGGAATGACTGTAAGGCTAGGGCGATGGCCGATATCGGCTAGCTGAAAAACACTGGCCAGTAGCCTGCTCTCTTTTCCTCATTCAGAAGTACGTACCGGCAGATTTCAGCTAAAAATGCTAAGTCTGTTTGTGCAGACTTCAACCCTTCTGAATAAGGAAAAGAGAAGAGATTACTGCCCACAGTAGGGCTAAAATCAGACAGCATATTTCATCTTGCTAAATTCAGCCTCCATGTGGCCCTAGTCTAAATACATGGTTGACCTATTCCCGTCCCTTACATATTATTTTAGATTCATTGTCCAATAGTGAAGCTTATCCATGTTTACTTATTCCTTCCAAGGTAGATAACTAGAATCCCAGTGCACAAATAAGCAAAAATCCATTATGCCGGGGATTATCTGTGCACTGAGAATCTAATTATCAAAGACCAAGCATGAAGTCATTTCAGTTGCCTTGATTAGCTCAAGAAATAGCAACAAGCTTGGCTTTTAAAGGGCAAGGGCACACACACGAAGATTCAGGGAGATTTAGTCGTCTGGCGATAAATTGGCTCTTCTTCGGGGGCGACTAATCTCCCCGAACTGCCTCCCACCTGCTAGAATGTAAATCGCCGGCAGGATGGCACTCGGATCACTTTAATTTCCAAAATTGCCCGAAGTTTCCATGACATTCGCCTTTTTTTTCGCGACCTGAATTTAATTTTTAAAAGGAGCCAGTCTGGGCCCCACAGAGCCAGGGCCCACTGGGTTATTCCCCGGTGTCCCACTCACAGAAACACAATAGACTACTTTTAAAGCGGTGGTTTACCTTTAAGTTAACTTTTAGTATGTTCTAGTATGGTCCGTTCTAAGCAACCTTTCAATTGGTCTTCATTTTATATATTTTTTATAATCTTCTAATTATTTGCCTTTTTCTTCAGACTCTTTCCATCTTTCAAATGGGGGTCACTGACCCCATCTAAAAAAACAAATTCTCCGTAAAGCTACAAATGTATTGTTATTGCTCATTACTTTATTCAGACCCTCTCCTATTCATATTCCATGTCTCTTATTCAAATCAATGCATGGTTGCTAGGATGATTTGGATCCTAGCAACTAGATTATTGAAATTGCAAACTGGAGAGCTGCTGAAGAAAAAGCTAAATAACTCAAAACCCACAAATAATAAAACATAAAAAAACAGTAGCAAATTGTCAGAATATCACTCTCTGTATCATACTAAAAGTTACTGTAAAGGTGAACAACCCCTTTAAATACCCAAATGGCAGTGCACTATAAACAGGCAGAATAACATAGGACTTAATAGGTGATGTGTTTTAGTGCACCAAAACCTGCATCTCAAGTAAAAAAAAATGCCCTACTGATCTCATAGAGAAAAGTCACTGTAATTATAATATGTTAGCAATTATGGCCTTGTTCATTATTCTCAGACACAATTTGGGGTTTATATTGGCTACTTTTTTTCTGGAGAAAAACCAAGAGCAAAAAGAACATCATGTGCCAAAAGCCGTCAGATTCTAGTAAGGAGTCAGAATGAAAGGCAAAGTTAAATAATGAACTAAAAGCCAAATGAGACTACAGGTGCTGCCAAAAAAAGTATATTCGTCTGATGCACTAGTCCCTCTTGATTTAATTTAATTGAATTACCAGTGATGTGCAACCTGTTAATCTATCCATCTGCCTCGACTGCACACATTTCAATCTATCCATGCAAATATAACACAAGCTTTTTATTTCTTTTTTTTTTTTAAAGTCGCCATCCTAAAAGCCTGTGTCGTCTCTCAGACACGGCATATGTTATAGATTAGCAATGGCTTTGTAACCTGGAAAGCTGAATGTCTTCCTGTTTAGGTCAAATGGGTTACACAGCTGTGAATAAGGCCAGATTTCTGGATTGCTCTGGAGTCTAGAGAGCTCAAATCCAGGGGTGATTCTGGGGCTGCGGCCCCCCCCACAAGGTTGCCACTTCACCCCTTTCAGGGTCGGACTGGGGGGCCCGGGGGGGGCTGCTGCACACCGGGGCTGCTATCTCAGGGCGCCCTTTGGGCCCCTTGCCCCCTCCCCCGCTGCAATGCACTGCAAAACTGGAAGATTGTTTCTGCAGGGAGCAGGTCTGGCCCGGCAATGCCCACAAGAGCTGGAAAGTGGAATGAATTTCACTGGCACTCAGGTAAAAGAGATACTGACACCTGAAATTAAACTTTTTTTTACATCTATTATAATATTGGCTTTGCAAGCTACTTCTAACTTTGCCATAAAGTATTTGCATGATGCTTTTACATTACCTGTCTGATCCCCCATGTTCCTGTATGAGGGGGCTGCCATATTTGTGCAGCAGGAGTCCGTTAGCATTAGAAACTCTAACTAACAGGCTGAGATGGGACAGTCAGGTTGGCAAAGTCACAGTGTCAGAGAGTCAGGCTTAGGAACTTCAACTAACAATTATATACAAAAACAAACCTCTCAGCAAAAAATGATCAACATGACCTATAGGTAACATTTAATGTACATTCATATGCTAAAATTCATTTTTTAGTGTCCGTATCACTTTAAGTCGAAGAAGGGACAAGCCGTTGCTAATTTTATTTTGCGAAGGTTTACCGAGCACCAGGCATTCTCTTTTTGTCTCGAGAGCCAGGGTGTGCAGGCGTGGGGACTTTCTAATATTCCACAAGAGCTGGGACCCACCAGGTTTTTTCCCGGTGTTCCCACGGCCCAGTCCGACCCTGACTCCTTTAACACCCAACACATATGGAATCCACAGCTTGCATGGTTAAGTAGCAAGTCATTTAGATGTATGATGCATGACTGCACATAAATCAGTCTGCAGTATGCATCTAAATGAATTGCTAATTAGCCATGCAGGCTGTGGATTCCATATGGCTTTGGTTTTAAAGGGGAGATTTTTTTTTAGTGGGTCAAAAGGGGGCAGCATGGCTAGTGCAATGAGCGCAATCAGTGTCAGACTGGCCCACCTGGATACCAGGAGAACTCCCGGTGGGCCCAGGTGTCAGCGAGCCTCTTGCATCTAAACATTTGGCCTATTTCATGGTCATTCCCTATTTTCTATGGGATTTCAGGAGACTAGGAGAATAAAGAGGTTGAGAGAGGAGGAATAATAGTTGGAAAGTGGGCCCACAGTCTTTCTGTGGTGGGCCCTGGCATCCCAGTCCGACGCTGAGCACAATAGCGCTCTCTGCACTAGCAAGCTGAATTCCCGTTAAAGCCTGGAAATTCGGCTCTTAAGCTTTTTGCCACCCCTTATAACTGACCACTCATCTTGCCTCATGGCAGGAGTGGCCCTGCTTAAATCGGTGCAGAACTATAAACCTAGCTCCGTTTGCTGACTAACGGGCTTTCTGCAATGCTGCAATGAAATGTATTAATAACAATGGTTCTATATAAAAAAGAAAAAATATCAGGCACAACATTAGGTTTCACTTGTTGCATTTAATGATACAGCTATTTTCTGTGCTTCAAAAACACAGTCCTTTCTTTAATGGTCAACAAGACCTGCCAATTTCAACAAATGTAGTATAGATTTAAATCTGTCATAATGTAAAGCCACAAAGAGCTTTATATTGTATCAGCATGAGGCTTGAGCCGGCTAGTTAAAACTAACTACAAATTCAGAGCAGCCAATAATAACATGCCTCTGCTTTGAGGACATTGGTTATTATATTTATGGGGCACCATCAAGCTATATGGTGATTTCTGGTATGCAAACTATTCTAATATCTACACTCATTATATATGCTCCGGTGTGCTGTATTGGAGGAGAGAATTCCATTCAGTATGATTTCACAGAGAAATAGAAAGGATTTACACTGGCTGTGAAATTTGCAGTTTTAAATGTTTCAAAATAACAAAATTAAAACTTACTTTAAGATAACAGACTAGGGATCTCATCTATTACAGAGCACACGAAAGTGCTATAAACTCTTGGGGGGTCATAAAATCCATTACCTACTGCACCAGCCCACGCTCCATAACGTACATGTCTGAATAAGGCACAAGTTAGGGTATGAGTAGGGGGTGGTAGAGGAGATTCCTATGTGCCTCCTTTTACTCATCCCTCATGAATACAGCTATCCCAGACACAAGCAGCACTGTGTTCAAGGATGAGCATAGACCCTCCATTCATCTTTTTTTTTTGCATTTTTGAACCCTGTCCCACTGTCAGCAAATGGACCCTTGGAGTTTGTATAATGTATCCTTTTATTGAAGCATCTTACACATTAATACTGACCAGTGCATGTTTTGAAATGCATGCTGAACACAGACAATAGAGACTATTTACTAAAAACATGCCACTTTGGTGTGTATTTTTGGCACTTTGCACCCTACCCCAGCATTACTTAAGGAGACCTTTTGTGTTATTATGGATTATTTTTAAGTAAATGTGTTTTTAGTTCAACATGCATTTTTGTACTTGCACTTTAAAGACACTTGAAACATACAAATGTAGCATGTTGAGGTCGAGAAAAAACACAGTGGAACATGACTGTTCTAAATCAAAAATCTGGGAAACAGGCAGAAGAAAATGGAATTGAACACATGCGTATGGGCCCTAAATGTTAGGAGGTGTGCATCACCTCCAGGTTATAATGATGAAGGGTTTTCCATCACAGCTCACTTGAGTTGAGATCTACTGTGCTGATATAGGGAAATGTAATGGTTGAATTAAAGACACACGTCCATCAAGTTCTCCCTTTTAACTTTTTTTAACCTGCCTAACTGCCAGTTGATCCAGAGAAATGCAAAAAAAACCCATCTGAAGCCTCTCCAATTTGCCTCAGAGGGGGAAAAATTCCTTCCTGACTCCAAAATGGTAATCGGACCAGTCAACTTGTACTATGAGCTATCTCCCATAACCCTGTATTCCCTCACTTGCTAAAAAGCCATCCAACCCCTTCTTAAAGCTATCTGATGTATCAGCCTGTACAACTGATTCAGGGAGAGAATTCCACATCTTCACAGCTCTCACTGTAAAAAACCCCTTCTGAACATTTAGGTGGAACCTCTTTTCTTCTAATCAAAATGGGTGACCTCGTGTCAGCTGGAAAGACCTACTGGTAAATAAAGCATTAGAGAGATTATTATATAGTCCCCATATATATTTATATATAGTTATCATATCATCCCTTAAACGTCTCTTCTCCTGCGTGAACATCCCCAATTTGGCCAGTCTTTCCTCATAGCTAAGATTTTCAATACCTTTTACCAGCTTAGTTGCCCTTCTCTGTACCCTCTCTAATACAATAATGTCCTGTTTGAGTGATGGAGACCAAAACTGTACGGCATATTCTAGATGGGGCCTTACCAGTGCTCTATACAGTGGAAGAATGACCGCTTCCTGCTGTGATGTGATCAATGCCCCTTTTAATACAGCTCAAGATCTTATTTGCCCTTGATGCTGCTGCAAGGCATCAGATGCAGCAGATGAAAGATCTTCAACTACAATTGTTCTTCAACTGCTTCAACACCAATTCAGAAGACGCCATGATCAACATACTTTCCCAGCTGGTTTCCGTGACTCTCTATGTTCCCAACCCCTTTCTTCCCTTCCTTTTTGGGAACATTATGAAGGAGCCACATTTCAGTTTGGTATCAGATTTTACACTTGAAGGCATGTTCTTACTCCTTTGGAGTAAGAACCAGGGAAGAATGGTTTATTGTTAGACAAGGAGAAGATCTGTGTTTTATATCTAGTGATGGGGCGAATCGGACCCATTTCGATTTGCCGAAAATTCACTCAATCAATGGACAACAACATTTTTTTTGACGCACAACAATTTTTTTCTATCCCATTAGAGTCTCTGTGGGACATTCACTAAGATTCGTAGTTGCGCCAGGCGTAACTTCGTCCAACTTCGCCAGGCGTAGATTCACCAGCACTCCGCAAATTCACTAAAATCCGAAGTTGCGCTCAGGGGTAGTGTAAGGTTGCGAAGTTGCGCTAGCGTTGATTCCCTAAGCGAAGCGAAGTTACGCTAGTGATGGATAATTTGCATACGGCGCCAAATTCAAATTTCAATGGAGGTATATGTAGCAGCACTACAAATGCCTGGGAAACCTTCAAAACATCAAATAAAATTTTTATTTTGCCCTACACATGTGCCCACTGTATAGTTAAGGTGCCATGAGTTAGGAAATGTAGGGGGGAAGGAGGGGAGCCCCAAAAAAATTTTCGATCTTTTTCAGCCTATCACCCATTATATAGAAAAAACGCCAGCGTTTTTTGGGACTTAGAAAAAATTTTAACTTTTTTTGAAGAAATCCCTATCTACTCTATTGCGCTTAGCCTGGTCTGAGGTGGCGAAGGAAGTCTAGCGTAAAAGGTAGCGTTCAGAACAATGCGCGTGTTGGTGAATTTGCGTAGTTTCGTCCGTTGCACAAATTCGCCAGGCATAAGGGTGCGAAGTGACACTAGCGAAGTTACACCAGCGTCCGTTAGTGAATTTGCGAAGTAACGAAAATGCCCAATGCTAGCGAATTGACGCTAGCGTTAGGCGATTCGGTGCATAGTGAATTTGCCCCTATGGGTGGTGAAACTTCACTCATCACTGATCTATACAATTGATAGGAAACTATAAAAAGGAGCTCTCGCTGATTCCTAAATGGCTAGATAATTAAGTAATGGAAGCTTACAGGTGATGGAAAGCTTTCAATATTTAAAGCAGAATTGGTTGGAGTTAAAGCTATTAGTAATTAAAAAAAATAATAATTACACCAGAAAATTAAAATAACCTAAAAGCAGTAATACTTTAGGACAGATATTGCATGAATGCATTAAATTGTGCTATGCACTAACTGATGCCTCCTAGATTTGCATACAAGTGTGTCCTGAACTTAACTCTGGCACAGCTTGTGTAGAACATAAAAGTATCTCTTTCTAAAAACAAAGTTAGTTCATGTTTCAGCGGAGTAATTACAGGATAATGGGGCCCTAGAAGAATTTGTTCCAAGACAAGGATTTCTTATGATTGACGCGGTGATCAACCAATCATCGGTCCCCAAATCACAACCCCGCCCCCATTGCACCATAGCCCCGACCCCTGCCTGGATTCAACCAGGCCAAAAGGTGGCAACCCTATTTGGGGGTTCTAATGTAGCAGCAACCCCTACAACCCTCTTTATATTTAATTTTCATTGTGTCACTGTGACTTGTCATACACCAGGTGGTAGTCACATTCACTTGGGTTGCCTTTCTTTTCAAAGACGATTCTGATATTTTCTGCAAGCAACTTTGAATTGAATTAACCCCCTTTATATTTCCCCGCTCCCTCTTTTTTCAGATAGAGGATATATCAGCATTATGAAATAAAATGAATTGCCCATAGTCCAAGTTTTCAGTAATAAGATGAATATGTTTTATTTCTATTTATACAACTTTAAAAACAATAGTAAAAAAAAAAAGGTCAAAATGTTCCATCATGCAAGTGACTACATTTAAACATATCTAATATTTGCATTATAAATAGAGGATCTGTATGTTATTGATTAATCAGAATAATCTTACTGCAAATGCAACAAGCAATCCCAAAAACCAGTCCCTTCTATTCTATAGAAATGCTCAGTCCAATGTAGTAAGGAACTGTAAATCAATATCATTTCCCAAGTGCACATTATACAGAGATGATTCTTTGCACTTTAGACACAGAAATAATTTCCTTTCTTGACATTTTGATTGCAGATTGCAATTTACGTTGAATAATTTGTTTTATTTTATTCATTTATACCAAGTTAAGCTATTTCAACAACTTTCTTTTAAAGAGACCAGTTTCCACAAAATTAGTATGTTCAAAGGACTGATAACACCACACTTATTAAATAGATAAATATTTGTATAGATTGTGCTGTGTATAAATATATTTGTATTTATGAAACGCAGTGCATTGAGCAAGTTTTAATGTATGCGACGTGATTGTGCCAAGTTGGCTGATTCAGTGATACTGGTAAAGGGGGAGGGGTGGGAAGCTGATTTGTAAGTGAAAAACAGGTCTAGGATCTGTTATCTGGAAACCCGTTATCCCATATCCCATTTTAATCAAATAATCCACATTTCTAAAGATGATTTCCTTTTTCTCTGTAATAATAAAACGGTACCTTGTACTTGACCCAAACTAAGATATAATTAACCCTTATTGGAAGCAAAACCAGCCTATTGGGTTTATTTAATATTTACATGATTTTCTATAGGAGCACCGGCCTAGGGGTTTCCGGTAAGTATATGTGATCACTTTGGGGTGCCTAACTTTTGGTACCCCCAAGTAAAAAGACCTTTCCTTCTCCTTTATGTGTTTTCTTCAGAATTAATAGTATTATTATAATATACCTCATATTAAATAAGTCATTCATGTAAAAACAGGGGCCACATGCCCCATATTTACATAGTAGATATGTTGTTTATTATTTGTAAGATAAGCATAAGTAAAGTGTCATTTGTTGCTCTCTACTTGCAAAAAATTGATTATCAGGATAAATTTAAATATCAAAATATATTCAGTTTACGGTGTCACAGGCCCTTTAATAACATCTGAGAAGATATTCCGTTTTAACTGGTCTAAGAACGGTCTGAAAAACCATGGAGCTGCACTTTACAACAGGCAATGACATTTGTAGAGTGGGATGCCAATTAAAAAATAAAGTGTAAAAAAAAAAAAGCTAGCTTCAATTAAAGGTGGTAAAACAATGCAATGCATTCAATGCTACACCATACAGTTCATATAAACAATTCAGATCTGTTTCATTTAAAGGGGTTGTTCACCTCTGAGTTAACTTTTAGTATGATGTAGAGAGTGATATTCTGAGACAATTTGTCACTGGTTTTAGTTTTTTATTACTTGTGGTTTTTGAGTTATTTAGCTTTTTTTCATTCAGCAGCTCTCTAGTTTGCAGTTTCAGCAATTGGGTGTCTAGAGTTCAAATTACCCCTAGAAACCATACATTGATTTGAATGAGCGACTGGAATATGAATAGGAGAGACCTGAATCGAAAGTTGAGTAATAAAAAGTAGAAATAACAATACATTTATACCTTTACAGATCATTTGTTTTTTAGATGGAGTCAGTGACCCCCATTTAGAAGCAGCCAGAAGAAGAAAGCAAATAAATCAAACACTATAAAAAAAATAAAAAGTAAAGACCACTTAAAAAGTTACCTAGAATCGGTAATTCTATAACATACTTAAAGTTTACTTTAATGTGAACCAACCCTTTAAACACTAGTGCGCCTTATTCAAATTACACACACTTCTTTAAATGGAGGTAAAAACAATAAAAAAGGGAGTTTTAATCAGATTTGTAGCGCTATTTTAAACATCGAACAAGCTTTTAACGGATCTAGTGGTGGACGTAATTGATCACCATTGCAATTGCAAGAAATCTGGTAACTAGTGCTGCATCACTACATTCTTAATAAACAAGTATAACTGAATTCTAAATACGATTTAGGCACCAAGTGCCGTACAATGGTTAAAGCCATATTTACAAATGTAATAGTAGAAATAACAGAGCGTGTCAAACATCCGTTTTGTTAAATTCAGCAAAGCACTGAAATAAAAAAAGCAGTATTAGTATTGCTGATTTTGTCAGAATTCTGTACAAATGAGCCCAGTGTGGTTATTGTCTAAGAATTCCTACATAAATGACCCGGCGTTGGATGGTTTGTTTGCACAAAATCCCCAAAGAGGCTACAAATTAGCAGCCCTGCAGGATGTGTTGCTTTTACTAGTGTTTTGTTTCCACAGCCCTGGCGAATTCATGGGATGTTTTTGTGTTTCTTCGCCCTAATTAACATTCTCACTAAATTTAATAAGGCCACTAAACCAATATTAAATAGATGCTCTCTCTCATTAATGTCCGGTCTTTCACAGCAGTCTAAGCTTTCCCTTCCTGGAAGACATTGCTATGAGTCTACTGGGGCAAGTAAGTGCTTGGAATACAGATATTGCTTGGTAACCATTTTAGCGAGTAGAAAACATCTCAGCAATGTTTACACATTTTCTGCATCCCATTAAATTTTATGGATATATCCACACCATGTGCCTACAAAGTACAAGTGCCTATTCTTCTCGCTCCCTAAGAAAACTGTATAGAGAGGCAAAGGACTACCAGTCTCATTAACCAAATGAAATGGTTTCCATCACTCCCTGTGTAGCAAAAGCTGCAGTGTTACACTGTGTTGAGCTGAATTAAAAGGGGCATTGGTTCACAAGAAGGGGTGATATGATAACTATGTATAAATATATAAGGGGAGCATATAATAATCTCTCTAATACTTTATTTACTAGTAGGTCTTTCCAGCTGACACAAGGTCACCCATTCCGTTTAGAAGAAAGGAGGTTCCCGCTAAATATTTGGAAGGGTTTTTTACAATGAGAGCTGTGAAGATGTGGAATTCTCTCCCTGAATCAGTCAGACTGGCTGATACATTACATAGTTACATAGTTAAATTGGGTTGAAAAAAGACAAAGTCCATCAAGTTCAACCCCTCCAAATGAAAACCCAGCATCCATACATACACCCCTCTACTTTTAATTAAATTCTATATACCCATACTAACTATAGAGCTTAGTATCACAATAGCCTTTGATATTATGTCTGTCCAAAAAATCATCCAAGCCATTCTTAAAGGCATTAACTGAATCAGCCATCACAACATCACCCGGCAGTGCATTCCACAACCTCACTGTCCTGACTGTGAAGAACCCCCTACGTTGCTTCAAATGAAAGTTCTTTTCTTCTAGTCTAAACGGGTGGCCTCTGGTACGGTGATCCACTTTATGGGTAAAAAGGTCCCCTGCCATTTGTCTATAATGTCCTCTAATGTACTTGTAAAGTGTAATCATGTCCCCTCGCAAGCGCCTTTTTTCCAGAGAAAACAACCCCAACCTTGACAGTCTACCCTCATAATTTAAGTCTTCCGTCCCTCTAACCAATTTAGTTGCACGTCTCTGCACTCTCTCCAGCTCATTTATATCCCTCTTAAGGACTGGATTCCAAAACTGCACTGCATACTCCAGATGAGGCCTTACCAGGGACCTATAAAGAGGCATAATTATGTTTTCATCCCTTGAGTTAATGCCCTTTTTTATGCAAGACAGAACTTTATTTGCTTTAGTAGCCACAGAATGACACTGCCCAGAATTAGACAACGTGTTATCTACAAAGACCCCTAGATCCTTCTCATTTAAGGAAACTCCCAATACACTGCCATTTAGTGTATAACTTGCATTTATATTATTTTTGCCAAAGTGCATAACCTTGCATTTATCAACATTGAACCTCATTTTCCAGTTTTCTGCCCAGTTTTCCAGTTTAGACAAATCACTCTGCAAAGTGGCAGCATCCTGCATGGAACCTATAGTTCTGCACAATTTAGTATCATCTGCAAAAATAGAAACAGTACTTTCAATGCCCACCTCCAGGTCATTAATAAACAAGTTGAAAAGCAAGGGACCTAGTACAGAGCCCTGCGGTACTCCACTAACAACATTGGTCCAATTAGAAAATGTTCCATTTACCACCACTCTTTGTAGTCTATCTTTTAGCCAGTTCTCTATCCAAGTACAAATACTATGTTCCAGGCCAACATTCCTTAATTTAACCAGTAACCTTTTGTGTGGCACTGTATCAAATGCTTTAGCAAAATCTAAGTAAATCACATCCACTGCCATCCCAGAATCGAGGTGTCTACTTACATTCTCATAAAAAGAAATTAAGTTAGTCTGGCAAGATCTATTACGCATAAAACCATGCTGGCACAAACTCATAGTATTATGATTTGCTATGAAGTCCAGTATCTTATCCTTTATTAACCCTTCGAAAAGCTTTCCTACCACTGACGTCAGACTAACTGGCCTATAGTTTTGAGGCTGAGAACGGGATCCTTTTTTGAATAGAGGCACCACATTAGCAATTCGCCAGTCTCTCGGCACTATGCCAGATCTCAATGAATCCTGAAAAATTAAGTAAAGAGGTTTGGCAATCACAGAGCTTAGCTCGCTAATTACCCTGGGATGAATACCATCTGGCCCTGGACCTTTGTTAATCTTAACATGTTCTAGTCTCTTTTGAATTTCATCATGTGTGAACCATGCATCATTAGTTGTATTACTAGAATTGGGACTGTTAAGAAGGAAACCTTCACTTACTGATTCCTCATTTGTGTAGACAGATGAAAAATATGAATTCAGAATCTGCGCTTTTAATTTGTTTTCATCAACCAGCTGACCCCCCTCTGATAGTAAGGGACCCACCCCTTCCTGCTTCATTTTTTTACTATTAACATATTTAAAAAATAATTTTGGATTTTTTTTACTGCTTACTGCAATATCCTTTTCTATAGCAATTTTAGCTTGCCTTATAGCTTCTTTGCATGATTTATTGGCCTCCTTGTACCTTATAAATGATTCGGCTGTACCAGCTAACTTGAAAGTTTTAAAAGCACGTCTTTTCTTACCCACCTCAACACCAACGCTTCTATTGAACCAAAAAGGTTTTGCTTTGCAACAACGTTCCTTGCTTACAAGTGGAATATACTGACAAGTATATTTATTAAGCAGCATTTTAAAGACTTCCCATTTTTGTTCTGTGTTTAACCCTGTGAAAAGCATTTCCCACTTAATATGTTGCAGAGATGCCCTTATACTGTCAAAGTTTGCACGTCTGAAATTTAGTGTTTTAGTTACTCCCTTATAGAATTGCTTCTGCAACAGAATCTCAAAGGAGACCATGTTATGATCACTATTCCCTAAATGCTCACCCACACAAATGTTAGAGATGAGTTCAGTATTGTTAGTTATTACAAGGTCCAAAAGAGAGTTATTCCTAGTAGGTTCTTGAACGAGCTGGAATAAAAAGTTGTCATTCAGCATATTTACAAACCTACTAGCTTTTTCTGTCTTAGCAACCCCATTACCCCAGTCAATGTCTGGATAATTGAAGTCACCCATAGCAACAACTTGACCCAGCTGTGAAGCCGCTTGTATCTGCAAGAGTAGCTGGGCTTCATACTCGACACTTATACGAGGTGGTTTATAGCATACACCAATGATAATTCTTTTTGATACCTTTTGCCCAGTCGAAATCTCTACCCAGAGTGATTCTACACCCTCACCAGTGCCAGCTATTTTTATTTCTTTAGCGCATGGCTTTAATTCAGGCTTTACATACAAACACACTCCTCCACCCTTTTTAATCCCTCTATCCCTCCTAAAAAGGGTGTAACCATTTAAATTCACAATCCAGTCACATGTTTCATCCCACCAGGTCTCAGTGATACCAATTATATCATAATTTTTAGAGCATGCAATTAATTCTAGGTCTCCCATTTTACCTGACAAACTCCGTGCATTTGCCAGCATACAGCGGAGGTTATTACTTATACTTTTGAAATGTGCATTACTTGGTAAAGAATTATACGTTAAGTTAGTATTATTCTGTTTTCCTTGTAACAGAGGGACCTCCTTAGCTGGTAAACTGTATGCCCCCCTCACTCCTCCCCCATGACCCCTTACTAACCCCACTGCCCCGTCTACACTAGCTTCCCCATAATCCTTTCTCTCACCCACCCCCCCCTTGCCTAGTTTAAACACTCCTCCAACCTCTTAGCCATTCTTTCCCCTAGCACCGCGGACCCCCTTCCATTGAGGTGCAAACCGTCACGGCTGTATAAGTTGTACCCCAACGAAAAGTCAGCCCAGTGCTCTATGAACCCAAACCCTTCCTTCCTGCACCAAGACTTTAGCCACGCATTAAGCTCCCTAAGCTCCCGCTGTTTTCCTAAACTTGCACGTGGCACAGGCAAAATTTCAGAAAAGATTACATTGGAAGACCTTTCCTTGATCTTAGAGCCTAGATCCCTGAAATCATTCTTTAAGGTCTTCCATCTACCATTTATTTTGTCATTAGTACCGATATGTACTAAGACAGCTGGGTCGTGCCCAGCCCCACCCAATAATTTGTCTATCCGATCAACCACATGCCGAACCCTGGCACCAGGTAGACAGCAAACTGTTCGGTTGTAGCGATCCGGACGACAAATTACCCTTTAAGAAGGGGTTGGATGGCTTTTTAGCAAGTGAGGGAATACAGGGTTATGGGAAATAGCTCATAGTACAAGTTGATCCAGGGACTAGTCCAATTGCCATTTTGGAGTCAGGAAGGAATTTTTCCCCCTCTAAGGCAAATTGGAGAGGCTTCCAAAGAGTTTTTTTCACCTTCCTCTGAAACAACTGGCAGTTAGGCAGGTTAAAGTAGAGTTAAAAGGTTGAACTTGATGGACGTGTGTCTTTTTTCAACCCAATTTATTATGTTACACACTATGTATATATTACAGCATACTAATGACACTTCTGTGCTGGTGTTAAGAGGTTGTTTCTAGTTTATATAAAGCACCAAAAGAAATTAGATTCAAAACAAGCACCATTAATAAATATATATGCGTTGCTCTAGAAAAAATCCTAGTTGGGGGCTCAACTTTTTAAAGTGGTTGAAGTCAGATTTGATAGAAGGATGTTTGAAGTGCTGGAAGTATGGTACAGGTATGGGATCCATTATACAGAACTCTTCCAGAAAGCATCAAATTACGGGAAGGGCATCTCCCATAGATTCCATTTTATCCACATAATTTAAATTTTAAAAAGTGACTTTTTCTCTCTTATATTAAAACAGTACCTTGTATTTGATCCCAACTAAGATAGGATTGATCCTTATTGGAGACAATCCTATTGGATTAAATTAATCTTTAAATTATTTGTAAGGTATGGAGATCAAAATTATAGAAAGACCCCTCACCCGAAAAACCCCAGGTCTTAAAGGGATCCTGTCATCGGAAAACATGTTTTTTTTCAAAACACATCAGTCAATAGTGCTACTCCAGCAGAATTCTGCACTGAAATCCATTTCTCAAAAGAGCAAACAGATTTTTTTATATTCAATTTTGAAATCTGACATGGGGCTAGACATTTTGTCAATTTCCCAGCTTCCCCCCAGTCATGTGACTTGTGCCTGCACTTTAGGAGAGAAATGCTTTCTGGCAGGCTGCTATTTTTCTTTCTCAATGTAACTGAATGTGTCTCAGTGGGACATGGGTTTTTACTATTGAGTGTTGTTCTTAGATCTACCAGGCAGCTATTATCTTGTGTCAGGGAGCTGCTATCTGGTTACCTTCCCATTGTTCTTTTGTTTGGCTGCTGGGGGGGGGGGGAGGGAGGGGGGTAATATTACTCCAAATTGCAGTACAGCCGTAAAGAGTGATTGAAGTTTATCAAAGCACAAGTCACATGACTTGGGGCAGCTGGGAAATTGACAAAATGTCTAGCCCCATGTCAGATTTCAAAACTGAATATTAAAAAATCTGTTTGCTCTTTCGAGAAATGGATTTCAGTGCAGAGCAGCACTATTAAACAATTCATTTTGATTCATTACTTTCCATGACAGTATCCCTTTAAACATTCTGGATAACTGGTTCCATTCCTGTATTTTCCTTTTTCTCAGAACAAGAAAAAATCCAAAGAAGAGTTCTCATATCATTTATGCACCTACCTCAGGATAAAATCAAAGAGATATGGCAGACACTGACCCGACTGATCTAATCAGTAGGTAAGAGGGGGGTTGTCTATGTTGTCATCATCTATTACAATAATACTTACAAACTACAAAGTTGTTGTCTTAGATAGAAAAAAATATTAATTTACCAATGTTACACGGTATCTTTTAAATATTAATTAGATATGAAGAATATTGTTACAAAACAAACATGTATACAAAGCACCGGCCTGGAACTTATACCTCTAACCAATACATTCCTTATACACAAGTGAAAAACTCTTCCCCTCTCTTTACCTCCCACAAATCATCATACTGTACATATAAAATTGTTTCAAAGGCAAACAGTAGCACCAATTATTAGCTAAATTTTCCATCTTTTCCGCCGATTTCACAAAATAAATGTCGGTGGAGATAGCTTACAAATCTGGCTCTGTTTCTAATGTGCAAATATTTTACAAAGAATCTCAGCAGCCCATCATAATTTAATGTAAAACTGAGAAAAAGAAACTTGGATTGTCTTTTGTGAACAATTCAAAGTGAGATCACTTAAACCAGTGCAAGTAGTTGGATGTTATTCCTGGAAAACATTGGTTGTCACTACAGGATCCTCCATAGCTTGGGGGGCAGGCTGAGCATGGAACACCGATTGTGTATGGTGCTTCTCCAATCCAGTTGCCCCTAAAATGCAGAATTATAAATAAAAATTTTTATCGGCAAAACAGTAATATTAATTCTTCCTTTTTATCATAGGAGAAATGTATGTAAATTCCTTGAAAAGGAATTTCAAGCCTCTTTGAGAGTTATGTAAATGCAGATAACAAAGTGCTCCTATTGTAAAATAGAAGAATATTAGACATCATATAAGATTCATTTCATAGATACAGTATAACAAAGCAAAAGGCAGCAAGCAGGTCAAGGGTTTTTATACACAAACTCTAATGGTACTTGTAATATTTTTATATTTTACAACTTGGTTTATTATACTCAGGGGGTTATTTATTAAAGTCTGAATTTATCTCAATATTTTCTGAAAAAACTCAGACCAAATCCGTACGGGTTTTTTTGGCTTATTTATTAATACACTTTCCCGAACGTGAAAAATCAGATTTTCACGATTTTTTCTGATTTTTCATCATTTATTTTTGGATTTTTCTCCCAAAAACTCAAATTTCTTATATTTTTTTGCTTGCAAACTCCTTCTTCATTGACTTATATGCAACCTCGACAGGTCTGAGATGCTGGATTTTCTGATTCGGACTTTTCCATCCTCTGGGTTTAATAAATTCCAAAAAATTCATGATTTTTTAAAAGTCCAATTTTACATTAAAAAAATGCATGAATTTTTCATGATTTTTGCATTCGGAGTTTAGTAAATAACCCCCTTAGTTTCTAAGAATCATGGTATGAAACTTCATTAAGCAACAATTTTAATCATATGTTTTACAGGTTACATGGCTTTTGTCTATTATCAACACATATAGAACCCGGTCCAGAAGCTACTCCAGAGCAACATGTTTCTCTTAAACCATAGAAACCACTGCTAAGAAACTTGTCCTTCTCAAGCCATGGCAAATTAGGTCTAATCAATTAATGTGAATCAACTAGCAGTTATGAGGTTTTCAACTGGACAAAAAGGTTGAACTTGATACAACTGTTTGCATCTCACTCCAATTGTGACCATAATGGTTTACTAATGATAAAATCATTGATATTAAAATTGTCATTTTATAATGGATCTGATCAATCCTCAAGAAACTTTTGAAGAAACTTTTGAAACTAATTTTTCAAATGATCTGTAAACACAAATATATAAGTCTAAGCCTAAGGAAAGGAAAATATAATTCTAAGTACCTTTCCAATAAACATTCAATCAGATATTTTCAGTGGCTTATGAAGATATTTAGTAATGTATGAAAATATTGAAATGCTAGTCCTGCTGCCCTTGACCATTGTCTGCATTACTGAGTCTGACTTTTAAAACAATGTAGAAAGGGAAGGTCTCATTTATAAAGCAATTGCACCATTCTTAATGCCAAATTCAGTAACAAATGGTCATGGGTTTTGCCCACTATGGAGCATTTTTTTCCAGAATTATAATTATGGACGCCTGCTAAGTAGTGCCCACCTAAACTTGAATACAAAACGCCTGTATTGACACCGTTTTTCATTATTAATCACTTGGCAGTTTCAATTCATGACCAGAAAAGAAGGGGGGAAAAAAGAATTAAGAAAAGACTCACTTTGGAGAGTAGTTGCACACCAAATAGACAGCTCTTCTCCAAACAGCCCCCCATACGTTTATGTTGTGGCATGTATGTATAGCACATCCTATTCTATTGGTTGTGGCCCAAACCATCTGGAAAACAGAAGATTTTAATAGTTATTTATCATCACATTTGCAGTAGGTTTACTCATCATGAATGGTTTAAACAAATGAATGTAAAAACATTGTACCTGTGTATAATGTGTACACATTGGCCCATAACATCGCAAAGGACACCGAGGGTTGCATTCTTGAGGATATGGAAAAGCATAATCTTTAACTTCATCATACCAGGGCTTCACCAGCTGAAGTATAGATTTATATCTAAAACAAGCCAAATTGATATTGGTTTAAAAAAGTTTCGTAGCAAGCTTTTAGAGATAACAATTGGCGCATTTATTTGCAGTTGATAAATCATTTAACATATTGTTCCAAAACAAAGTTTAAATCACTTAAAAACCAGAGACAATATATCATCGGTCTTACGAAAAGATGAAATGGAACTTTCTCCTGTCCGTATGAATCTTTGGTCAGGGCACTGCTTAGTGTAAAATACAAGCTGGCACACAAAGCGATTCAAACTGGGGACAGACCCCTGGTGCGTTTGATTTCGGGGACCTTCCCCCTTCATCGGGTCATCACCCCTGAAATGTTGTGACACAATAAACGCACCAGGGGTCTGACCCCGGTTTGAATCGCTTTGTGTGCCAGCTTGTACTTTTCACTACTTAAGATTGGGAGTGCCGTATCCCTAAATAGTTTGAGCACCAAGCGGAACCTTTGATTGAAGGGCCTGAGTGTGCACATGAATCTTTGTACTGCTTAGTGAATAACAAGGTTAAAGAAATAAGAAAATATTGGTGTATTAATTATTAGTCCATAATTGCGAGAATATCTAGTACAGCAGCACACCCTAACTGACCTTCAAAGCTGTGCTGTCAGGTGCATCGCAGAAGAACAACTAGCATTGTCCCCAAGTCCCATAACTGACCTTCAGGATGAGCCCACCCTGCCACTGCTCTAAGCACCCACAAGAGGCCAGCCCCAGAGTCTGGAAAACCCTGATAGAGATGGAAAATGTTCTGTGCATTTCAAATATCGTGCAGTCTGGGTCAAAAAATAACGTAGCCACGAGGACCACAAAACTGACTGGTCAGTAACAATGAACTCCAGAGTTCAACTCAGTAATTAAAGTGTTGGCCAAGTAATAAAATATAATTTTTTTACTCTTATTCATTAGAAACTGTACAATCCAGTTTAATATCATCATCATATTGACCTGATAGAATAAGTCATATAAAATATTAATGTGATGATTTGTGATTTAGGGGATCTTCCAAGTTAGAGAATATAGTGTCAATATGTAAATATGCAAATTCACTTGAATGTGATGGGGAATTGCCTGGAGCCTTTCAGGATACAGTTTTTCTCAAAAGATAAGTTATGGTTTCCAAGTTTTTTTTCTTTCTTTCCTAAGGAATTTTAGGTTACTGTTTTCCCAGAATAGTATTAGGAAAGGGATTTACAAGCTTGTTCAGTGCACTTTAGAGATCTTGTGTAGACATGCATTTTCTTTAAAAAATAGCTGGGAGAGCCAGCCAGAGCCCTTGGTTTAAATCCACAATTTACCCTTATTTATGATTTAAAAAACCACGAAAAAATCGTATTGACAAAAAACTGCACTTTTTCCGTGTTTTTTCGGATTGTCATGTGAAAAATTAGAATTTTTCGATTTGACGCCCAAAATGTCCGAACCTTTTGTGAAATCGGCGGAAAGGCCCAAAATGTTCTGATTATCTTATAAAACCCAGCACAGACAATATTATCTTCAAATTTCAAATAAGACCTCTGCCCTTGACTTCTACAGGTGCTCAACAGGTTGAAGAGAGTATTTTCTCAAAAAGTCTGAGGGTTTTTTTCACTAAAAATTAAATATTTTTAAGTTTTTAGCATTTGGACTTTAATAAATAACCCCCTAAATGTTGTTTGAATGTGACGTGTTATAGGCAAAAAAGATTGGGAGTGCCGTCTCCCTAAATAGTTTGAGCACCAAGCGGAACTTTTAATTGAAGGGCCTGAGTGTGCACGTGAATCTTTGTACTGCTTAGTGAATAACAAGGTTAAAGAAATAGGAAAATATTGGTGTATTAATTATTAGTCAATAATTTTTCAACTTAACACCTTTCTTAATATTACAAATTATTATGTCTTTCAATACAAAGAACAATGCTATATTAAACTATATTTTCTCAAAGAGGTCTAAATATGGCATCTTCTAAACATTCAGAAGCCAATTATTTGGAAATGATGAGGTCATGCAAATAAGTAACTGAAGCTCTTGAGCAGCCTTAGGAGTCACAGATACCACTGGACTGGTGCAATCAGGCAGCCGGCCTCCAGCTTGCAGTATTGACATACATATATAAAGTATAGCAGGGAACAAGAACTTAACTTGAAATATTTACCTTCCTGTTCTCACAGACAAGTTTTGACCAAGGAACTTCAATAAATAGGATGGGCCATGATCCCATATACAGGTAGCAGCCCAGGCTTCAGCTAATTTTGCCAAGTTGTCGTCCCAGACCTGGATGTAGGACAAACCATAGAATTATCATCAGTTTAAACAAATCAAAAAAGAAATATGTTACAGAAAACCAATAAATCATGTATTTTAAGACTGCGTTGTAAAACTGTGTGTCATGATTTGCAAACGTGTTTGTAACATCAAATGCAGTTCCTGGGTGTGTTATAATTCTATAATTCTTCTACTCTGCCCTTACCTTCTTGCCTGAACATTGACCTTGATCTGTTTAACCCCTTGTGTACCACAAATTGGACTATTCCTGTCAGCCTACACTCCAGCTTCCTCCTTGGTCCTGACGCCAACCTTACAAGAGCCGTTACAGGAGCCTGACACCAAAAACCAAAAGGAGCTCAAGCCCCAACTCTTTTTATGCACATCCCACTGAGATCAACAGATTTGTAAATAGACAGGGACGCGCCCAGGGGTCAGACTGGGGGGCTTGGGGTCCACCGGGGCTACTGCCCCAGGGCCCCCCTCTGGCCCCAGCTGACGCTCCAGCATGCCGCATCTCGTTTATGCATACGTGCCTGATTCCACGCTTGTGTGCATGCGCAAAATTGTTATCTGGGCCGGCGGGGCCCACAAGAGCCCGAGACCCACCGGGTTTTTTCCTGGTATCCTGCCGGCCCACTCCAACACTGGAAGCGCCTGGAGATTTTCCTGTTCCCTTACCTCCCGGCCCGTCTCTCCTCGGCTACCGGGGTGCAGGTGTGCAGGCGTGCGCTCCAGGGGACGTTGCGCGCATCATCCCTGCGCAAGTCGACGCAAGCGGCGGGTCACTCGCGGTTGACACTGAGCATTATGATGTCGGTTTTCTTTGCTCGTTTCGAACTTTGGCGCCAATTCTCCTTTAAAAAGGCCATTTTCCATTTTAACAATGCCCAAGCTGTCTTCTGTTTACAGATCCTGCTGAAGCATTATATACTATTTGACTTTCCTGTACCCACTGCCTTCAAGGTTCCAGATTGACGAGTATGTTACAGATATATAGATAAAATATAGTTATATACCCTCAATACATCACCAAAATTTCTGCATCTATAAATATTTATCTGACCCCTAAATATTTGATAAAATGCATTAACATACAATACTGTATTGTATGTCTTCAAAAAACTTTTTTCAGTAAAATGTATTCCACTGGCAGTCTCCCATATGGAATTTATTTTACATGCAGTCATAGATACACTGTGTAATTTAAGGTTCCATCCATTTACAAAAGCATTCATTTCCACAGGCTGCAATGTATTTTAACAATGGTTAATAAAATATTTGAATGGATAAATAAATACCTCTAAATAACCCACAAACACCTCACAGAGGAGCTGGGATGCGTCCAACAGACCAAGCTTTTGGATTATTTCAGATCCAGAAATTCAATGTAACCCGATGCAGATGCCAAGCTTTGTGTTGTGCTAAAGACACATACTGTATAACCTACTATAGTAGGTGATCTATAAATGAATAATGATTTCTGTATTCATATACGCAGATCTTCTTTACTTAAAATAAAAGAGGGTTTCAGTCATATGTCCAATTTAGCTAGTGTTTTAGTCAAGGGAAACAAAAATTCATAACCACTCCACACCATGAAACCTCAGTAAGAAAACATTCCATAAAAAAAGTGATTTATAAAGTGACTGTTTTATTGGAAAGAAGGCATTAATTATTGTCTGAATAATGGCTGGTTGAAAGTTATGACAAGGCCTGTAATAAAATGTACCGTAAATGAACAACTGAGTCTGAAATACAGGCCAATAGGGGTATCCAGGAAGGAAATAATCTTAGGACTATTGCATATGTATTCTCAAAAGATTGTCCCCTTATTGCCTAAAATCAGTCTTCAGTATGCTCTTTAGTAGCGGACTGCTACATGGTCTATATTTTAATGGTTTATTTGGTACAAATACTAATTGACACCTATAGAATTAATGGGGGAAGTATAACATTAAAAAGGAAGGCTTTTTTGTAAAGGGCATCAATCGTAAATGTGAACCAAGAGCACCGGATCATCTCAACAACCTGATACCCTTTCTGCTATAAACTATGGGGCAAATTTACTAAAGGGCAAAGTGAAGAAATCCCCCAGCGTGACGTAATTTTAGTACTTCCCGATTTACTAATGGGCACAGGTGTAACTTCGCTAGCGAAAAAGACTGACGCCGTCGCTCATTCGCACTCAATCGCCAGACGCCAGAAGTTGTGCTCTGGCGAATGGACATAACTGTGCAAATTCACTAAGATGCGGATTTTAGTGAACGTTACCTCTTGCGCCAGACTTGCCTTCACCACCTAAGACCAGGCAATAGAGTAGATAGGACTTCCTCAAAATTTAGTTGAAAATTCCCAAAAAACGCTGGCGTTTCCTTTTTTCAGGGTGATGGGCTGCAAAAGAGCGTAAAAATATTTTGGGGTAACCGGCTTCCCCCCTACATTTCCTAACATATGGCATATAAAATATACACTGGGCTCATGTGTAGGGCAATATAACAACTATTTTATTTTGTTTAAGCTTCCCTGGCCTTGTGTAATGTAATGTATTTGCTGCAACATATACATCCATTCAACATTAACTTCCCGCCGTATGCAAATTAGTCAACGCTAGCGAAACTTCGCTCTGCTTGCCGAATTCACGCTAGCTCAACTTCGCCAGCTTTCGGCATCCTGGACACAACTTGGCATGTTAGTGAATTAGCATTATCTGAGTGAATTTTAGCCTGGCAAAGTGTTGCACTGCCTGCGAAGCCGTCGCTTGCGAATTTTTGCCACTTAGTAAATTTGCCCTGATACCTTAACATCTGGGAGGTGACTTGAAACTGCAATATTTACTCTCCAAACTCCCCCTAATTCAATTTCTTGCACCCCCTTTTGACCAGGATTCGTAAGTCCCTTGTTGACAGGGCTCCCTCCTTCCATTGGTGAATATTGGTGCTTGGACATCATTTTGCCATTGCTTCTATGTCTTGTCTTTTATCATCATCATCATCATCATCTATTTATATAGGGCAGACAGGTTCTTGCTATTACATTTAAATTGTTTCCATGATTTTGCCTCTGTATTTCCCATAGATCCTTCACACAGATACTGCTCCTCATGTATGCCAGCCCTGACCACCACTAGTGCTACTGTCTACCACCATGAGTTGGTAAGCCAATTACTATGTGTTTACTACTGCTTCAGATCACATATCTCTCGCCCTCTACTATTCGGTCTACAACTGAGAATGTTCCCTGTGGGGAGCTGTAGGGAATGCATTTAGCATCCTAGTTGGGTCCAAGTTCTTAGACTTGTTATTTGGCAGTCTGAATGTCATTTTACCCTTTGGAATACCACTAGAAATAGAATTTTGCCAAGTGCTGAATGAAAGAAACAAAGAAATAAATTACACAGTATAAACAATGATAAATCTAGTGAAAGATCCTACTGAAGTAAGCCAAGGACTAAGGAGATCTGTAACACTGATCTTGATTGCATCAACCCAAACAATCCTTGTTTTGTATTCTACAGATTTTCTTCTGCAATCCCATCTAATCAGTTCCATGTTAGAAAATCCATTTTAGCTATTTACGAGAAAAAAAGCTAATTTTTATTAACATTAGCCCTGCCAATGTTAATAAAAGATCATGTTGTTCTATTTATATGTAACCCTGTTTCTTCTTATTATTTATTCCCTTACAGTCTACTAATACAGACTCTTATTTGACCAGCTGATTATGTGCATGTTAGTTTTGCAAATGTCAGCATGCTGAAATCATTAGAACTGTCAGCGACTAAAAACCGTTATATTTGTCACAATTCATACTAAATTATCCAAGGCTCTGTTAATCCCCTGTAATTACATATCTCTCAGCCATGGGCCTACATAGAGTTTTTTTCTGCAACTAATTAGTGCCCCCTTTTGAGAATCAAATGAATGACTCTTCATGAGTTCCCAATTGTATCTTTGACTCGGATACCTGCCTCAGTGAGGCTTAAGGTGGCCATACACGGGCAGATAAAGCTGCCGATATCAGTCGTTTGGACCGATTTGACAGCTTATCTGCCTGTGTATGGGGGCTTCCGAAGGGTCTTCCCGATCGATATCTGGCCACGATATCGATCGGGAAGGTTTGATTTTTACCCGACCGACCTGTCGGAGCCCCCTGGCGCATCGTAATTCGATCGTAAGTCGATACATTTTTCAATGTATGCTGCTTGGTCTAGAGCTGTCTAAGAACTAGACAGCTGTCTTCCCCTGGAACTAAATATGAAAAAATGGGGTGCTCTAAATGTTATTTTTAACGTAACCACTTTATTTAAAAAAAATATTTAAGCACTTAAAGAGTTGCTAGGGCTCCTTTACCAAGGGTGCATAGTGCACTCCAACCTGTGTTCCCCCTTCCCCATGCATACAGGACTGCCTGTATTTGGCAGCACTTTAATCGGGGGAGACAGTGAGGGGCGGCATATGTTCCTCACCCATTCCCTAACTTGCTTGTCACTCAAATGCACACGTTTCTGGAGGGTGCAAAGGAGCCCTGTACTTAGCACTTGACAATGTAATTAAAGGGCTGCTTGTACCCACTACAGTTGCCATATTTTTAATCAGGCACAAGGCATAACTCTAATTTTTGAATGAGCACTAAAGGGTTAGATTTTGCGCCATTAATACTCTAGCACTGGGGTTTTCTTAAATGACCACTACTAAGTTATTAAACATAGTGACTAACCTCCCAGCACAAATGGTTTCTGATGTTCAATGCTCATAAGTTCTTCATCAGGAGATCAAGGGGCAAATTCACTAAGATGCGAAGTTGCGCCAGGCGCAACTTCGCCGCACTTCGCCGCACTTCGCCACACTTCGCCAGGCGTATTTTCGCCAGTGCTCCGCAAATTCACTAAAATCCGAAGTTGCGCACAGGGGTAGCATAAGTTTTCGAAGTTGCGCTAGCGTTAATTCACCAAGCGAATCGAAGTTTCGCTAGCGATGGTTCATTTGCATACGGCGCGAAATTCAAATTTCAATGGAGGAACACGTATCACCACTTCAAATGCCTAGAAAACCTTCAAATCAGCAAATAAAAATTTTATTTTGGCCTACACATGTGCCCACTGTCTAGGTAAGTTGCAATGAGTCAGGAAATGTAGGGGGGAAGGAGGGGAGCCCCAAAAATATTTTCGATCTTTTTCAGCCTATCACCCATCATGTAGAAAACACGCCAGCGTTTTTTGGGACTTAGAAAATTTTTGACTTTTTTTGAAACAATCCCTATCTACTCTATTGCGCTTCACCAGGTCTAGCGTAAAAGGTAGCGTTCAGTACACTGCGCAAGTTAGTGAATTTGCGTAGTTACGTCGCTAGCGAAAATTCGCCTGGCGTAAGGGTTCGAAGTAACACTAGCGAAACTACGCCAGCGTTCGTTAGTGAATTTGCGCAGTAACGAAAAATGCCAAACGCTAGCGAATTAACGCTAGCGTTCGGCGCTTAGTGAATTTGCGCCCAAATCACACATTGGACCATTATATGGGATATCATTCAAGGTACATTCATACTGCTGAAATATACAGTAACAATCTTGTTTTATGTAACAATCTATATTCAGGCTGGGATAATTTGTTCAAGTCAAGAAAAGACAAGTCTGAATACATAATTTGCATTGCCCTCGGGTAAGGTAGCATGGAATAAAAATAACACTGATGGCAGGAATGTAATGTGAGGATGTTGCCATCTGAAGAGGAGGAAACTGAAACTATGTCTTAGAAGGCATCATTTAGTATGTGCTCCTTCATAAGTGAAAGGCCAGCTAGAGAAAGAGGAGTAAGAAATGAGTCAGTGGTAGAGGTTTTAGAAAAACTTTAGATGACTGATAATAATGAACCTGTGTCAGGAGTGTTGCTGGTAGGTAGGAGCCTATGTGCTGTGTAAGCCATGTTATACAAGCTGTTGGCATCATGAAAAGTATTAGTCATGTTATTGTGAAACAATATGATTTCATGATGAAAATAAACAACTGATATATTATAATGCAGAGGCAAGTTTGACACCAAACCAGAGGTTAAGGTAGGTGGCAACCAATAACAAATACTTTGGCAGGCAAGGGGTCAGGGCAGGCTGCAAACCAGAGTCAGTCTGTGGAGCAAGCCAAGGTCAAACCAGGAAATAAGTCAATGAAGGACAAGGATACAAGCTGGGCAGGAACTAGAGAAGGGGTGGGATCATAGAGCAAAGTTAAATAATGCAACAAAAAGACAGGAAGAAGAGAGAGGAGGAAACAGGATAACAGAGGAAATATATGCTATGTGGATCTTTGGCAACAATGGACTCCAAAAGTCCCCAGCAGGGAGAAGTACAAGCAAACCGCATAAAGCACAGACCAGTTTTGAATGACCACAAGTGCTGATAACCTGTATAAGTGAGATTTGAAAAGAAACATGTGACAGGGTCAACTTACTCCATCAAAAGTTGTATAAAGGGCTTTACTGGCAAGAGATAATTCTTTGGACCCCGATCAATAAGGATGGAGGTTTATAGCATGGATTGGGAGGCCACAATGAAGAATTTCCTGGATTAATAAGGCATAGCTAGAAGAAAATAAAGCAGGGCTGGATAAAGTAAAGAACCAATGCTTCAAGTAGAAGTGGTAGGATAGTCATCACCCTCATTACTATGCATGGTGCATGCAGTGGTGTAACTATAGAGGAAGCAGACCCCAAGGTCTTTGGGGGGCGGTGCAAGGTAATGCGCACCAGGCCCCTCCAAAAATGTTTTCCCTGGGGGGTGCAGCGCAGTCTTTTTTGCCACGATATAGAAAAGGTCTATAGCATGAGTTTCTTAATGAAAGAGTCAGAAATTAGCCTCCCTTTAATCTCAGTGCTCCATTACTCCTTCCTGGTGTCCTAGAGGCCATTGAATTTCAATTGTTCTTGTGATGTGTCCAAGTAATATCACTTATAAATGAAGGCTGCTAGGGACTATAGGAGGAAACACGATTATATCAGGATTGCATATGGAGCTGAACAGAAATGTTTTTATGGGTGACTTGCCTGTGCATATAACCACTGGTGTAAGAAAGATTCAGTGGGGACTGTTATATGGTTGTCTCCCTCTCTTCTGGCCAGTTGCTGCAAATGAGCGAGTAGGTGCACACCAGGCCACCCTGAAGATATCTGTGGGGGGTGCGGCTCTTTCTAGTTAAGCCACTGCATAAAAATTACCAAAACTCTCGAAATGTAAGGGTGCTTTATAATAGAAATATTTTTCAAGACAAGAAATTACAGACAAAATTGGTCTTTTTCTGAAATCCCACAAGTTAACATGATGGGGCCCATTTACTTAGCTCGAGTGAAGGAATAGAAAAAAAAAACTTTGAATTTCGAATGTTTTTTTGGCTACTTCGACCATCGAATTGGCTACTTCAACCACGACTTCGACTCGAACGATTCAAACTAAAAATCGTTCGAATATTCGACCATTCGATAGTCGAAGTACTGTCTCTTTAAAAAAAAATTCGACCCTCTACTTCGCTACCTAAAACCTACCGAAGTGCAATGTTAGCCTATGTGGAAGGTCCCCATAGGCTTTCTAATGTTTTTTTGGTCGAAGAAAAATCGTTTGATCGATGGATTAAAATCCTTCCAATCGAAATCATTTTTCGTTCGATCTTTCGATCGAACTATATTGATATATAGTCAAATGATTTACATTCGGCAGTGGAATATCGAGGGTTAATTAACCCTTGATATTCGACCCTATGTAAATCTGCCCCGATGTCTACTTTACAAAAATACTGAGGATTTACCAATGATGTAAAAGGCAATTAAGAAATTAAGAGAGATTTTATGCTCATTCAGTACTTTTCGACATTATTAAGGAAACATTCCAAAGTCCGTCAACAATATGGACTGCAGAAGCTGGCACCAGTTATGGTAAAATTCCAAGCAGAATTAAGCTTGTAGAAATCACCAGATAAGATCTAGGTATGTTTAATGGAATAAATAAAATATTTGCATATAAATTCCCTTTAAGGCAATAAAACCATGATTCTGTAGAATGGCAATCCCCATAAACTCTGATGAAGAAAGCAAATGTATATAATTTTCCATACTCTGTATAAGTGTACTCAGCTCACACAGGCCATTCTTTTACTGAGATTATATCACTTCATCAAGAATGGACAATGGAATGGGTGCCAGTCCCCAATATCGCTAGTTGACATTTAAGGGGTTATTTATTAAAGTTTGAATGCCAAAAACTTGAGATTTTTTCACTTTAAAATCCAAATTTTTAATGAAAAAAAACCTCACATTTTTCAGGATTTATTATAACCCGAGGATGGAAAAAGTCTGAATACAGAAATCCAGCTTCTCAGACCTGCTGAGGTTGTATATAAGTCAATGGGAGAAGTTGTGCAATAATCCAAAATTTTCATAGATTTCGGGTGGAAAATCTGAAAAATTTGTACGATTCGAATTTTCATATGATTTTCAAGTTTTTTTCCCCCACTGGAATTAATATTGATACATAAGGGGAAATAACCTATGCAGATTTAGTCAGAGTATATTTCAGAAAATAATGAAATATTTTCGGATTTTGATAAATATCCGCTATATGTATATGGAACCAAGGAGAAATAGACCAGAGTTAATGCAAAATATGCTCCACAAAACCTTCATGCTCAAAATGTGTCCTGCAATATTTTATAGTTACACAAAAAGAGAGGAGCAATTCACCAAGTTTTTGACATCTACTCATTATGGAATATTTTTTGGTAATAAATGTTCTCCTTAAAATTAGTACTGTAACTATTTGAAAAAATTAATACTGAAACTCATTTGATTTTCTTTTAGCAACATCATTAAAATTCAAAGTTAATTACTCAGTATTTTGTATTGTATTTTGTTATTATGTGTGGGACATTAGTACATTAGTGACATCATTTACCTATATTCACAATATAATGTAGCTTCTCTCTCTGAAATGTTATTCTGCATTTCAGGTGTTATCCCTTGCACAGTGATAGTCTTTTGGCACATAGATATCATCTTACATCTTTAGGTCTTGTCTTTATGTACACCATGATGTCTTTTGGACATGCCATTACATTCACTGCCATAAATATGTCTTGATGCAAGCTTTCTGCCTTGAAACTTGGCATCAGGAATGTAGGATGGTCACCGCTGTGCTTGGTTATAGGCTTAGCCCTGTGGAACTGTTTCTGGGCTTTTGGGCAGGCAAATTACGTATATGGTTGAACCAGCCTGACCTTAAAATTATCTGTTGACTTTGACCTGTTCTCACTGAAAGAACAATGCCTTTCCTTGACTCTTAATTAGTCTCCAATGCTGAAAAAACTCTGCCTTCTCCAACTTGGCCTACTTCTAGTCTAGTCTATCTGATTGCTTATACAGTATAAGCAGTTCTTGGCTTGAATTTAACAATTTAAGTCCAAAATGAGAATAGCTTATAGCAAAATACAGTGTCCAGTCTGCATGGAGTGAACAATCTGGTATTTCAGAGGATCTTTTCGAAGTGAACAGCGAGTTACCACCATGTGAAAATCCTACTCTCTCACACACTCACCGGCTGCTCATTTCCTTAACACACCCCTGGATGTCCAACCCACGCCTCTGGTTGATTAACTCTGCGGTGTCTCTGAAAAAAATGACTCTTAAAGGGATAGCTCAAACCTAAACAAGGGGGATATATACTGTATCTACCATCCAGGCTATATTCCCTCCAACTTCTACAGTTCCCAAGTTTATAAAAAGTCTGCGATTCCTTTGTTCAGGGTTCTTACTCTATGTAAGGTCAGAATCCACTGAGCTTGTGTCAAATAATATTTATCTTTTTGCCTCAAGTGATCTCTGGTCATTGAAATTCTGTGACACTATCCATCTGTCATCCCTTCTATCATTCCCTTTTGGTCTCTTCTGAACATAAAACGTTTCCCCAATTGCAACTGGGCACTCATACTTTCTATGCCTATTGTCTATTTCTATTAGGGATGCACCGAATCCAGGATTCGGTTCGGGATTCGGCCAGGATTCGGCCTTTTTCAGCAGGATTCGGATTCGGCCGAATCCTTCTGCCCGGCCGAACCGAATCCCAATCCTAATTTGCATATGCAAATTAGGGGCAGGGAGGGAAATTGCGTGACTTTTTGTCAGAAAACAAGGAAGTAAAAAATGTTTTCCCCTTCCCACCCCTAATTTGCATATGCAAATTAGGGTTCGGATTCGGTTCGGCTGAATCCTTCGTGAAGGATTCGGGGGTTCGGCCGAATCCAAAAAAGTGGATTCGGTGCATCCCTAATTTCTATGTTTGTAACACGAAATGCGTAAGGCTGTACGTGTGGACATAATAAACTTTTTCTACGTGATTTTATCTGCCTGGTGGAAGAATGCCTTTATTCTGAGTTCCAAACTTTAGACATACATTCTCCAGTAATGGCTTCTTTGTATCACACTCTCACACAGCCCTGTGTTATGCAGTGTTGGGACACCTTTACACTAGTCCTCAACTACTGACCCTTATAGGCACTTCAAAGTGATTGTTGGTCGCTGTCAGGAGCATTCCTGTCTCCGGCGGCGTTCAGATCAAGATGGCAGCGCCCATGTTCCATGTGGACAGACGCTGGCGTGATGACGTCACGCGCCCGACGCAAACTTTGAAATAAAAGGACTTCCCGAATTCCTGGCTTCCTAACCCTTGGCTTGACCCTGATTCTGATTTCTGCTGCCTGCCTTAATGAACATTTGCCTGAACTTGACTACACTTACACCTGAACCCTTTCTGGATACCGCAAACTTGAACTTTGACCCTAAGCTTCCTCCTTGGTTCTGACTACTCCTGCTGGGAGCCGATAGGTCCCCTGACAGTCGCTTTCTCTATGGCAGATGGTAAGGGCAGGACTGCCTTGTGCCACCACCACTGCACTCTGTACAATTTTGTTGTCATCACAAGGTGCAGAGAGCAGACAGACCCTGCACAAAATATCTTTTTGAATGAACACTTATGGGGTCTATATAAATGAAACTTGGTGTCATATTAATATATACCTATTTTGAGCTCCAGTACTTCAGTGAAATAAAAATAATCTAAGGGAACCACATTTCAGTGTTTTCCAGTAAAATAGGAGAACTGTCCAAGTGTCCAAATACCTAGGCAAAGCAGTGTATATTGTGTCTTAATCTTCATAAAGTCTCTTTCATTTCTTTTTGACGAATACAACATAAACATACAATTCATTATTTAGCACACCTGCACTTAATCAATTGGTGATTAACTGCAATATAAAGACAGACTCCAGAATCTATAGCAAATAAAAAGCCAATATATCTTCCTCCTTGTTAACATCTGGTTGCACATACTTTAACATACTACTTGGTTCAGCTGGTGAACATCCAAGTCTATTTGTTCAGAGACCGTTTTTTACAGAATTGTCAGTGACTGTGTGCGTCATGAGAAAATAACTAATTGGTATCCTAGACCCATTAGCTTTATTTCTTTGACCCTTGCCCCTTCATTTCCAAATATTTCAAAGCTTGCTAAGGGAAAAAGTGGGAAAGACAAGTGGGCTGTTGAATCACAACAGTAAACCATGTGCATTGTGCGCACCAGGATGGTGGTCGGCTGTTTCTGTAACCTGTTTGCCAGCTGTTGTCCGGGTCTACTCCTAATACTTAAAACATTGTAAAGATGTCAAGAGAATATTTTAAATATTTCTAGACAGGTAAGAATGTTGCTGCTCTCAGGACAGCATGTGTGTGTGAATATGGAGAGTTCTTTCTTCCTACGACATACTTTCTTTTTGATTTTAAGCTGCTAAAGTGGGCCAGGAAACCAAAAACAGTGATGTTTGGAAAATGTTTTCTCTCTGCCAACAAAAACAGTTTAAGTCACTGTACACAAAACAGTCTAACCAATTCATTAGTAGAATAAACTACCTCTGAGCTTCAGTACATGGTTGTGACTATACACGTGTGTGTGTAGGAAACTTACTCAGTACTGACATATAACATTATTACCCATACAATTAATTACATTACAGTTAAACCCCTTTAAAGGGCTTGTAAAGTCTAAAATAGTATAAGGCTGGAAATGCTGTATTTTGTATACTAAATATAAACATGAAATTACTGCACCACAAGCCTAATCAAACAAATGATTTATGCTTTCAAAGTTGGCCACAGGAGGTCACCATCTTGTAACTTTGTTAAACATCTTTGCAAGACTAAGACTGTGCACATGCTCAGTGTGGTCTGGGCTGCTTAGCGATCATCATAAACAAAGCTGCTTGAGTTCTGCATGGCTGGGAAGTAAGGCGGGGGCTCCCCCTGCTGTTCATAAGTATGATTGTTTCCTTGCTCAGCAGTTAGGGACCATGTGATAATTCCTATCCACAGCAGTAAATTAAGGGAGAATTTCACTGCATACAATCAGGTTTCTTATAAAAACGGTACACATTTTTTTATTAAAGTATATTGGAGATAGGTTTTTTTTCATTAAAGAAAGTAAAAATGGGATTTTATTTTTTTGTCTTTACATGCCCTTTAAGGGTCAGTGGTCATTGTATTTGTATGATTTGAAGTTCCAGAGCTATTTTCCATTAGAATTGGTTCTACTCTTTGGTATGTGGAAATGAAAGGGTCAATACGATATGCCATTTTTTTTTGGTTCTTAGCATTTTTTTGTTTTTTTTTGGTTCTTAGCATTTCTAAATATTCACAAATAAATGTCCCATAAAGTAACAATGACAGTTTTTCACAGCATAACATTTGATATTCCAAGTGGTGCATTGTGCCGGGAGTCATTTCAGAAGCAGACACATATTATTGGGGGGGGGATTCACAAAAGTGCTGATAAAAGAGAAAATAATAGTGGAGATGGATTTGTTGGATTTCCCGTCATATTCACAAACCTCTTTTTCAATTTCTGTGAATTTGTCTATTAGGGTAAGGGCACACGGGCAAACAGGCACACTCGCGGCGCTTCATTTTGCCGAAGTTGCCCGAGGTTGCATCTTCAAGCGACTTTGGAGAACGAAGCGCCGCGAGTGCCATCCCGCTGGCAATTTTTCATTATAGCTGGCAGGAAGGTAGGGAAAGGCAGTTCAGGTAGATTAGTCGCCTCGAAGAAGAGGCCATTTTTCACCGGGGCGACTAATCTCCCCGAATTTGGACTTGTGTCCTTACCCTTATAAAGTGGTGTAAATGTAATCTCCATATTCACAGAACAGAAATCTGCCAAAATACTCGGCCACCGCTTTTCATTTTTGTAGTGAAAGAAAGGTATTTTACAGACACTTTTGTCAATATATTGTTAAACAGAGAAGAAAACCCTAATTTTTAACTACATAATATCCTGACATTTTTAAAATGGAGTAAAGCTCAGTGTACCTCTTCCCTCTGCCCTCAGCTCTGCATTATTTTTCCCAATCTCCAGTCATCCCTATATTACATGCAATATGGAGGACTTGTTAGCATATTCATGTGGGCTAGCAGCTTATTGTCAGGGTTCAAGGCCTGTTTTCTGTATCGCCAGATATGAATAATAATAGGTATAAGTCTAAGGTATAGCTATAAGGTATAATGTATAAAGTATAGGTATAAGTTATAAGTTAAGTCGTTTATTGCCAACATAAAATACGTGACACAGACATGATTTTTTATCTCACATTTGCACTATTTTGCTATTTTTTGCTTAGTTCATGAGGCCATGTTAGCATTTTGAGATGGAAGTCACATTGGCAAAGATGGGGATGGGGCTCTAACGTTCTGGATGCTCAATAGGACACAGTTAAGTTGGTGCAAGTGTAACCAATGTGATGGGGAGGAGGGATGGATGCAGGGGTGTAACTACAGAGGAAGCAGACCCTGCGGCTGTAGGGGGGGCCAGGAGGTATAGGGGGCCCAATGAGGCCCTACTTAATGAGCAATCTCAATATATATTGGTACAACAGGACAACAGATGGATATTTTTGGGGCCCTAAAATAAATTTGCTGTGGGGCCCGGTAACATCTAGTTACGCCACCGGCATGGTTGATTTGGACACTGGTGCTAAAACTAAAAATTTGATTGGAGGTTTTAGTCCCCCCTAGGGATGGGCGAATTTGACCCGTTTCGTTTCGCCAAAAATTCACCACCGGTGAAATGTCGCAGACGCCCATTAAAGTCTATGGGCATCAAAAAAATTTTGTCGCGCGGCGAAATTATTTTGTTGCGCGTCTTTTTTTTTGGACGGACGTCTCCATACAAGTCTATGGGCGTCATTTTTTCGGCGAAACGAGGCGAAAAAATTTGCCAATCCCTCCCCCCTTTTAACAGCACCTAATGGGCAGAGCTCATGTAGTGCTGCATTCATCAACTGACAGAAATTAACTAAAACCTTGATAAAGCATTTGTTAACCAAACTGGCATTTAAAAGAGGCAGGGAATCTCTTCTCGGAAAACACAATCATTAGTACAAGACACGGGTACAGCCAATGGTTTAGGAAGAGCTAAAGACAAAGTTAGGAAAAATGTTGTGCAACTGACAAAATCTAAAAACTATCTGCTTTACTCCAAAAAAATGCTTCCTCCACTTTTGTGAATTCCACCCCCCCCCCAAAAAAAAGTTTGCTTTCCAAGAAACAGACCCAGAAGTGCTGCTGTCTCAATGAAAACTGAATTACAGGGCACCAAGAATACTTTTAGAACAAAAAATCAATAAGAGAAAGAAAGGAAGGACTACACTGATCATATGATTACGATGCAGTGAGTCTCCATTTATTCAATTGCTCCTATTTTTTCAGATCTGGTAACGTTTGGATGGAATCGAAAGTTCATTCGGAACACAGGCTTCCCCCAATGGGCTTGTGTTGCATATGAACTTTGGGTTAGACTTCATGTAGTTGTACCCTGCTATCTGGAACACATGTGTTTGTAAATCAGTGGTGGTCTAGTCTTTTTCAGATGACAAAATGGGGACAATAGAATATCCAACAGAAGACATGCAATGATCATAAGATACTTTGTAAGTCAAAGTTGGTCTTGTCTTTTTCCTGTCAAAAAAGGGGACAATTCAAGAATATCCAGATAGAAGGACCATACGGATCATTTAATTCAGATGCAGCCAACTTCCATTTATTATATCACTTACACCTGGTAACCTTTAGATCGAATCAGGTGTCTCTTCAAAACACAGGCTTCTCCCAACAGGCATGTGCTACATGTGAGCATTGGGTTGGACTTCGTATAATTGCTATTGTGGGTAAAAACTGGAAGATGTTTCAAGATACTCTGTAAGTCACATGTCAGTCTAGTCTTTTTCTCATTTATAATTCTACAGCTTACAAGAACTGAGCAAAGGAGAGAAATACTAAATATATGGTTATTTCATTTACAAGATGTGTTTAAGGGCTGTTACACACTGGCAGGTTTACCTGCCCTCCTCTGCATTGTGCTTTCTTCTGTTCAGCTGCAGGGGAAATTACCCGTTTTTTTTTTTTTTTTTTCAAAATGCTTGGGATCACCCCTCATTTATTTCATTGGCAGTCCCTTAAACCCATGATCTCATTTTTGAGTGACCAATGAGATTGACAATTCTTCCAGGCAATTGCCAAAGAACTCATTTTTTGCAGCTCTATGGGCAGGGGAACGATATGCTCAAAATTGTTCCCACACCATGAAATGCAATCACCTGACCATGAAGATCCACTTTCTGGAGAGGCAGGCTTTGTTACTTTCAAATGTACCAGTCACTCCAGAAATAATTGCTGAAAGGGATCCTGTCATTGGAAAACATGTTTTTTTCAAAACTCATCAGTTAATAGTGCTACTCCAGCAGAATTCTGCACTGAAATACGTTTCTCAAAAGAGCAAACAGATTTTTTTATATTCAATTTTGAAATCTGACATGGGGCTAGACATTTTGTCAATTTCCCAGCTGCCCCCAGTCATGTGACTTGTGCCTGCACTTTAGGAGAGAAATGCTTTCTGGCAGGCTGCTGTTTTTCCTTCTCAATGTAACTGAATGTGTCTCAGTGAGACATGGGTTTTTACTGAGTGTTGTTCTTAGATCTACCAGGCAGCTGTTATCTTGTGTTAGGAAGCTGCTACCTGGTTACCTTCCCATTGTTCTTTTGTTAGGCTGCTGGGGGGAAAAGGGAGGGGGTGATATCACTCCAACTTGCAGTACAGCAGTAAAGAGTGATTAAAGTTTATCAGAGCACAAGTCACATGACTTGGGGCAGCTGGGAAATTGACAAAATGTCTAGCCCCATGTCAGATTTCAAAATTGAAAATAAAAAAATCTGTTTGCTCTTTTGAGAAATGGATTTCAGTGCAGAGTTCTGCTGGAGTAGCACTATTAACTGATTCCATCTTCAGGAAGGGATGGGTTGAACATTGTGTACCACCCTTGCAAATAACACCCAGAATCTCATGCTTACATTGTCCATGTAGGTGTATAATGACTACCTCTCTCTTTTCAATCCAACTGAATTTCTACCAATTTTTGTTTTTAACCAGTTCCTGTGGCTTCCATTATAATTCAGTACAGCTTATTTAGCAAGTTGGGGGATCATTGGAGACCAAACTGGGTCACATGAGCTATATAAACACGAATTAAATGCTCAATAAGAATGTCACTATTGATTCAGGACAGCAGACTGGCAATTACCAAAATGCCACTTCTAATCATTACTAATATAGTTGGTCCTGCAGGAAGTAGACTTTGTACCCAAGCAGCAGAATATGTTTTTTGTGACTCATTTCCACAACAAGTAAGGGTGGGCAAATGTTCTTATGGTAATACTATGAAATCAGGAATTGTATGTACTTTGGTGTAAAACATAATACCTATTTGTACTTCTAATAACTATTAGTGTGAAATGACATCATAAACCACCTGCACTTAATGTCCATTTTCCTCTTGTATTTCATACCGGTTAAGTCAAGACTATTGTAATAATTATTCGACTGAAAAATTGTAAGATAAAGGGAATATCCTAAAATATGCCATGACTACAGTAGATGATACCACTGGAAGTTTAATAGCATCTCTCTAAAGTCAACATTTAAATATTAATTGTTACAAAACTCTCATTTCTAGCAAAGAAGTTGATAGTTTAGTTTGCTTACCATGTATTCCATGTTGGCGGCAGGGGGGAAGACTTTGCCTCTAACTTGATTATGGTATTCAACGATTTCGATCATGTCATTCTGAGAGATGTAGCGCTTCCTTCTGGCCTTGGGAGCTTTGACAGGGTCCAGCCGAGCACTCAGATCTGGCTTTATGATGGTGTAATTGCTGGCTGCGGTTGCTAAGTCTGAGGACTTAGGTAATACTAAACCACATGTTTCGCACAGAAGGGAAAGCAGGAAAGCAGCACTGATTGAAATCATTTCTATCATAGCTTAAAAGCGAGCTGTCAGCCTTGAGAATACAGTGCCTGGAATCTGCAAATATAAATGATATCAATTCAATTTCCATGAACTCTGCACTGAGACAACACATGGAAAAGAAATCAGAATTTCCCAAATTCCAGCTGGTGCTATGACTGGATCTCAATAAAATCACAATAAAATTATATATATATATGAGATGCAAATACTATAAGAGACTATAAAATGACATTTGAATAGATCTCACAATGCTTTAAAGGACGCCACTTTAAGTATTAAGAAATGAGTTTGACTATTTGACTTACCTTTCAAATGCTAAAGCTGCGGCACAAGCTCCAGCTGCTTGACTCTGGGAGATTTATGTTATGAACTGCTGAGCCTTGTAACCGGACAATATATCCTATCATGAAGTCGGGGAAAGAAAATAAAAAAAGGAGGGTGGGGGTTTAAAAAACAAAAAAAGGAAAGCCTACTTGCTAGAGAGCTTTGGCTGCTGGAAGGCTTTCTAGATAACAGCTTTTACACATTACTGCCTGATTCCTGGAGAAAGAGCAGTCTTTTTAACAGTCCCCTGAAAGCCAAACTTGTGGACAAGGAGGAGTTAGATAACAAATGCACCGATTGGATGGCCTCATTTGAGATGAGAAGAGTTGGCCAGTTGCACATAATAATCCACAGCAAATTGTAGAAAGAATATCACCTGCCTTAAAATGTCTTTTGATAAAATGCAGTTTGTTAGGCTGGTTCATTCTATGGCAATATGTCAAACTACTCAGTAACCATATCTAGCTGATTAACAATACAGGTATGGGACCTGTTATCCAGAATGCCTGGGACCTGGGTTTTTCTGGACAATGGATCTTGGAGTTGGATCTTCCTACCTTAAAGGAAAACTATATACCCCCAAAATAAACACTTAAGCAAGAGATAGTTTATATCAAATTGAATGACATATTAAAGAATCTTACCAAACTGGAATATATATTTACATAAATATTGCCCTTTTACATCTCTTGCCTTGAACCGCCATTTCGTGACTCTATCTGTGCTGCCTCAGAGATCACCTGACCAGAAATACTACAACACTAACTGTAACAGGAAGAAGTGAGGAAGCAAAAGGCAGAACTCTGTCTGTTAATTGGCTCATGTGACCTTACATGTGGTTTGTATGTGTGCACAGTGAATCTTACAATCTCAGGGGGCGGCCCTTATTTTTTAAAATGGCAATTTTCTATTTATGATTACCCAATGGCACATACTATTAAAAAAGTATATTATTATGATAATGGTTCATTTACATGAAGCAGGGTTTTACACATGAGCTGTTTTACTCAGTATCTTTTAATAGAGACCTACATTGTTTGGGGGGTATAGTTTTCCTTTAAGTCTACTTGAAAATCATTTAAAGGAATTGTTCAGTGTAAAAATAAAAACTGGGTAAATAGATAGGCTGTGCAAAATAAAAAATGTTTCGAATATAGTTAGTTAGTCAAAAATGTAATGTATAAAGGCTGGAGTGATTTGATGTATATAACTTGTCAGTCAGAACCCAACTTCCTGCTTTTCAGCTCTCTTGATTTACATTGACTGGTTACCCTGGCTACCAGGCAGTAATCAATCAGAGACTTGAGGGGGGGCCACATGAGTCATATCTGTTGCTTTTGAATCTGAGCTGAATGCTGAGGATCAATTACAAACTCACTGAACAGAAATGTACCATGTGGCCCCCCTTCAAGTCGCTGACTAACTCAGAGTTATAGAGCTGAAAAGCAGGAAGTTGTATTCTGGCTGTTTTATTAGACATCTGTTCACTCCAGCCTTTATACATTACATTTTTGGCTAACTAACTATATTAGAAACATTTTTTATTTTGCACAGCCTATCTATTTATACAGTTTTTATTTTCACACTGAACTGATCCTTTAAACATTAAATAACCCCAATAGGCTGGTTTTGCTGGTTTTACAGTAAGGCTGTCTCCTGGCACAAATTCAAGTGCCGAAGTGCCGAACGCTAGCGTTAATTTGCTAGCGTTTGGCATTTTCGCTACTGCGCAAATTCACTAACGAACGATGTCGTAGTTTCGCTATTGTTACTTCGTACCCTTACGCCAGGCGAATTTTCGCTAGCGACATAACTACGCAAATTCACTAACTTGCGCAGTGTACTGAACGCTACCTTTTACACTAGACTTCCTTCGCCACCTCAGACCTGGTGAAGCGCAATAGAGTAGATAGGGATTGTTTCCAAAAAAGTCAAAATTTTTTCTAAGTCCCAAAAAACGCTGGCGTGTTTTCTACATGATGGGTGATAGGCTGAAAAAGATCGAATTTTTTTTTGGGGCTCCCCTCCTTCCCCCCTACATTTCCTGACTCATGGCAACTTACCTAGACAGTGGGCACATGTGTAGGGCAAAATAAAAATTTTATTTGCAGATTTGAAGGTTTTCTTGGCATTTGTAGTGCTGATACGTATTCCTCCATTGAAATTTGAATTTCGCATTGTATGCAAATTAGCCTTCGCTAGCGTAACTTCGCTTTATATAGCGAATCAACGCTAGCGCAACTTCGCAACCTTACGCTACCCCTGAGCGGATTTTAGTGAATTTGCGCAGCGCTGACGAAACTACGCCTGGCGAAGTGCGGCGAAGCTCGGCGAAGTTGCGCCTGGCGCAACTTCGCATCTTAGTGAATTTGCCCCTATGAGAGATGGCCTTTTCATAATTCAGGGCTTTCTGGATATATTTATATATATATATATATATATATATATATATATATATATATATATATAAAATCAGAATTGTGTTAGTATTATCCATTACTTATATAGCACAAACATATTCTGGAGCGTTTACAGTGACAATTCATCATTCACAGCAGTTTATAATGTACATAACTGCACTAAAATAGCACACTAAAGAAGACTGTAAATGAATAGTCATTTCCCTTTGGAATTTAAACATATATTCTGCCAGTGTCATACTTATAGATGAAAATGAAATATATTGAAACATAATTAATTAGAAACGTAGTCATTATTATAGAAATCTAGCTTCCTCATTAGGATGATGCAGGAGTTAGATAAATGAATTGATGGGTTCATGCAAAACTCTATACACACCAAGGTGTGTTGTACTTCTCTTATATTTCATTAAAAGCATGTATTATGTCTTGTAATACCCAAGTACATTTTCCAGCTTTAATTATTTGTGAGAGATGAAAAGTTATTCTTGCACCTATTTTCAGAATACAGGATAACCTGGATTGGTTGACTATGGTTTGCACATGGGGTCTGTTTGTAAAGTAGATTGGGTAACAACAGAGAGGTTATGTTTCTCACTGATACTAGACTAATTGAAATGGTAATTAACTAGGTCCTCCATTCCCTGGCTATTGGGTGAAGTGACCTGATCTCTATTTATTATTTTTTTTTTAAAGACACCATATTAATATGTGCTTTTTCAGAATATTGTGCCAGATCCAATGCAATAAGAAACTATTTGTTGATGGTTTATCACAGCAAAATTTAAGGGTGAGATGTGTGGAGTGAAAACTTTTGTCCTAATTCAAAGAATTGAGATTTTTGGGGTGATCTGATGTCCTAGATACTCTTAGGTCTATCTTTGGCATTAGATTCAATTATTGAACAATAGCTTAATATGGTAGCAACGTTACTACAAGAAACCTAACAAAATGTTAGAACTGATATGGGTGCCTGAACCCAAAAAGTGTAAAAACAAGTTTAAGGATCCATACATTAGATATATTTACATAAACAGCACTATATATGGAAGCAGAAATACTATAACCATCTTGGTTTGTATAACTCTGGTTGAATTCTGATTAAACTACAGCATGATGTGACTTTCTCTAACTAAACCAACATCAGCAGATTTTCTCATGTGCTCTTTAGTGAAACGAGTCACTGATTTATAAATCACTCTATCCCTTGTAATAACCTTATCTCACAGCTCAAAACAAAACATTGTACATCAAATGTCACTCAGATTGAACTCGTTCCAAAAGGCAGAATTTGCCAAAAAGGTTACGCTGCTTAAGGAAATACCAAATACCGACCATGGGAACTACAAATGTATGCGTGAACATTGCATAAAAGTAAGACTGAGGTATAGATTCTGTACTTCACAGTAAAAAACTATTAGCTTATATAATAGTGTTACCCTATGCTGCATATATAATTTGCCTTTCCATAGTCATAGAATATTTAAGAGGATCCTCACAATGAACCTCCTGACTATGTAGTACAGGTATGGGATCTGTTATCTGGAAATGCCCTTATTGAAGGCAAAAGAAGCCTATTGAGTCATGTTTAGTCTATTTTAGTAAACTCAATTGCGGTAAATTTATCAAAGAGTGAAGTTCCGCCACTAGAGTGAAATTCATTTCTATGAGATTTTGAAAGGCATATTTATCAATGGGTGAAAGTGAAAGTTCACCCTTTGATAAATACGCATTTAAAAATTCCATAGAAATGAATGGAAAGTGGCAGAACTTCACTATTAACTTCACTCTTTGATAAATATACCCCAATGTATGAAGATCCAAATTATGGTAAGACTCCTAGGGGCCGATTCACGAAGGGTCGAATATCGAGGGTTAATTAACCCTCGATATTCGACTGGGAACTAAAATCGTTCGACTTCGAATATCGAAGTCGAACGATTTTGCGCAAATCCTGCGATCGATCGATCGAAGGATTTTTCGTTCGAACGAACGATTAAATCCTTCGAATCGAACAATTCGAAGGATTTAAATCCAACGATTGAAGGAAAATCCTTCGATCAAAAAATCACAGGCAAGCCTATGGGGACCTTCCCCATAGGCTAACATTGACTTCGGTAGCTTTTAGCTGCCGAAGTAGGGGGTCGAAGTTTTTCTTAAAGGGACAGTACTTCGACTATCGAAATGGTCGAATAGTCGAACGATTTTTAGTTCGAATCGTTCGATTCGAAGTAGCCCATTCGATGGTCGAAGTAGCCCAAAAAAACTTTGAAATTCGAATTTTGTTTTATTCGAACCCTTCACCCGAATTTCGTGAATCGGCCCCCTAATCTGGAAATCCCCAGGTCCCAAGCATTCTTTATAACAGGTCCCATACCTGTAATACATAGCTAACATTAATTGTATGACTGTTTGTCACATACTGTACATGTAAGACAGGAAAACAGGAATTGGCATTACTATTATTTTCATTAATGCATATTATAAAGCAGAAACATACTCTGCCTTTCTGTCTAATAGAAGGATGTATAATACAAATTATATACAGATAGTAATAGACACAGAAGTAAAAGAGGAGATATGAGGTGTGGGGATGGGCAATATCTAAGAATTGTATTTTAAAAGAACATTTAAAACTAAAGAGATTGGAAGAAAGTCTGATGGAACATTGGAGGGGTGCAGCTCTAGTGCAGTTTTGAAAGCATGTAGGTGATGAGGAAATGAGTGAGAAGCTACAAGTAGAGAGAAGTTGTAAACTGCTTTGAATGTCAGTGTCATTAGTCAGAAATGTATTCTTAAATGTAGTGGAAGCGAGTGTAGGAAATGGCAGAGTGGCATGCCAAAGGAAGAGTGTCTGTTGAGATGTGTGAGCCTGGTACTTGCATTTATTATGGACTGGAAGTCAACAGTCTAAGGAGGGCAAAACCATCATATTGATAGTTTAATGATGAGTGAGGTGACCAAATAATACACAGGATATAATATGAAGCCAAGGACGGAGCTTTGGGGAACCCTAACAGAAAGAGAGAGATAAGGAAAATGATAATACTCACTTATAAGAAACACTGGAAAGAGTGATTTGAAAAGTACATTAATACCGATAGAGGCCACCAGAAATTGAAGGGCTTCATGTTAAAAAAATTCAAATTTTATTGAGTTCACCATTTGAGCTCTTACAAACCTTCGTCAGAAACTGGATACCATACATCATACATATGTATCAGGTCAGATGACGATTCTGTATTTATTGTGATTGCAGGTAAAGTTGCTGTACCGTGTTAGCCAGAACACATGTTACTGGGCAACTCTTTTGAAGTTAAAAACAACAAAGTGGCATAATGGTGATACCTTTATTGGCTAACTAAGATAATCATAGCAAGCTTTCAGAACATTTTAGTACCTTTTTCAATGTGAGCAGCTTGAAAAAGGAACTAAAATGTTCTGAAAGCTTGCTATGATCAGGGCTGGAACTAGGGGTAAGCAGAAGAGGCACATGCCTAGGGCGCAAAGGCAGAGGGATGCCAGGCACGTACCTTTTCTGATGCCTTCCCCTAGTTTGGACCCTTGTGCCCTTAAACTGTGGCTGCAGTTCTTCCTGAATGTCGAGTGTGCGCTCTTCTGCGAATGCGCATTCACGCTTCCTCTGCACTTCCGTTCTCCTGTGCACTCGTGGTCCCCCACTTCTTCTGCTCAAACGGTGGGGGGTGACATAGTCGGCCAGGTTGCCTAGGGCCGCCTTGGCCCCGCACAGGCTATGATCATCTTAGTTAGTCAATAAAGGTATCCCCTTTATACCACTTAGTTATTTTTTATTTCAAAAGGGTTGCCCTGTAACATGTATTTATTGGGTAAATGGATGGAAAACTGAAGCTATGTTCTGTACTTTGCCACAATGCACAGAGTTTTCTGATACTATGCCACAGCACAAATAGAGAATCAGATGGCACACACATGAGCATTCGTGCTAAATAGTTGAAATTTATTGAGATCCCCACAACGTTTCAGAGGCACAACCTCCTTTCTCAAGTGCTCTCATGTGTAAATTGGTACACAGGTGTATATATAGGTGCACTGGATGAATGCTCCTCCCATTACTACAAAACACATTATTGTGCCAAAACATATATTGTATTAATAGTAATAATGAAGTGACAAGCAGTGCTTATTACTTTTGTCAAACAGTAGTGTCAATGTCCATATAAATCAAGTGCATATTACGTGATTTTTTCTTATAACTGTGAAAGAATAAAGACAAGACAAATACTACTGAAATATCACCACTACTGGTCAAAATAAGTCACTCTACTTCCAAAATACATAAAGAAAAGAGTATCACTTCATCACTTAATTGGGAGGAAGGAGTATTCCTCCAGTGCACCTATCTATACCTGTGTACCAATTTACACTTAGGGAGGAGGAAACTATGAATAAGTATTAACTAGTATGAGTTGTAGCTACTTCATTAAACTCATTTGAGGAGATAGAATTAGGGTAGTCAGTAGAGCAGTCAGATGTTCCAGAGAGAAAAGCTCAAAGATTATTAACCCAGGTCTGATCTGGCAGTTTAGGCACTAAAGGGGTTGAGCTCAGGGTACAATGAAAACTTGTCTTGTGAGAATTCTGAGCTCTCATGCAAAGACACTTAAGTACAACCAATGTGAATAATCAATTTTTTTAGGTAAGATCATTCAGACTGGCTGTTGGATCCATTTCCCAGTAGTACATTTGCATTTGTGCAGTAATCCATTGCAACCAATAACATTTTTAACATTTTCTTTCTGCACTTGACTAAATACATGTTGCTATGGGTTACTTCCTGGGTGCATAATTGCCCGTTAAGTATAAAATCACTGGCACCCAAGTTACTGAGAACGGAGAAGAGTGTGTGTGTGAGAAGCAGTGCGGAAACCCCTTCCTTCAAACTGCCAGTGGGGGCCCCTCTGTGTTTAGCTGTGGTAGTCAGGGGTTGGCTTCAGAGGAACATTTCACATTATCTACTGTCTATGGGATTAAACAAACTTTGTTTTTTTCCTTTTTATGTATATTTATGTCTGTCTGTTTGAATGATCTCCATTTTACACAAACATACATCTATCCTAGTTCTGAAAAATTGATTTTCAAAGACAGAGACAAGAATGTTCTGCGATACAGCACAAAGCACAAGGGCCTGCTCCAAGATCACACATACTTGGCTTTGCTCTTGAGAAACACAGGTGATCCCTTGGAGTTCTTGCACATGCAGTGTCTTGCAGTCTGAACAACCAAAAAAAAGTTGATCACTTATTGGCTGGGCAATCTATCCAGATGTATTTTATTCCTGAATTATGTACGTTTCTGGGCGTGTCATGAGCAGAAAGCTTGTAAAAGATTTCCTACTTTCAGTTCATAGTTGGTATAGAATACATTCTTGTATTTATAACCCTGTAGCACCAACACCTTCCATGATAAATGTTTTAACAGCTTGTTAGCTATACCTCTCTAAATCCTTATTGGAATACACGTCTCATCAGTGCAGGAGCCAGCTCCAGTAATCTAAAGGACACAAGGCAGAATTCATCTAGTTTCCAAGCACTGTTAGTACAAAGTAGCAGAGAAATAAAGAATATTGTATTCAAATGTGGTTTGTGGGCAGAACAGCAATCCAAACCTACTGTATGATTCAGCACATTTTTAAGTGTGAACCAAAAAATAGCAAACATATTTAGGCACTGCAAAAAAAACCTTATTGCACTGGTCATGAATAAGAGCACTGCGACATTTGAAATGGGTCAGGTCAGTTTATGGACATTAAAGTTATATATCCAAAAAAAATAAATAAATAAATAGAAAAGTTATATATCCACATCTCCAGGAATTTCCCGGCAGTGTCCAAGCATTCAAGAAACAAGCATTGCTTTACGAAGTTTAGAACTTCAGTATTCCCGCTAGTATAACTAAGTGACTGGAGCTCAATCCCCAGCACCTGCACTGCTGAATTCCACAATTATCTGCTTTTGTCTTTTCCCATGTAACATAGTAACATAGTAAGTTGGATTGAAAAAAGACACACGTCCATCAAGTTCAACCTTTTAACTTTCTTTTTTTCAACCTGCCTAACTGCCAGTTGATCCAGAGGAAGGCAAAAAAAAAAAAAACATCTGAAGCCTCTCCAATATGCCGCAGAGGGGGAAAAAAATCCTTCCTGACTCCAAAATGGCAATCAGACCAGTCCTTGGATCAACTTGTACTATGAGCTATCTTCCATAACCCTGTATTCCCTCACTTGCTAAAAAGCCATCCAACCCCTTCTAAAAGCTATCTAATGTATCAGCCTGTACAACTGATTCAGGGAGAGAATTCCACATCTTCACAGCTCTCACTGTAAAAAACCCTTTCTGAACTTTTAGGTGGAACCTCTTTTCTTCTAATCGGAATGGGTGACCTTGTGTCAGCTGGAAAGACCTACTGGTAAATAAAGTATTAGAGAGATTATTATATGACCCCCTTATATATTTATACATAGTTATCATATCACCCCTTAAGCGCCTCTTCTCCAGCATGAACAACTCCAATTTGGCCAGTTTTTCCTCATAGCTACGATTTTCCATACCTTTTACCAGCTTAGTTGCCCTTCTCTGTATCCTCTCTAATACAATAATGTCCTGTTTGAGTGATGGAGACCAAAACTGTACGGCATATTCTAGATGGGGCCTTACCAGTGCTCTATACAGTGGAAGAATGACCCCCTTCTCCAGTGAATTTATGCCCCTTTTAATAAAGCTCAAGACATTATTTGCTCTTGATGCTGCTGACTGGCATTGCTTGCTACAGCCAAGTTTATTATCTACAAGGACTCCAAGGTCCTTCTCCATAATGGATTTGCCTAGTGAAGTCCCATTAAGAGTATAAGTGGCTTGGATATTTTTACATCCCAGGTGCATGACTTTACATTTATCAACATTGAATCTCATTTGCCACTTAGCTGCTCAGATCGCCAGTTTGTCAAGATCCTGTTGCAAGGATGCCACATCCTGGATGGAATCGTGTTATTGTCAATCCTCCAACACACACAAATTACTTCTCAATTCTGGATATATATCCCATTTTGCCATTGGAAGTGCCTGATGCAAAATGGATTATTTACATGATGTCATGCTTTGTGCTTTCCACAACCATCAATGAAGTTCTCCTGCTCCCTGACATTTTACTGCTCACTAACATATTGTTTATTTATGTATTGGTTGGTTCTTAGCATTTTTGGGTGGATTATTTGCCATTTTGGATGAAAGGCAACTATGTCCTTATCAGTAGCCATAGGGCACCTGCTCCCCAACTTGCACGTCTTGATGATGTGCAATTAAGCTGTGGGGTTGCCACCTTTTCAAAATTGTCTTACCAGCCAGCGGGGATTAGTTGAGAAAAGGGGGTGGTCTGTGAAGTGAAGGGGGTGGGTCATTCTGTAAATGGGCAGAATGATGATGAAAGTGGGCAGGGCTATGATAGGAAAGAGGGGTCAAGGGTAGATTATGGAAAGATAGGAAACAAAGATTTTGTCTGAAGTGGTCTTAGCTTCTTTGCCTGTATATCTGTAATGCTGTTTTAGCAGGTGTTTACTGGATATACTGTATATATATATATATATATATATATATATTGATAATATATTGATAATGGGTTGAGTGCAGAGGACTCTTGTATGTGTCTATATGTATTTTGTAGTCACAGCCTCATTGGACCCCCACCTAATGGTTTTAAAAAATAGTGGTGAGCACAACTTTCCCTTGTTTGTTATAGTTATACAGGAGCAGTGACCAGCTCCATGTTGTAGCTCCCACCCTTCCCAGCTATAGTCAGGGGATCCCACTGGTGTCTAATAAAAGGGCAGCCAAGTTTGGGGGTTTACTTTGAAAGCAGCAAGTAAGTTGCAGGTAAAACTTAGTCCCTTTGTAAAATGTATAATGAAGCAATAGAATTCTTAATGAATCAGATGAAAATTCAGCATAGGACTGGCCAGATATGGGATGACTTTGACGTAGTTGGCCAGCTTAAATATATTGCAATATATGGACAAACAATCCCTGTTTTGTTTAAAGGGTAAGGCATTTTTCAGTAGCAGTAGCACAAAATGTCGCTGTCTTAAATATATTGATAATGGGTTGAGTGCAGAGGACTCTTGTATGTGTCTATATATATATATATATATATATATATATATATATATATATATATATATATATATATATATATGGGACCTTATAATTTGGGCTGCCCATTGGCCCAATGAGATATGAAGAATAAATGTATGTTAAAGGACACAACTATACCTTAATGCGTTCGTAAAATTGAAAAAACATTATATGCTGTAGGTTTTTTCTGGAGTAAGCATTCAAAATTCAGCCAGTATATTTGGAACTTCTTATGACAATGTAACCACAAGAGACCATTGATTAAAAAGATAGACCCTGCTTATAAGGTTGGGTGTATATTTAAGCTATACATTTCATAAAGAAAAGGGATGAATGAATAATGAGTAATAATCTGAGTATTTACATATTGCTGTATTTCCCTTTGGTAAATTTTGTATGCAGTTTTAATTGGATGGTTTTGACACAATAAAACAAGGTGCAGCATATGGGTGCTAATGCTCCTTGCATGGGCCATAAGAGGGGCAATTTTCTACTAAGTGCTTCAGCTCTTGCACCCTTTACATTATTAAATGAGCCTTAGTATCTAAAAAACTGAATTGTCAATTAAATTGGTTTTATTAAACTAAGAGTTATACATCCACAGTATTCTACATATCTGACCTTGCTTGACCAACAAGAAGAGAGAGAAAAAAAATATAAATGAGAGATTGGTGACTTGCTTTAAGCTGGTTCATGCGTCACATTTCATAAGTTTGTCCAGCAGCCGGTATAAATTATGATCTGTTGAAGTGCATCTTTCTTGGCACTGACTTTGCTGGCAAGTGATCTAGGATGATACAATCCTGTAATATAATCCTGTAATATATTGAACAAGTGCACCATTGTATGCACATATAAAGTCAAATACAACACATTTTCTAGTTTTAATACTTGCTGACTTTCGTTGACTGCCCTTTAATTACGCATTTCTTTGTTTCTATTGTCAGTTATTTACCGTAATTGTAAAATTAAATCCTTTAAAAAAAGATATTAGCACTATATTTTTGATGGCTGGGCCAGTAGAAATCCCTATAGTACAATAAATAAGAAAGAACTTAATGCTACTGATAACAATAATTCTAATACAAATATGGCAAATTATGAAATCATACGTAGAAAAATTCAATATTCTGTGAGCAGCTCACTCCCATCTAGCAGCAGCTAGTGGAGTGGAGTTAGTCAATTATTTAACATGTGGCAGCAGGACATTAGATGAGACAGAATAGGGTTAGAACTCAGAAACTGAAATGGGTTTTAGGGAGAATCCCTTGGAACTATTTTATAGTTGGCATGAGTGTTCCTTGAAATGTGATGTCACAGGGGTGAGAAATAGAGAGCTGAAGAGGTTGAGAAAGGAGACCCAACTCAAAAAAAGAGAGGAGAATGTTTGTCCAATCAATAAACTCACAGGCTGCGGGTGCCATTTTCCAGCTATATGGCATTGCCAAGTTGCAAAGACACATTGAAATGGCAGCTTAAAAAAGCAGAGTGGGAAATGGAGAAGTGAGCTGAAGTATTGCTGCACTTTATTGCCGAAATTTTTTTTTATTTACAATACATTGGAGTGGGCATTTTTTTGCAGCAAAACACCACAAAATATTTTGGTCATCCCTACTCCTGTGTAAACCAATATCATGTATTGAACGGTAGTATTATATGTAACTTAGGGATGCAGTATATTAATTAGGCAGAGATAAGTAGTGGACTAAATGAGCTTTAAGTACAGATAACAGAGGGGTAACGTGATCTGTATTTGATCAAACAAGCAGCCAATGGGATAAACTGGTCAAATTAATGGGAAAGTAGTAGATGGCAGGAAAGAAAGACAGATGAAATAAATAAAGAAATAAAAGAAGAAAAAGCACGGGATAGAGGATAGATACATGCTGTAACAAAAGAGAAGGCCATGGTTATTACTGAAGCACAGTGCATCCTTATTTTAGACATACAGTAGTCAGTACCCACAGGATTCATGGGTAACTTTATTAACCAATAACTGTTGTTATACATGAGGTGATTAAGTGGAATCTTCCTCCTGGGTTCCATAGTTATGGGATTTTAGTCATTAAACTCAGTGAAGACTGAATAAACACTGTTTATATAAGATAAGATATAGTGTTTGCCAAACTAAATATTTAAGTCATGTTATGTTGATATTTCACATGGTCAGCTAAGCTAGCTCTTGAGAAAACTATCTGCTAAAAGCAGTGGTGGTCACCTTCCTGAAGAAGCCTAAAATCACTATGGGGTGGCAACTGTTAAGCATCCACTACAGAGCAAAAATTCTAAACTTCGGCCTTCTTTTATTAAAACTAAACGGTTACAGAACACTTGGCTTTGGCTTGGTCTTGGCATATACATAGTATAGCGATTGCCTTAAGACTGATAAGTACTGCGCATGATCCTTCCCCAAACCCTAACAAGGAATATATTGGAGCTGAAAAACAAGGTAGCACCACTTTTCCATGTCTAATACCCTGGTTCAAAGGGATGCAGAAAAAGTTAAGAACCTTTCCTTATAGGCTCTGCCATCCCATCAAGGGTAATTGTTTGATGGTGGCTGGAAGTTTTACAGAGCCAGTGGGGGCAGCAAGAGACGTTGTGTGTTAGGGTGTTGAAGGGTTTGGGCGATTGACTGGTGGTGGGTAATGGCCCCTTTTAAGCCTTAAATACCCGGTCCAACCGTACCCTGCTATAAATGAATTTATAGATAAAAGGAAATCAAGTCTAATATATAATATTTATATGCATTTTTGCCACTTTTTTCCCTTGCTTTCTCCAGCCCTCTTCTTTAAAGAAAAAGTAGCAAACGCCACAGGTAATACACAGGTTGAGTTGTGCTACGGTGTGCAGCTTCTATACAACAGCTGAGCGTTTTCAATGTTGTTCATTGCTTTATGCTTTTCCATACTGCTCCGCTTGCTCCAGTGCAACTGTAAAATTTATTCCACTGTTAAGAGCACCTGAACCCACAGATGGAAGAATGCCGCACAACTAATATGTAAATATATAACAGACACTCTACATTAACTGTGCGTGATTTATGCCAAGCTACACTGAGCATTATGCCACATAAAATCTTGGCCACGGACCAAAAGTGCACAGTGCATTGTGGGGGCTATCATCTTAGAATCTTAGCTGGAAGGGTGATGCAGGTTAATAATCAAGAGATGACTTTCTCAATCATTTATCATTTACATCACTATGAAGATTTTCCTTCATCCAGGTCATGGTATATCTAGTAAAATTAATTCTAAAACAACTGACTTGCTGTGTAATCAATGAAGATTTTTCACTGCTCATCCGAGCAGCAGGACTGTTGAAGTGAAGACAGTAACCCCACAGAATCAACACCTCTGTGAGTTTCAGATGTCACCTCTCTGAAGAGTTACAATTGCTATTGTGATTGGATTAGTGGAAGAGTTTATATGCCAAGGACTTCCCGCACCAGTCAGTTGAACTGAAGAAGCTGCTCAGATGAGTAGTGAAACGTTTCAGAATTACTTTGACTAGATATCATTTATATCATTTTATTGTTTAGTCTATCCCACCAATACAGGCCTCAAAACTGCCCCATGAAGCTCCTAGCCCAGTGATTCTTATGGGTAATGATTGTCATTTAGCACTAAAGAGCTGAAAGACAGATCCACATGTCATGCTGGGGTAGTATGATCCTTCCATAGACTGCAGTACAAATGTATAGAGAACCACAGACTAATGAGAGATCGTGCTGCACCATTCTAGCATGACTGACAGAACCACCTCCCTGCTTCCAGACTAGAGATGGCGCGAACTGTTCGCCGGCGAACTTGTTCGCGCGAACATCGGGTGTTCGCGCTCGCCGGAAGTTCGCGAACGTCGCGCGACGTTCGCCATTTTGGGTTCGCCATTGTTGGCGCTTTTTTTTGCCCTCTCACCCCAGACCAGCAGGTACATGGCAGCCAATCAGGAAGCTCTCCCCTGGACCACTCCCCTTCCCTATAAAAACCGAAGCCCTGCAGCGTTTTTTCACTCTGCCTGTGTGTGCTGAAGAGATAGTGTAGGGAGAGAGCTGCTGCCTGTTAGTGATTTCAGGGACAGTTGAAAGTTTGCTGGCTAGTAATCGTGTTGATACTGCTCTGTTATTGGAGGGACAGAAGTCTGCAGGGGTTTGAGGGACATTTAAGCTTAGGTAGCTTTGCTGGCTAGTAATCTACCTTCTACTGCAGTGCTCTGTATGTAGCTGCAGTGGGCAGCTGTCCTGCTTCTGATCTCATCTGCTGACTGCTGCAATAACAGTAGTCCTTGTAAGGACTGCTTTTATTTATTTTTTTGTTGTTTTACTACTACTACTACTACTACTACTACTACTACTACTACTACTACTATAAGAGCCCAGTGCTATTAGTCTAGCAGTGTTGGGGAGTGGGACTGGTGTGCTAATCTGCTGCTCCTAGTAGTTCAGCAGCACCAACTGTAATTTTTTTTTTTTAATATTCATTTTTTTTTTATTTTACTTTTTTTTATTTTACTACCGCTGTAGTAGTGTATAAGTTGACCTTTTAGGCATTATTTGCCCTGTAGGCATTTTTTGCCCAGTGTGTTATTCAACCAACTGCCATCTAGCTGTGTGACCTTGTTCACATTCTGTCTAAATATCCATAATATTACCGTCTCCAGAAAAAACACCGGAGTGACTTTTTTCAAGCAGCCATAATAAATTTTACGTAATCCGTATCCATCGCTGTAGTAGTGTATAAGTTGACCTTTTAGGCATTATTTGCCCTGTAGGCATTTTTTGCCCAGTGTGTTATTCAACCAACTGCCATCTAGCTGTGTGACCTTGTTCACATTCTGTCTAAATATCCATAATATTACCGTCTCCAGAAAAAACACCGGAGTGACTTTTTTCAAGCAGCCATAATATATTTTACGTAATCCGTATCCATCGCTGTAGTAGTGTATAAGTTGACCTTTTAGGCATTATTTGCCCTGTAGGCATTTTTTGCCCAGTGTGTTATTCAACCAACTGCCATCTAGCTGTGTGACCTTGTTCACATTCTGTCTAAATATCCATAATATTACCGTCTCCAGAAAAAACACCGGAGTGACTTTTTTCAAGCAGCCATAATAAATTTTACGTAATCCGTATCCATCGCTGTAGTAGTGTATAAGTTGACCTTTTAGGCATTATTTGCCCTGTAGGCATTTTTTGCCCAGTGTGTTATTCAACCAACTGCCATCTAGCTGTGTGACCTTGTTCAAATTCTGTCTAAATATCCATAATATTACCGTCTCCAGAAAAAACACCGGAGTGACTTTTTTCAAGCAGCCATAATATATTTTACGTAATCCGTATCCACCGCTGTGTATACGTTGACCTTGTAGGCATTATTTGCACAGTGTTTTCTTCAAACCGCCATCTAGCTGTGTGAGCTTGTTCACATTTTGTCTAAATATTGATAATATTATCGTCTCTAGAAAAACCACTTGAGTTACTTTTTTTCAAGCAGCATTCTTATATTTTACGTAATCCGTATCCACCGCTGTGTATACGTTGACCTTGTAGGCATTATTTGCACACTGTTTTCTTCAAACCGCCATCTAGCTGTGTGAGCTTGTTCACATTTTGTCTAAATATTGATAATATTATCGTCTCTAGAAAAACCACTTGAGTTACTTTTTTTCAAGCAGCATTCTTATATTTTACGTAATCCGTATCCACCGCTGTGTATACGTTGACCTTGTAGGCATTATTTGCACACTGTTTTCTTCAAACTGCCATCTAGCTGTGTGTATTATCGTTTCCAGAAAAACCAACTGAGTTTTTGTTGTTGTTGTTTTTTTAAAAATAATGCCAGGCAAAGGCAGGCCGCCACGCAGAGGCCGTGCTAGGGGCCGTGCTGCTATGCAATCCTGTGGCCCTAGCAAATTGCCCAGTTTTAAAAAGCCAATGACCCTGAACTCCCAAAATGCTGAAGAGGTAGTTGACTGGCTTACACAGCACACCCCATCCTCTACCGTTTCTAACTTTACCACAACATCCTCCTCATCCTCCACTGCTATGGCCACCCCACGTAACACTTCCTCCACCACCGGTGCCCCTTCTTCACTGGAGTCAGAGGAGTTATTTTCCCATGAGTTTCTTGAACTGAGTAATGCGCAACCATTATTGGCAGAAGAAGATGAAGGAGATGAGGACGTAACACCAGATTTAATTCTGGCAGAGAACACGACAGAGATGGACATAATGATGAGTGATGAGGAGGAGGTCCCCGCTGCTGCTTCCTTCTGTGATGTGTCAGAAGAAATTGATGCATCTGAGGAGAATGATGATGAGGAGATTGATGTTTTGTGGGTGCCTAGTAGAAGAGAGCAAGAGGAGGGTAGTTCAGATGGAGAGACGGAGAGTCAGAGAGGCAGTAGGAGAATAAGACTTAGAAGAAGCAGGGAGGACAGCCCGCAGGGATCAGTAGGGCAACAACATGTATCGGCACCTGTGTTCAGCCGGCCAACGCACCCGCCATTGCCGCCAATGCCGCCAACTTCTACTGTTACCGCCAGATCGCACACTTCCAAAAAGTCAGCAGTGTGGGATTTTTTTAATGTGTGTGCCTCTGACAAAAGCATTGTAATTTGCAATGAGTGCAGTCAGAAACTGAGCCTTGGTAAGCCCAACAGCCACATAGGTACAACTTCTATGCGAAGGCACATGAGCGGCAAGCACAAAGCACTTTGGGAGCAACACCTCAAAGGCAACAGGCAAACTAAAAGCCACACTCCTTCTGGTCCAGCATCTTACTGCTCTACCTCTGCTCTCCTTGACCCATCTGAACCACCCTCCACTCCGCCTTCCACCTTGACCACCTGTTCCCATTCCCAGTCATCTGCCACCAGCCAAGTTTCTGTGAAGGCCATGTTTGAGCGTAAGAAGCCAATGTCTGACTGTCACCCCCTTGCCCGGCGTCTGACAGCTGGCTTGTCTGCACTCTTAGCCCGCCAGCTTTTACCATACCAGCTGGTGGACTCTGAGGCCTTCCGCAAATTTGTAGCAATTGGGACACCGCAGTGGAAGGTACCCAGCCGCAATTTTTTTTCTAAAAAGGGAATACCACACCTGTACCAACATGTGCAGAGCCAAGTTACCGCATCTCTGTCACTTAGTGTTGGGCCAAAGGTCCATATGACTACTGACGCATGGTCCTCCAAGCATGGTCAGGGCAGGTATGTCACCTACACTGCCCACTGGGTGAACTTGGTAATGGCTGGGAATGGGAAGCAGGGAATGGGTAGCTCAACAACAACAACAGTGGAGTTGGTGTCACCGCCACGGATTGCACGCGGTTCTGCCACCACCTCTACTCCTCCATCGCTCTCTACCTCGTCTTCTTCCTCTTCTTCTTCTTACTCTGCTGCTGGGTCCTCCTTCTCCTCCTCCACACCTGTGCACCCCCAGCTCCCCCTAGGCTATTCGACGTGCCAGGTACGCCGTTGTCACGCTGTCTTGGGGATGACGTGCCTGGAAAGCAAAAACCATACCGGATCTGTACTCCTGTCATCTCTGCAGTCACAGGCCGATCGGTGGCTGACCCCACACCAACTGCAGATCGGAAAAGTGGTGTGTGACAATGGAAGCAATCTGTTGGCAGCGTTGAGACTGGGAAATTTAACACATGTGCCCTGCATGGCACATGTGTTAAATTTAATAGTCCAACGTTTTGTCTCCAAGTACCCAGGATTCCAGGACGTTCTCACCCAGTCCAGAAAGGTGTCGGCCCATTTCAGACGTTCCTACACAGCCATGGCACGCCTTGCTGACATTCAGCAGCACTACAACATGCCAGTCAGGCGTTTGATTTCTGACAGCCAGACTCGCTGGAATTCAACGCTCCTTATGTTGGAACGTCTGCTGCAACAACAAAGGGCCGTCAACGAGTACCTTTTTGAACTGGGTGGTAGGACTGGATCTGCAGAGCTGGGGATTTTTTTCCCCCGTTACTGGGTGCTTATGCGCGATGCCTGCAGGCTCATGCGACCTTTTGAAGAGGTGACAAATATGGTCAGTCGCACCGAAGGCACCATCAGCGACCTAATACCCTTCGCTTTCTTCCTGGAGCGTGCCGTGCGACGAGTGACAGATGAGGCTGTATACCAGCGTGACGAGGAGCTGGAAGCGCACGATTTATGGTCGGAATCACCAGAACGAACCCAGGCACCTGCTGCAACGCAGGGAGAGGTGCCAGAAGTGGAGTCAGAGGAGGAAGGTGGCTTTGTGGAGGAGGAGGAGGAGGACCAACAGGAGCAGGCTTCCCAGGGGGCTAGTGGTGACCTTTTGGGGACCCCTGGTCTTGTACGTGGCTGGGGGGAGGAGACCGTGGATGATGCAGTCCTTGATAATGAGGAAGCGGAGATGGATAGCTCTGCATCCAACCTTGTGAGAATGGGGTCTTTCATGCTGTCATGCCTGTTGAAGGACCCCCGTATCAAGAGGCTTAAGGAGAAGGACCTGTACTGGGTCGCAACGCTACTAGACCCTCGGTACAAGCATAAAGTGTCAGAAATGTTACCAACATACCACAAGTCCGAAAAGATGCGGCATTTACAAACCAGCCTGCAAAACATGTTGTACAATGCTTTTAAGGGTGATGTCACTTCAGGAACTCATCAACATTCCAGGGGCAGAGGTGCCAGTAATCCTGCCACGAGCACACCTGCAAGGACAAAGCCCTTTGGCCGGTCTGTAACGTCAGACATGCAAATGTTTTTCTGTCCAAGGCAGCGCCACAACCCTTCTGGATCCACCCTCAAAGAACGCCTCGACCGGCAGGTAGCGGACTACCTGGCATTAACTGCAGATATCGACACTCTGAGGAGCGATGAACCCCTGGACTACTGGGTGCGCAGGCTTGATCTGTGGCCAGAGCTGTCACAATTTGCCATGAACCTCTTGTCTTGCCCAGCCTCAAGTGTGCTCTCAGAAAGGACCTTCAGTGCAGCAGGAGGGATTGTAACTGAGAAGAGAACTCGCCTAGGTCACAAAAGTGTCGATTACCTGACCTTTATTAAAATGAATGAGGGGTGGATCTCGGAGGGTTACTGCACGCCGGAAGACTTGTTCTGACTTCTATGCAGCTGTCCTTCTCTTCAAGCCTCATGACTCCACACACAGCTGTCCTTTAGCGTCCTCCTCCCTCCGCCACCGTTACAAACTAGGGTGCAAACCCTACTGGTTTAATTTTTTCTGGCCTCTGTGCTTCAGTGGCTGCAACCAAAAAAACTGGGCAAACAATGTGTACAAGGTCAACGTATGGCGAAAAATGACTATTTTCAGCATTTATATGGCATATTTTTTCTGGCAACTGTGCTTCAGTGGCTGCGTCCAAAAAAATGCATATTTTCTGCATTTATATGGCATAATTTTTCTGGCCTCTGTGCTTCAGTGGCTGCAACCAAAAAAATTTATATTTTCAGCATTTATATGGCATAATTTTTCTGTCAACTGTGCTTCAGTGGCTGCGACCAAAAAAATGCATATTTTCTGCATTTATATGGCATCATTTTTCTGGCCTCTGTGCTTCAGTGGCTGCAACCAAAAAAATTTATATTTTCAGCATTTATATGGCATAATTTTTCTGTCAACTGTGCTTCAGTGGCTGCGACCAAAAAAATGCATATTTTCTGCATTTATATGGCATCATTTTTCTGGCCTCTGTGCTTCAGTGGCTGCAACCAAAAAAATTTATATTTTCAGCATTTATATGGCATAATTTTTCTGGCAACTGTGCTTCAGTGGCTGCGACCAAAAAAATGACTATTTTCAGCATTTATATGGCATATTTTTTCTGGCCTCTGTGCTTCAGTGGCTGCGGGCAAAAAAACTGGGCAAACAATGCCTACAAGGTCAACGTCGTTGACCTTGTAGGCATTGTTTGCCCAGTTTTTTTGGCCGCAGCCACTGAAGCACAGAGGCCAGAAAAAATATGCCATATAAATGCTGAAAATAGTCATTTTTTGCCATACGTTGACTCAACGTATATGGCAAAAAATGACTATTTTCAGCATTTATATGGCATATTTTTTCTGGCAACTGTGCTTCAGTGGCTGCGACCAAAAAAACTGGGCAAACAATGCCTACAAGGTCAACGTATGGCAAAAAATGACTATTTTCAGCATTTATATGGCATATTTTTTCTGGCAACTGTGCTTCAGTGGCTGCGTCCAAAAAAACTGGGCAAACAATGTCTACAAGGTCAACGTATGGCGAAAAATTACTATTTTCAGCATTTATATGGCATATTTTTTCTGGCAACTGTGCTTCAGTGGCTGCGTCCAAAAAAAACTGGGCAAACAATGTCTACAAGGTCAACGTATGGCGAAAAATGACTATTTTCAGCATTTATATGGCATATTTTTTCTGGCAACTGTGCTTCAGTGGCTGCGTCCAAAAAAACTGGGCAAACAATGCCTACAAGGTCAACGTATGGCAGTTGTTTAAAGAGAACAGTAGATTACTAGCCAGCAAAGCTACCTAAGCTAAAATGTCCCTCAAATCCCTGCAGACTTCTGTCCCTCCAATACAGAGCAGTATCAAGCAGATTACTAGCCAGCAAACTTACTATCATCTGTCCCTGAAATCACTAACAGCTCTCCCCCTACACTATCTCTTCCAAGCACACACAGGCAGATTTTTCAGATACATTTTTGCCCTTGATCCCCCTCTGGCATGCCACTGTCCAGGTCGTTGCACCCTTTAAACAACTTTAAAATCATTTTTCTGGCCAGAAATGTCTTTTTTAGATGTTAAAGTTCGCCTTCCCATTGAAGTCTATGGGGTTCGCGAACCGTTCGCGAACCGCTCGCATTTTTGCGCAAGTTCGCGAATATGTTCGCAAACTTTTTTTCCAACGTTCGCTACATCCCTATTCCAGACAACACAACTAGGTCAGAGACTTGAAGCAGGTAAGTAACCCTGGACAGGGGGTGGCTTGGGCCCGTTTAAAAGAAAACTCGTTTCTAGTTATACTGACATGTCTCTTATTTTTATAGGAATGTATCAATGTCACTATATATATGTGCATTTTTGCATCTATTTTAGCTCTTTGCACATAAATGAGCCTTTTTATAATTTCCACACTGTTCGTTCTGAACCTTGGAACAATGGAGCAGAAGCCATCCCTGCAAAATGCAAGGCATGATAAGAACTTGAGCCTTAACTGGAGCAATTTTGGGTTCTGCCACAAGCCCTTTAGCATTCATTAACATTGGGTTTGAGGCAGGGGCATAAGTAGGGTTGCCACATTTGCTGGCAGCAATAGCCAGACAAAAGTGGCCAAGTGATGAGGATGGGGGACTGATGACAATGGGGGCAAACTATTACAGGAGCGGTAATGTTATGGGCAAGGCAATTAGATCACACGCTTGCAATTGGATCTTATGTTTTACAGCCATAAAACCTGGACATAGGCTTTGAACCGGACATAAATTACCAGTTCAAAACAAGACAGGAGGCAGTGTGAGGCAGTGTGAAGAGTAGAGTGCAGCACCAGGCATAAGGGACATGGGATATTATGCTGGTTAGTAATAAATAATACTTTTTATTGCCTTCTTTTAATTCCATTTCCCAGCACATCCCATCTGCTCGAGAGTATTAATGAACATGTTTTGGAAAAATGAATCCGTTACCTGAATAGTTTAAGCGCTAAACAAGGGCAAGCTTCTCTTCTTTTATAAGTGTGTAACACCTATTTGGCCTGCATAGCACACAAATAGTTAAACTGTCCAGCTAGCAGTAGAAGCATGGGTTACATGCGACTTCACACAACAGGGTCAGGGCCTTTGCCATGTGGAAGTGTTCCCTCTATGGTGTAGTGCAACTACATCCCCCAGGCTACTGTGCATACAACAAACAAATTGGGCGCCAGGAGGTTCTTGCAGTAAAACAGAAACAGTTTATTGAACTATGCACGAGGCAAGTGACCACAGGTTTATTACTCACGCAGGAGCTGAGGCATTAGGCATTTCTCGCAGAGGAAAGATCTCCATTAGGCATTTGCAGTATTACACACATTCCCTCCTGGAAGTTGTTAGGAAAGCAGCTTCTACCCTACAGTCCCTCTTCACTGAGGTCCCTGACTGGAGGCAACACACACAGCCTCTGGGAAGCTACTCCCTTACTGCAAATCCTCGTTGGAGCTTCAGCTGCTCTTTCTCTCTCACCTCTCCTGCCTTTCTCTCCTAGAGAGACTATGACAAGTCTGCCCTAGTGTAACTATTCCTCATTCACGGGGTTACCTGGTCCCCGACTTCTTCTCCAAAGCACATGGGCCTTTCTGGGCCTAACTGTACCCAGGCTCCCCTGAGCACACCCAGCTGGATCACCATCCACAGGCCAAAGAGGAAGTGGCCACTCCCTACACTCACTATATAGCAGTGTAGCAGGGGAGTGTCATTCTCTCCTGGCAGATCACTCTAAGAAAAAAGGTGGGGGCCTTAAAGCTGCAGGGCAGATTAACCCATACCCATAGGGGCCCCTACAAGTGTTTACGTACTCTTCCCCAACACCTACAAAATTCACAATGATGAGCTTTTGGAAAAGCAGCGTGTTTATATTCAGTGTTTGTCTCTGGTGTTTCCTCTACAGATATATTACTTACACTATGTGCTGACCCTCTAGCAAAATAATCAGAGATGACCCTTCTCAGCAGACCCATCAGACAGGTTGCTGTTCGCCTTGTTATACGATTACTGGAAACAGGGGCTGTTGGCTGCATAACATAGCGGCAGTGAAGCAGAAAGGCACACTAAGGTAAATACAGGAGAGAGGACTCAAAGACATTGTTAGGAACATTTCACTGGGCAAGGCGACGTGTTTACCCTGAGCTGGGTGATGTCAGTTGTACCAGGGGGTGACGTAATGGCACATTTAGGACAACAGTTTTGATTTGTACGTGGTTTTCATTATGTTTATTTTTCTTTGGTAACTGCAGATCAGTAACAAGCCTGCCGTGCCAACATACAAAATAAAACCACAGGATGAAATATTCACTTTTCTCTCATACTTCTATCCAAGCACATTTTGAGTAACAGAAGAATTTTGACAGCATTTTGTTAAAAATAAACTGTCCTGCGTTTTCCTTTGATCTTTTTTAGAGGCCGACTGCAGCTGTTATATTTGTAAAATTAACCTTTTGCTTAATAAGCCATATACTAATGTTCTCTGCCTCCCCCCTTCATTTATCAGAGGAAGAGATGATAAGCAATGCCTCCATTGTATATGCTGCCCATTGGCACTCACTTACCAGAGAGTCATTGCTACCTAAACACTTTGATGCTTTCTGTACTACAGTACGTTCCCTTCCAATAGCAACTGTAACCACCAATAGCCACTGCCCCAATTCATATCTGATATACATGTACAGAATGCAAAAATGAGGAAAACAACTTTAAAGGGTTGCTTTTTGATTAAAAATAAAAAAAAGGGTTAAAACATGACCCATGATTATGGCACAAATACACATTTTTGGTTTGTTGCCTTTGCACAGACTACTCATAGGTCAGGGACCACTTTATGAGCCTTGTATTGTCATCTGTTAGACTTAAGTTGGCATTGCATTTTCATCTACCCAGTATATCAGTGATATCACCAGTTCAGGCTTTAGCCATTGGTTATATACCTTCTGGGTTGTGAAAATCTTGAGAAAATGTGGCAGTGGCAATGGATGCAGTTTGCACAGGATTTGTGTTCGTGTTGTTGCAGTTATAAATTCTGTGTATAATGTAACGTGGTGGTCAATCTGGAAACTCTGCAGCTCAAAAGTTTCACAAGTCAGTATATATCAGGAAAAATCAGATGGACTCACAACAGTAATTGTGCTGAATCCTTTTCATGATCTATAGAGATTTCCATACAATGTTTTGGGGGTTCTTGCCCCTTTCTCAAGTGCTTGTACAATTGTAACACAGGACACAGGTATACATAGGTGTAGAGGTGAAAAAACCTTTTTTTAACGAAAGTGGGTAGCAATGTAGCTCCCAGCTATCCAAACATATTCATGTCCTTTGTTGAACAGATGGTCTTTTTTCAACAGCCATTTTCCAATTTTATCAAGAACTATTTTCCTATGTTGATGATGTATTCTTTACCAGGCATGGGGTGAACAGTTGCTATAGGAAATTTGTGAAATCATTAACACTGTAAATCAAATATTGAAGTTTACCTGGCAATATCATCCTCAAGTATTTTGGATGTAACAGTTACAAAACTGAATGGCACACTCACAGCCGATCTATACAGAAAGGCCACGGATAAGAACAATTTATTGTTATACAGTAGGTTCCAACCTGGTTATACTAAAAAAAGCTTTACCCTATAGTCAACTGTTAAGGCTTAAAGGAGAAGGAAAGCTACGGAGGCATTTTATTGCCAATAGATTAGCTGCAATAGTGCAAGCTAGAATGCTACATTTATTCTGTAGAATGTTTAACCATACCTGAGCAAAAAGCTCTAGAAACTCTGTTTGTTTAGGACAGGAGCTGCAGTATTAACATGGTGTGATGTCACTTCCTGCCTGAGTCTCTCCCTGCTCACTCATAGCTCTGGGCTCAGATTATAGCAGAGAAGGGAGGGGGGGGAGAGGAGCAAACTGAGCATGCTCACGCCCAGGGCAAGGAGGTTTAAGCTGAAAGCAGGAAGTCTGATACAGAAGCCCATGTGTACACAATAGAAGGAAAGAAATGAAGTGTTTCTTTTGACAGAGGACTCAGAGGAACATTACTTTGAGAGTTTACTGGTATATTTAGGTGGACCTTTCTGATAAGGGTTACTTAGTTTTAACCTTTCCTTCTCCTTTAAAATGATTGTGTAACAGGATAAGGTGTGTGATGCCAGACTGGAAGAAATGCACAAAGTTTTATTGAACGTGGTTATAATAAGTCCTTTGTCTAGTCACAAAATGAGAGAGTGAGATTTATCAAGAGGGAGAAGCTACTCAATAACTAAACACCCAGTAATAGAGTCCCGTTCGTTACTACCTATAATGCCAACTCAGATTGCATTAAGGAGATAATTTTCAAGCACTGGGAAAAAAACAAAGAGTTTGGTCTGTGTTTAAAGATAAATCATTGCTGTCATATGAGGTCTCACAATTTGGGTGACTTATTAATGAAAGTTGATCTGCTACAGCCTAGAACTAAACAACCAATGTTCTTTGGCAATCCCAGAGTGGGCACACGTGTCATGTGGGTGCTTTAACAGCATTATTAAGGGTGAAAGCATAAATCAACCCTCTAAGGGTTTTATCATAAAGTTTCGTGATTTTGCCACTTGCACTACTACAGGGATCATTTACATGTTGAAATGCCCCTGTGGTAAAGTGTATGTTGGAAAAACTAAATGAGAGATCAGAATAAGGATCGGTGGGCACAAAACGGCAATCGATAATATATATGTAAAGGTGGCCAAAGATGCACAGATAATATTGTACGAAACAAATTTTCGTCCGATATTCGTTGCGTGTATGGTGGAAAAAGAGCCGACCGATATCGGCAGAAGACTTGGATATCGGTCGGCTCGTCGATCGGGCTGGACGGAAAATTTTGATTGGGTGCCTTTGAAGGGACCCAAAACATATCCCATTGTTAGTGCTGAATCGTCCGATGCAGGTAGAATTCTATTGTTTCTTCCCGTATATCTACCTGTATATCTGCCGATTCAGCTCTACACGTGTGTTTTGAAACGAACAATCTTTCTTGGAAAGATCTTTTCCAAGAAAGATCGTAATTGTTACGTCTATGGCCACCTTTACACCTGTGAGCAGACATTTTAAATTACAAGGCCACAACAGTAAACCGTTCAGGTGGTTGGTCCTACAAGCTGTAAGCGTGCCGCCTAGAAGAGGTGATTATAATTGGATATTGCTACGAAAAGACACCGCATGGATTGAATATTGAGCACTATAGTTTTATAGTTCTTAATGCAGAGAATTAGATTTTTTATAAATATGTAATATGCATATGTAACACAATTGCTTCTGAAAAATGAATGCACTTGCTGGTTTTTATTTGTACTAAAAGTAAGTTGCCCTCAAAGCTATACATTTTGTGCAGTAGTGCATATTCTGATGAATTCAAAGTGGGTAAATGATTCTTTCTATTCCAAACTACCAAATTGCAAAGCTAAAATAGCATTTTTTAAACAGTCATAGCTTGCATTTGAAAGAATGAAAAAGGTAAACCATGCAGAATATGAATTTCAGGAGTCTGAAAAGTTTGATGCCCAGTATGATCTGGATTACCATATTGGTTCCCAATATAAAAAATGCATGCAGGAAGCAATACAATTAGTAGAAGTCCCATAATGCAATCAATGCAATAAAAAAATATTGTACGGTAAAATTATTTGTCATTTCCTAGTCTGTGTAATTAAAATTGTACCAGTACAATAAAAGCAACTAAGAGACATGAGACGGGAAATGCAAAGAAATAAATAAAACTTAATATAAAATAAAACCACCAAAATGGTGATAGTGTAAGACTTTTTGTGTGCTCTATGTGTACCTAAAAACCTATGTGTAGTACATGTTTTTTTTGTGTAATCTGGATCTCCATACCGTAAGCCTGTTAAACACCATTTAACCATAATGACTGTTTTGCCTCTAGGAAGGATTAATTATATCTTAGTTGGGATCAAGTACAGGGAACTGTTTTATTATTACAGAGAAAAATTAAATCATTTTTAAAAATTGATTGAATGATTGATTAATTGAAAGAATGGTCTTCCCATAATTGGGAACTTTTTTGGATAACATATTTCCGGATAAGGGACCCCTGTATGACAAAAAATACTTTGCTATTGTCAAACAATAAATAAATTCACTGCTTGCCAAAAAACTTGTAGAGCGATGAATAATGATTTGAGAGCAAAGTTCTGGAACAATACCAATGAGAGCAAAGGCTAAACTATAATGTTGTTTTAGCTGGCAGCCATTTTCCTATTCTCTGATAACATGGAATAATATCTGTGCCAGCAGGATTAAGTGACTTCACAGCCTAAATTACATTTATAAAGACCATCTTGATTTTGGATTCTAATTTAGATACTATTAAAAATTCTACAGAGGGATAAGTATGTAATCTTAATTCTAACTTTCATCAAATAACTATAAATAGTTTACAGATTTATATAGGTATTCAGCATTTTTTCTTTTTCTGTAGGGCATTGAGTATGTAATTAATAAAATTCCTGCTTTTCATAATTTGTATATTACTAATTGTATTTGTGAAAGTTAGAACAGTGTAGAACACTAATGTCCATGATGTTCTTAATTTTAAATCACATAAACACACCATTCATTCTCCTACTCTATGCAAAACTGTTAGCTGTAAACCTAATTAAAACAATAAGTTATATGACAGTGAAGCTCTTTTACTTAGAAAAGGCAAACACATGGACACTATAGTTTAACTAAGCTCTTTATGGGGCTAATTCACTAACCTCCGAAAATTCGTCAGCGACAGCTTCGCTCACAGCACAACACTTCAGCAGGCGTAGATTCACCAGGACAACGCTAATTCACTAAAATCCGAAGTTGCGTCTAGAGCGATGAACATTGGCGAAGTTGCGCTAGCGTTACTGCGGCAAGCGGAGAGAAGTTGCGCTAGCGTTGGCTAAGGAAATGTAGGGGGGAAGCCGGTTACCCAAAAAAAAATTACAATCTTTTTCAGCCTATCACCTGGAAAAAAGGAAAATACGCGAGCGTTTTTTGGGACTTTGGGAACTCCTATCTACTCTATTGCACTTCGCCTGTAAAATCCGCCTCTTACTGAATTTGCGTAGTTACGTCCATTCGCCAGAGGGAAAATTTGCCTGGCGTTAGGGAGCGAAGTACCGCGAGAGTCTATCTCCTTCACCAGCGAAGTTATGCCGGCGACCATTAGTAAATTGATGAAGTTCGCAAATGACGACACGCTGGCAAATTTTTGCCAGCGTTAGTCACTTTGCCCCTATATGTTACTAACTACCTATCTAGTACCTAGTGTCCACAGACCCTATGCATGTCCATCTTAACAAGAAACAGATTGAATGGCTGTCTACTAAGTATCTTCAAACCATGGGGCAGATTTACTAAAGGGCAAAGTGGCTAACGCTAGCGACATTTCAACAGAAATCCCATCCAGAGGGACATCGCCAATTTACAGGTGTAGGCGACAATTTGCTTGAGAACTAGATTGTCGCTAGCGTTCATTCACACTCTATAGCCAGGCAACGTTTTGCTTTTGCAAATGGCCATTACTCCGCAAATTCAGGAAAGTGCAGATTTTAGTGAACGTTGCCTCTTTCCCCAGAGTTGAAGCCACCTCAGACCAGGCGAACTGCTAAAATGAAGCTAGATCTTCCTCAATCAAACTTTCCTTTTTTGTGAATTAGCGTAGTGGATTGAATTTGCGCCTGACAAAGTCGCTGGCAACAATTTGCCCTCTAGTAAATGTGCCCCCATATGTTTATAAAACAAGAAGCAGCTCAATGACCGTGTACAAGGGGAAGTCGATTTTTGGCCAGCCTGGAGTTAACAAGAAACATAAATGTACTGGATGTGGCAGACCCCACAAAACACTCCCTTCTTGCATTTGAATCAAAAGACTTTGTCAAAGAGGAAAAGTGGTCACAGGTTGCAAACAGGAATAGACAGACACATAACAGGAAAGATACTTAACAGCATCAACTAGAGCCCCTAAAATCACCACCGAATAGAATCAGAACTACCGTATTATAACAAAGCAAAACAGACATTAAAGGCAAGTGGTCTTCTATTTAGAAACCGTATGTAAGGTTTGTGTAGGGAGCACAAAATTCTCACCTGTGAAAAAACAGTATGGTCTGATAACTCATCTGAAACCCTTATCCTATATCGGGATGTGATTAATATTTGGACAATGCCAAAGAATTCTTTCAAACTTAGGCGTGTTGCCATCTAGTAACTATATTTTCCCTTTTAACATCACATTATTCTTTGCCTAAAGTTCAGATCTTAAAATGCACTGCTAAGAAGTTATTGTGTGTGTCATATAAACAATACTGTATGTCATATTCTTACTTTTCTCATTAGAGGGTTTTATTTTATTGGCACATCTAACATATTTGAGTGTAAAAGCCTTTATCCTAATCTAGGTTTTTGTGTGGCTCAAGGTTCTCCCTTAGACCCATAGCTTTTATCATTCTATACATCTTAGGCTAGTAAATAGAATATAGTAAATTATAATAATGATGGCATCCATATTTATCTTAACGTATTCACTTTTGGATGCTATGGTGCTATCTAAGGCTAACCCTAACTAAATTTGAGATTAACACTACTTTATTCTATCATTGTCAAAATCTCATTTTATGTTTACAATGACAGATACTGTTCACTGATTTAGTTCCGCAAGTTTGCATGTCAATCCGAGTCGGCAGCTTATTGGCCCGTGTGTGGGGCCATCCGACGGGCTTTCCCGACCGATATCTGGCTGAAAGTTGACCAGATCTCGATCGGGCGGGTTAAGAAATCCCGTCGGATTGTGGCTGCATCTCTGCGCGTATGCGGACCCGCGATCCGACCGCCCGTTCTCCTGCATTATGATCTGATCGTGAACGGATCTCTAGGTCTATTGCCACCTTTACTCTAATAAAGCTACTGTCCAATCAAGACCAATGTATTCCACATGATCACACCCACTGCTTTTTGCAATGCTCTACAAGAAGTTCATATGTTTAATTGTGAAATCCTGAAAATGCAGCTTTCCCTTTACCGCGGTGTCCATTGTGAGTCTGACTTGCATTTTTCTTATTCTTTCTTAATATCTTATATTGTCCTTCAAGATTTATTTCATATTGGTTAAAAAATTGCTGCCAGGTTCAACCTTTCTGCAGAGTTTTGCATGCTCCTCAAAAAGCCCCATATTTCAAGGAAATCTACTGTATATTCTACTGACATTTCCTAATCAATTTTTTTCTAGTCCATATAAATTGTATAATAGTGACTATGTACTATAAACTAATATATTATAAACTGCAACTTGGTCAATTTGCTATAGACATACTGTATGCATAGGGGTTGGAATATGTTAGCTCTTATACAGCTTCAAGAGGGCAGGTTAGTTGCCTGATAATAACATTGTCAATAGTTTGCGAATGTGAAAGGGACCTTATAATTAAAGGAACAGTAACAACAAAAAAGGAAAAAATGAAAATATCATGTACTGCTGCCCTGCACTGGTAAAACTGATCTGTTTGCTTCAGAAACACTACTATAGTTCATATAAACAAGCTGCTGTGGAGCAATGGCAGAAATTGAAAAACGGCTATATGGCACAGGTTAACTAATGGATAACAGATAACACCATTAGACAGACAGAGCTTATCTGCTATCTGCTGTGTAATCTGAGCCTTTTCTCCTTTGAATGGTTGCCCCCATTGCTACAGAGCATCTTATTTATATAAACAATAGTACTGTTTCTTAAGCAAACACAGCAGTTTTACCAGTGCAGGGAAACTCTGCATTATATTTTCATTACTTTAAAACACTTTTATTTTTTGACGTTACTGTTCCTTTAAGCATTGGTGTTAAGGATGTATAATCTATGCAGAATATGTTGGCTCTATTTCTAAAAAATATTAATAATCAATAGTGCACAATATATACAATATCATTTTTAAAAATTAGAATTATTTGATTAAAATGGAGCCTATGGGAGATGGTCTTTCCGCAATTCAGCGCTTTCTGTATAATGGGTTTCCGGATAACGGATCCTATATCTGTATTTTATTCGGTCTTCAATATCTCAAGTCCTACCTGTATTTAACAGCTCTTAGTGGATGCCTAATTCTGTATTTGGATTAAATCTACATTAAACATCAAGATGAATCATTTATGAAAGGAAGTGATTAGCATTAAAATTAACATATTTATTACTGAAAAGTAGAACTGTAAGAATCTGAAATTGCATTGCCAAGATGAACCATGATGGCCAGGACTATTTGTCTATATGCTTTGCAGTGGGCTGGAGGCTTATGTTATTGAACATACAAAGTCTAAGATGGTTGCATGTCAAGTATTAGCCATTTTAGAATATCAAAACAACACCAAACATTGAGCCGTTACAGATAAATAAAACCTGTGTCAGCAACTTTGTTTTGCATTGTTTATGTCACAAGAGACATAAAACTGGCTTTTCCCAGTTACATGACATTTCTGTTAGTTTTCATCCAGAGATCCAGTCATCCACAGACTGCTGCAGAAAAAGAAGTGCCAGGAAGGCGGTTAAAAAGCACTATTCTTATTTCTCTTCAGTAACTGGAAAATGTCTTGTGCAGTCTCATGCTGACATTCAACAGAACATGCTAATGCCAGATGCACTCGCACAAGGTGGTGTTGCCACTGCAGACTGTGGCAGTGAATGCTGAAAAGAAGAACATTATCAGGCTGAAATTCCCTTTTAAAAAAACATTCCAACACCACAGGGGATGTGAATGAAATTCAAATAAAGGACATTTTTGCTTTCAAGTTCAGCACTGAAGACACATTTGGTTACAGACTGTGGAACGGAGATTGGAGATTCAGTTCTTTCCTGTGTATTAAAGGTGTTTCTGGACCCAGTGAATTAATACGGAAGAAACAGACTCAAAGGGCATGTAAAGGCAAACATTTTTTTTACTTTTTTTTACATTTTTACTTTCTTTAATGAAAAACAAAACCTATCTCCAATATACTTTAATAAAAAAATGTGTACCATTTTTATAAGAAACCTTATTGTATGCAGTGAAATTCTCCCTTCATTTACTGCTGTGGATAGGAATTGTCAGACGGTCCCTAACTGCTGAGCAGGGAAACAATCATACTCATGAACAGCAGGGGGAGCCCCCACCTTACTTTCCAGCCATGCAGAACTCAAGCAGCTTTGTTTATGACGATCCCTAAGCAGCCCAGACCACACTGAGCATGTGCACAGTCTTAGTCTTGCAAAGATGTTTAACAAAGTTACAAGATGGTGACCCCCTGTAGCCAACTTTGAAACCATAAATTATTTGTTTGATTAGGCATGTGGTGCAGTAAGTTCATGTTTATATTTATATACAAAATACAGCATTTCTAGCCTTATTCTATTTTAGACTTTACATGCCCTTTAACTGGAGCATCTTACACACACACAGCTACACAGGGCCGCCATTAGAAATCACAGGGCCCCGTACAACAACATTTTCCCCTGGGCCCGCCCACAATAGCGCCCATCCCAGATCCCGCACACTCCACCCAAGTCCCACTCCATCCCGCCCAAAGACCACACAGACATCAGTGCTAAAAAAGTAACCCCCCCACACACAAGTTATAAAAAGCTATTGATGGTCAGGCCCCCCCTTATAAGTTAAAAAATACATTGGTGCCAGGGTCTCCCTTAAAAGTAAAAAAAAAATTGGGGCCCCAAAAAATTGTTTTTGAAAAAAACATTGGTTCCACAGCCCCCCTTACAAGTTAAAAAGAATTGGGGCCCCAAAAATGTTTTTTTTTTTTAAAAAAAAACATTGGTGGCAGAGGCCTATAGAATATTTAAATAATACATTGGTGGCCAGGGGATTAAAAAAAAACTCACATTGGTGTTTAGTAGAATTGAACTCGTGGCTTCAGCACTTCAACTTCGCCTGCTTTCGTGACTTTGGGTCTTTTCGCAGCTTCAGGACTTCGGCTTCGCTGTTTTCGTTGCTTCGGGTCCTTCGGCTGTTCTCGGCTGATGGCGGCCCTGCAGCTACACCCTATTGCCCAGCACACTTAATGAGGATCATAAAAATAAAAATTGACTACAAGATTCATCTCTCTAAATTAATACACTTTCTAAATATAATCCATTTAAAATTCTGTCCTTTTTCTGAAATAACCAATTTACTCTTCACTTTCCCCCTCAGTATCTGACTCTTTTCATTTTCTCTTCGTATAAGAGTCAGAGTCAGATTTTGATTGACAGTTACTGTAGGTCTAATACATCCTTTAGCAGGCTCCATTTTCCTAGATGACGTATTAGAGTTCACTCTTTCAAAATAACCTAATTCTGTCTCTCTACCTGCAGGATTTGTGCCAAAGTCAGTTATTTTTAGATTGTGTTTGTGGCTGAATCAATTATTTGAGTGAGTTCTAATACATCTGGTGCAAAAATTGCAATTTATTGGAATTTATTGGAAGATATGTTTCTGGATCCTATACGTGTACAAATCATTAACCCATTAATAACAAAATATTTTCACAAATAGAGCAGATTGGTCAATTACAGACCAGACCAACAGGTGAAAATGGGGCTCAGAAGAGAAATAAAAAAAGAATGTAAACTGAGAGGAAAATGGGGTCTCACCTCCCTCCTTGGTAGAGCCATGAACAAAGGCAGTAACTTGAACACTAATGATGAATGTTTTCATGTCAGGTGGGGCAATAAGGTAATTTGCATTGATTCGTTTCACTAAAAATTCATGACAACAACTTGTAGAGCAGAAAAGTGCATGTAAATGTTCTCAATTCATTTCAATAGCAGCAAATGAGCAACATTGCAAGCTGCTAAACAGCAGCAGGTATATTTTAAGGTGCTGTAACGGAAAGGTATTATATTCAAATGTATGCACTTGGTAATTAACATAAATTGAGAAATTCCCTTAAGTGAAACGTAGAACTGAAATGTCATCATTTTCCACCTCCTTTTAACATACAACTCTTTTTCCCCCTTGAATGTAGGGGAAATGCTGGACTGACTGTTTCTTATATTCTGTTTCCATTTTGTGTGTTCTACCATGCATAAAAGTTAAACTTTAGTTGAAGTGAAGTCTATTTAAATGAGTGGGCAAAAATCAAGATGCACTGAAGTCACTGAGGGTTTTTTCACGCAAGCATTGGACATTGGAGTCTACGGGCATTTGTTTTGCTCATCACTAGTGATTTCATCTTCATCAGGGAGTCCTAAGTCTAGTTCAGTTTCTATTACTATGTCTTGCACCCTGACTATGCTCCTCATCCACATTTGTTTAATGATTATAGGCATAAATCATGCATATGCCTATCAATGCCTTTAAATCTTGTAGACAAATAGTCCTGGTATTTAGGTTCGATGCTGCCCTAGGCATCAGACCTAAACATGACTTTACATCGTGCTCGTGACATCACACAGCGGAAGTGACGTCACATCCATGCAATTCTTCGGGCCCCCCTACCCCTCACCCCCCAGCTCAGTCACCAGATTTTCTATGGAAATCCGTGGAGATGGGTGATTTTAAAAAAAAATAAAAAACAAAAAAACCTAAAAAATAGGCACCCCAAGGGACGCCACCAAAATCACAGGCCCTCGGGGCCTTAATAAAAATAAGCCCCTGTCCAGCAGTAGTTCCTGATAAGACATGAACTTGAAAAAAAGATGTGGACACCTTACAGAATGAACATCTCCCATAGACTCCATTATAATCAAATAATCCACAGTTTTAAAAATGATACCCTTTTTCTCTTTAATAATAAAAAAGTAGCTTGAACTTGATCAAAACTAAGATATAATTCGTCCTTATTGGAAGCCGAAACAGTTTTGGGTTTATTTAATATTTACACGATTTTCTAGAAGACTTAAGGTATGAAGCTTCAAATTATGGAAAGATAAGTTTCTCGGAAAACCCCAGGTCCTGAGCATTCTGGATAACAGGTCCCATACCCTTTATTATTATTAACAAACAGTATTACTCTCCCTACTGAATTAATATTCACTAAAGTTTTATAGAGAGCTGTCAGGGAATCAACAGCATCATTAATTCCATTCAGCGTGTCCCTGAAACGTCTGGTCATTTGTTATTCCCCATAGTTTAATTCAATAGTATTTTAGCTCCCTCACTTTTTCAGAGGAATTTGTGGCAACATATTGCCCATAACTGACACTCAGCAATGTCACACACGGCGTATACATCTTATATCTTAAACAAAGCACAGTCAGAAACAGTAAAGTTTTACTTTTAGTATAAAATCCTCCAGTAACACCAGTGAAGAGTAAAAACAGAGAAAATAGTCTAGACACCCGCCCAACCACTCTATTTACACTATTTCTTTAAGTAGGAATTGAAGTGATGTTTTGGCCCATGAAGTGCTTGAAAGGTTACTTCTATGGGCTGAAACATTTTACTTTTACGATTTGCGCAGTAAAATGGAACCCAGTGCACCTGCATTTCGGTTATTGCAGCCCTTTATCCACATGATCGCCTTTTGGAACAGCTGGCCTGGAAAGTTCAGGCAAATTCCTTTAAGGAACGGTTTGATTTTATAGATTCTCGCTTCATTATAAATGGGAAACAATTAAAGCCTGATCAGGATCTAGTAAAATAAGTATATAGCAAATGGATTTTATTAGAAACTGTATATCATGACCTGGATGGATAAAAATCTTTATAGACATAAAGGCTGATCACAATCAACAAGGTATTTAACTAGATTAAAATAATGGGAATGGTTTTGTACATACAGATTATTTTTGATTGTTGGATTGCCAGTAGGTAGACCATGCATCAAAAAAACTAACAGAGAAAACGATCTGATCCTTGGAAAATGTGTGAGGTGGGTGAAGATGATGTCATGTGAAAAGTGCAGTGTATGACAGTGTAAATGTGAAAATGCCTGTTATGTGTATATGGTTTTGAATGTTGAAAATTGTAATGTTTTAAAAGGGTGTTTACAGGGTTTGGCCACAAGAGGCCAGTAGGGTCCTATTAATTATGTAATGATGTCATTTTTATCCCGGCCACTAGAGGGGAATGGGAAGAAAAACTGTATAAATAGGGGCAAGAAACCACGGGTGTGGCAGTTCGTAGGTGGGCGGGGTCCTGTGAAGAACATCTGCTGGTGGGAAGAAGAGCCCAACCCTGAAGAAGAAGGTTTAGCTAGAGTTAAAAGATTTATGGTATAGTGTGCACTAGGTGTATAAGGCAAAGGCAGTTAGGAATACGTGGAACTAGCCTTCTGGTAGATCCTCTACCAGTCAGGGATATAGTGATAGGAAACAGTAAAGTAAAAGAGAGGGTTATGGGACTGTGGCCATCGTGAAAAGTCCGGTCTGGAATCGCAAGGGGCTCCAGTGAGGAGCGTCGGGTTGCTGAGGGCAGGTGGGGATAGTGAGATCCCATTGAAGGTGGTGGAACAGGAGCAGCCCATTGGTATTAAGAGGTAATACCTGAAGAAATCCTGTAAGTAAAAAGGAGGCTGGGTTCCTGGAAAGAGTGGCCCTGTATTGAATGTCTGAAGATTTGCCTGTCAATGTTGATGTTGAAGGAATAAATAGAACTTCATTTATAGGAACAACGATTTGAGTCAATTACAGGGTGGCCATAATTGCGGCTGAAACATGAATGAGCCGTAAAGATATACACTGTATAAAAGCTTGAAAACTAACAGGTATAGATAGGATCTGGAAACCTATTATCCAGAAAACTTTAAATTGTGGGAAGCCAATCTCCCACTACATTTTCATAAAATAATTCAAATTTCCTTTTTCTATGGAATAATAATCAGTTCCTTGTACTTGATCCCAACTCCGATATAATTAACCCTTATTGGAGACAAAACAAGCTTGTTGGGTTTAATTAATGTTTAAATGATTTTTAGCAAATCCAAATTATTGAAAGAGCCCTTATCAGGAAAAGCGCGGGCATTGAGAATTCTGGATAACAGGTCCCAACCAGTAAAACTAAGGCAGTAAAACTTTCATAAAAGCTTGATTAGAAGAAAGCCTAGAAATAAGACTAACGATGTACTGTTTATGAAAGAGGAAGTACAGGTATGGGACCTGTTATCCAGAATTCTCGGGACTTGGTGTTTTTCCGGATAATGATATTTCTATCATTTGGCTCTCCATAAATGTCTACTGAAAAATCATTTCAACATTACATTAACTAAATACAGTTGTTTTGCCTCCAATATTTATTAATTATATCTTGGTTGGTTATGGAGAAAAGGCAAATATACTTTAATATTTTTAATTACTTCATTATAATGGAGTCTTTGAGAGAAGGCCTATCTGTAATTTGGAGCTTTCTGGGTTCCACAGATCCCATACCTGTACACGTCTGCATCCGACAGTCGGGTCGCGTCGGATCAACGCTGTGACACCATGCGACAATTCTATCTCTCACCTTATTCTTGTTGCATGCGTTTTGTCGCAGCGCGTCAGATCGCAATAAAATCGATCGTGGAGTCCTACCCTAACATTAGGATTATTCCCAGCAGTGACAGAGGCCGGTACAAGCCTGATTGTGCCAATCACAGAGCAGCTGTTTTTCCACATGATGCGGCTGGTGATGATTATGATGATGTACTTGTTTCTGGCAAAATGCCTGCCTTTGACTAACTAGCTCTGGAAGTACTTCAGCTGGTATCTCGGTCAGTTCATTCAGGCCCTAATTAAACAAACGCCTAATTGCTTAAGGGGATAGTGGGAATGAAGAAACATTTATACAATTAAGTCAGCAATTTATTAAGACTTGCAAATTCACTCTTCTTCATGAGCCAATTGTCAGTTCTGTTGAGAACTTGCTCATTAACAGCTGTGTTTAGCCAACAATTAATATAAGCATATTGGCAAATTTGCTACATACTAAAAAAAATATGAGACTCTGCAAAAAAAATACATTTTTACAATAAAGATTTTTTTTTTCACTTAATAGAGAGGAAGACCTCTACTGACACAGGATCTGCTATCTGGAAACCCATTATCCAGAAAGCTCTGAACTAAGGATAGACCATCCCCCATAGACTCCATTTTAATCAAATATTTCAAATGTTTTTTTAATTATCTTTTTCTCTGTAATAATAAAAAATTACCTTGAACTTGATCCCAACTAAGCTATAATTAGGTCCTTACTCACAGGCATTTGAAGCTGCGCTCCCCTGCGTTCCGGTTTTATGCGTTCAGCTACAGGGGAGAGTAGGAGTAGACGCGATGAATTATTTTCAATGCAGCTGTACTCACACAGATGCATGTAAGCGCCGAAAGTAGGTTGGGACGCAGCATGTGGCATTTTTCCTGCGTTCGGCACTTACATGCGTCTGTGTGAGTACAGCCGCGTTGAAAATAATTCATTGCGTCTACTCCTGCGCTCCCCTGCGGCTGAACACATAATACCGTAACGCAGGGGAGCGAATCTTCAAACGCCCATGAGTTAGGGCCCTTAATTTAATGTTTAATTGTTTTTTGTAGTAGACAAAGTATGGAGAAAGCTTCGTCCGATATTCAATGCGTGTATGGCAAGAGACGAGCCAACCAATATCAGCAAAAGACTTGTAGTGGGAGCTACAACATGGAGCTGGTCACTGCTCCTGTATAAACAATAACAAACAAGAAAAAGTTGTGCTCACCACTAATTCTTAAAACCATTAAGCGGGGGTGCAATGAGGCTGTGGCCAGCTCCATGTTGTAGCTCCCAACCTTCCCAGCAATAGTCAGGTGATCCCACAGGTACTGGCTAATAAAAGGGCAGCCAAGTTTGGGAGTTTTACTTTGAAAGCAGCAAGTAAGTTGCAGGTAAAACTTAGTCCCTTTGTAAAATGTATAATGAAGCAATAGAATTCTTAATGAATCAGATGAAAATTGAGCATAGGACTGGCCAGATATGGGATGACTTTGACGTAGTTGGCCAGCTTAAATATATTGCAATATATGGACAAACAATCTAAAGGGTAAGACATTTTTAGTAGCTGTAAGTACAAAATGTCTTAAATATATTGATAATGGGTTGAGTGCAGAGGACTCTTGTGTTTGTCTATATGTATTTTATGGTCACAGCCTCATTGCACCCCCGCCCAATGGTTTTATAAATTAGTGGTGAGCACAACTTTCCCTTGTTTGTTATAAAAAAAAATTTAAAAAAATATATATATATATATATTATATTGAAGTGTTTTCAAATGTAATAACAGTAGAAAAATTAATGTTTCCATAAGTTCAATTTATGAGAAGTATATCGCTTTTACAAGAGCTATTGCAATGTTCAGCACAATACTAAAACGGAGACGTCTGGTGTTCGGATAAAACTTGTAAAGTAAATGAGAATACACTTACTCCCCTGTGACATTAAATAGTCAGGGTATTGAGCAGCCCACATGTGCTCTTTAACCTTTCCTTTCAATACTATTTATAAGGACAAATAGTTCCCAGAATGCAAATAAGAGGTGAAAACATAGGGATGAACCAGACGTTCCTAGATATAGAACGATGTTTCAGCTAAATCTAGTTTAGTTTCGAGTATCCACGGTGTAAATGTTAGATTCTAAGAAAAGTAAGCTAATGGTCTAGTAACCAGTAGCAACCAGTCAGCATTTATCAGCAAACTCATATTGATTGGTTGGTATGGGTTACCTGTCCTGGGCAAACAATTTTTACATTATACTGCAGTTTTTAGATAAGAAAAATACACCACCCTAATACTTAAAGGGGCGGCTCACCTTTTGATTAACGTTTAATATGTTATAGAATGGCTAATTCTAAGCAACTTTTGTCTTCATTATCTCTTTTTTTCAATAGTTTTTAATAATTTGCCTTTTTCTTCTGACTCTTCAGCTTTCAAATGGGGGTCACTGACCCCAATACCCTGTAAGGCTACAAAAGTATTGTTATTGATACTTTTTATTAATTATCTTTCTATTCAGACCCTCTCCTATTCATATTCCAGTCACTTGTTCAATCATCCTATCATTGCTAGGATAATTTGGACCCTAGCAACCATATTGCTGATATTACAAACTGGAGAGCTGCCGAATCAAAAGCTAAATAACTAACTAAAAAAAAACACAAATAATAAAACATGAAACCAGTTGCAAATTGAGTCACGATATCGCTCTCTACACTATATTAAAAGTTAATTTAAATTAAAATTGAACCACCCATTTAAATATCCACATAATAAAATGGGTCAAGTTCAGTGGTCAAATAGAGCACTATATAAGCTACTGGTTTGGGTCCCCCAGTTCTTTGATTGCTACCTTAAAGGGGAACTATCACGAAAATGAAAATTTAAAGGGGTTGTTCACCTTTGAGAAAAGTTTTATTAGCATGTAGGGGGACAATTTGCAATTGGCTTTCATTTTTTATTATTTGTAGTTTTTTGAGTTATTTAGCTTTTTATTCAGCAGCTCACCAGATTGCAGTGTCAGCAATACAGTTGCTAGGGTCCAAATTACCCTAGCAACCATGCATTGGTTTGCATAAGAATATGAAATATTAATAGGGGGGTCAGAACAGAAAGATGAGTAATAAAAAGTAGCAATAACAATAAATGTGTAGCTTTACAGAGCATTTGCTTTTAGATGGGGTCAGTGACACCCTTTTTGACAGCTAGAAAGAGTCAGGAGCAGAAGGCAAATAATTCATAAACTATAAAATAAAAAAATTATAAAGACCAATTGAAAAGTTGCTTAAAATTGGCCATTCTATAACATACCAAAAATAACCTGAAGGTGAACCTGAAGTTTGTTAAGAAAAAAATACCAGTTTTGCAAATCTTGCAGAGAAGGAACCAAAGAGACATGTGAACTGATTCAGCGTTCGAGACTGAATGACACCTCTGTGTCTCTGCTGTACAAATTGGAAGAGATTGTTCCAAAAGAGTTTGTGAACTTGTGATGAGCGAGGGAAGGAAACTCCCTTATTCATGTTCCATTGCCAGTTGGAAATCTGTCTGATTTTGGTCTTGATGGAGTGACAAGAAAATACAGCTGAACCTTCTTCAACCCAAAACCAAAGGGGTAACATAAAGCAAGAACATGCACTCACTGCTGTCATTCTGTTGAAAGGCGTTGTTCACCTAAATTAACTTTTAGTATGATGTAGAGAGTGATATTTTTTTTCAGCAGCTCTCCAGTTTGCAATTTCAGCAGTCTGGTTGTTAGGGTCCAAATTACTCTAGCAACCATGCATTGATTTGAATTAGAGACTGGAATATGAATAGGAGAGGCCTAACTAAAAAGATGAGTCATAAAAAAGAAGCAATAACAATAAATCTTTAGCATTACACAGCAATTGGTTTTTAGATGGGGTTGGTGACCCCCATTTCATAGCTAGAAAGTGTCAGAAGAAGAAGGCAGATAATCAAAAAACGATAAAAAAAAGGGCAATTGAAACATTGCTTATAATTAGCTATTCTTTAACATAAAAAATAGCTTTACATGGGCTTGGAAAGAGGGTCAGTGTAAATATCAAGCACTCCTTACCAACTTTAAAATGAATCCATATAACCCATTGTTGAGTGATGTCAGTGGGTTGTTCTGAGAGGAGAGCAGGCAGGTATAGCAGGGTACTGGGTAGGAATATGTTTGTAAGTGCAGTACCATACCTCCCATCTGTCCTGTTTTTCGCTGAACAGTCCCGATTTTGACAGCTCAACCTGCAGTCCCAGATTGTTACTGACATTTCCCAACTTTCTCTTTGATCATCTGCACAGAACAGCCAGAAATAGATACATTTCTAAAATGTAATTAAACAAGAAGCTTTTGGCAGAGAGCCCAGAATACGTTAGATACATTTGTTATAATTTAAGATAAGCAAAGAAATAATTGTAACTATTTAAGATAAGCAGGTCTCTTGGGAAAACTGTAACTTGCAGCTTAAAGGGCAATTCATTTTCATTAGCAAAACTGTAAAAACACATAAAACCTCACCCTAAAACCCCCAGAAAAGTGTTCAGACTTCCATAACCTGCTAAATTTTGTAAAATGGATGTGGTATTGAGGGGGTGCAGGCCATAAAATAGGCAAGGTCAAGACAAATTCTTTTTGTCACTCTTTCTATTTTCCAAATTTTGGGAGGTATGCAATAGCTCATACCAATTGAGATACAGGTTGAAGATGATTGTTGATTGGCTCTTACGCTTTCCCAGGCAGCACTGGGAACATTTCCCAAAGTTTACTAAATAAACCCCATCCCTTTGTAAGGAACTAAACTAAAGTTAGCAATTACATGGAACGTCCTAGCAGAATAATAAAACAGGATAATTATAAGCCGTAGAAGGCAGTAATACTAGAATTTGTGCCAATAAAAGACACTAAAGGCCATATTTATTATGTGGTGTAAAAAATGGTAGAATAGTTAGCCAAATATCGCTAGACATCACAGTGTAAAAAACAGTGTAAAATGGCGTAAATTTTTTTATGTGGTTTTTCGTTGCGCAACTTCTGCAAGAACTTACTTACCGAAGTCTAAACCAGTATAAAATAATGGTGGGAAATCTGGTGTTCGCACGGCATAAAATAAAACACAACTTGATAAATTTGCCATTTATTTTACACAGCTTTTTTCTGCATATTTCCTTTTACACAGCATAATAAATAGGCCCCTAGGTTTGCCCAAGAGCAGTAACCCATAGCAACCAAACAGCAGGTAGCATTTACTAATCACCAATTTAAAAGCAAACTTTCTTGGTCGCTATGGGTTACTGCACCTGAGCAAACTTAGGGCCTTTTATTACATTACATTATTATACAGTAGGGATGTACCGAATCCACTATTCAGTTCAGGATTCGGCCTTTTTCAGCAGGATTCGGCCAAATCCTTCCTGAATCCGAATCCTATTTGCATATACAATTTAGGGGCAGAGAGGGAAATCGTATGACTTTTTGTCACAACACAAGGAAGTAAAAAATGTTTTTGCTTTCCCAATCCTAATTTGCATATGCAAATTAGGATTAAGATTCGGTTCGGTATTCGGCTGAATCTTTCGCAAAGGATTTGGGGGTTTGGCCGAATCCAAAATAGTGGATTCAGTGCATCCCTATTATACTGGGGCATATTTTCTATTGGAATCCCTAAATGTATAACATCTTAAAGAGGAAAACAAATAAGAAATATATAAATTAAGGAATTGCGTCCCCTACAGACTTGAATTCTATTAACAGCTGCCCATCTTGTGGTTGCTCCAATTAAATTGATAAACTACTTATATTCTAATCACATTACAATATTTAAAATAACTTTTTCCATATTACATATTATGCTTGATATAAGCACATGTTAAAAACAAGTACAGGTTAAAAACAAGACACTTAGGGGCAGATTCACTAACTTCGAGTGAAGGATTCGAAGTAAAAAAACTTCGAATTTCGAAGTGTTTTTTGGGCTACTTCGACCATCGAATGGGCTACTACGACCTTCGACTACGACTTAGAATCAAACTATTCGAACTAAAAATCGTTCGACCATTCGATAGTCAAAGTACTGTCTCTTTAGGAAAAAACTTCGACCCCCTAGTTCGCATCTAAAAGCTACAGAAGTCAATGTTAGCCTATGGGGAAGGTCCCCATAGGCTTGGCTAACTTTTTTTGATCGAAGGATATTCCTTCGATTGTTGGATTAAAATCCTTTGAATCGTTCGATTCGAAGGATTTTATCGTTCGATCGAAGGAATAATCCTTCGATCGTTCAATCGCACTATTTGCGCTAAAATCCTTCAACTTCGATATTCGAAGTCGAAGGATTTTAATTCCCAGACGAATATCGAGGGTTAATTAACCCTTGATATTCGACCCTTTGTGAATCGGCCCCTTAGTAGCAGTGTTATATTTATAACAATATAGATAATAGAAACAAACTACTTTGCTGATATAGCAAGTACACTTTGTATCCAATTACACTCAAATTGATAAAGGAAACACTTGGTTCCTACTATTACTTTTGTGTAAGTATAATGAAAAACATTAGCATGGATTATTTTCAGAGTGATTACAGAGTGATGCTGGAAACATAAAATTCCTCAAATAAAGAAGCAGCAGTGAAGGCATGTGTCTGTTACCTTTGGAGGTTATTATCATTTATACCAGACTTGACCCTGAGGGTAGAAAGAGGGTTAGTGGCATAAGAGAAGTGATCTGCATTAGGGCTCTTACTGACGAGCGTTTTTACCTGCACTCCCCTGCATTCCGTTTTTCTGCATTCAGCCGCAGGGGAGCGCAGGAATAGACGCATTACATTTTTTCCAATGGGGCTGTACTCACACAGGCGCGTGTAGGTTGAGACGCAACATGCTGCATTTTTCCTGCGTTCGGTGCCTACACGCGCCTGTGTGAGTACAGCCCCATTGGAAAAAATGTAATGCGTCTATTCCTGCGCTCCCCTGCGGCTATACGCAGAAAAACAGAACGCAGGTGAGCGCAGGTAAAAACGCTCGTCAGTAAGAGCCCTTAGAGAATAAAGGGATGGAGGGCAGGTTAAACAAATATTTTGCCTTAGAACAAACTGTATGGCTTATGATGGCTGCACAAGCACAGGTATTTTAGGGGAAAAAATAAAGCTTGTAACTCTAATAGTCAGCATAAAGCCACAATATTGAAGTAAACATGTACAAAGCCTGTGTGTTGGCAGACACATTTGGAGGCTAATTAAAACCAAAAAGGTCATAAAAATCAGACTCTGATCCATCCTGGAATAATTCCTTTGTCAGTGCTGGAAAAATCACTCTCACAAAAACTACATTGTACATTTTACAAAAGACCCCGTCTGGAAATTTCCTGAAAGGCCTTAGCAAACAGCTACATCATGCCTGCAATTTGGTTTAATCATAAAGCAGTGCCTCTTATAAAATACCCATGTGCTTTTCATTTCTCTATTCCTGTACAAACTAAATGATATCATTATAATCAACAAGTAATGGCAGATAGATACAATTACAGCACAGAGATGGGAATACAGTTCAGTAATGATGTGCCCAACTAGCCGAGGGTGTTGCTAGAAGCCATATACTGCTGTGCTTTGCATAAATCTTTATCTTATGTTTGTCTCTTTCACTGACATTTTAATTCAGTTGAATATGTTTGGCACTGATATATTTCTATGGTACCAAAACATTTTAGTAGTTTATATCTAATGTACATGAAGCTCTGTTTATATGTAGAAGGGTTATGGTTTGGCCAACATTTAATTTCCACAGGAGTGTTTTGGCTGGCTAGATTTGGATCTATATAACACTTGGGCAGATGTCCCTTGGCATTTTAATACTTAGCCGTGGAGTGTCAGGATTCCCCTAGTTTATTAAAAGGAAGGCCAATGTGTGATCTGTGGCTTTCTACTTCATTGAAGATGTGTATGCTGGGAGCCCCAGTAATGGGGATCAGTGGTGGTTAAAGTGGTGGTTAAAGACATCTGTATTAGCCCAACAAGGTTATTTGATTGTTTTGATACACTTTGAATCAGTAGTAACAGTACTATAACTTGAGTCTTCTTTCCAACACATATACTCATAGTAATTTATTCTATAGAGCTTTCCTCCCTAATTTTAATATTTTCCTTTTTTCTGGGCACACTTTTTTAATGTAGATATTAAAAGTTGTGTTTTAAACTACCTTGATGGGACTTTTTGGGCAATATGATGGGTTGGTGCAACTTTTATAGGCCATTCTTTTCTTTCTCCTTTTGATTCATGCACAATACATTTGGCCCTGCTCATCATTAGATTTTTCTCCCTTTGATGGAAGATGCTCCCATCTTTCTGTTTGTGTGAATAGTAAGGGTTAGCACCCTGCAGTGGCAAAGCCAGTGTCGGACTGGCCCACTGGGATACCAGGAAAACTCACCTGGTGTCCCAGTCTAACACTGGGCAAAGCTGCCAGTATAGGTTGGCGTCAGGGATAGAGAGATCCTTGGAGCATGAGACCACTGTATGCTTCACCTAGTGCCAGGATTGTTTCACCAAGGCAGTGCCAACTACCTCTAAATCTAAAATTGTGTGTTAACAATTGATATGTGAGAGTACTTGAAGCATTTACTGTTTTATTATATTGCACCATCAAAGTCAGCACCAGCAAGAGAGATTGTACAACATTCGCCCAATAAAGAGGTTCATTTGTTTTAAAGAACCACTGGTTTCCAAGTTATGGAAAAGATCAAGTTCTGTGTGAGATACTGTAAATTGTGGTTAACTCTTTCTTCAATATTAAGTGGAGGCCCACCTCAGAGGAAAGAGTCCATGGAACAAGCACTCTAACAGTTCTACAGGCTCTACCCATCCTCTAAAAGCCAGTATATATATGTAAATGTAGGACAAGTTATAGTCTAGCTTAGTGTCTGTGCCAACTTTATGATGATTATTCTCTAATCTCTCTCATGTCCTGATTAACCTTCTCTGTCATATCTCAAATATTCAACAGCCTCTCTACTAAATCATTTTGGATATTCTCTTGTTGTCTAAGGTGCCTATTTATTATGTTGTTAAAATCGAAATTCACCAAAAACAGTGTATAATGTATGCTTCAGCATACTTGCCTAGAAGATGTATTAGAGCTCACTCTATTAAAATCACCAGAAATCCTGTCTCTCTACATGCAGAATTTGTGCAAAAGGCAAAGGCAGTTATTTTGATAGATTTTGCTTGTACTGGAATCAGTTATTTAAATGAGCTCTAATACATATGCTAGGAAGGGAAGCCACCCCCCCCCCCCCTATAAGATATATTGGATCATTCATCTGACACCCAACTCCAGAATGAAGACAGAATGAATAGAAACAAATAGTGAGAGAGGAATAGTAAATATAAGCCTGATTATTTCAGAAACAATGCAGAATTATTAATTGATTGTATTTAGAAAGTTTCTTACTTCAGTATGAGAAAGCTTAAAATAAATTTTCATTTGCATGATGGTTCCACTTTAAATTCTGGATCCCAACTTACAAAGCTCTCAGCAACAATGCCCCACCTCACATTTCAAGCCTCATCTCCAGACAGCTTTCAAATTGACCACTATACTTCTCTAATGACCTTAGTCCTCCTTCTTCTAGTACCCACCTCACATACACTACTGCAGGACTTCAGCAGAGAAGCTCCCTATCTGTGCAATACAATATTATCATTATTATAATTAACATGTACAGTATTTTTAGAGCACCAACCTATTGCATAGCGCTGTACATTACTACACAGAATCAAACACTCCCCTACCCTGCAGGGTCCCTAGTATGGTACTTTGTGCCTCACTTATCCCCACCCCTGTAGATTGAAAGCTCTTGTGGGCAGAGCCCTGTTTACCTAATGTAACCTTTAATCAATCTTTTGTATTATATTACCCTGCTCTGTGCATTTTAGCACATCCACCTCCACAGACTATTCTCTGACTTTCCATTTTATTTGCCATTTTTTCATTGTTAACTTGCTTATGATTTGGGGCGTCAAGCTACGTTCTGTAACATCCCTGTTTTACTTATGGACGAATAAAATCTTGGGGTTTTAAATATACCGGAGTGCGGAACCATTTTCTTCTTGATTTCATAGTTTACTGGCTGATTATCTAATCTGCCTGAAATTTCAGTTATTCACTTTTGGGGCCAGTATATACTATGAATGGTTGATCCATTTTTTATGTATTTTTTGCTGCATATTAGCCTTTAGTTTTCTGAATGCTTTTCATTTTTCTAAGTACAGTACATGTTACAGTCATTTTTGGCAAACAGATGCTTAATGATTAGTCTAGATGCTCCTGGCTCAGCATGAAGCTGGGCTGCTGAAATAAAGCTGGGTCTAGCATATAAAGACCCTATTCTGATATTTAGCGATGTGTCTGTACACTTGATGGATGTATCTGCAAATATTTACACCAGTTTCTAAGTCCTTCCTTCTGAAAATTTGATACGCTCTCCACATCCAGACGCACACCAAGCCATGCTGCCTTCATCTTATAGTTTAAATACTAATTCACGATTTTATTAATATCTATGTAAATTATTCTGTTGCCTTCCCTGTGCAAACTGACCTCACTCCAACCTCTATCATGAGCACTGCCTCCAGCCTTATACACCCACCTCTAACTTCAGAAACACTGTATCCTTATCCCAGTCCCTTTAATGAGATTAAATAAATATATATATATATATATATATATATATATATATATATATATATATATATATAACAAGGACTAAACGCATGCAACCCGAACCTCCATTAATGTGGGTGCAGGGTCAAAGCATTATGTATAGGAAGGACCCACACTTCAAGGTTGGTGAACCGTCAATATTTTATATCTCAAACTTGTGCATCCGTTTCGGCCCATATTTGGGCCTTTAATGATAAAGGCCCTAATGTGGGCCGAAACGTTTCAGTTCAGAATTCTGCTGTTACAGCATTATTAACTGATGTGCTTTTGGGGGGTAAACATTTTCCAGTGACAGAATCCCTTTGTACTCACATTGTAATCACCCTATTTCTCTTTAAGGTTCTGCATATGCCATGAATAGCTGTTCTTAAACAGGTAGACATTACTTTTGATAAATATGCCACATGTACACATTTATTTTTCCTCCCAATATACCATTTCTCATTACATTTCATGAAACATAAGTAGCCCCGCTCATGTATTGGATGACAATTTGTCCTTTATTTAACAGACTGGCAGCTCATTGGTCTGCGTTTAGAGTAAAAAAAAAGTACTTTCCCAGCTGATATCTGATTGGATTCATTAGGATATCAATTGGGGTAGGTGGGCAAGGACTGCATTGGTCATATATCACTAGTTTGATGAGATCATTGGATCAATGTTCAGAGCAGCCTAATTTGCAAAAATAAGCAGAGGGTTATTTGATTAAACTTACAGTTGAACATGGATGTAATTGGACTACTATTTAATGACAAGAGAACCCCCCCCCATACTAACTTTGCCCAATTGTCTGTAACATTCCACCCTTCCATTAATGTAATCATCACCAAGTTATTTCTGCAACTGTCCATCATTCTATTATTTAGTGCCAAAGGGCTTACAAACATAAACAGAATTTAGAGCATCAGTTCTACAAGAGGATCTTATCATGTACGGCCACCTTTATCCATTTTTGGGGTTCCTTGTCCTTTAACAATAACCTGCCTTCCACTAGCTGCTGCATGTTTTTGTGTGTTAACAATCTTTTCCTCCCACAATGTGTGCTAGCGTGCTAAGAGGCACAATGAGAACCACTTTGTTCATTCTTGGGTGCACCCGCATTCTCGCAACTTCAGCCAAACATGTGCTTCATGCCAGATTTAACAGTAGGCAGAAAGTCCATAATATGCTGGAAGCTACAGCACAAAGACGGTGTTACTAGCTGACGCGTTTTACATGAACATGATGAGTAAAGTCAGAGAACAACTGTAAATGCCAAGACCTCACTAGCACTGCCAATGGTGAACTCCCATTACGGCTCATTCTGTCCAGAGTTTCTGTCACAGAGCTGAAGTACTGTAGTTTCCAATATGTTGGAAATCAAGCTTGGAAACACTATTTATATCATGGCAGGCACAATGGGTTACATTTATGGTCAACATGAGATAGCTGACGTTTTCTTTCTACTTCCGCTAACTTAAAGGGCTGCTTTGGGGCTACACGTTCAGGACATTCTCTCTTTTCCTCTTGAAATATCAACAATGGCACGCGTAATTATTCAGCAACACCTCATTGAATGCCCATTTTAAATGCTAGCGTATAATGATTGGGATTCCAGGTTGAAACATCACACAATGGACATATTCATATCCAACCAAAGGTTTCCAATGAAAATATATAAGGGGCAGCTATTTCTATTTTTTTATCCACGTTATTTATTTAGAATATGTTGTTTACTACACAGTTTATGGCTCAGACTCATTTTGAGATCATTTCCCAACATGAATATATAAATGTATGACTTTTTGGGCGTTGAATTTACTCTCACAGAACCAAACAGATGATTTCACACTGCTCTGCAACAACTCCTCTCTGCTCAGATATGGAAGGGAACAGCTATCAGAACACACTGACCTAGCGACTCTGTGCCAGCGCTATTATTTAATCGTTTAGTTGACTCACATTCAGCATTTTATATCTTCAAATGCCAGAAAAATGTTTAATATGCAATAAAACACTGGATGATTTTCAATTATTAACAAATTACAAATGCTGATTACAGCACTCGGCTTAGATGTCTGATCCAAATGTCTAATGGTTAGTAATTAATGCATAAAAAGAGAATCTTTATATTCTGCAGGTACAAAAAAAAGGAAAGAGAAAATATGCCCTATAATATTTGTATGACTTTGGGATGCAGGAAAACATGCAGCGCAGTGGGCCAGGCACTCTAGGACATAGCCCATTGTTACACGATGATCTATATAAAAAATGTATATTTATATTTTGCTTTGAGAAAATGCAATCAAAAGTTATATTTTTCTTTGGTTTTACCTAAATACAGTAACGGTTCAAGACCCCGAATTTTATTGTATAGCCTTGTAATTACAGAGTCTGTACTCAGAGCCTCATTGCACAGTGTCAGGAGCGATCCGTTCCATTAAAGATGGCGGCGCCCATGGCAGCCTCAATACAGTGGCGTGGCACACCACATAGCAATGCTCCAGAATTTGACATCATTGCTCTTGGGGCAAAATTCCAAGTTAAAACAACGCCAGTAACTTGGGTTCAATTCCTGAATATAAGCTATAGGTGTGCTCCTAAATTACTTTCCTGCTGGATTCATCAGTTCCTGACCTCCACCATTGTTCTTCACTACGCTTTTTGCTGCCTGCCCTGACCTTTTTGCATTGATACAACTACAAACTCTTTTTACTCCTTCGGATACTGAAAATTGGACTCTTCTGCATACAGCTTCCACCTTGGTCTCAACTCCAATCTGTTAGTGCTGCTAGGCCCTGACTCATAGAAGGCAATTGTATATGTTATTATTATGCTTAATGAAATGCTCACTATAAGTTCACCATTCTAAACGTGGCCATAGACGTCAAAATGTTGCCAAACGAGCGAATATCTCCCTGATATGCCCACAATGGATCCAATACGAACGGGTGGATTGTGGGACCACATAAACGCGCAGATTTTAACCTACCCGATCGAGGTCTGCCCGACTTTCGGGGAAGCCCGTCGAATGGCCCCACACACGGGCCAATAAGCTGCCGAGTAGAAAGCCCCAATCTCATATTTAATACCCGAATATGGTATGTAAAATATAATCTACTAACGACATTAGTGATTGGAAAGGCTACCAACAGATGGCCTTCATGGGAGACACTATAACTGTATACGTGTATATATGTGTGTGTATATATATATATATATATATAGTAGTTGGGTTCTATTGGAGGGGCTATGAACCTGCATGAAACTTTATTATTCTTTGCCTATGGCTGTGTGTTTGGGGGGGGGTTGATTCTTTTTCAGGAAATCTACGGAGGTAAGCCGTGCCCTGTGTGAAGGAGGAAAATTCATTGGTCTGGGTGTATTAAAGGAGAACCAAACCGTTTTTATTAAAATCCCATACCCCCTACCGTAAATAGACCTCCTTCCCTGCTCCAACCCCCCCCAGCTAGGTGTTACCTTAAGTAAATGCCCCTATCTCTTTACTTACTTAAACAAGGTACTGTAGGTAGGTACTTAGTGGAGGGTACAAAAAAAGATAATGTAAGGAGAAACAGTAAGCTAGTGCAGGCTATTTTCATCATTTATTTCATTTCACCTCCTGAGCTTCCCTCAGTGCCTCATCATTTGTAGGAATATCATGGATTCCATACTTACCCTTTGTAACTGCTGCTACAAGTCAGGGCAGCTAAAAATAAAAAGCATAAATTTGCTCATTTTAAGGTAACAGAAAATCACCTACTGTATCTACTGGCCTGAGGTCTTTGAGAATAGGCAGAAAACTGTGTGTTATATTCCACCTGGTGGACAAAGATTAGTGTTGCACAATATTTTTTCAAAAATAAAAAATAATTGTTGTTATTAAAAAAAAATAATATATATATATTTATATAAATATAAACTTCAAATAGAGTCCACACTCTCAGGGCTTAAAAGTAAAACTATTATTTATTAATACAAGCTACTGACTCAGTACTCTCAGTAAGCCCTGAGAGTGTGGACTCTATTCGAAGTTTGTGTCACATTTACCTGATTCTGCACCCAGTGTTATCCTTCATGGGAAGAAGAGTCTACAATGTTCAATCACATGATCACATGACAATTTGGTCTATTATAAGCTGACTGATTGGTGCTGACTTTTTTAATACATGTGAAAAATCTGCTTGAGTTCAGTTACCTACAATAACCAATAAGATCCCTGCTTTCAATTGTGTTTTTAAGGAATGCATAAATGACACATTTTTCTAAATTTACTTCAGCAAATTTATTAGTAAATCATTCATAGGATTTGAACACTACCTAGTGGGAATGTGTTCCATCCTCCCATCTCTCACTAGGGGCATTATATATATTTCATTAAGGGTATAATTTACATCTTATATATGGCTCTTGTGTATTATATAAGATATTCTCACAGTAGATATTATATCTGCCTCATGTTTACAAGTTATTAGCCACAATCAGAAACACTAAAGGGTATAACTTATGATTCTCTGCCCCTTAATGGCTGGGTTTTTGTGTGTATATATATATATATATATATATATATATATATATATATATATATATACACTTGAGTGATGTTGAAATAAACACACGTTTGATTGAAAACTTGGAGTGCTGGTCCATCTTGAATATATATATATATATATATATATATATATATATATATATATATATATATATATATATATATATATATATAAATATATTGCAATATATGGACAAACAATCCCTGTTTTGTTTAAAGGGTAAGGCATTTTTCAGTAGCAGTATGCACAAAATGTCTCTGTCTTAAATATATTGATAATGGGTTGAGTGCAGAGGACTCTTGTATTTGACTATATATATATATATATATATATATATATATATATATATATATATAACAAACAAGGGAAAGTTGTGCTCACCACTATTTTTTAAAAACATTAGGCGGGGGTGCAATGAGGGTGTGACCACAAAATACATATAGTCAACTACAAGAGGTCCTCTGCACTCAACCCATTATCAATATATTTAAGACAGCGACATTTTGTGCATACTGCTACTAAAAAATGCCTTACCCTTTAAACAACACAGGGATTGTTTGTCCATATATTGCAATATATTTAAGCTGGCCAACTACGTCAAAGTCATTCCATATCTGGCCAGTCCTACGCTTAATTTTCATCTGATTCATTAAGAATTCAATTGCTTAATTATACATTTTACAAAGGGACTAAGTTTTACCTGCAACTTACTTGCTGCTTTCAAAGTAAACCTCCATACTTGGCTGCCCTTTTATTAGACACCAGTGGGATCACCTGACTATAGCTGGGAAGGGTGGGAGCTACAACATGGAGCTGGTCAGTGCTCCTGTATAACTATAACAAACAAGGGAAAGTTGTGCTCACCACTATTTTTTAAAAACATTAGGCGGGGGTGCAATGAGGGTGTGACCACAAAATACATATAGTCAACTACAAGAGGTCCTCTGCACTCAACCCATTATCAATATATTTAAGACAGCGACATTTTGTGCATACTGCTACTAAAAAATGCCTTACCCTTTAAACAAAACAGGGATTGTTTGTCCATATATTGCAATATATTTAAGCTGGCCAACTACGTCAAAGTCATCCCATATCTGGCCAGTCCTATGCTGAATTTTCATCTGATTCATTAAGAATTCTATTGCTTCATTATATATATATATATATATATATATAAAATACACAAAAGCCATGAATATCCTGTAAATTATATCCTTATAAACGGTGAGTTCTGATGTCATCGGTTATAAACGGTGAGTTCTGATGTCATTTCTGTCACATGACTCACTGAAACTTGTGTATTATAATAAATAAAGTACCCCCAGTTGTAAAATATGAGGATATTAGAAGTTACCTCGGCGTTCCATGACCTGTATAAAAACACTCATACGGTCTGAAACTCCTTGGTAACTCATAATATCCTTATATTTTACAAGAGGGGGTACTTTATTCATTATATATATATATCTGTAACATACTCGTCAATCAGGAACCTTGAAGGCAGCGGGTACACTCAGATGCACAAGGGAAACCTTTGTGGATTCCGGTGTTCATCAACGACCTTTTGGGGCCCCAGGCTTTCTGCTGCGGAACAAACAAGGCATTGATGCGCTTGGTAGTAACAAGTTCGTAAAGAGGTACCGCCAAGGATTAGGCAAAAACGTAGTTACAAACAGGCAAAAGGGTCAAGGCAGGCGGCAGGAATAGAAGTCAGGAACTGATATTTCCAATAAAATATAACGCCAGTGTCACTTGCGCCCAGCTGGTTCGCGCCCAGCCGGTACGTGTGGTAGTCAAACAGTCCCATTTGGTGCACACGGAAAAAACATCCATAATCCAGCGTATATTTCTAACACACGCACACTGTGTTTGTGTGTATACACAGTATATATATATAGATAGATAGATAGATAGATAGATAGATAGATAGATAGATAGATAGATAGATAGATAGATAGATAGATAGATGATAGATAGACAGATGTTTGAGGTTCTAGTTGGTGTTTGGGGAATCTATGGAAATACACAGAAGGAATTGCAGTTCTGGGAGTCTCACTTTACTACATCTATGTCATTCTATATACTCAGAGTTGAGCAAAATGTATTGAATTATTGTAGATGCAGCCTGACAAATTGCACGCTTCAGAAAATAACCCTACGTGCTTTTCACAAAGGTTCATATAGCTGTTCTCTTGTAAGTTCTCCTTCTCATTTCTACATTATCACAAAAAAAGTAAAATATTTAAGATTTCATTTTAACTGGCACATTTTAAACAAGGAGTATTATTTTTTTCATTCTTTCAACCACAGCAATTACCTCAAAATGCTTTTCTATTGAAAGGAGGCCATGAAGATGTGGTTTAAACTGAGAGGGCAGAACAGATCAGGCAGCATCAGGTCATTTGAGAACACAATGTAATGAAGAAGAACATTTTATTTTATCATCCTTCACATGACAAGTGCTAAGTGGCTCTAGCAGACCAGGAAGCTGCCATGATACTGCTGTCTACCCAACATGGCCTTGACATATTACAATTGATTAGTTCAGTATATGGGATTATGTTCATGAACACATTGTGCTGTAGATTCTGACTCAGCATAGGGCATTTAAGGACGTTTGTTCTTACACACAGTGCTACAGTATCAAAATACTATTTTTAAATAAATAATCTCCACCACCTTCTTTGTCCTTAGTTCTACTTATTTCTATTGTTAAGGCAAAGAAGCCACTCACTGGTAAAATCTTTGGGTTGTGGTATGGAAAAGCCAGATACAGTCCTCAGGTTAAGTGCCATATTACATTTAGTTACAGTTGAGTTATTTGATCTAGCTGCTCTATATTACTGAGTTGGAGCTGACTGAAAGATCAGTTATTATTAACATGTATTTAATAGCGCCAACATATTGCGTAGCACTGTTAGGGTGAGCTTTGGGGTAAATATGTATTTGTTGTTCTAGATATTGAAACTATGACTGAATGGCTTATGCACTGATATTGTGCTATAACTGTACTCGTTTGTAAAGCTATGGAGGGCCCCGGCCAAAGATTGGACCTTTAAGAGGGCCCTGACCAAAAATTGTATGTTTAAGAGGGCCCTGGCCAGGGCCGGACTGGGTGTAAAAAGCAGCCCGGGCAAAAAAAATCAAAGCAGCCCACATGTAAACACGCAATGGTTTTGTACACATCCACTCATATATTGGGGTAAAACTACAAAAAATGATGTGCATAAAGAGCTGCCTTTCTCACTTAAGTGTAATTCATGTAAAATATGTTAAATATTCTGCAGCCTTGTGCCTTTATATACCTTGATAAATATAGTGGGCCGTCTACCGTACGGCAAAAGAACCATGACCGGGAAAAGCAGCGTTGGACTGAGGGGCCAGGGCCCACTGGGCCACAGCCTCAGGGGCCCTTCATTCACATCATCCCCTGGGCCTCCCAGCCGCAAAGTCCAATATGCCGGGAAACCACCTCCGTGCATGCGCACGTGCACACCTTTTCCCTGCACGACTGGGCTCCGGGAGGTTAGGAGTAAGTACAGGGAGTGGGTCTGGGCTGACAGGGACCCCACCGAGCATACACACCTTTTGCCGGTGGGACCAGGGTCCAGGAGGTAAGGGGGAAGTGCACAGACTGGGTCTGGGCCAGCAGGGCCCATCCTAATAACAGGAATACATTGGACAACTACATTTTTTTTTACTATTTTATTCATTCTTATAAAAAAAAATCTAACTGAAAAATTGTTTGTTAGTAATGAAAATAAACAGACAGTCTAGGTTCAATTTTTAAAAGACAGATTCAGTCAGTACCTGATACTTTCAGCACAGTTAACTCTTCCTGCCCCATAGTGATTTTGCCTGCAGCCTGCTCTACAGAAATCCACACCTCTGATATTACTGATGTTGTGTGTGTAAAGGCAGGGAGCAGTATGTGCAGGCTCAGCACAGGCAGGCCAGCCCTCAGCATTCAAAATATGATCTGCCCCAGCACCCCTCTACAGCCTCAGCTTAATGAGCGATCCGGATGGCAGATACAAGGGACTTTAAGCAGCTGCAGTAGCTCAACTCCTATTCATCCGACTTCCATGCTCATGCTGAGCATGCGGGGTCACACACACACCCAGCAGAGTTAGCAGCACCAGCAGCATCGGAACAGAGAGGAGTGGGAGGGGCGGAGCCACAGTGGGCAGTAGGATGGAGGAGCGGTCCTAGAGTCCGGCAGATCGCTCAGGCGCAGCAGCCCAATTACACTACATATAGAGCGGCCCCTCGGGCATTTGCCCGAACAGGACAATTGTCAGTCCGGGCCTGGCCCTGGCCAAAGAATGCACCTTTAAAAGGGCCCTGGCCAAAGATTGCACCTTTAAAAGGGCCCTGGCCAATGATTGGACCTTTAAGAGGGCCCTAGACAAAGACTGGGCCTTTAAAAGGCCCTGACCAAAGATTGGACCTTTAAGAGGGCCCTGGTCAAAAATTGGACCTTTTATGGGCCCTGGTCAAAGATTGGACCTTTAAGAGGGCCCTGGCCAAACATTGGACCTTTAAGAGGGCCCTTGACGGACCTTTAAGAGGGCCCTTGACAATGATTGGACCTTTAAGAGGACCCTGGTAAAAGATTGGACCTTTAAGAGGGCCCTGGTCAAAGATTGGACCTTTAAGAGGGCCCTGGCCAATGATGGGACCTTTAAGAGGGCCCTGGACAAAAAATGGACCATTAAAAGACCCTGGCCAAATATTGGACCTTTAAGAGGGCCCTGGTCAAAAATTGGACCATTAAGAAGGCCCTGGCCAAACATTGGACCTTTAAGAGGGCCCTGGACAATGATTGGACCTTAAAGAGGACCCTGGTCAAAGATTGGACTTTTAAGAGGGCCCTGGTCAAAAAGTGGACCTTTAAGAGGGCACTGGCCGAAGATTGGACCTTTAAGAGAACCCTGGCCAAAGACTGAAAAAAAAAAGTTTGACAACCACAATCCTACAGTCTATAAAAAATATCAGTCTTTTCCATTGTGTAAAGAACTGTGTGGTGCTAAAGAATGTATACCTTGATTGCAAAGTAAGTGTGCTCATTTCTTTAATCAGTTCAAGATGGGCATTGACTGACAGACTTTAGCTGCCAATTTGACCCCTTCAGTCTGGGTCTGCAGTTTATCTGTCCATGTATGAAACGTTATCTTGCTGAAAAACCGGGCCGATATTGATTGGGCTGTTTCACAAACATCACTAGCTAACTTTCTTGGGTCAGAGTAGCAACTGGTTGGAGATATACCCCAGGTCATAGGAACCAAGAATTACTTTGTTCTGTAGGAACCAATAGGGTTAATGCTCCCCTATGGCTTTAAATGCCTACACTTCCTTGTACTCTGGTTGCTGCGCAAAAGCCCATGTATCTACATTTGCTTATTATCATAATGTGTACAGTGTATCATTGGCCCAGGCTGATGACCACTTCCTGCCAAACTTCAGTATAGTGCTGGGCAGAGGGTGGGGCTTCCTCTTTCCTCTGCTGCCATTCCAAGAGGGAGTGGTTGGTAAGGGGAGCCTGGAGCTTAGGCCCTAGTAAAGGGAAAGCCTTGGTGAAGTCAGGGATACAGGGAAACCATGAATGAGGTGTAGTCAGGACAGGGTAGTTCTGTATTATAGCACTTTCTAGGAAAGTGAGGCAGATACAGCTAGAGAGCAAGTGCAGCCTGTGCTCCAACTAGGAGGGATAGCAAAGGGGTAGCTCTCCCCTCAGACAAGACTGGTCTGTAGTGTAGGGATCACTCAGCTGAATAGCTGAATAGGAATTTAGGTTGAGTTATTTCCCTGATCCAACATGTGGGAATCCAAGTCATGGTACAGAGATTCTGAGGGTGCATCTATCTATGTGGTAAGCTATTTCCACGGGGATATCACAAGGTGCTGGCTCTGAAATGCTGTGATGTTACCTGACATGTATGTGATACATTGATAGTATCCAAACCCTGATGTGTGCTTTAAGAGAATAAAGCATGTTGCTGTTTGTTTTGTTCAAGAACCGTCTGGCATCCAATTCTTTTGTTTAGTCACACAGCAAAGTGAGATGTATTTTCACAACAGCATTCCTTCAACCTTTTAAGTAGCAAAGGCCTATCCTGTGGAGAAAGTAACCAATACTCTGCCTGTTTCCTAGCCAGATAAGGTCTAGCCTGGCCTAGATGGGGTTACAGTTCCTATTACCCAAACTTACCGGCAGGCTAGAGGTCTGAGCAGAGTAGCCAGTTCTCTCTTCTCTGTACAAGTCCACATGCAAGTCATGATGAAACAATGCAAGGCACTGGAGAAGCTCAAAATATGGTTGATCAATGCACGTTCCCTGGCCCTATGTTTTACTTGTAATTTATTCTTTGCAAGTGCATACATTAGGAAAGACATTGGTTTTAAATTTTAAATGTATAAAATTGCTAAGCCACCATACACACATATAGGTAAATCCCACATGTTCTTAATTGTTCACCCTTGGTCATATTTTTCTTATACAATGACAGCTCATTGCCTGGTTGCATTGTCTTGGAAAGAGTGTCTCCTGCCAGCGCATTGGTTTTACAGGCAGATTTATCTCCAACTCCGGTTTTTATATATATATATATATATATCGAATAGATGTCCAAAACATACACTCCATTTTAAGGCTTAGGACCACCAATGCCTTAAAAATAACCAGTAAAATAAAAAAGTGTATCTCTGTAGAGCCAAATGCATACATCCCCCGGTGTGATGGTGGCACCTACAGTTTATTTCATTCTGAAAATAAATTCTCAACTGGGAATATATTTTTATTAAAGTGAAATTATTTCAATCTAAAAACTGATCCATAAAATAAAGTCACACACAGTCAGACTATGATACATTAGGATATTATTTTCTGACCACCAAATTAATACAAATATATATTTTCCTTGCAGTTCTACACATCTTAAAGGGATACTGTCATGGGAAAACATATTTTTTCAAAACACATCAGTTAATAGTGCTACTCCAGCAGACTTCTGCACTGAAATCTGTTTCTAAAAACAGCAAACAGTTTTTTATATTTAATTTTGAAATCTGACATGGGGCTAGACATATTGTTAGTTTCCCAGCTGTGCCTAGTCATGTGACTTGTGCCTGCACTTTAGGATGGAACTACTTTCTGGCAGCCTGTTATTTCTCCTACTTAATGTAACTGGATCAGTCTCAGTGGGACTTGGATTTTACTATTTTTGTTGTTTTTAGTTCTACCAGGGAGCTGTTATTTTGTGTTGAGGAGCTGCTTTCTGGTTACCTTCCCGATGTTCTTTTGTTTGGCTGCTGGGGGGAAAAGGAAGGGGGTTGATATCACTCCAACTTGCAGTACAGCAGTAAAGAGTGACTGACGTTTAGCAATGCACAAGTCACATGACTGGGGGCAGCTGGGAAACTGACAATATGTCTAGCCCCATGTCAGATTTCAAAATTGAACATAAAAAAATCTGTTTGCACTTTTGAAAAATGGATTTCAGTGCAGAATTCTGCTGGAGCAGCACTATTAACTGAAACATGTTTTGTGACAGTATCCCTTTAATTTAATTTCTGCCGCCCGTTCCCAATTACAATTGTACTATTGCTTGGGAAACCAATGTTCTAGTAAGGAATAGTTAGGACATGCTGGCGTGTTTACAATATCTTGTTTTATCATACTTGGCTCGTTCCTGCGAGTGCACTCTGACATGCTTCTACAGCTTTGTCTGGTTCTGATCACAGAAAACTGGCAAGTAATAAAAAGGACTCAGCAATCTTAAGCCTTTCAGAATAGATACTGCTGCATTAGCAAACTGAGAATATTCTGAAACGCAAGGGATTGGATTGTGAAGGCTTTTACCAACTAGTTTTTATATGAATGCATTTGGATAGGCTAACAATATATAGTACTTCTGCAATATGCATTTATTTTGTTTTAATTTTTTCTCTTTTCAAAGATTAGTTCCAAGAAACAATGGCACATTTCCTACAATGAGGCTCATTCATTTATATCAAGTTACCACCTGCGGCGCTCCTGGAACTGAGGTTACTGGGAATCACTGTTTGTTTCAATAATGTTCGTTTCCCCGCTTTGCAGCTTTTAGTGTTGGAGTACTCCTGCTCCAAGTATATAGAAATCTGTAGTAAAAGAAATAAAAACGTAACGAGACAAAGGATCTTTTCTAAGTGCAGTATTTAGTTGTAGTTCAACATATCCCTGCATAAAAAGTTACATTCACAGGATAAAAAATGTCAATATCACATATAAAATTCTTATCTGTCCGTATGTGTCCTTCTCAGTCCCTCTCTGTGTGTAGGAGCCCTAGGATCCCAATCCTGTATCACGTACCTAAAATCCATAAGAATATATGGAATCCCCCAGGGAGACCGATAATATCGGGAATTGACTCCTTAACTCGTCCCCTCTCTAAATATGTGGATATTTTTCTTCAACCGCTAGTGAAAGAGCTTCCATCCTATTTGAAAGACATAATGCACATTTTACAGATTATAGAAGGGACACAATGGCAGGATGATTGGTGGTGGGTAACATGTGATGTGACAGCATTATATAGTAATATACGACAAATGAAGGGAGTAAAAGAAACTAAGTACTTTTTGGAAAAAGAAGGTTTATTACCAGAAGGGCAGATAGATTTCATCATGGAGGCTATAGAATTTATATTAAGTCACAATTATTTTAAATTGGGGGCACAATTTTATACCCAAAGGCTTCATCATTTGCTCCATCCTTCGCAAAATGTATTGATGGGCCAATGGGAGGAACAGGAAGGAGAAGGTGGTTGAGAAATATAGCATACAGTGAGTTAAGAAGGGTTCGGAGAAATTGTAAAAATAACACTGATTTTGAGGAGGAAGCAGAGGTTGTAATACAGAAATTATTATACAAAGGACATCCTAGAGATGAATTAGATATGGCATTACAAAAAATAAAACAAATTCCAAGGGAAAGTATGTTGAAATACAAGGAGCGAAAAGGAGATAATGATGGGAAACCGAGATGTGTCCAAAAGTATAGTAAAGATCACAGAAAAATAGAGAAAATCTTTAAAAATTATTGGCACATACTCAAAACTGATCCCATAATAGGAGAAATAGTGGGAAAGAGACCGGAGATAGTAAATAGAAAAGCAAGAACAATTAAAAATATGATTGCACCCAGTGATATAAAAATAAAGAATTAAAATCACAGAAAGGATTGTGGAACAGAGAGATACGTAGTGGGATGTATAAATGCGACAAAAAAACATGCACTACATGTGGATACTTAGGGGGTAGGAAAATTACAAAGTTTCAACCAAACAGGAATTTGTGATAGTATGTTTGTGATATATTTGATACAGTGTATGTGTGGTCTGCAATATGTAGGGAGAACGATTAGGAAACTGAAAACGAGGTTCTCTGAACATTTAAGAAATATAAAAAGGGGTCTAAAAATCCACTCCTTGTCGAATCACTGCAGAGAATGCCATTATGGAAGTTCTGAGGGGTTAAGAATAATGGGCATTGAAATGGTTGATGAGAATGAGTGGGGTGGAGATAGTGTTAATAGGCTGAGGAGACAGAAAACCCACTGGATTTATAAATTAAACACAATGGTGCCGAATGGTTTAAATGTGGATATAGATCTCGCAGCATTCATGGTTTAAATTGATTGTTTAGTGTTATAAATTGAATATGAATAGGTTTTGGAAGGGTTTAAATGTGGATATAAACCTAGCAGCATGTATGGTGTGAGTTAATTGTTTAGTGCTATGAATTGATTTTGAACATGTTTTAAAATGGTTTTAAGAAAATGTAATAGTAAATTTAATTGGTTTTAAATTAATTTATGATGGGTTTATGATATTCAATAAAATGTATAAAAATATTTTAGGGAAGGGTTAAGAATGGTAAGGGTTAATGATGACCAGTATAAGGGGGAAGGAAGTGATGAAGAAGACATGCAGTCCTTGAGAAAGCGGATTGAATTCCGTGAAACGCGCTGGACAAGAGCGAGGAGTCCATTTACCTGTCTGAAGTCCCTCCGCAAATGAGTGTTAAACAAGAGAGCTCGAGATCCTGACCATAGAAAGATTATTTGCCTGCACAGGACTGATTCAGAGCACTGGACACACACAGAGTGGGACTGAGAAAAACACATACGGACAGATAAGAAATTTATATGCGATATTGAAAATTTTTTATCCTGTGAGTGTAACTTTTTATGCATGGATATGTTGAACTACAACTAAATACTGCACTTAGAAAAGATCCTTTGTCTCTTTGCGCTTTTATTTCATTCATTTATATACTGCATACCTCCCAACATTTTGAAAATAGAAAGAATGAGAAAAACTTTTGCTGCTGCAATTTTTTGACCCCACCCATTTATGGCCACACCCTCTATTTACCATGTCCATTTTACAAAATTTGGCAGGTTATGGAAAGTTTTAACACATTTCTGGGAGTTTTAGGTCAGGTATTATGTGTTATTACAGTCTTGAAGGTGAATTGCCCTTTACGGCAGAAACGCGCAGATTCGGGGAGATTAGTCGCCGGCAACTAATCTCCTATTCTGCTGGGCAACTAATCTCCCCGAACTGCCTTCCCCTGCCTTCCTGCCAGCTAGAATGAAAATCGCTGATGGGATGGCACTTGGAACACTTAATTTTGCAAAGTTTCCTTGTGAGGCAACCTTGAGCGACTTCGGAAAACAAAGCGATCCGAGTGCCATCCTGCAATTTTCATTCTAGACGGTGGGAAGGCCGGGGAAGGCAGTTTGGGTAGATTAGTCGCCCCAAGAAGAGGAGATTTGTCGACAGGTGACTAATCTCCCCGAATCTGACCCTGTGTTCCTGCCCTTAAGATGCAAGTTACAGTTTATGACAGGTCCCCTTAGGCTCAGTGCACACAATCAGATTCGGGGAGATTAGTCGCCCAGCAACAAATCTCCTCTTTTTCTGGGTGATTAATCTCCCCAAACTGCCTCCCGCCGCCGTTTCATTTTCTGAAGTTGCCCGAAGTTTCCTCGTGAAGCAACTTAAGACAACTTCGGAAAATGAAGCACTCCGAGAGCAGTTTGAGGAGATTTGTCGCCCCGAAGAAGTGGCGACTAATCTCCCCGAATCTGAGTGTGTGCCCTGACCCTTAAAGTCAGTGAGAATAGCCAAGGTTACAGTATTATAAGGAACAGATATGAATTAGCAAATTCTATAGAACAGGGATTGAAAAAGTACAGTGGTTTTTATCTGTCACACTGAGTTCTAGAGTCCCTTTATCTCCCTGTGTTTTTGTTACAGATTACCCATTCCACTCGGACCCTTGGATTCTATCCCATTGTAAACATTTGCCTAAAACTTCTTGTTTGCTTTGTGAAACAATATATCTGGGAGATGCTGGCTGAAACGTGTTTAAAAGATTATTCCTGAGGAAATGGCAGCAGCTGGCGAGATGTTAACTTTGGCTTCAGACATCACAGCCTCACGTACTTCTCTTTTTGATGAATATCTCATTAAGAACATCCTTCATGTTTGTTAAAATCAAGGTTAAATATGACTTTGGTCTATTTCAAAACCTATTTGCTGGCTACCTCACTTTCTACCTACTAAAGCAATTTGATTCTTCTCTGTCCAGGTTCTTAATGGAATTGCCTCACCTATCACCCTGCCATTCCTCTACTGCCCTTATAGAGTCTGACATTGCCCTGCCTTTACACCATATGCAACAATTCAATTTTTGGATATGTTTGTCAATTATTGTACAGAAAAAATACATGTATTTCTCTATATCACGGGTCACCAGCCTTTTCTACCCATGAGTCACATTCAATTGTAAAAAAAAAGTGGGGAGCAGTAAGCTCCCCATAGGCTAAGGTCCCCATAGGCTAACATTGTAGCTCGGTAGGTTTAAAGTGATGAAGTAGGTAGTCAAAGACAGTACTTTGACTATCGAATGGTCGAATAGTCAAACTATTTTTAGTTTGAATCGTTCGTTTCAAAGTCGAAGGTCGAAGTAGCCAAATCAATGGTCAAAGTAGCCAAAAAAACTTCTAAACTCTACGTTTTTTTACTTCGAATCCATCACTCGAGCTTAGTAAATGTGCCCCCAAGTGTACAACATATCAAATATTTATAGCCAATGCACTCATGAAAAATAAAGGATTGCACAGCATTACAAAGAAAGTTTTATGCCTCCTACTTCTGTGGGTGCAGCAATAAGCTTTCTAAACCATTGAAAATAGCATCCTGAGCCTTAATACTCCATATCTCATGAGTTTAAAGGAAAATAAGCCAAGGAATTTCCGCACTAGTATTTCCATTGTCTGTCCCCAGTTGCCAAGATTGTATCTGCTGACTGCAGATGTTCATTAATCATTCATTTGTCTAAAGTTTGTTCATGTCAATTTGTACTAAGCTCTTTCTTAGCTACTGCAATCAAAGGCCTCACCTCATTGTGCAGAAGGCTCACAACAAATAAACTCTTTCTTATACAGAAAATCCTGTTTATTGTATAAAGATTTCCTAGCAAACACATAGACATTCTACAACCCTATATGGAAAGGAACAGATTAGTAACACTACAACACTTTTTACTATATTTGCCAATTTCTATTTATACAAGATTAAAATATTTGCACTGATGTTGATGGAGTTGTCATTGTCATAACTTTTTGAAATACCATCATTTCCTAAAGGAGAACTAAACCCCCCTAATGTGAAAAGCCCCTTCCACTGCCCTCCATAGTTCCCCCTCCCTGATTCCTCCCTGCACAGTGTGTTAGTGAAAAATGTACCCCTAATTCTGAAAACACGTATCTGTGCAGTAGTGCAGTGGAGCTTAAGGGCAGTGGCGTAACTACTCATCGGCAGGCCCTGGTACATGATAAGCACCTGGGCCCCCCTGTCGGGCCCTCCCCCCTATGAATCGTGTGCGCTGTAAAATCTCCCCCTGCCCAACCACCCACGATATCCATTATCGTGGCCACGGTGGGCCCCAAGAGGGTGCGGGCCCAGGAGCCATCGCACCCTTTGCACCCCTGGTAGTTACGCCACTGCTTAAGGGCTCCATCTTCTGCATCTTTAGGAATCTTCATCTTCTGTAAATGGCCGAAAGGAAGAAATAGGATCAGAAATAAACCAAAGTGGATGGGTCTTTTCACATAAGGGGGGGGGGAGGTTTTGTCTACTATAAGGACTTCAATCATTTTGATACAGTATTGAATGATAGTGAATACTGATAGGTAGTAATATAGTGATGATTACATTTTTATTATTATTTTGACCAAAAGAAGTTGTCCAAATTCCCTTAGGAAATAACAGCTCTTTATAAATAGGCTGAGTTGAGAAAAAAACAGGCAGGGCCCTATCGGATTAAACATGTTTCCAGATTTGGATAATTTTTAACACACTATTTATTTAGGCTGCCTAATCACAACAATAATGTATGCCGCTTTGATGCTGCTTTCTAACTCTAGTTGACTCTCTGTTAGCTTTGGCATTTGAAGATATTATCCATGTGCTTTGAGGTCACAACTGTGTCTTTTTTTTTTTTTTTTTGGAGGCTCTTTTAGCTCCCACTACCCCTTTCCCAAAAGACTTTAGACCATGTTAGCTAGGCATTGTGAATAAGTTTGTAGTTCGGCAAGTAGGGGTCAGTATTCGTCCCTACTGTGTATCAGTGGTGTAACTAGAGTGCTCCTTGCCCCTCTGCAAAAAAATCTTCAGAGGGGCCCATCTCATCCCACTTCCCATCTCCGCCCACTCCCCACACAGACCCCGCCCACTCCTTGCCCAGACTCAGCCCCATGCTGCCGCTCTGCTTTCCCACCAAAGGTACTGGAAGAAAGTTTGGTATAGAGGGAAGTCCACATACAAATTTGCTTCATCTCTCCAAACACCGGGTGTTTCAGAAAAAAACAAAAATACTACTTTTTGTTTGTTTATTTTTTACTCTCTTCGTTTGCTATAGGGGCTGGTTCCAAAAACATTGTTGTTTTTATATACTACATTTCTTTATGCAGTTGAGAGACTGAAAAGGAGCGGCAGGAGAGAGTCTATCTAAAGGACTACTATATTCCAAATTGTTTTTGTATTTTAAGGCTAATAGAGATTGGTTGCATATCCTGTTCCTGGTCAAATCAATGTGCAGCAATAACTGCCAGCACTGCACTGTTTCCCTAGGTCTTCAGTTCTTTCAGAAGCACAGTTAGATATGGGTTTCTCAGCAGGCACAGGCTGGCAGAGCTGTGATCTGGCTGCATCAATAGTATCTACTGCTAAAAATTTTTGTTTTTGTGACTGCTAAACCATAGGCACTCTGTCCTTAGCTTTTCTTATTTTCCTTGCTGCTTTCTTTTCCCACGTTCCAACCTGCTACCTTTAGTTAAAGAATAGACTCAGGGGCAATCCTGGCCCCTCCACCGCCTGAAGCAGCTTGGTGCTGCTGCCGCCCCCCCCCCTCTCCGGTGCCCTCACCTTTTTGGTCCAGGGGGGTTCCACGAGGGTGAAGGAGAGGGCTAGGATGCTAGCGAAAAAGGTCTAATTTTAGAGTAATTTTTAAACTCTAATAAATTAGATTTTATTCACAATTCGAATGGTGTGTTATTTATGAAAAAATTCTAATTTCTAATTCTAAATTTGATCGAATAGTCCAGACCCAAAAACTCAATTTGAAAACCTCAACTTTTGCAAGTCAAATTTGACTCGTGTCAATTGTTTTTTGACACATCATATTTTTTTGATGTGCAACATTTTTTTGGGGAGTCATTTTCAAAGCAAAATGTGACTCATAACTACTATTAACATTTTCAAATAGTTCAAGGGACCTCTGCCATTGACTTTTACATGAACTTGGCAGGTTTTAGATGGAGAATAGTCAAACTAAAACTTTTTCCAGGGTTGAGGTCTGATAAATCTCACATTCAAATTCGAGTTGGTGGTTTTGAATTCAAATTTGTGAGTTTTGACCCAAAAAAAAATGTTTTTAGTAAATCTGCCCCTCTATGTCTAGCACTGGTAACCTTAGATCAAATAAATATCTATTTCTTGGCCAGTTTTATTCATGCAAAAGGGACCCAATGTCACACGCTATTACCAAAAATGTAAAACATGGTTCTCTTCTTGAATGCGAGATTACAACTGATACACAGTACAGAATGCTCTATAATCATGTGGATCTCATTTTCACAGAAAGGATGAACAGGGAACCCCTTATTCTCAAACAGCTAATGGGGAGACCCTTTTTGTACAGCAACCTAGAGCTGGCAGCATGCAGAGATCTGCCCACTCCCACTAGGCCCAATAATTGCACAAGCAATGGCAGACCAGCTATGAAATTGCCTCTCTATAGCAACACCTATTATGTCATTTGTTAATGATATAATAAACATTATGAGGTTAATTAAAAAGACATGTCCTGTCCCTGTGCTACTTGACTGTTGAAGGAAACCTTGATTGGAATTGAGCCAGGACATCAACTATGCCACCGGCCAGCCCGCTGTTCAATTCCTATGAAGTTCACACACAGACAGTGGTCAACTCTATACTAAAACATGTAAGTGTGTGTTTGCAAAGGGATTCTATCATTTCCCAAAACTTGCAGAAGATATACATGTAGAGTTAAGCATGGTTGCCACCTAGAATTCCAAAGAAAGACTCTTCTCCTGTGGCAGTCTGCTGGCATCTGCTGGTAGTTTAAGTGTGGTGCAAGGGGTGTATTTTACTTCTCATGCAGACACTAAGCTGAAATGTAGTGGAAATACATGGCAGCATCTTCTATTCATTAAATGAATTCATTTTCATATTGTCAATACAATCCCCATTACTACTTCTTTACATTTCCCAGAGTTGTATCTAGTTCATTACTTCTCCTCACCCTCATTTATCTATAGTAATTCCCCATTCTTGCTTCCATGTCTATTACCCGCAGTCCTTTCTTTGTATGTTGGATACTTTCCCTATCCCTTATTGTGCACATAAATTAAGTATAAAGGTATGATGCTCTCATTGTTATATTACAAAAAGAATCAGCAAAATAAATAATATAGTATATTATATGTAATATAGAAAATCTGCCTATTTTCATTCTGTCTGCAATTGCCCTTAACTAGCTATACCCATTTTGACTGGTTGTGTATCTGTATTCTATCTCCTCGCTCAGGATCAAACTGGGCTGGTTGGACACTGGGAGAAAACCTGGTGGGCCTGACTCTCATGGGCCCCACCGATCCAGGCCACATCCCCGCCCAACCAGACCCTCAACGTTAAGGAGGAGTAAGGAGTCAAACAGGTTGTTAAAAGTGTGTGAGAGGGTTATGGACATTGAGAGGAGGGTCCTGGAGGTTGCAGCCCCAGTGGGCCCCCAATGCCCCATGTCCTTGCTGATGTCACAGACCGTCTTCTTATATTATTAACTACTCCTTCTGTCCTTGTCTATTTTGCACTGTCCATTCTGTTCATAATAGCCTTTCCTTTGCAAAGCTAAGTCCACAGAAAAATGTTAAAGGGGTGGTTCACCTTTAAGTTAACTTTTAGTATGTAATAGAATTGCAGCATGTAATGTGACTTAGCTGCAGTGACCCTAAGCTCTCTTTGTGTATGAAAGATACTGGGAACTGGAGTTTACAGCACACTGCCTCCACCTAGTGAGCAGTGAGGATCACACCTCAGGGGAATTCCACTAGGAAAATAAAACACGCAGGGGCAGATTCACTAAAGGGGCGAAGTGGCCGTCACTAGCGTAAGAAATTTACTAACAGGTGTAGAGGATAATTCCTTTGCTGTCGTTTGCACCCTATCACCAGGCGACTTTTTGAACAGTCTTAATCCACAAATTCACTATAATGCGAATTTTACTGAATGTTACCGCTTTCGCCCGAGTTTACTGAATGCTAGTAACTAGCACAGTCTCTCCCACTCTGGGTAGACAACACAGTTCAGTTCACTTGAAATGTCCCTTTTCCCCAGAGCTCTTTATTCCCTAGGTAGTGCTACCTGCCCCAATATACCTCTCATTTATTATATAGGCTGTAGCTCCCACGTGGCAGACTCATGAGAAACACCTGTCCTCACACCAGGGACACACAAGGGTTGCAACCAGCATCCAACCCTGAACGGAGTGCAGGGCACCCTTGAAACTCAGATCTGTCCAGCTGAGCACAAACCACTTAGTACTACATGTGTCACATTACATGCTGCACTCTCCCTGCTGTCTCTCTCCACCTCTCTCTGGCTGGCTGGCTGCTGCAGCAGGGGCTCCCTTTATCTGCAACCCTGTGCATTTAGCTCCAAAGTAAAGCTGGCCATAGATGTTGAGATGTTTTTCTCCTGATCGTGAGACCACAATCGTCTCAGAACGATCGTACGAATTTACCATCAACTAAAAAGACCAATTTACCAGGAAAACAAAGGGGAGCTGCCTGCTTGGCCCTGCAAACCTAGATAGATTTCACTGGGACCAACAAAGATTTTTTGACGTGGCCGATCAATTTCCTGACAGATGTCAGAAAAATTCAGATTTTGATAAATAACCCCAAAAGAGTCCAGAGACCTCTGCCTTAAGGTGGGTGTTTGTGTGCTTAAGTATATCTTTATAAAAACTGACTCTAATATCTTTTGTATTTAAAAATGTAAATATATTTTCATACCTCTAATATGCCATAAGTAAGAAAATCCAGCATTAGGCTAGTGTCACATGTGCAATTTTATTTTTCAGAAAAGTTAGAGCAACAGACCAACAAGCACTACTGACTGTGCCAAATGCATGGGAATTAACCTGAATATGGCCCAGATGTACAAGTGCTGCCTGGAAATGTTAGCATATGCTGGGGAGAATTTAACATGTGTGATAGTCATGTCAAAATTCCCTTTAACTATGATGGGATGTGACTCAAAACATTTTTTCCTTCTGGGTTACAAGAAATGTAATTAATGTCAACAACTCCAAAAAACTACCATATGCTTTGTAAAGGGCCTAATTTGTGTCCCTCTCATTATGATGATAATAATATAGACATGTTGCAAATCAGGCACACGTGCCTATTTGCTTACTTTAATATTAACATGGGCAGAAAAGATGAAAATTTGGTGCAGAGCATATTCTAGTTCTGAAGTAAACTAGTTCTGTTCTATTTCAGAAATTCCTTTGCACGTGTTACATTTTACGTGTGTCCATTTTACTGTTTATGCATTTTAGACAGTTTTATACAGTGGGTTTGCTTAGTAACCGAGCTGTTAATTGGTAGAATGAGCTCATATAAGCTATTTCAGTTCTCCTTGAAAAAATAATAGTTGTTTTCCCAGAAGCAGTTCTGATTCCTATACCGTCCCCATTAAAATCAGCACGCTGATATAAACTTGTGAAAGTGATAAAATTGACAACATTTAGCCATGTGACATTTTACAGTATTTGCACTCACTGCTATCTGGGAAGTGCTGTGTTATTTGCTTTTACATATATACAGCTTGCAAAATGCAATGCACATAGCCTGGCCATGTATGTTAGAAGCAAAAGATGGTTGTTATTTTCTTATAGCACTTTTAATAAGGTACCCATGCACACAGATACATACAGTGCTATTAAACCGTTTTATGTCATTGAATAGCCCAGGTGTGTGTTTACCCTATCAAATTACACTACACTTTTGTACAAATAGGACAGTCTGAACTAATCTTGCCGCTTTATCTGGAACCACAAAAATACCTTTATGCACTTTGCAGCATTATAAATAATTTTTTTGCAGATATATCATTACTTAAATGCTAGACATTCATTTTCTAAGGAAAGTAAAACTCATCAAAGAATTAGGCTAGAAATGCTGTATCTGTACTAGCGCAGTGCTGCCACCATAGAAGTTAAACTCTATGGCGCAAATTCACTAAGCGCCGAACGCTAGCATTAATTCGCTAGCGTTTGGCGTTTTCGTTACTGCGCAAATTCACTAACGAACGCTGGCGTAGTTTCGCTAGTGTTACTTCGCATCCTTAAGCCAGGCGAATTTTCGCTAGCGACGTAACTACGCAAATTCACTAACTTGCGCAGTGTACTGAACGCTACCTTTTACACTAGACTTCCTTCGCCACCTCAGACCTGGCGAAGCGCAATAGAGTAGATAGGGATTGTTTCAAAAAAAGTAAATTTTTTTTCTAAGTCCCAAAAAACACTGGCGTGTTTTCTACATGATGGGTGGTAGGCTAAAAAAGATCGAAAATTTTTTTGGGGCTCCCCTTCCTCCCCCTACATTTCCTGACTCATGGCAACTTACCTATACAGTGGGCACATGTGTAGGGCAAAATAAAATTTTTATTTGCTGATTTGAAGGTTTTCTAGGCATTTGTAGTGCTGGTACGTGTTCCTCCATTGAAATTTGAATTTCGCGCCGTATGCAAATTAGCCTTCGCTAGCGTAACTTCGCTTTACATAGCGAATCAACGCTAGCGCAACTTCGCAACCTTACGCTACCCCTTTGCGCAACTTCGGATTTTAGTGAATTTGCGGAGCGCTGGCGAAACTACGCCTGGCGCAACTTCGCATCTTAGTGAATTTGCCCCAGTGCCTCTGAATAAGATCCCAGTAGATCCTTGTAATGTATAGCACGGGTACTAATAACTTTTATAGTAAATGGCTGAACCACCACCCTTATAGAGATTGGGAGACTTGTAGTTGAATAATTAGGCTAGGGCCACACCAGGCGATAGCGCCGCGATTTGACTCGCGGCGACTTTTCGCCACGACTTTTAATCCGCAATCGCTGGGGAAACTTTTGCGCTGGCGTCTATGGGGAATCGCGGCGTAAAAACACACGCAGCGATCTTTTTTCTACTGTCGCTCGAAATTGCCTCGCTAGGCAGCAAATTTTATGCAGATGAAAGACAAGTTATAATCGATACAATGGCATAAAATATTAAATATTAAAAACTAAATACCATTTAATGAGACTGACAACTAACTAAAATTAACTAAGCCAGTGGATGTAAACATATTGAAAGAAATAAAGAAAAATGTCCATTCATTGACTGGAATGTCTGAAAGCACATCTTATAAATGCAGAAACCGTCCTATTTGATCACTTATATTAGAATGACAAGCTTCAAAAAAGGGAGACCAAATCAGTTTAAAAAAGTCAATGGAATTATTTCCTTTGGTTTTGGTTAATAAGGCTTCTTGCCAACTAAGCTGGTTTATAAAAGAAATAATGTCTGTTAACGAGGGGGGTTCTTTAAGTAACCAAGAATTAAATAAAGCTTTCTTGGAAGCTGCTAGAAAAAACACTGTCAATAATTTATTTTCAGGGGAAATAAAATTTGTGTTGGGAACTGAAGGAAACACTACATTATCTAGATGCAAAAAAGCAAAGCACTGAGACAATTTAATCCTTATCTTCAATTGATAATTCAAAAAAAACAATAATTTCCCTCCAATATATATCAATCTTTGGGCAAGACCATAGATAATGAAAAAGTGACAAATAAGTCACATTTAGGACAGTATGAAATAGGGCCATTAGAGGAATTTTTTGAAAATAATTTTCCATAGCCTAGATGGATAAGCTTAAAATGTTGTATCCAATTTTCTGCTTAAATTAATTTATTGTAATCCCTAATAGATTTTACCAAGTCTGAGGGAGTTATTTGACAATGTAAAAACAGACCATTTAGTGGATGGTTTCAATAACAGGTGAGAATCTGTACTATAAACATTCCAAAATTGTTTAGAAAGAGAGCTAATAGAGATCAGACCAGGGAGTTCCAAAAACTCTGCCAAATCGTCTACAAACTTGTGCTCAGCTAAAACCAGGTTTTTATTATTATGTAGCAGAGAAAGACCACATTGACATGCCAAATAATAGTATCTGTCAGAATCCTGAAGCTTGTATTGTTCTTTGAGTTTTGACCAAGTCATTAAGGCTTTCTTAAGTGGATCAAATATATCTTTTAACAAAACCAGTGACTTTCTCTTAATTGAAAATATAAAATTATCAGATTTCTGATAATCTGAAGGTTTAAGTAAAGGTGGCCATACACGGATAGATCCGCTCGTTTGGCGATGTCGCCAAACGAGCGGATCTCCCTCCGATATGCCCACCTTCAAGGTGGGCAATATCGGGCAGATCCGATCGTGGGCCCTAGGGCCCAACGATCGGATCCTAGCTCTCAAAAACGGGCGGTCGGATCGCGGGACCGCATCAACGAACAGATGCGGCCGCGATCCGACGGGATTTTTAACCCCATCCGATCGGGGAAGCCCGTCGGGGGCCCCCATACACGGGCCAATAAGCTGCCGACACGGTCTGTCGGCAGCTTTTATCGGCCCGTGTATGGCCACCTTAAGAGTTTGGCTGAGACTTTCCTCCTAATTTAATGCCTGCAGAGAAGAATGTATCACACTCAGCACATACATCATTGTGCTTTTGTAGTATCTTTCATTTTGGAATAGATATTTTTCTTTTGTGCAGGGCTGCTGATGCAGAAATTTTATTTGGCCCGTTTATATTAATGCGCACCAAAACTAATAAAAGTTACCTAGAAAAAATATTTTGCTTTTATAGATAGGAACATGCTGAATAATCTTTTTCTAATGCAGAGAAAGAAAAAGTATCCTGCACCTGCTTGCAATCCCACCATTACAGTTGAACCTAGAATAGTAGGAGCGCGTTTTTTGGCGACGCGGAAGGCAATTGGCAGCACTGCTGAAATCAGTATGTTGTTGACGTTTCCTAATACTCAGTTAAATGTCTTTTCTTTGCAGGATATGTTCATAATATGCCTCTAAGTTAGGGCACTTGCCATTGCCCCAGTTCCTTCTTGCAAATCCCAGGAACCTCAGCCGATGTAAAGTCACAGCTAAGGAGACATCTGTCCATAGAGCCAAGACTCATTTCCTTCTTCTGCAATGAAAACAATAAAAATTAATTAACACTGAACACAATAAATGGCTTAAAAAATATGATGAATAACATGATGAATTACATATATAATTATCAATTTAAGCGTTACAGTGTTCCATAAATAGAAGACACTTTTATATGCTTTTAGTTTCACAAATCCACAAAGGTTTAATGTGCTGGGCAATATGTACCCATAATGAGATTTTATAATTAAAGGGAAAATGTAAATTATTAATCATTCTATAAATACCTAATGCGAATAACTACTTTTTTACATCAATGAATGTTCAATGGGTCATCCTACATTTGAGATACTCATTTGATCTCTTCTAAGCTGCGTATTCCAACATTGCCTGGTGGGGAAAGGGATTGTGGGATCTGTAGAACATTCTATATGTGAGGGATCTGCATGATTCCAGCTTAAAGGAGAAACAAACCCTTAATATAAAAAAAAACCTATCCCTCTACCCTACATAGACCCCACTCACCTGGTGTTTCTTCATTTCTTCTTTGCAATTCAGTTTCAACCTGATCCAGGACTTTTTCTAGTTCCTCAAGGATTTTCTTCAAGAATTTTATATTATCATGGTCCTGCAATTTTGTCTGCAAATTAAAATACACATTATCAGAAATATTAGCTCTCTCATGATTTGGGCAGCATAAAGGAGGCACCTCACACAAGTTACTCAATAATAACCACCCCCTTGCTGCATATGTTATAGGAAATACCTTCTCACGAGTAACCCCCATTATCACTTTTAGGAATTAGGAATTGAAAGGGCCATGGATTTGATAACAGATTCAAACATTATATAACTGCAAAAAAATAGGACAGAATTAATTAACTACCCCCATCATGAAATACACTAACCCCAAGCTGAAGGGGTCAGATGCACAAGTGAAAATAGGAAACCTTTGCATTGTGTTCACTGGTCATGAAACCAGAAACCTAAACATAACTTAGAGAGCACTACCTACTTAAATAAATACCTTTTGATTTTTTTGTGCTTATGTATTATATAACCTTGTAGCACTAGGTACTGATACGTGTAAAGTACCTATTAGCCCCATGTTGGGGGTATATTAGTAAAACTTTAAGAGAAGGAAAAGATCTTTTCACTTGGGGGTGCCAAAAGTTAGGCACCCCCAAGTGTTCACATATACTTATTTGAAACCACGGTCTAGTGCTCCTATAAGAAGTAAACTTCATCAGCCCAGGATTCTTCCAGCGAGCACCACGGAGCAATCCTCTTCTGGTTTCTTCTTTTTTTCTTGTGGCTGCAAATGCCTGCGGACATTTTCCCGAACAGCCGAAATGCGGAAATGCTGAACAGCCGAAGGACCCGAAGCCACGAAAACAGCAAAGCTGAACTCCTGAAGCGGCGAAAAGACCTGAAGCTTTGAAAATAGCCGAAGTCCTGAAGCAGCGAAAAGACCCGAAGTCACGAAAACAGCCGAAATTGAAGTCCTGAAGCGGCGAAAAGGCCCGAAGTCACGAAAAACTGTCGAAACTGAAGTCCTGAAGCAGCGAAAAGGCCCAAAGTCATGAAAGGAGGCAAAGTTGAAGTCCTGAAGCCATGAGTTCAATTCTACTGAACACCAATTTGTGTGTTTTTTTTTTTTAATCCCCTGGCCACCAATGTATTATTTTAATATTCTATAGGCCCCTGCCACCAATGTTTTTTTTAAAAATAATTTTTTGGGGCCCCAATTTTTTTAACTTGTAAGGAGGGCCCTGGCACCAAGGTTTTTTTAAAAAATATTCTTTGGGGCCCCAATTTTTTTTAACTTGTAAGGGGGACTCTGGCGCCAATGTCTTTTTTTTAATTTATAAGGAGGGCCCTGACCATCAATAGCTTTTTATAATTTGCGTGGGGGGGGTTACTTTTTTAGTGCTGATGTCTGTGTGGTCTTTTAACTGTGATGTGGAGTGGGCGGGGTCTGGGGTGGGGCTTGGGCGCCAGTGTGGGCAGGGTCCAGGGGCCCCCGAAAATATTGTTGTGCGGGGCCCTGTGATTTCTAATGATAAATTGTAGCATTTCCGGCTTATGTCCCTCTCGCAACACTACTTGAAATTAAAATTTGCCTAGCAATAAAAATACACATAATATTTTTGGTGTTTATTATAGAAATTTTAGGGGAGATGGCATGAGGAACAAGTTATCTGTGAAAAGCGAGGGGACCCACAGTGACGGCAGCCTGCAAATTGGATCTTTGCCCAGAGCTCACTAATGCTTTCAAAAGGCCCTGCAGAAAGAGTATTGAATGGAATAAAAGATACATCTGTCTCTGTCTACAAACATCACAATAGAACACGCCAAAATGGACCTGACTGTTTTAATGGGTACAGTTTACTCTCCTACAGATACACACGGTAGTGACCCCAGCAATGTAAAGAGATTTATCACTTGACAGTAGTATCCAAATCAGGATAAGTGGAGTATGTGATCAGTGACAATGGCAAACCCAATGTTAAAAAAAATACTATAGTATGATCATTACATACCACACAAGAATCATATGTAGCCCTTACTTTGAGTTTGCATCTTCAAGATCAGGATTTTCCTGGGCGAGCTTCTTAAGTTCTGATTCAGTGCTACCAATCAGTACATGCTGGTTCCTGTTAAAGGGGTTGTTCACCTTTAAATAAAATTTTAGTATGACGTATAGAGAGTGATATTCTGAGACAATTTGCAATTGGTTTTAATTTTTTATTATCTGTGTTTATTTTTTTTGTAATTTAGCTGTTTATTCAGCTGCTCTCCAGTTTCCAATTTCAGCAGTCTTGTTGCTAGGATCCAAATTACCCTAGTAACATGCACTGATTTGAATAAGAGACTGGAATATGAATAGGGGAGGTCTGAATAGAAAGATGAGTGATAAAAAGTAGCAATAACAATGCATTTGTAGCCTTACAGAGCATTTGTTTTTTAGATGGGGCCAGTGACACCCATTTGAAAGAGTCAGAAGAAGAAGGCAAATAATTCAAAAACTATAAAAAATAAATAAATAATGAAGACCAATTGAAACATTGCTTAGAATTAGCCATTCTATAACATACTAAAAGGTAACTTAAAGGGCATGTAAAGTCTAAAATAGAATAAAGCTAGAAATGCTGTATTTTGTATACTAAATATAAACATGAACTTACTGTACCACAAGCCTAATCAAACAAATAATTTATGCTTTCAAAGTTGGCTACAGGGGGTCACCATCTTGTAACTTTGTTAAACATCTTTGCAAGACTAAGACTGTGCACATAAAAAAAGCTGCTTGAGTTCTGCATGGCTGGGAAGTAAGGCGGGGGCTCCCCTGCTGTTCATAAGTATGATTTTTTCCCTGCTCAGCAGTTAGGGACCATCTGACAATTCCTATCCACAGCAGTAAATGAAGGGAGAATTTCACTGTATACGGTCAGGTTTCTTATAAAAACGGTACACATTGTTAAATTAAAGTATATTGGAGATAGGTTTCTTTTTCATTAAAGAAAGTAAAAATGGGATTTTATTTTTTTGCCTTTACATGCCCTTTAAAGGTGAACCACCATTTGAAAGTGAGGGTTCATTGCCACCAGGAGGCACTGTGTAAGCAGGCAGAAAACATCCATCCATTAAACTAACTTTTTCTATGTAGAATGCCCTGTTGTTAGTAATTTTTCATATGGTCTTACATTTTTATAGTTGTTAAATTATTTGCTTTCATCTTTTGCCTCTTTCCAGCTTTCAGATAGGGATCACTGACCTCGGCAGCTAGAGCACTAATGCTCAGTAGGCTACAATTTTATTGCTATTGCTACTCTAAAATACTTCTTCTGTTCGTCATCCAGTCTTTCATTATAACCACTTCTTGGTTGCTAGGATAAACTGGACCTTCACAACAGCTGCTCAACAAAAAGCTAAATAATTCAGCAACAACAAATATACAAAAGTATGGCTAATTTAGAAATGTCCCAAATTATGACTGTCTACATCATAAAGTTAATGTAAAGGTGAACAACCCCTGTAGGGACTCAGAAGTCACTTGTCGTTTTACAGAGCAGCCATGCAGCCTGATGGTGTAACATAAGTTAAGTAATAAAGATAATAAAATGGCCTGGTTGCAGATCTGTGAAGGGGAAAAAACCTGTGTTTGCTATTTACATTTTCTGTGATGTGTCTGGGCCTTTCTCATACGTACAAGTACTCGTGATGCCTGGACAGTTCATTCCTGTGTTTAGCCTTTGGGATATGGTGCAACATATATAAATAATACCATAAAGGGGATAAAAAGATAGGGGAAGGGCTATACACTTAGGCCCAAAAACTACAACCCACAGACTAAGGCCATAGAACTGATAGAGTGAGCTGTCCAGGTGCTGAAGTTGTCAGAAGTAGTGCAGAGCTGCACTCACCTTCTGAGAGGAGAATGAATGAGTCCAATGGTAGAGGATGAGCTTGCCCTCTGTGCCGGCTGGAGCTGCAGGAACAAGACCGGCTTGATCAGACATCTTTAGCCTTGAAAAAGACACTCAGTCATGCACTCCTGTATCCAGGAAGGCTGTCAAGGCTTGTGGGCAGGGGCTTAGTATTGTGCACAAGCAAACTCAGCTGCAGGGTCCTAATTCATCTGTCAGCCTCGTCCAAATCCAAGATTTGGTTCAGTATTCACCCAAGATTCTGCCTTTTTCAGCAGCATTCTGATTCGGCTAAATGTAAGTGCCTGGCTGAATCCAAATCCAAAAAATCATGTGACTTGTTTTTCTAATTTGCATTTGCAAATTAGGGTTAAGATTTGGTTCTGAATTCAGTCGAATCTTTTACAAGAGATTTGGGGGTTTGGCCAGATCCTAAAATAATGGATTTGGTGCATCCCTAATAAGAATATATGTAGGCATTACACGTGTGTGGAGGGGTACTATACCACCAAAACTGTCCTTCTCAGTTGTGTTTCCTACAAGGCAATACTGGTTAGTTTTAAATCACACATCTGTACAGGATATTAGTCTTTCTTCTTTTATATGGAAAATTCCATGTAATGCCCTGTTTCACTGACCATACCCCCAATTGTAACACAATAAAAAGATGTTTCATGCTGAACTCCACTAAAAATACAGGTAACATGAGCAGCAGATAGTTAATGAATACTGTACTCACGAGTGAAGCTTAAGTTAAAGGAAAATTAGAATTCATATAATAAACTCATGTAATTAGCCCATAATATCTTTCCAAATAAAAAAAATCATCTATGTATCTAACAATGCATCTAACCTACATCACAGTGTTCTCTCTGAATCGTGATCCCCAAAATAATTCATTCCCCTATCTGGTCATAGATACATTTGTGGTAGATGGGGCAAACTTGCTCCCCATCCCTGACCCAGTGATTTTAAGAAACATCTGTTCATCAAACATCAAATAGTTCTTCTTTAGTACACATAATATATCGTTCAGAACACTCTTAGGGGCATATTTATTATGCCTTTATAAAAAAACAGCAGGATAATATACCACACATCGCCAGGCTTCAAAGTGTAAAAAACTGTTCAAATTACTTCCTCCAGAAGCAGTTTAAATTAACAGTGACAAATCTGGCATTCGCATAGTGTAAAATTACACACACCTTGATAAATTTGCCATTTATTTTACATAGCTTTTTACACCCTATTTTCAAGAGACCATTCAATGCTATTCATCGGATTGAGTAGACTAGTGCTGTCCCTTGAAGGGTTGGTTTACTTTTAAGGTAACTTTTATTATGTTATAGAACAGCCATCTTTCTAAGCATATTTTCAATTAGTTTTCATTATTTATTTTTTATAGTTTTATAGATATTTGCCTTTTTCTTCTGACTCATTGCAGCTTTCAAATGGGTGTCGCTGACAGATGCTCTGTAAGGCTACAAATGTATTGTTATTGCTTTTTATTACTGATCTTTCTATTCAGGCCTCTCCTATTCATATTCAAGTCTCTTGATCAATGCATAGTTGCTATGGTAATTTGGACCATAGTTACCAAATTGCTTAAGATACAAATTGAAGAACTGCTGAATAAAAAGCTAAATAACGTAAAAACTTTTAACAATAAAAAATGAAAAAAATTACAAATTGCCTCAGAAGATCACTCTCTACATCATACTAAAAGTTATCTCAAAGGTGAACAACCCTTTTAAAGGAAAGAGCCAACTAGAAATATTATTTCATGTGTGAAATATTGATTTATTGATTACATGCTCCTCAAACACTTGCCCTACCCCTAGGCAAGTAATATGTTCTAGGATCTACCTGGATCTAAACTGATGATAAAATGTGACTTTCTCCTGGAACTCAATAATGCTGGCCATAGACGCACAGATCCTATTGTATGAATCGAGGATTCATACGATTTTCGGATCGTGTGTGGAAAGTGCCGTCATCTTTTGTCCGGCGGAGATCGGTCATTTGGACATGTTTGATTTTGACCCGACCGATCTCACCGGAGGCCATTGCGCATCGTAATCGGATCGTTACCCCCGATATAGCCATGCTTGTTAATGGCATATCGAGGAAAGATCCGCTCGTTTGGCGATGTCGCCAAACGAGCGTATCTTTGCGTCTATGGCCACCTTAAGGCTTTAAAAGGCAAGCCTGTGTGTCAATAAAAGAAACACCTCCATTGAGTTTAATCTTTTTCTCCAAGTAAAACTTGTCTAAGTTGATGAAGAAGACTCTAAGTAGGCAATATGCCTTGAAGCTAGCTAATGTATTTGCCAGTAAAACATTCAGGGAGATTATTCTTAATACAGCTCTCACTTTTTGAAAAATCAGTTTTGCATGCACATATAATTCATTGCTTACACTGACCCCTCCATGTGCACTTTGCATACATAGTTTAAGCAGTGGCCAGAAAAGACACACTTCTTACAAGAAATGGAACTTGAGAACTTCTATCTTATTTTACAATAGAGAATTCACTTGTATGCACATAAAAATGCATCTCTTTGTGATGTGGAGATAAATAACCTGGGCGTCCCTAATAATGGCAGATATTCATAAAAGAATGCTAATAAGATTGGGCTAATTAAGAATGCAAGCACTTTGAGAAAAAAAATACTTACTGAGGCTATTTGACCACTAGAAGTCACTCTTTTTACATATATTGTTTAACATTGGACTTGGACAGCTCACAGCTATTGCAATATAGGAATTGTCACAAATTGCATATATGAGGAAATCAGCCTCTTTTTATATTTGCACTAAATCACCCAGGTGTAATAATGGGCCACAAAATATATATATTAAAAGAGCATCATTTGCTGATTTAGTTTAAACTTTGTGTACTGATTCAATTTCACCTTGTTCTGGGATTTCACTCTGCATAAGTTTTTTTCAGGAGCCCAAGATACTTTATATTCCTGTTATTTATATTCAAGGAGGTAGAGAACTCAAAGTGTTAGTGAGAGTGAGAAACACAAAGATAATCCAGATATAGCTCTTTCTAACTGACTGAATGATTTAATAGCAGTAATTTAACTAGGAGTAGGCAGAGGAGGCACATGCCTAGTTTGCAACTGTTAGGGGGCTCAATGCATGTACCTTTTCTTTTGCTTACTGCTAGTCCAGGTCCTAGTCCCCCCACACTGGGTTCTGGTTGCTTTAGTGCTCCCCAAAGTAAGCATGCAAGGGTGTGGGCTCATGCGTGCATACATGCACATGCAAGCAGTGAGTATGCTTGCCTTGCCCAAACATTACTTTTCTGGGGCTATAGAGTTGCAACTGTGTGTATTACATAGTAAGAATGATTGATATCAAAATGAACATACTGAACAACTTAAAACCACTTAAAGGGGCAGTATATCTCCTTGTTCAACATAATATATTTTGTTCCTGTTCTTTTTAATAGTGAACAATCTACAGTTTATTAAATTAAACAGGGCCAAGAGGGAAACTGAAGCTACTCCATGTCTGGACCTTGCTAGCTAGATAACTACATAGTTTACCAGTGCACAGATAATCCTACTGCATAATGATCTCCTGGCAAAAAAAACAACTTTTAGTTGCCATACTTTTCATTATTTAAGAAATCCCATTCCGAGATAAATACCTCAACTAATGTGGGGTTTCCTTAATGATTGCTCGAGTTAAATGAGCTATCATAAATCATGCCCCTCATGTTCCATCACAGGATTTAAGATTTGAGAGAAAAGCAGCAAAAAAGAAAATGTCGTATTGTGAGGATACCTTCTAGAGCGTGGTGGAAAGAGGAAATGTCTGCCTCGTCTTGTTTCTTTGTGCTCCATCCTGTCCTAGTCGCACGAAGTTTGAAAATTTAAAGGGGCCTCGGGCAAATACTCACTGCCCAACGTAAGGTCTATTTCATAGTTCCTGGGTGTGTTCTATTGTGTTCCTGATCTGTTTTTGACCCTGCCTGTCCTTGACATCTAGTTTTCTGCCTGTCCCGACCTCTGCCTTGTTTTGACTACTCTCTTGTATTCTGTTCTGTAGTGTGACCGGGTGCTTGGAGTCTATTCTGAATTTGGGATACCCTGCATTTCAAGTACATCTTGTAAATCTCCTATTACAAGTAATAGGACAAGTGCATAATAAATATTCTTAAAACTAATTTTCCTGTTCAGCTGTGCTACTTGGAATCATTATGTTTCGACAATACAGAAGAGGCCAAAATGTGACTGCTCATTTAAAATCTCATTCCTATTTTTTTTTAGCAATAACAGAAACAGAAGTTATGAGTGGTTTACCTGCAGGACAGCAGCAGACTGGGCTCTAGAAAAGGTTTAGGTTGACAATTTTTGCGAAACAAAAATGACGCTGAGTACCTTCTACTAAATACAATATTTTATCTACATATTAAGCAATTAAGTTGGTCAACTTTTACACAGCTATTGAGATTAACACTTGAAAATGTATAACTACTCCCTTAGCAAACTAATATCTTCCTATGAGTTTCAATTCCAATCTACACTAACAATTCCCAAATTTACATACTGTATGTTCTTCTAACTTCTCACCATCTCTGCTATTTCATTTCACCAGCTGTCTGTCTGCTTATAATCCTGAGTGCCATGCTATTACTTAATACTAAAGAGTGCAACAATCAAAGCTCCAAATGTATTCCATCCAATGACATATGAATTGCCTACCTAGCATGTTTCTAAGTGTTAATGATTAATTAAATGTAGTCTATGCATCTCCTGGGGAACTGTGGCCTTCTTGTCAATAGCGCAGGACAGTTGGTAAGATTCCTTTATGGTAGAGAAGGGAAGTTCATCCCATGCATATCCAGCTTGACTGACCTACAACACAGACCACAACAAATTCAGTTGACAACCTAGTTTGCGCAGTGGTGGCTTAGACAAATCCCTGAGCAAGGGACCATACACACAGTACACAGACACAGTATTAATTTGAAAATCAACACCACCAGTCAAAAGCTTCAGAACTTTGCACACAGCCATCAACACAAAGTTTGAGTTGGTTGGTAGGGCACTTGTTGTTTCTTCATACAGTGTTCTCACCAATAACTGAGTCTCAGTGTCCTTTTTATATGTCTTATTAGTTGTTGTCACATACAGTTTATATGCATTTTATTCTATTTAGCTTATCTTTATATTCACATTATAATTTTTCAGTAAGTAGGTGTGTCTCCATGACACCTGATAGGCACCTCAATAGTTTAAGACCTAAGGTGGGAGTGACAGCAGTTTAATTTCAGCAGAACAGCTGACATAACTCTGCAAGTTTTGAGTTCCAGTAGCAGTCCCCTGTTTCTTTCTCTTATGCAGGCTCATTGGCACTTACAGGGCTAGGTCAAATGTTCAGTTGAAAGCAGGCTGTTATGAGTAGTACATGACTCATACATACAGCCTGCCTTGCTTTGGAACCACGTCTCTAGGCATTTACATCATGTTGTGCATCCCTGTTCAGGAAGCACACCCACATTGTCATATATGTTTCATTAAATGTGGCTAGGAATTCATTTTCTAACTATTAGTAGACTATTCAAGGCTAATTAATGTCTGGTTTATCTTGCCAATTACAGAGCTTGCATTGGAGTCCTAAAAATCCCCTATAGTTTATATCAAGGTTATCAGCAAGGCCGGATTTCAATATGCTGCTCCCCTAGGCCTCCCCCACCACACGCACCCAACCTCCTGCTCACTTCACCCCCCAACCGCCTGCACCCCTCCTGCCTTGCACAATTCTGCTTCCACTGCTGACTCTGCTTCTTTGGGCCCATTTCAGTATCTTCCACTGGATATCGGGTGGTGAGAGATTCAAATCACCCATCCAATCCCCAGTGGTGATGCTGCCAGCATGCCACCCAACACATTTTTTGCCACTCTAGGTCCAGGCCTTTAAGGTCTGCCTGCAAATGTGGACCTGGTTGTCAGCTTTGTGACAAAGAAGAAAGATACCGGCACACAAGGCATGCTTGAGAAAAGGGCGTGGCCCCGAAATGTTGAACATCCGCACTTTGAATTAAAGCAAGGGTTTCCCTGCAAATAAGCCTTGTGTGCCAGTATCTTTGTTCTTTGGCTCAATTGTTGGTTGCTGTATGCTCTACTACTGAGCACCAGGCTACCATCTCCAGGAGGTTGCCGTGGGTATGCGTTTGCTCTACCTTGTGACGTCATGAACTACAGTTTATAGTAGAAATCCATTATGGATTGCTGGCATGTGTAATTCCAAAACGTTAGAACCAGGCGTTTGATATGATAATTGTTATTTATGCAATATAAATGTAATGGAATTGGTTTGTTACTAGTTATTATACCTGTGTAGATCTAGGTTCTGTCACTGTAAATCAACGTTCTCATCTCCTTTGATTGCTAAACATAACATAGAAGGACTAGGCCTGCTGCTAGAAGACAGCAAATAAGACAAAGGTATGGTGCCTGCTTCGTTTCTCATGAGTAAATGAAGCTTGTGCACATCAGGACTTTGCTGTGTATGTCTGTATCACTGAATGGCTGGGAATCTTAAAGAGATACTGACACCAGAAAATAACCTTATTTATTTTTATCACAACATTGTCTTTAAATGCTATTTATAATTTTGTCATAAAAGTATTTGCCTGATGCTTTTACATGACCTTTAAAACCCCATATTCCTCTATGAGGGGGCTGCCATATTTGTGCTGCAGTAGTTCATTAGTAACTCCAACTGACAGGCTGAGAAGGGACAGTCAGGTTGGCAAAACAGTCAGGTTTAGAAACTTCAGATAACAATTACAAAAGCAGAGCTATCAGTGAGAAATGATCAACATAACCTATAGGTAACTTTTAGGGGGTTATTTATTAAAGCTTGAATGCTAAAAACTCGAAAAATTTGGAGATTTGTTTTGAGATTTATTATACCCTGAGGCTGCAAAAAGTCAGAATCTGAAAATCCGCCATCTCAGACCTGACGAGATTGTATATAAGTCAGTGGGAGAAGTTCCTATCCTATTTGTAAGTTTCTGTGGTCTGCGCTGGCATTACCTCCGAAAATCTATTCGATTAAATTGAGCTTTTTTTTAAATAATAAATAAGGTCAAAACGTGGATTCTAATTTGAGCTGACTTTTTTTAATTAAATAACCAGAAAGATTTGGATTTTGATAAATAACCCCCTTAATCTAGATTAATATTTTGAAAATAAATTTTTTAATGTTAGCATTACTTTAAGCACAAGATAAGCGTATTCCACACTGCACTGTCATGTCGAGCGTGGGCGATCTCAGCACAAGATTCTCTTTCTATTTTAAGGTTATTTCAGGTACTTCTGCACCATTTCTGGCTCTAGGAAACGGATACTTATTATATTAGTGTTGATTTGTTATACCTGATTCTCACACATTCTGTGCTGGTGAGATCTATGCACCTTGAGCAAGCTGTTGTTCTAAGTAAATAAAAGGAATGTGATCTAAATTCTATAGGGAAACACCCCATTGCAACTGTCACTACTGCCGGATGACTGCAGAATTGTGCAGCATTCTGATGTCTTACAGAAAGCCTAAAATCATGAGCGTAACTAAGACCTTATTGGCCGGGGTGCAAAATTTTCTCAGGGCCCCTTCCCCAAGGTCATTAGTTAGTATGTATTGCCACAACTACCTTCACAGTCCACAGTTCAGTTTATTAACAATTATATATCCTTCCAATCATATTCAACATCCATTTGTTAAAGGAAAACTATACCCCATAAACAATGTAGGTCTCTATAAAAATATATCATATAAAACAGCTCAAATGTAAAACTGTTTCATATAAAAAAAAACATTTTCATAATGATATACTTTTTAGTAGTATGTGCCATTGGGTAATCATAAATAGAAAATTGCCATTAAAAAAAAAAGGGGCGCGCCCTGGGATCCTAGGATTCACGGTGCACACAAACATACCATACATGTTAGGTCACATGAGCCAATTAACAGACAGAGTTCTGTCTTTTGCTTCCTCGCTTCTTCCTATTACAGTTAGAGCTGCAGTATTTCTGGTCAGGTGATCTCTGAGGTAGCACCCAGACCATTAGGAAATGTTGGTTCAGGGCAAAAAATCAGCCTGCTTAGGGTGCATGATTAGCATGCTAATAATAGTTGCTAATAATAGGTCGTACTTATATACACAGAGTACACATACAGAGTGCATGATCCTTTATTGGGGATCTAATAAAGAAAAAATGACAGTTTGTTGCATAATGTGAAACAGACCAAGCACACTTGGGACAAAAAGAGCAGTTGTGTACATGCCCAGAACTACAAGTCTGGTGCCCCAAGGCCGGCATTGCTTTTGCCCCCCCCTTCCCAGTCCCCTTCCCTATCCCCTTCCCTGTGCAGTCCCGTGCACAAGTCCTATCTCATTGGGTCTGGAGCACTGGGAAATAAGGTGGCCATAAACGTAGAGATCCGCTCGTTTGGCGATGTTGACTGGATTTTCTAACCTGCCCGATCGGTATTTGCCCCACTTTCGGAAGCCCGTCGGTAGGCTCTACATATGGGCCGATAAGCTGCCGACTTGGGGGCAAATTTAGTAAAGGGTGAAGTGACGGCAATGGGCACTAGCGAAGGAGATAGACTGTAGCGTTACTTCGCACTCAAACGCCAGGCGAATTTTCACTCTGGCAAATGGACGTAACTCTGCAAATCCACTAAGATGCACATTTTACTGAACGTTACCTCTTGCGCCAGATTTGCCTTCGCCACCTAAGACCAGGCGAAGTGCAATAGAGTAGATAGGACTTCCTCAAAATGTAGTTGAAAAATTTTCTAAGTCCCAAAAAACGCTGGCGTATTATCCTTTTTTCAGGGTGATAGGCTGCAAAAGTCAGTAAAAAATGTTTTGGGTACCCGGGCCCCCAATACATTTCCTACCAAATGGCACATAAACTATACACTGGGCATATGTGTCGGGCAATATAACAAATCTATTTTATTTATTAAGGTTCCATGGGCTTGTGTAATGTATTTGACGCAACATATACGTCCATTAAACTTTAACTTGCAAATTAGCCAATCCTAGCGCAACTTCGTTTTACTTGCCAAATTAATGCTAGCGCAACTTCGCCAGAGTTCTGCACCCTGGACGCAACTTTGCATGCTAGTGAATTAGCATTGTCTGAGTGAATTTTCGCCTGGCGAATTTTCGGCGCTTAGTAAATTATTATCGGCCCGTGTATGGGGGGCCTTAAGTGTCCAGGAGATTGAAAGAGCCAGCAAATCTATATAGTCACTTAATCCTTGGTTAGCCAAAAGCTTGGCATTAGTAGTCATAAAGGTTCACCCCTGATGAATACAGCCCCTGTTCAATGCAGGCAGCACTGTAACCATGGGCATATGCAGAGTCCTGCATGCAGAAAGTGTTTATCCGACAGTCTTATTGTGTGCAACTTTTCTTTCAGTCCCATTGTATTTTAACTCCTGCGAGTACATCCAATTTGTCTCCTTCATTTTGTCGCCGCAAGATCATTCAAAGATGCCGTGGAGTTCAGCCTTTACAATTAGGGGAGATTTTTTTCATCCCCTTTTAAAAGTGCCTAAGACTGGTTCTGAGTTTGAATAAAACAGTGCCGGGCCTACTCGGCCGGGTGCCCTAGGCAACCCGAGCAACTACTTCGCCCCCGCCGCTCGCGCATGCGCAGAAGGCAAGGACGCGCGAGTGCGCATGCGCAGAAACCACGCGAGTGCGCATGCACAGAAAATGCTTGAGTGCGCATGCGTCAACTACGTAGAAGTGCGGCTACAGATTATGAACATATCGGTCCGAGCTGGGGGAAAGCGTCAGAAGAGGTACGTGCCTGGCACCCCTGTGCCTTTGCGCCCTAAGCAAGTGCCTCTTCTCCCTACCCCTAGTTCCGGCCCTGGGTTTAAAACAGATAACTTTTGAATTGGCCATCTTCCAGAAATGACAGTGATAATGTTTAATGTTTCATGAAATGTTGGTAATTTACCGACCAGAACTGTGAGAATGTACGCATGCGTCCTGTTCGGCGCGGGCGTGGGCGCGTTAATGCGCGCCAGCGTGTGACGCGGACGCCGGCGACGGTCGCGGGCACGAATGCGTCGGCGACGGTCGCGGGCGCAGGGACGTAGGCGGAAACGCCTGTGATAGACATGCTGGCGTCAGTTCCGCGACGTCAGCGCAAGGACGCCAGTGCAAGGGTGCCAAAGTGTCAGTATTTAAACCAAATCCAGACTGAGATGCATTGCCTGGTTATTAGGTTATTTAACTGAAACCCTAGCGTCTTATACTATTGAATTCTTGTTGTTGACCTTTGCCTGTACCTGGACTACGATTTCTGCTGCCTGCCTCGACTCTTCGGCCTGTCTCATCGTTCACGAACCACGCTGCCTGCCTTTTGACCTCGGACCTTCTGACCACGACTTAGCCTAATCCTTTGTACCTCGCTTAATCGTCTCATTGGCTACTCTCCACACCCCTGCTCCCTGTTCCATTCCAGGTGGGTAGCGGTTGTGTGAGGCACTTGTGAGTTCAGTATCTTCAGCTCCAGCTCCTTCTACGTCTGGATAATACCGGTAAGCCTGACACAGAACCATATGTTATAACAAGACTTGTAAGACTCTTGATTTTTATTTGTGTAACAAAAATACAGTGTCAGGAAGCTTTCAGTAACAATGGAATACATCATCTTGTAGTAATATTAAACTGTTAAGAACAACTTAATTACTAAAAGGAAGTTAAAAAATGTGGGTATATCAAGATTACAGTATGCCATCAGATCTTATAACTGATATCTTAAAAGGGTATAACCCTCATCACAGAATTATATGATACGTGCAAACATGCACAAGGGGTGCCGACAGTGATTCATTTCAGCTGTATAGCAGTAAGTGATATATAGCTGCACCTACACTATTTCCCAATCCACTTTACCATCATTGCCAATTACTGGCAGGAGTTCACAATTTCTGAAACTTCCTTTTCTACGTATGCATCAAATGAGCATTGTTCTATTTTGCCAATGGGAAAAGAATCCATTAAAAACTTCCTTGTGACTGTCACACAGAAGAGAAGGAATAACAGATAAGTATGTGCTACTTTTTCTAAAAAATTATGTAAACTGAAACCATGAAAAGGCTGGGTGTTTCGGTTTGGACTACACCTGGTGGCCTGCATGTTTCTGTTCCATGAGCGAGAACAAACAATCCTCTTCTTAGAAAAAAAAAAATATGTCTAATGTTTGCTTTTAAATCTACAGCCCTAAAGTAAACTTCTTTGTAGAGTAAACAGCCCATGTTTGCAATTGTAACAGACGTGAGAAGCAGTTTACAACTATCAAAAGTGCAAAAGAAGCAAAGAATACGGGTGAGTATGCTGTAGGGATAGAGATATGATCGTCAGAATATCTTGCTTTAACTATGGGTTGGCCCCTATCTTTAGAAGTAGGTCAAGCTACATATCCAACAACTTAGACCCTGTCTTACAAGAATACCGCAGGAAAACCACCACCTGGGCCAACCTTCCTCTTTCCCTAGTGGGAAGGGCAAACCTCGTCAAGATGGTATTCCTGCCTAAGTTCTTATATAAGCTACATAATGCCCCAGCATATATACCCCAAAGCTGGTTTAAACAACTGGACAAAATAACCAGCTCCATTCTCTGGGAGAATCGAGCCCCCCGCATCAGTTTGGCAGCCCTCCAGGCCCCTGCATCAGGGGGAGGCCTGGCATTGCCAAACTTTTTACTCTATTACCACGCCTCACAACTGGTTTATTCTCACTGGTGGCTGACTTTAGATATGAATAATCATGCCCTTTTGGCGGAAGCGGTGTGTGCCACCTCACTTGAGGCTCTGGTAAATCATTTGTACAGAGGAGAGAACTCTGCTTTTCCCCATACTTCATCTATGACCCCAGTGATAACATTTTTTAATCTATATATTAAGCGCATGTACCCCCGCCTGGCACCCCCTTATGGGAAAATCATAAACTCCAACACTTTAGGGGGCTTCCTGATTCTGGGCTTTGGGCGTCTATGGGAATCAAATACTTAACCCATATTGTAGAGAGAGGGCAGCTTAAACCCTTCCAGACCTTGAGAACAGAGCACCAGCTCCCTACTAAAATGATATTTCGCTATCTGCAATTGAGTCATGCCTTTCAGGCCCAGTTTCGGGTCTGTCCTTTAAACTTAAACCGATGCTCGCTTGAACGATACCTCAGGCAGCCAGGGCTGCAAAAAACCATATCATGAATTTATGCTATTTTACAGAAATCCTCGGGCTCACATATGGAACGTTTACACCTAAAATGGGAAGTAGATATCCCAGTTCTGGACGAGGAGGCTTGGAGGGGTGTCATAGAGCAGATTCCAGAACTTTTCATGTCAAATGGGGATAGACTGATACAGATAAAATTTTTCAACAGGGTGTATCATACTCCCCAACGGCTTGCCAAGATCTACCCAGGAACCCCAGACACCTGCTACAAATGTGGGGTAGAGGTTGATACTCTCTTCCATGTGTTCTGGGAATGCCCTAGTATTCAAGGTTACTGGGGGAGAGTACTAGATTTTATCCCCGGAGCTATGTCTAATGGGTCACACTGAACCACTTACTTTCCCCCAGTGCCAGAGATTGTTTTATTTGCAATTACTTTATTATGCTAAGAAAGCCATTTTGTTGACTTGGAAGGATACTTCCCCCCCTCTTTAAGTCAATGGAAACGACTGATAAGAGAAATTCTCCCCCTGCAGAAGGCAGTGTATTTAGCTAGAGGGTGTCCGGAAAAATTCCTAAAGATATGGGGTCCTTGGCTTGAGTTGCCTGACACTGCTACTCACTCATTTCAAGCATTGATTTAGGCATGGTTGTATTGCTCCTCATGAAGCTAATGCATGCATATTGCTTTGTAGTACCTAATATGTAAGTATGTAACCTTTGAATACCCTAGGTAGACAATTGTAAGACTCTCTTTTCTTCTGTACTTTTGTCTTTTTGAAAAAAGTTAATAAAAAACAAATTTTTTTAAAAAAAAGAAGTAGGTCAAGCAATGCTTCTAGCAAATGATTTAAGTAATATGAGAATTCTACACTTCTGTATTACTGACACTGGTTGTTTTGGTGCTGGAAAGCTTGGAAGTGGCATCAATAAACTAATGTATGATATTAGTTTGTTTCATTCAGTTTGAATGTACTGCATAAACATTAGGGATGCACCGAATCAAGGATTCGGTTCGGGTTTCGGCCAGGATTCTGCCTTTTTTAGCGTGATTCGGATTCGGCCGAATCCTTCTGCCAGGCTGAACCAAATCCGAATCCTAATTTGCATATGAAAATTAGGGGCGGGAAATTGCGTGAATTAATGTCACAAAACAAGGAACTAAAAAAGTTTTCCCATTCCCACCCATAATTTGCATATGCAACTTAAGATTCGGATTTGGTTCAGTATTCAGCCGAATCTTTCGCGAAGGATTTGGGGGTTTATTAAATGATCTCCCAGTCGAATTGTGAGTGTATTCGAATTTCAAAAAATTCACATGAATTTCGAAATTCGTCCTTTAATAAATGAGCCTCTATGTGTTCATTACAAACTTGGAGGCAGCAAGTGGTAGTTAAGTGCAGCATTGACAGTGGTGTAACTAGAGTGCAATCCCCAACCACCCACCTGCCCACTCCCTGCCCTGCGCCCACCTATACCTCCCCCCTCCCCACCATGGAGTCTCCTGGCCACCTGCATCACCCTTCCTGAAGGTAAGAGAGCAGCTGGGAGTGGGGGGTCCACATAACTTTAGAGGAAGCAGACCCTGTGGTCCAGGCTCCCCAAATTAAAGGGGTGATTCACCTTTCAGTTAACTTTTAGTATGTTATAGAATGACCAATTCTAAGCAACTTTTCAATTGGTCTTAAATTTTTATTTTTTATAGTTTTTGCATTATTTGCCTTCTTCTTCTGATTGTTTCCAGCTTTCAAATCAGGGCCCATCTAAAAAACAAATGTTCTGTAAGGGTACGTTGTATTGTTATTGCTACTTTTAATTACTCATCTTTCTATTCAGGCCTCTCTTATTCATATTAAAGTCTCTTATTGAGATAAATGCATAGTTGCTAGGGTAATTTGAACCCTAGCAACAAGATTACTAAAATTGCAATCTGGAGAGCTGCTGAATAAAAAGCTAAATAACTCAAAAACAACAAATAATAAAAAATTAAACCCAATGGCATTTTGTCTCAGAATATCACCCTCTGCACCATACTAAAAGTTAATTTAAAGGTGAACAACTCCTTTAATAAATGAATATAATTACATCTCAATGCTAGTGTGGTAATCTGCTCCACTCCCTCCATGGTGCAACCATAATTATAAGCAGTCTGAAAGTCATTATAAGCAGTCTGAAAGTTGGAAGTTTGTGGCAGATGAAGACCAGTTGATACAGGAGGGGTAAAGAAAGAAAAGGAAATAGTGCAATGATGCGATGATGATTCAATACTAAAAGAGCCTCCAATGTATTTTCCCATACAGAGTTACTAGAAGTCAATGTGGCTTTAAAGGAGCACTAAACCCTAAAAATTGCTGCAAATCATCAAGCAGAAAATAAGGCTGGCCTGTTATAAAAGCTACAGGGACGATTATTCAATTCTGATGCTAATAGTCCTGTTTCTGAGCTGTTATGTACCAATAATCTGAATTATTTATTAATTAGCCTTTTATTGTGACATTTATATTTTATATATTCAGTATCTTGTGCATCAGTCCCTTAGCTCAGTAAGTGACAGCAGCACAGAGCATGTGCAGGGCAGAAAAGAAGATAGGAGATACTGGGGCATCTTCAGAGGTACAGATCTACACTGCTAAAGAGTTGGGGTGGCCTTGGACTGTTTGGAAGGCATTTGTGCCCTACTTCTTCACTTAAGCTTTAGTAAAAACACAGCCATTATTTATATAATTTTTGGTACTGCAACTATTTTAATTGTTTGAATGAGGCCATGTGTGACACCCCACTCCACAGTCCTAGAGATTGTTTTCTCCTAGCTGTTCTATAAGCCCCTAACACACAAACAAACTGTATGCATCTTTGGAAACCCCTTAATATTTGGTTTTATTGCTTTACGGCAAAGAAAAGTGTATCACTTGGGATGGAAATACTTTATTTCTGCTGGGAATAATAAACTTCTCTTTCTATGAATTAGCTCATTGGTAAAGCCAATTTGCACCTATAAAATGCTTTGTTCATTTGTCTGTTATATTCTTTTTGATTATATTCTTCTAATTAAACTGAGCCCAATATTAGTTTAGACATAGGGGCACATTTACTAAGCTCGAGTGAAGGATTAGAATGAAAAATACTTCGAATTTCGAAAGGTTTTTTTTGGCTACTTCGAATCGAGCGATTCGAACTAAAAATCGTTCGACTATTCGACCATTCGATAGTCGTACTGTCTCTTTAAAAAAAACTTCGACTACCTACTTCGCCACCTAAAACCTACCGAGCACCAATGTTAGCCTATGGGGAAGGTCCCCATAAGCTTTCCTAGCTTTTTTTGATCGAAGGAAAATCGTGCGATCGATGGATTAAAATCCTTGGAATCGTTCGATTCGAGGATTTAATCGTTCGATCAAAGAGTTTTCCTTCGATCGAACAAAATGCGGTAAATCCTTTTACTTCGAAGAATTTTACTTCGAGGGTCGAATATCGAGGCTTAATTAACTCTCGATATCCGACCAATAGTAAAAGTGCCCCTAAGTAATGCATATAGTTTGTTTGGCATTGCAATTATTCACAGTTCACAGTGCTATGTTTCATTGGCTGTTTACCTACATGATGCTCATTGGGTTAGGTTTTGTGTGATGTATCCTTTTTCTATTGGTTAAGGCTCTGTATTATGTAACATTTTCTGATTGGTATCACCCATATAAAAAGTAGGACCATTAGCCTATGAGTAAGCGCTTATTTGACACAAACGCGTAAGGCTATACATGTCCTAATAAATACTTTTTAAATTTTACTATTACTTGGCTATTGCATTTATTAACTGCGGATCTTTTCACTTACTTTGAGCTTTTCTCCAATTTTTGGTCACCCTTGGACTGCGGGTTTTTGTGATAAGACCGCTTGGTGACATATCCTTAATAAACTATTTATATATCTATTTTATAGAAGCAGACATACATGCCATTTTTTGTTTATTTAATGCATGTTGATATATATAGGCATATATTTTTTATATTTGTACAATCACAATGAAATCAATTACAAACAGTTAAAAAAAGGAATCTGTATCAGTGGGGCCATAGAGAGGGCAGAACAACAGGGCTGCCAGTCTGAATTGTAAAGCATTGCCCCATTTTCAATACATAATTCAGAAACAAGAAGCAACACAGGTCACAACTGGAGTAACAATTTAGGGATAATTTCCTGTAAACCTGAGAGCTTTAACCTGTTATACTAACGCTCAATATTACCCTCAAAATCTCATGTTTCCTAGGTGCAGAAATCCAGCATGATAATTAATATAGGAAATGCACATCAGCCCCACGTTTTGGTCACTATCAGTGATCTTTCTCAAGGGAAGAAAACAGAAACTTTTCTGATTGTTTCCTTTGAGAACAGTCAGATAGTGTCTAGTGATGAGTGACTGTCCCGTTTCGTTAAAGGGATACTGTCATGGGAAAACATGTTTTTTTCAAAATGCATCAGTTAATAGTGCTACTCCAGCAGACTTCTGCACTGAAATCCATTTCTTAAAAGTGCAAACAATTTTGAAATCTGACATGGGGCTAGACATATTGTCAGTTTCCAAGCTGCCCCAGTCATGTGACTTGTGCCTGCACTTTAGGATGGAACTACTTTCTGTCAGGCTGTTATTTCTCCTACTCAATGGGTGTTTTTTCTTATGGTGATTTTTTTCTCCAAATGCAAAGTCAACGGGAATAAAGTCAATGGGCATTTTTTCTTATGCCCGTTTTACGCTGCATATTTTCTCTGCAGTCTAGTGAAAAAATTCGCACATGCCGCAAATCCATGGCTGGGAATAATTTTGCTCATCACAAATAAAAAAAAGAAATTCATTTCAAGACTTGTCGAATGCTATACTCATTTACCTGCTGTATGGGAGCAAGGGGCATCTCACTAAAAAGAACAGGATTATTTTTAAAGTTTTAAAATGCATTAGAAATATGCATGGCACCCAGACGGTTAAGCAAGGCTTCCGTCCTCACCAGTATTTATATAAAACGTATTCATAGCATGCCCGTGTGTGGCATCTCTCTGCGTAATAATGGCGTAATGCTCAGACCCAGATATTCTCCAGAATAACGTTGGATTAGCGACTGTGTAAATATTTATTGAAAGTGGCTGGGTTTCTCTGTGTAAGCTCTGAAGTGGGAGCAGCATGAGCCAGTGCGCTGAATGTGATGTGTGAGGAATAAGCAGTGTTGTTGCAGCATGACCATATTTACTGATGCTATTCTGGGCTGTACCTCCTCCTCTTTATAACATTCCTCACATCTTAACTGTCTCTCTTCACCCCAGACCTGCCTTCATTTATCCTCCTTTTAGTGGATCCTCTTTCATTTTCCTCCTCTGTGCAAACACCAGCGAGTTGTATCCCGTTTTAGCACAGCTGACTTAAGAAATATGCATTTAGAAACTAAGAAAACAACAAAGTTTTCTTAGGAATGCAAAAAAAAACATTTTTTCAGCTGCTTTAGTTTTTTCTCTAAATGCTAAAATAGCATAAATATTAATACATTCAAAATGGTCATATTATAAAAATTAAAGATGACAGAAAAATATTCAAAGTTTAATAAAACAGCTCACTCAACATTCATGAATAAACATGATTCTTTACTTGAACTACCACAAGTAGACTATATTGTACTTTTTTGTCTAATGTTACGTAGACAAAACTGCCCCTATACACAGTATAGCACTATCCTCCACTTTAAAGGGTTTGTTCACCTTTTAATAAACATTTAGTATGATGAGTGATATAGTGAGATAATTTGACATTGATTTTCATTTTTTATTATTTGTGGTTTTTGCTTTATTTAGCTTTTAATTCAGCTGCTGTCCAGTTTGCAATTTCAGCACTATGGTTGCTCAGGTCCAAATTACCCTAGCAACCATGCACTGATTTGAATAAGAAACTGAAATATGAATAGGAGAGGGCCTGAATAGAAAGATGAGCAATAAAAATTAGTAGCACCAGAAGAAGGATCCATGTTATCCGAAACATGTAGTGCTTCCTACATCTACAAATAAATGTAAAACTTAATTGCATTTAACTTTCCAGTGGATTTTATTTGATATATGTAATGAAAAGTAGCAAAAACAACACATCTGTAGCCTCACAGAGCATTTCTTTTTTAGATGGGGTCAGCAAACCCCATTTGAAATCTGGAAAGTGTCAAAAGAAGAATAATTAAAAACTATGAAGAAGGAAAAATTGAAAAGTTGCTTAGAATTAGTGTCATTCTATAACATATTAAAAGTTAACGTAAAGGTGAACCACCCCTTTAAGATCCTGTGGCTACACAAAATGGCCAAGCAAGGAAAGAACTACACACTCAGTAGATAATTCTGGCTGCAATGTATACGAAAAATTTAAAAAGTATATTTTATATTATATATTATAGTGAAGAAATCTATATATTAAAAAACTGCGCAGGGCCACCATTAGAAATCACATGGCCACGTACAACTAAATTTTCAGGGCCCCCTGGGTCCTGCCCATCCTGACCTCCAAGCCCCACCCCAGATCCTGCCCACTCCACACAACGGTTAAAAGACCACACTGACATCAGTGCTAAAAAAAGGTAACTCCCCATGCACAGGTTATAAAAAGCTATTGGTCAGGGCCCCCTTATAAGTTAAAAAAAAACTGTGGTGCTAAGCCCCCCTTAAAAGTTTATTTAAAAGAATAATTGGTGACCAGGGTCCCCCTATAAGTTAAAAAACAAAACATTGGCGCCAGGGCCCCCATTACAAGTTATAAAAATTGGGGCCCAAAAGAATATTTTTTAAAAAAACATTGGTGGCAGGGGCCTATAGAATATTAAAATAATACATTGGTGGCCAGAGGATTAAAAAAATAAAAAAACACAGAATTGAACTCATGGCTTTGGGACTTCAACTTTGCCTCCTTTTGTGACTTTGGGTCTTTTCACCGCTTCTTTCACTTTCCAAAATAAAAAAGGTGTCATCCATGTACCCCACATATGAGTCAATGTTGTCTGCAAAATCAGTGTTGGAAAAAATGAAAGTCTGTTAAAAAAATTCATGTAAATGTTTGCATAGGCAGGTGCCCCCCCTCACTCAAAGTTATATTAACATCCAAAATATATATATTGGTGGGATGACTTTCAAGTGTAAATTTTAATGTGGGATGGACCGAATTAAGATATACCAGGAAAGAATTAAGGAGTTCTTGTGAACTTTTCCAAATAAAAAAGGTGTCATCCATGTACCCCATATATGAGTCAATGTTGTCTGCAAAATCAGTGTTGGAAAAAATGAAAGTCTGTTAAAAAAAATCCATGTAAATGTTTGCATAGGCAGGTGCCATATTTGCACCCATTGCAAAACCCTGTACTTGTAAAAATCATTTTTAAAGGTGAAATAGTTATTGGTGAGGATCGATTCCAATAATGTGCATAAAAATGTAACCTTGTATGTGGGCAACTTCGTGTGTCCTAAATATGTACGAATGCATTCCACCTCTTCCTCATGCGGAATTGCGTTATATAAGCCACGGATGTCCACCTTTAATAATGATTTGTACTAACAAGTACAGGGTTGTGCAATGGGTGCAAACGTGAAAGCCATTGGATATGGACCTTTAAAGAATTCAGTTTAACATGTTATTTGTATGTTTTTTTTAATTTGTATTAAACAAATCTCCTTTACTTTTCAGATATCAATGAAAAATACGAGACTTGCATCCAGGTTGAGGTAAAAACCTTCTTTTTCCCATTATTAGGGATAGTTATTCGTTATATTGATCCTGAATACTGTTTGCATATTTGCATAATTGGTCTCTCAACTATTGTCATTTGAGTATGGACATTACGTCTCTGTCTGGACATTACACTTTGGACTTTTTTTGGACACTATCTGGTTAATGGATCATTTGGATAATGGACACTTTTTAATTCATGTGGGGGTGGGTTGTTGGCTACTTAAATTGTGGTCACGTACCTCAGTGTCGGACTGGAACACCAGGGGCCCACCCAAAAGCCTTAGACCAGGGGCCCACCAAGTAACCTTAGACCAGGGGCCCACTCTCAGTACTAATATTCTTCCTCTCCTCACTCAACCTCCATTCTCCTAGTCTCTTTTCTTTACATACTATAATACCATAATACCATATACTGGCCAATCCTTTACAGCAGTGATCCCCAACCAGTAGCTCGTGAGCAACATGTTGCTCTCCAACCCATTGGATGTTGCTCCCAGTGGCCTCAAAGCAGGTGCTTATTTTTGAATTCTAGGCTTGGAGGCAAGTTTAGATGGATAAAAACCAGGTGTACTGCCAAATAGAGCCCCAATGTAGGCTGACAATCCATATAGGTGCTACCAAATGGCCAATCACAGCACTTATTTGGCACCCCAAGAACATTTTTCATGCTAGTGTTGCTCCCCAAATCCTTTTACTTCTGAATGTTGCTCACGGTTTCAAAAGGTTGGGGATCCCTGCTTTACAGTATCTGGTGATTAATGCACTGGCCATAAACGGTATTGCTACATAGTGACATAGTGACATAGTAAGTAAGGTTGAAAAAAGACACATGTCCATCGAGTTCAACCCTTTTTTTTTTTTTTTTTTTTTAATTAACTACCTATCTGCCAGTTGATCCAGAGGACTACATTTCTGTAGTCCTAACTGCACTGACAATCAGAACTGCAGGAACTATTGCTCTTCTTCAAATGATGCAGCATGCGCCATGGTCCACCAGGCAAGCATATAAGTTACACATATTGTGTCATTTAATCAGTGTGGGTATAGACATTTTTAGTTAGCATAGCTAATGGCAGTTATGATATTTTGGGTGCTATGAGCATACCACAAACTGCACCAAGCTCTCTGACATAACAGACACTTAGGGGAAAAGCAGAAAACTGTCTGGGATGGGTAAATACTGTTAATGCTGTATCATATATATATATACTGTATAGCTTTAACACATTCATTCTTCTTACTGCACCTAAACTCTTCCCCTAAATATATCCCTTTTTCTTTCTTTCTTAAAAAATCCCAAAAATTAAATATTAAAATGAAAAATAAAGAAGTAGTAGTTACTTTTATGCAATTACCATACATTCATTCCTGCCTGACAAGAAGGAATGACCCATAAAAGGATTTCTATGATTGAATTAAGTAGGTTTCCTGGTAGAAGCGAGGGGGATTCAGGCACTGCAAGAGCTGCCTGCTACAACATGGGTTAAAGGAAAACTATACCCCTCAAACAATGTAGGTCTCTTTAAAAAGATATTGCATAAAACAGCTCATTTGTAAAACCCTGCTTCATCTAAATAAACCATTTTCATAATATACTTAATAATATACTCTTTTAGTAGTATGTGCCATAGGGTAATCCTAAATAGAAAATTGCCATTTTAAAAAATAAGTAAATAAGTAAAAAATGTTTTCCCTTTGTTTGGTAATCATCTGAATCTTTCACGAAGGATTCGGGGACTCGGCCAAATCCAAAATAGTGGATTTGACGCATCCCTAGTATTTATGACCCAATATATGAAAGGTTTAAGGGAAGTGCTACGTTCAAATTGCAAAAAACACATGCATATTACCTTTTACCTTCCTCAAGGCAGGTGTTATTTACAAGGCTCCTTTGCATGCATGCACTTGCACCTTACATGATGTTCATGAAAGCAGGCATAGGACGCAAGCTGCAAGGAGCATGTACAGATGCACTTATTTTTGTTAATAGCATTTAAATGCAGACAACCTTGTCAGCCCTTTTGAGCATTGCACTAGATTTTAAATTAAGGCTCATGACTTAAAACGACTAAAGGGCTGAACTCCACAGCACATTGATGTCAGTTTCGTCGACATGCGAAGTCCTAAAGTCTCCAGCTATTGTTAAACTATATATCCCAGAATTCTAGGACTGAGTGGTAAGGACACAGGGATTACAATTTCAACATGGATGATGTTTTATTGGAGGTATACCCTCCTTTCTAACCAGTGTCAGACTGGGACACCAGGGGCCCACTCTCAATACTATTATTCTTCCTCTCCTCACGCAACCGATATTCTCCTAGTCTCTTTTCTTTACATACTATAATATTATAATCTATTTTTCCATATATTTAGCCTTTTTGTTCTCATAAAAATAAAGAATGACTATGAAATATGTCAAATGTTTAGCAGCATGAGGGTCCATTGAAACCTGGGCCCACCGGGAGTTTTCCTGGTTTACCGGTGGGCCAGTCTGACACTGTTTCTAACTGTTTCTAAAAAACCCCAGCAATTTAGTTTGTTTTCCAACTAAGTCAAAAGAAGGTAAGGAAGTTCCTAAGGACTTTTGATTATCAATGATTCAATTTTCATCACACAAACTTGTGCAGGGCCAAAGCTTGGGTTGGAGGACCAGAGGTTAGACAGCCTTTATCAGGCCCAGACTGGCAATCTGTGGGTTCTGGCAAATTCCAGAGGGGCTGTTGTAAGGTCCCATAGACAGTCATTATTTAGTGGGCTGGTGGAGGACTATTTGGGCCTCTTCTATTTTGACTTCCAGTCCACACATGGCCTTTATACAAACAGACAAACAGTGTCGGACTGGGACACCAAGGGCCCACTGAAAAACTTTAATCCAGGGGCCCACTCTCAGTACTATTTTCTTCTTCTCTTCACTCAACCTCTATTCTCCTAGTCTCTTTTCTTTACATGCTATAATCTATTATTCCATCTATTTAGTCTCTTTGTTAAGGAAATAAGGAATGGCCATGAAATAGGCCAAATGCTTAGAAGCAGGAGGGCCACTGACACCTGGGCCCACTTGGAGTTTTCCTGGTATCCCAGTGGGCAAGTCCAACCTTGCAGACAAAAATGGGTCTCCTGGCACTCAGAGGCCTCTGGAGATACTTATATTGTAATATTTTTCTAATAAAAGATTATTTTTAGTTCCACTTTACTTGAGTGCCAGGCAGGGGCAATCCTCAGGCTTCTGCCATCTGAGGAAGCAGCCCCGATGCCACTCCCTGTCCCCCCTTAAAACATCAGCTTTGGAGTGGGTCAAATTAGCGCTCTCTGCACTAGCAGAGACTAATTTTCTGGTTTTGCCGTCCCTTGTAACTGGCTGCTGTCAAAGGTCACTTCGGCCTGTTTGCAGTTTTCCACCTGAGCAGAGGACTTAGGTCCGGTGCAATTGGACCTCTGATTCTACTTGGTGAGTTATTCACATTGGGTATCTGTGGCACCCTTTTCTTGCTTTGTCTTTCTTTTGCTTCTGGAAAAAAGACAGTCCTTTACTTCAACGAGTGTCATCAGCAACAATTGTGTCCCTGTTATGTTGCTAAATCAAGGGAAAATGCCTCAGGGCTCCACACCCCAATCACAATCTCCAAGGGTAGGACTACACGGATGTTTTTTGGCGCGACGCAACACGACTGATGGATGCAGAGACATAGTGCAGCGTCTGCATCCATAAGTCATGCCGCATCGGATCAACAATGCGACACCATGCGACAATTCTATCTCTTACCTTAGTTTTGTCACATGCGACCTGTCGTGGGCATTTTGTCGCAGCGCGTTGGATCACGCCGAAAACGTCCATGTAGTTCTACCCTAAATGTGGGTTGGGTTGTCACCTAGACACTAAAAATATGATTAATGCCAGTGACATTAATCAGGAAAAATTAGAAAAATATATTTTTTTCTAGAAAAGGTGGAGATCTTAAAGGGATACTGTCATGGGAAAACATGTTTTTTTCCAAAACACATCAGTTAATAGTGCTGCTCCAGCAGAATTCTGCACTGAAATCCATTCCTCAAAAGAGCAAACAGATTTTTTTTTTATATTCAATTTTGAAATCTGACATGGGGCTAGACATATTGTCAGTTTCCCAGCTGCCCCAGTCATGTGACTTGTGCCAGCACTTTAGGATGGAACTGCTTTCTGGCAGGCTGTTATTTCTCCTACTTAATGTAACTGAATCAGTCTCAGTGGGACTTGGCTTTTACTATTGAGTGCTGTTCTTAGATTTTCCAGGGAGCTGTTATCTTGTGTTAGGGAGCTGCTATCTCGTTACCTTCCCGTTGTTCTGTTGTTAGGCTGCTGGGGGGGGGGGTGATGTCACTCCAATTTGCAGTACAGCAGTAAAGAGTGATTGACGTTTATCAGAGCACAAGTCACATGACTGAGGGCAGCTGTGAAACTGACAATATGTCCAGCCCCATGTCAGATTTCAAAATTGAATATAACAAAATCTGTTTGCTCTTTTGAAAAATGGATTTCAGTGCAGAATTCTGGAGCAGCACTATTAACTGATGCGTTTTTAAAAAAAAAAACATGTTTTCTCATGACAGTATCCCTTTAAATGTGGGCGATAATTCACTAAAGATCTAAAAGGGTACAGGCCCAGATTTGTGCCTAGGGTGGCAGGATTTTGGCATGCTGTCCAACCACACTCACATTGCTTCAAAAACACTGGGGATGTGCTGGAGTCTAGATACAATATTTTTTAACATTTCCTGTGCGCCAATCCCCATTGCCCCTGGAGTGAACAATGTCGACCAATGGTAGTAGGCCTAGGGGCGCCCACTATTTAAATCCGGCCCTAAAAGGGTAAAAGTGTAATTGACCCCTTTATTGACAATAGAGACAGGTTATATCATAAACCCATAGTTCTTGTGCATCTCTCTCTCTCTCTGACAGTCTGACTGAATGAAGCAACGGAGATTTGGCGGGAATATACAGCTCTCGGGCCGTACCACCTTCTCGGGCAACCTCAGCGATATTGAGCTTATTAGGAAGGAGCCACGTCGCCCTTACACACTCCCCACTGTTGGAAAGCGACAGGTTGCACATCCCCGGCAGAAAGTTAGCGATTAGTTAAGGCAGCGAAAGGGAGGGCGTTGTGACTGAGAGAAGGGGCGTGGCTAGCGGGGATGAGGCAGTCCCGCCATTGGTTGGATGTTGGGAGCAGTGAGTGGGTTTGTAGGGGGGTGTGTGGATGTAGTTCCCAGACTCGGGAGAAGGGGAAGAAGCTGAGGGAAGAGAGGGGGAGAGAGAAAGCGAGCGCATGCCGCCGGCCGCTACAGTGTGTGATCCTCCGCCCACCACAGCAGGAGAACTTCCCCCTCAAAGACTCGCATCCCCCCGGGAGAGGGTCCAGCTGCCGGCACTGATAGCTCCCGGGATCCGCTTGCCTGTTCTCCCCTGAATGACGGGCGGACGTTTCGATTTCGACGATGGCGGCACTTACTGTGGCGGCTGGGAGGACGGCAAGGCTCACGGGCACGGCATCTGCACCGGCCCCAAGGGACAAGGGGAGTACTCGGGCTCCTGGTCTCACGGCTTCGAGGTAGTGGGCGCCTACACCTGGCCCAGCGGCAACACCTACCTGGGCTACTGGGCTCAGGGCAAGAGGCACGGGCTGGGTGTGGAGACCAAGGGCAGGTGGATTTACCGAGGAGAATGGTCTCACGGCTTTAAGGGGCGCTATGGGGTCCGGCTGAGTATGAGCACCCCGGCTCGCTACGATGGGACGTGGAGTAACGGACTGCAGGACGGATATGGGGTCGAGACATACGGGGATGGAGGTGAGTCCTGGAGAGATGCTCGGGCCTGGGACATCGTGAAGTTTTCATCAGACTGTCCACTGGCCTTCCACTTATTCCGCTGTCCTTCCACTTATTCCACTGTCCTTCCACTTATTCCACTGTCCTTCCACTTATTCCGCTGTCCTTCCACTTATTCCGCTGGCCTCTCACTTCTTCCTTGACCTGCCCTCTCGTTATCTAGTAACCTGCCCACTGCCCTGTCACCTCCTTATCTCCGTGTCCACAGCCTGTGCCTCTGCACATCCACTTGTTTATCAACCTTTCCAATTTCTAATGTATACCCTCTGCCCATACCCACTGCCCTTCAATTTCCCCAGGCTGCCCACTGGCATGTCATTCATTGGTGCATGAGCCTGACTGCTGCCAGGGATCACTTATGGCCACTTGTCTCTTCCATTCCAGGGATCACAATCCTTCACCAGTGGGCTCATTGCCAGGGATCACATGATGCACCCACTGCCAGGCACCCCTGCTGCTTCACTGCTGAACCCACTACAGAGCACCTGCTTCTCCATGTCATTCCCTTTAACTGTTCCCTTCTAGTGCACCCACAGCCAAATCAACTCACTGATACCAGTATATCCACTCACATTCGTCACCTCTCTAATACACCCGTGAACCCTTCCCAGTATCTTCCCACTACGCTTACTGGCAGGTAATGGCATATTTTCACCAGTGTACCTACAGAAATAGATCTCGCTGTTTTATCATTGGCCAGTTCTTTATTGTCATTTCAGGGCTTTCTAGTGGCATCTCCACAGGTGGCTAATAGTACAGTATATCCACAGCCTGGCATCTGCTTGCCATTACCTTAGGATGCCTTTACACTGACATTACCTTAGGCTGCTGACCTACATCTTACTGATGTTACCTCTGCATGCCCACCCACTGTTGCTGCCTTAGTATGTTTATTTACTGACATTTCACGGCTCGATCTGGTTTCATTTTCTTTGCTTGCTTTGTTATATCTGACTGTCTACTGCAGTGATCCCCAACCAGTAGCTCGTGAGTAACATGTTGCTCTCCAATCCCTTGGACGTTGCTCTCAGTGGCCTCAAAGCAGATGCTTATTTTTAAATTCCTGGCTTGGAGGTAAATTTTGGTTGCAGAAAAACCAGGTGTACTGCCAAACAACCCCACCTATATGGTGGTAATTCCAAAATGGCCAGTTACAGCCCTTATTTGGCACCCCAGGAACATTTTTCATGCTGGCGTTGCTCCCCAACTCCTTTTACATCTGAATGTTGCTCACAGGTAAAAAAGGTTGGGGATCCCTGGTCTACTGTAACACAAAGGTCTATACTTCACTGTGTTGCAACAAAAGGAAAGAAAAACTGTAATGTGAAGTTGCTCAGAAACCCACATGCTAGTAATCTCTATACACATTCATCTGGATGTAGAGCTACAGATCCACTGACTCACATACTGTATATATTCTTCTCAACTGTGTGTCATATCTTAGAGGTTTCTTTGGCCTCACTACACTGAATTTCAGGTTGTATAGTTTAGTCATATTACTCCTATGCCCCTTAGCACAGCAATTAACTTATTATTATAAGAGGTGGAAGTACATCTTTTATCTGCAGCCCCCTCACCGTAGCTAAAGGCTTAGTGCTTGTTGGATCTTGTGAAGTGGACAGAACATTAGCAAACTTATAAGTAACTTTGAAAATACAGAAAAAATGTGTGATCTGTGTGTCCGTTATTCCTGCACAAATGCTGACAAATAGGCAATACTTCTGTAACAAAGGAAGCTAAACCATATGTCTGTGATTTTACCTTTATAATGTGGTTCTTCTTCATTGATGCTTCTAAGCACAGCAAAGAGTGACCTGGAGACACTTATTAATAATAATTTTTATTTGTTTAGGTGCAGCATATTCTGTAGTGCTTTACAGAGAAGTCAATCATTCTCATAAGCTCCTGCCTCATCGGAGCTTACAAATCCTTTTCCTCACACTCAATGAATTTTATAAAAACTCCATCCCCAAATTCCGATTCTGTAGAGAAGATTCTTAAAGGAGAAGGAAAGCTACTGAGGCAGTTTGTTGCCAATACATTAGCCACAATAGTACAAGCTATAACACTTTATTTATTCTGCAGAATGCTTTACCATACCTGAGTAAACAGCTCTGTTTGTTTAGGATAGCAGCTGCCGTATTGGCTTGGTGTGACATCACTTCCTGCCTGAGTCTCTTCCTGAACATTAATAGCTATGGGCCCAGATTACAGGAGGGCTGGGAGGGGGGAAAGGGAGGGAGAGAGGAGCACACTGAGCATGCTCAAGCCCTAGCCCTGGAGGTTTAAGCTGAAACAGGAAGTCTGATAAAGTCCATGTATAAACAATAGAAGAAAAGAAATGCTGTGTTTCTTTTGACAGAGGACTCAGAGCAGCATTACTTTGAGGGTTTACTGGTGTATTTATATAGACCTTTCTGATAAAGCTTACTTAATTTTAGCCTTTCCTTCTCCTTTAATAGGTGATTGGAGAGGTTTGATTTATGTCTTTAAACACATTACTTTTTTTTTTTGTTTACATTTATAGATGTGTTAGGAAGGGTTGAAAATATGTATAATTCTCAGCTGGTGAAGCATAGGGTTGTCACTAAGTGTTTTGGTTTAGCGTTTACAAAAATAAAACCTATATATATCTATATATCTATATCTATATATATTTATTATATATATATATATATATATATATATATATATATATATATATATATATATATATATATATATATATATATAGACAAATATTTCACCGACACTCACCTTCAATATATCAAGTCCCGGGTGCTCCTCAGAGGAGAACAAATAGATGCAATCAGGAGCACTCACGGTTGTAGTGATCAAAGTATATCTTTTATTGGAGTGTTACAAACTACTACACACCTATGACTAAGCGCCGGAGGGTGCGAAACGCGTAAGGTGGGATATGGGGGGTAGTATGTACCAGATATAATTCTTTTAAAATGTACTTCAATAAATTAATATTTTTTACTTGAAGAAGCTTTGGGACTTATATCATTTTTTTGATATAAATTTTTCTATGATTGATAGCCCTTTTGAACTGGGGCGAGTCCCGTGGGCTTGGCTTAATAATCATATGGACTCCCGACCTTGTATGGAAATTGTGTGTGTTACAAACTACCCCACATCAACGCGTTTCGGTTCTCTCAGCATCCTGACGACGGTTCTGAGAGAACCGAAACGCGTTGATGTGGGGTAGTTTGTAACACTCCAATAAAAGATATACTTTGATCACTACAACCGTGAGTGCTCCTGATTGTATATATATATATATATATATATATATATATATATATATATATTTATATATATTTATATATATATATATATATTTATATATATATATATATATATATATATATATATATATATATATATATATATATATAAATTAGCGCTTGAACGTACTTGATGCATAGCTTTTTTGCACACTGTGATTGAACTGAAGGGCATTTTTATGGTTGCAGTTGTCCCTGAGATACCAGGTGTGCCTGTGCACTGCAGTATTTAAGTACCGTAGTCCAGTTGGTTAAAATAATTCTTGACGACGATGTTATTTAGGGTAATGGCACATGGGAAGTTTTGTAGCCTGCTGTGCATTTGTGAACCAAACACACCAAAGTAGGACAAGGCGCAATTGTGGTGTTTCCCATAAAATTTAAAGGAGAGGAGGCCTGCGCCAGAGCTGATTTATCATCTCAACAATACATTGCGTGTGTGCTTACCCCATAGGTGCTCCCACCGAACGCTCAAATAGCCCTTATAGTCCGAAAATGCCCCCCCACAACTGCCCTTTAAGCTGGTTATACACAGGCTGATAAAAGCTGACAAATTGCCCCCTCCAGACCTAGGTGGCAACCAATCTGGAATTTGTTTTGAACAGTCTTTTACAAATTTTAAAATAACATTTTAAAAGACCTGTTTGGTTGCTACTGGCAACTGCATTTGTGCATGTTTATATAATTAGCACCTAAAAAGCCTGTTCAGAAGTAAAACAAATTCCATTTTTGTTTCCCATATTGATTAAAATATTTCTCTGTGTACTGAGAAATGGGTTGCAACCGTGCTCGTCATATTTTCTGGAACTGGCTTTCCTAAGTTTGATTTTTTTTCTTCCCTATTAATAACATGGGGATCAAATCTTAATTCTATAAAGCCTTTATGTGGCAGCCTAAAGTTGATTAGTTATTAATTGAATTTATATATATAGGTTATTTGGTGTGTTGCATTTGAAGTTTTTGTTATAGTCTAGTGATTAACAGACAAATATCCAGCTGACCTACCCAAAGGCACATATTGATTTGTCTCTTCCGTACTCTATTAGAGTCACTGTGCAGCATAAGCCTCCATGAATATATATTGAATTTCAATGAACTTTGACTTCCTAATCAGAATTCTTTTAGCAGACGCCATTTTTCCCTTTGGTTTTTTTTTTATCTTTAACAAATCTCACATTGATTAATTTTGTTTGTATATCAATATTAAAGAAGCATCACTGTGAAAAAGTAAAAATCACATAACTAGTAGTGGCATCATATCTCTCTACATGCAGGATTTGTGAAAAAGGCAGTTATTTTGTTAGGTTTTTTTTGTACTGGAATCAGTTATTTGAATGAACTCTAATACATCTGCTAGGAAAAGGAGCTCCCTATAAGATATATTCAATGTAACTGTCCATGACTATCTGACACCCAACTGCTGCATGAAGAGAGAATGAAGAGAAACAGATTCTGACAGAGGGATAGTAAACATAAACTTGATTATTTCAGAAACGGATCAGAATGTTTAATTTCAGTATGATGACGCTTATTATATTACATTTTATTTTTCGCGATAGTTCCCCTTTAATATCTAATAAGCATAGCAGTCGCCTTATTGTAATGAACCATCAGGAATCTATAATAAATGTGTTTTGAGCATAAGTTGAAAACAGATTTTAGGAATTACAATTTGTGCATTTTGTTTTACATTCTGATAAAAATTATTTGGAGAGATGCCCATTCAAGAGTAGGCCAGATGCACTGTTCCACCTGCTGAACTAGAACTGGGTCCAGCGTACTTCCAATGTTCTTTCTCTCCTGCTTTTTCAGAGCTTATTTATATATATATATATATATACATTGTTTCTAACCAGTGTTAATTTCTGCTTTAAAGGAGAAGGAAATGCTAAAATTTAGGGATGCACAGAATCCAGGATTCGGCCAGGATTCAGCATTTTTCAGCAGGATTCGGATACTGCCCGGCCGATGGGAGGCTAACATGCAGGCATAAATTGATAGGGATGCACCGAATCCACTATTTTGGATTCGGCCGAATCCCCGAATCCTTCGCAAAAGATTTGGCCGAATACTGAACCAAATCTGAATCCTAATTTGCATATGCAAATTAGGATGGGGAAAAATTTTTTACTTTGTTTTGTGACAAAAAGTCGCTCAATTTTCCTCCCTGCCCCTAATTTGCATATGCAAATTCAGATTCAGTTCGGCTGGGCAGAAGGATTTGGCCGAATCCGAATCCTGCTGAAAAAGGCCAAATCCTGACAGAATCCCGAACCGAATCCTGGATTCGGTGCATCCCTACAAATTGAATATGAAAAAGTGCACAAGGTAAGGCATAGTCAGTAGGCACAGTACTAGGCTAATGTTCTAGTGCTCCAACTGTAGTAAAATTAGTGATTTTACATATCTTTTTTCTTAGTCTTTTTTTATTTATTTATTTATTTTTACTTGACCCTGATTGTTAACTACACAGAAGGGATTTAATTTTTTTTCAAATCTAAAATAATCAGAATGCAGTTTTCCAGGTTTGCTCTCACATTAAATAACTAGTTATTGAACTGGTCTACCTAAAATAGAATTAAAATCTCAGATAAAGCACCAACCCAGCAGGGAATGTTTTTTTTTTTAAAAAAAATTTCAGATGTAGCTATCTACTTATATATTATTGTTCTTTTCCAGTCCATAGCATTTTAACATTTTCTTTTTGCTGAATAATTTTGCTTTACAGCAGGATGTATTTTAAGCGTTGTATTCCCTGTGTGCTGTAAAAGTATGTTCCTGTCAGCTTGGGAAAACTGGGAAATGTTTTTAACACATACAGTTCCAGTACATTCCACAGCACTGTACAATTGAAGGGTGTATATTGCATATATATGTATATATTGATTGAGTACTGAGGTAGGAGAGGGCGATCTGCTAGTATTAATCTTGATCTCTTTTTTTTTTTTTTTTTTTTTTTTTAATGTATTGACCCACTGACTAAATAAATATTCAATTGAGAAATCTCTTCAGATGGCAGCTTCATATTTTTAACAGGTTTTTGTGCCAGAGAATGTATAAAAATTTAAGATATTAGAACATGCTACAAAATGTACAGAAATCTTAGCTAGTGACATGCTGTGTAGGAGGAATATCTGAATCTCGTTATGCTTGTTCCGATGCCAAAGGTTGTAAAAGTAGATGCTGTGAGCTCTTAACGAATGTAAAAAAAAAAACACCATTCTCTACATCCACTTTTAGATTTGGCCGAACCCCGGAATCCTTAGAGAAAGATTCGGCCGAATACCGAACCAAATCCTAATTTGCACATGCAAATTAGTGGTGGGAGCATTTATGACTTCCTTGTTTTGTGACAAAGTCACGCGATTTCCCTCCCCGTCCTGCTGAAAAAGAATACTTTGCACACTAAGGCAATCAAAACTCCATATTATTAATTGGTCTAAGAGTAGTGGTTCTTTGAGCACGTTTACAATCATATTTACTGTTTTATACTGCAGGGTAGGTTTAGCGCAACAGCTCTACTTAAAGATCCAGAGTGTCTGCAACGCTTTGGAAAATGCCTCCTATGCCATTGCATATCTCTAATAAACCGTTGCATGACTATAAAGCCCACGTTGCCCCCCCCATTGGAGAAACTAGATAAAAATTACACCAGACCTCTTCTTTATAAATCTGCTCTACCATGGACAGTCTTCAGGAAATGCTTGTCTTGGAAGGTAACATCTAGCAATTGTAAAAATTATGTTTTTCCACTGGAAACTTACATTGGTGGCAACGGGAAAGCATTTTTGAGATATTTATCACCCGCAGTAGTCTCCTGATATGCCATGGCCCCTATTTTGTAGCAATTACAGCTGCCTTTAATTTTAGCCTTTCTCTCTTAACACACACTATTCTTTCACCTCCCGAAAACACCTTACACACAAAAATCAAAGGATAACACAGCCAACTTTTGTCTTCCTGCCACTGCTAGATGCTCTCCTCAAACAGACTGTCTATCCATGCAGCTAAAGCTAATCTTTCACCATATATATAATGTTGCATGTTGAGCCTGAATGCCACCCATTCTTCCCATACCTTTCAATAACTGCTCCACATTCTCTATGTCAAGGAGTTTCTTGCCAAACGTGAAGCATCTTCTGGAGGCCCATATTTAATGTGGGCAGTTTTCTTCTTTCTCCTGAATCTGGAGCCAAATTTTAGTTTACATTTGATCCGAACACTTTGAAAAAACATTTTTCATGTTGTTACTAGTCCTTCCCCTCCAAACTTAACTAATGATGACCCTATCAAATAGGGTTCTGCTGACCATGCCACAATACACTTATTAATGCAAGTAACTTCCCTTCATAATAAACATATTTTCCGGAAATATGCCCTCCTGCCCATTTGCAAAAATGGTTGAGAGGATCTCTGGCTATTTTGGCTTGTGGCACAGTTTAGACTAATCTGTTCATTATTCCCCTGGCCAGCAAGCACTTAATGTTAGTTGCCTATTTGTGGTCAATTCGGCACAAAACACCCCCCCCATACGCCCTCCTCCCCCCCCCGGCAAATGCCCCTAACTTGTTAGTCACCCCTCCATTCAGGTGCTCTCTTGCAGAGTTCACAGGCGCCATCTTCATCCGATCGCTCTTCTTCCTGTATTTGGCGGCACATGCACAGTAGGAGGCATTTGCCGGTTAGATCTTCTGCGCATGCGCCGAAAGTCACGAAGTTTACAAAAAAAGAAATGGGAAACTTTGTGAAATTCGGGCACATGCACGGTAGATCCAACCGGCAAATGCCTCCTACTGCGCATGCACCGCCAAACGCCAATCGGAACAGGAAGAAGAGCGCTCGGACAAAGATGGCACCCGTGAACTTGGCAAGACAGGACCTGAACGGAGGGGTGACTAACAAGTTAGGGGCATTTGCCCGGGGGGAGGTAGGCCAGGGGGGGAGGGGGCCTATGGGGGGAGGGGTTTTGTGCCAAAAGGGTTTACTTCCCCTTTAAGGCATTTAATGTCCAAACTTAACTATTCATACAATATAGGGCTAACTCATGGTGCATTTCTGGTAATAGCGATTAATGTTACTTGCAATGATAATCAAGTTACTTTGATTCATCTACAGGCCTATAGATGGGCATTGTTCTTTCCAATGTTCTTTCTTAATTTTTTTATACTAGCTCATTGATGCCTAGTGTGCTGCAACCATTACGTATATACCATTATGCCCTGCTTGATATTGCCATCATGACAAGTGTCAACTGGAAATTTTGTCAAGAAATCTAGAATAATTCGCTACATTTATTATATATATATTAATATTGCTCCCCTGTTTTCTGCACTCCGGGGTAGAGATGGTAATGTGGGCACAGCTTGAAGATTCTGCTACACATGTTAATGTATTATGTAGGGATGCACCAAATCTACTATTTTGGGATTCATCTGAAACCTGAATCTTTCACGAAGGATATGCTAATTAGGGTAAAGAAGGGCTAAATATTGCAACTTCCTAGGATTCCTTTTTGGGCAAGCTACTTGGATTTGGATGATTCCTTCTTCTGCTGAAAAAGGCCAAATCCCAAACTGAGTGCCTGATTCGGTGAATCCCTAGTACTTTGGCAAAAATACTTCTGTCACTCATTGTTATTATCCAACACCTGTGTTTTATCTTATCTCACTTATGATAAAGGTATGGCTAGGAAAGTAGTCTGGTAATGGCACACAAATTCTCCAAAATTTGTTTGGGTGGGATCACATCAAAATTTTTGGAGTTGTCTCTACTCTTCTATTAAAGGATAGTGTGGTGCCGGTTACTTCAGGTTTTTATTGCATGTTCATTTTTGTCAAAAAATTTATTTTTTAACCAATAAGTTGCAAACAAATATGAAAAAATATTAAATGTATTTGTGATTTTGCATTCTGCAGGTACATACCAAGGACAATGGATGGGAGGAATGAGACACGGATATGGTGTGCGCCAAAGTGTTCCCTATGGCATGGCTACAGTGATTCATTCACCTCTTAGAACCTCTTTGTCTTCATTGCGAAGTGAACAAAGCAATGGCAATGTGCTACATGATATAGGAGTAGACAGCCCAGTAGGATCACGGGGAGGTTTTGTCTTGAATTTTCACAGTGACTCTGAGTTGATGACTGGTAAGAAAAAGGGCTTGTTTAGAAGAGGGTCACTTCTTGGTAGCATTAAACTAAGAAAATCTGACTCCAAGATCTCCATATCCAGCAAGCGCAGTTCGGTGAGGAGCGATGCCGCAATAAGTAGAATTAGTTCAAGTGATGCCAACTCAACTATTAGCTTTGGAGATGGAGATTGTGATTATTGTCCTGTAGAAGATCATGTTGATGCCACCACAACAGAAACCTATATGGGAGAGTGGAAGAATGACAAACGCACAGGGTTTGGTGTTAGCGAGCGTTCGAATGGCATGAAGTATGAAGGTGAATGGCTAAATAATAGAAGACATGGATATGGATGTACCATATTTCCAGATGGCACAAAAGAGGAAGGAAAATATAAAAACAATGTCTTGGTTCGTGGAATAAGAAAGCAACTTATACCGATAAAGAACACAAAAACAAAGGAGAAAGTTGAAAGAGCAATAGAAGGAGCTCAGCGGGCAGCAGCAGTGGCAAGGACAAAAGTAGAAATAGCCGTTTCAAGGTAGGTATCCGTCTAACGTATATTTTCAAAGTGTGGCTCAAAAAACAAAACAAAAAAAAAACGCATTCCTTATGTATAAGGCCGTTCTAACAGCCTGGGGAGCTCTTTGGACATAGTGTTCACGCTCATCCCGTGCCAATGTGCAGATCAGCACTTAAGCATGACCATTAAGCACTTTTTTTTGTAGCCTAAAGCACTTAAGCTTGTATGGTGCTGCTGGAGAGGGTCTGACAAGGTCAGATATATTGGAGTATCAGGGACAATTTAAAGGGATTATTCATCTTTGAATTAACTTTTAGTATGATGTAGACTGGGATATTCTGAGACAATTTGCAACTTTTTTATCTTATTTTTAGTTAAGTAGCTTTTTGTTTAGCAGCTCTCAGTTTGCAATTTTGGCAATGTGGTTGCTAGAGCCGATATTACCCTAACAACCATGCATTGATTTGAAATAGAGACTGGATTATGAATAGGAGAGGGCCTGAATAGAAAGATGAGTAATAAAAAGTAACAATATATCTCTAGTCTTATGAAGCATTTGTTTTTTAGATGGGGGGTCACTGACAAATTGAAAAGTTGCTTAGAAATACCCATCCTATAACATGCTAAAAGTTAACTTAAAGGTGAAACACCCCTTTAACAAAAGAAAGCAATCTTCTCTAACATAGGGCATTATTTATTCATTTGAGCTGTTTTATTTTTTTCATCTTGTCAGCCAATTAGCAATGATGAATAAAAAATTAATTTCAGGTATTCCTATTTTTTCCATGGTTTTATTTGATTGTGTTTTTATATTTGTTTTTTTTAATAAATAAGGTGACTTTCACTTTTGTTTGTTTTGAAGAAGAAAAAACTCCTTAGTTAGTCTTGTTTTCCGTTGCACTTCCTTGCTAGTGGTTTGCTGGTTGAGAAACTCGTCACCCGCACCTGACCCTAACCCGCCCCCTCCTGGCCCGGCCTGCCATTCCCCCCTCTATTTATAGGCCTGCCCCGCAGTGACATCATAAAAGGGGCGGGCGGTTGTGAGTCTATAATTTAAGGTGCCGGCAGTGCTAGGTTGTGGGCGAAGAGAGCAGACACGTTGGTCCCGTGGGTTTCGAGCCGGCCTGTACATTACTATTCCTTACAGCTTCCTCTGCAGTTCACTCATTCAAGCCACAAGGGTGTTGTTGCAATTTTATGAAAAATTGTATAGATCCAAAAAAATCCATATCTGTCAGATATATTTAATACCAAGGGGCTTATTAGTTTGACAAGTGCTACACTCACTAGAGAAAATAAGACCATTCTTGATGTGCCTGGTGAAAGAGCATTTGCATTCTGTATAGGGATGTGCTTACTATAAAATAGGAGCTTCGAGAATGCTCTAAATATAGTTCTGCTGCAATGACTGAATTAAGGGTATGCGGTTGCCCAAACGTGTGACTTGTATCTGTCTGACCAGTCATATGAGCATTTAAGATGTTTCAGTGATTCAGTTTTGCTCCTCATGCTTGAAAAATGTTTGGATACATTTGGAGAAATGATAGTTAAAGGGATACTGTCATGGGAAAATTTTTTTTTCAAAATCGGTTAATAGTGCTACCCCAGCAGAATTCTGCACTGAAATCCATTTTTCAAAAGAGCCAACAGATTTTTTTATATTCAATTTTGAAATCTGACATGGGGCTAGACATATTGTCAATTTCCCAGCTGCCCCAAGTCATGTGACTTTCATTATGCAGCATTTTATGTGTAGATGACAGGTCCACTTTAAAAGGACAAGGAAAGGCTAATTGCTCATTTTTGTTTCAGGGGAGAAAACTGCTTTGGACAGCTTCAGTAGTACTTACGGAGTATTACTCTCTTCCGACACTGCACATGAACAATACCAGTTAACATTTATATATTTTTGTTGTTCCTTATTACAGCGATCTTTATCTGTGTTGTGTTATCACAAGGTTTCATTCAATATAATTAGTTCTAGTTAAATAGGTATTTGTTTTACAGTAATTTTATTTACATATTTTAAAAGACATGCAGGTCTCCTCCATCAGCTTTTTAACTTTAGTTCAGAAATTGCTTGTTAGGCAGTGTTGCCTCTTGCTCCAAAACCAATAATGCTGAGAATGTAACTCCATTAGTACTTGACTTGTGGCTGAAAGGTAAAGACAGGGCCTTAATTCAAGTAAGATGCAGTTACTGCAAGTTCTGCTATTGATGTTCCTAAACTATAGCAAGCTGCATAGTGGCAAATAATTAATGCTGTTCACAGCACAATGTTGATGTGTCCTTGTTAAATTATACAAAGTACTGATTTAACCTGTACTACATTATTAATGTAACGTAGGAAGTGCAGGTAAGTTAAAATGTTCAGTGTTTTTGTGGAAAACTGATTAAATAATCTCTGTAAAATGTGTTTTTATTAAAGTTGTCGGATATCCAAACCCGTGCTGCTAATCCTAACCAGTGTAGGAGTTCAACATTCCCCAATATTTTCACCACTATCCCGATCTGTAAATCTAAGAATCTTGGAAATTGAGGAGAGCACTCAAAGAGCATATTAAAGAAGGAAAGCTACGGAGGCATTTTATTGCCAATAGATTCATACCTCCCAACATTTTGGAAGTAAAAAGAGGGACAAAAAATTTTTTTGCACGTAGAACAGCGAAATTGTTTGACCACGCCCCTTTCTGTGACCACATCCCCTAATTACCATGTTCATTTTACAAAATTTGGCAGGTTATAATAGTTTGAAAATACCTTATCTGAACTGTTTTTTGTGCCTCAAAATTGTTACAAAGTAACTTATTTGCACCTGTTAGCTGTTCTGTGCTCTCTGCTAAAAGCCAAATAAGTGTGAAGCTTTGTTTCTTTTTCTGGCTGTTCAGTGCAGAGAAAATAGGGACTTTCCAGTACAAATGAGGGACTGTAGGTTGAGCTTTCAAAAGAGGCACTGTCCCTCCGAAAAAGGGACAGTTGGGAGGTATGATAGATTAGCTGCAATAGTGCAAGCTAGAATGCTATATTTATTCTGTAGAATGTTTTACCATACCTGAGTAAAAATCTCTAGAAGCTCTCTGTTTCTTTAGGATAGCAGCTGCAGTATTAGCTTGAGGGGGGCATCACTTCCTGCCTCAGTCTCTCTCTGCTCACTCATAGCTCTGGGCTCAGATTACAGCAGAAAAAGGGGGGGGGAGAGGAGCAAACTGAGCATGCTCACGCCCAGGGCAAGGAGGTTTAAGCTGAAGGCAGGAAGTCTGAGACAGAAGCCCATGTGTACACAATAGAAGGAAAGAAATTTAGTGTTTCTTTTGACAGAGTACTCAGAGCAGCATTACTTTGAAGGTTTACTGGTATATTTAGGTGGACCTTTATGATAAGACTTACTTGGTTCTAACCGTTCCTTTGCCTTAAATTGCTATGATTATTCTTTAATTGACGACTACCGATACAAAACATGTTTCGCGCCCTTATGTACCCTTTGTGCCCATAAGGCCAGAAACATGTTGTGAATCGGTAGTTGGCAATAAAAGAATGATCAGAGCATTAAATATGCTCTTTGAGTGCTCTCCTCAATTTCCAAGATTCTATGTTATTTTTCAGTCAATCATAGCATCTTTTGAAAGGTGCATTGTGTTCTGCACAAGTTGGTTTACTCTGAATTCCTTCCTCATGTCAACCCATCTATGACATATGCAGAGCTGGCATTGCTCAACCTGAAAGTGAACATAATGTGCTTGGCTAGAGTTGGAAGCAGTTAGGAGTTCTGAATAATGTTCATCTCCTGTCCTGTACATAATCCATACTATTTGTCTTATTAAGCTTGTTGACTCTGTAGGATAGTAAAGATCCCTTAACGAAACAATTGGTTTCTAAGTGATTTAGCTATGAATGGACACATTTCACTGATCTGTTCATTCATGCCTGAGCATACAATTGGACTTGAAGAAAACTGCTGCAGTCTAGTGGGCCAATGACTTCTGCCCACATCACTGAGGGTCACAAACTGGCCTTTTGTTTATCTTCAGCCACATTCCAGCTTGAGCTATTGCAACTAATTTTAATCAGTCAAAGTGACAGGCCACAGTACCCACAAATAGAAAGTTGGCTGATTCAACAGGGTGGCCAGCAAGGCGGGTCCAAGTGAGGCCAGCTTTATTCTTAGACTTACACAGGTTTATTTATATCACAACATTAAGGTTAAAATAAAATTAACATGATTCCCGCCCCCAATCTATTTAACAACTTGGTTGAAAGGGCACCATATTTCGGGAGAATAAATACAAAGGTGCATAAAAGGGAAGAGGCTCCAACAGGGCCAACTCTGTTAGCCTTTGATAGGTTTCTGATTGAAAGTTAGTAAATGCTTAACAAAAATTGTACACCTTGCTTTGCAGCTTGCCTAAAAATGTTTTTTTTTTTTTTTAAATTAGGGATGCTCCGAATCCACTATTTTGAATTTGGCTGAAACCTGAATCCTTCGCGAACGATTCGCCAAATACCTAACCGTATCCGAACCCTAATTTGCATATGCAAATTAGGGGTGGGAATGGGAAATCCAAATCCTGCTGAAAAAGGCAGAATCCCGAACCGAATCCTGGATTCGGTGCATCCCTACTTTAAATAAATGCCATATATGATTTATTGTTAGTAGTTTGAGTAAAAAGAAAATGTCGGACTTGGATTACAATAAATCGGAAAAGAAAAAACTAAGCTCACAATCCTAAATAATTAGAATCTTGACTTTACATTTTAGCAATACCAAGGATGTTATTTACAAAAATTTCTCACTTTTTTCTTAAAACCACATCGATCAAACTCCCATCCACATTTCTACTGGATTTATCAATAAATTATCTCGAAAAAATCTGGTGCAGAAAAAGACTCGATAAAATCATGATAAAAAACTGAATCATAGGATTAAAGAATTTGCAAATTTAAATACAATGCAAATATTGTGCAAAAAGTGCAGATCATGATATCTTCAAATTGGAAATGAGACATCTGCCTTCGACTTCGACATGACCTCGGCAGGTTTGAGATGGAGTACTTTTTTATTTTATTACATCAAATAATAATATCAGCGCTATAAATATTTCTAAATGGGGAATGTTTTTCTATATAGAATGTTCAGTAACACCATATGGTAAGTGCAGGAAAGGTTTAACAGCTCACCAATTATTTTTGTTGGTTCAGGTGCATCAAGCCCCGAACCTTGCGCTTGAGGAGTAAAACAGCCTCTGCTTGGAATAGTGTAGTTCAACAATCATAGAAGATACATTTCTTACCAAATAGGTGTTTTGACCCAGGTGCAACCGCCCGAGTCCATCGCCAAGAAAATCACTGCATTCACAGTAGTCGATTTTTCAGCACACTCCGGACCCCATAAACAGAAGTCAAGATCCAAGTTAAAAAGGTATCTAAAAAGTATATTTTTAACTGGAATATTGACTTTGGCGGTGTGTTTATTTGGTCTGGAGTGCGCTGTCGCAAATAAAAGACTACTTTTTTTATTCTGACTTTTAGGAGCCTTGGGGGTTTAATAAATCACAAAAATTCGAGGTTTCTTTCCTCCGAAAATTGTGTTTTCCCTTTTACAACGCAGACCAGAAAAAAAATCAAACTTCTAAATACTTACTAACTTACTAACTTAACTTACTAATAAATAACCCCCTAAGATTCCAAGAATTAATAGAAAAACAGAGCAAGTGGTATAAACTGAAATTCTCTGTTGACTATGGCTCCCCCATTTTAACCATGGAAAAGGTACAACTAATAAATAGTGATGGGCAAATCTGACTCCGCTTTGCCAAAAATTTGCTGAACTGCGAAAATTTGGCAAAAAACATTAAAGTCTATGGGCGTCCAATTTTATTTTTTGTCACGCGATGCAGCGCGTCAACATTTTTTTGCCGCACAAGAATTTCCTTTCACTCATTAGAGTCTATGGTCGTCATTTTTGCGGCAAAACTCTGCAAAAAAAAAAATTCGCTCATCACTACTAATAAACAGTAAATTCAGGCACTCCAAAGATATCTATCAAAAAAAGATAACATGTTTCCTCTAATTAGGCATGAAACATTTCAGGATTTTTTTTATTTTCAACCAATAATCACACTTTTAATGAACTTTTGTACTTTTGATGATACATACTTGGCGTTCCTGTACTTTCAGTCCTATTCATAGGGGTAAATTTATCAAAGTGAAGTTCGAGATCTCCACGGTCTGCAGAGTGAAATACCACCACTCTCCATTAATTTCTATGGGATTTTTAAAGGTGCATTTATCAAATGGTGAACTTTCACTATCACCCTTTGATAAATACGCCTTTAAAAATCCCATCGAAATTAGTGGAGAGTGGTGGTATTTCACTCTGCGGACTGTGGAGATCTCGAACTTTACTCTTTGATAAATCTACCCCATAGACGTTTCCCCTGACTTTACATTTATATCATGTTCACCCTGGTTCCCTGAGAAGTATAAAATCAAGGTTCCTTTGCCTGTTTTGGGCAGCTAATTTTCCTGTGCAATACTATACAATATGACAGCTGGTATTTTTCTGCACTTTTTAAAGGAGTTGTTCACCTTTGAGATAACTTTAAGTATGATGCTGAGACAATTTGCTATTGGGTTTCATTTTTTATTATTGAAGGATTTTGAGTTATTTAGCTTTTTATTCAGCAGCTCTTCAATTTGCATAAGCAATCTGGTAACTAGGGTCCAAATAACCCTAGCAACCATGCATTGATTTGAATAAGAGACAGGAATATGAATAGGAGAGGCCTGAATAGAAGGATCAGTAATAAAAAGTAACAATCACAATACATTTGTAGCCTTACGAGAGCATTTGTTTTTTAGAAGGGAGTCAGCGACACCCCTTTGAAAGCTGCAAAGAGTCAGAGAAAAAAGCCAAATGACTATAAAATTATAAAAAAGAATTAATAAAAACCAACTGAAAAGTTGCTTAGAATTGGCCCTTCTATAACATAATAAAAGTTACCTTAAAGGTGGACCACCCCTTTAAATTAAATTTAATGGTGCAATCGTATATCCCTATAGAACTTACTGTATATTTTATTATGTGATCTCTTTTGATTCTCTGCGTTACTAATTTAATTACTAAACTTATTTTCTGGTAATTATAAGCGGTACCGTTGATCTTTACAAACCTACTTTAAATTGTGTACAGGGGGATGTAGCAAATAATGGGCTTCCCTTCCCCCTCTATTTTTAAGAGATGCATTGTTGCTATGGAAATTGTGCTTTCCATCTCATCAGCTATAACCTGGTTTTCCACATCAACTGAATTGCTATGAGCAAGGAATGATATTTACGCTATCAAAAAGAATATAGATATATTATACACACGTGTATATGACTGTTCATATTTGAGGGGGAAATTAGCACTATTTTAAGATACAGTTATGGGATCCGTTATCCAGGAAACCCGTTATCCAGAAAGATCCGAATTACGGAAAGTCTGTCTCCCATAGACTCCATTATAATCAAATAATCCAAATTTTTAAAAATTATTTTTTCGCTGTAATAAAAAAACAGTAACTTGATCCAAATTACGATATAATTAATCCTTATTGGAAGCAGAACCAGCACACTGGTTTTATTTAATGTTTACCTGATTTTCTTTAGACTTAAGGTATGAAGATCCAAATTATGGAAAGAACTGTTATCCGGAAAGCCCCAGGTCCCGAGCATTCTGGATAACCGGTTTCATACCTGTACTATCAAAATAATCCATTTCTATTTTACAGAAGATAACTTTTTAACATAGTAACTTTAAATACATTAAATTAGAATTAAATTTAAAAAAAAAAAATTCACTCACGAAATAATTGTAATTTAGATCTGGTTTATAGTAGTCGCTTTAATAGTCATTTGTTCCTGGGTCACATTGGTTGTAGCTGACTGATTGCCTATGGAGCTACCAACTATCCCACCAGTAATGTAGTTGCAGAATGGATCAGTTTATGGAAGATCTGGCCAGACATATAGAAAATGACATCCGCATATTTAAAAAAAAAAAAACAGCCATGTTTAACAATCCCTGTGCATAGCATGAATATTTGGACTATCGTATGTTGTGGACCTGTTCATTTAATAATGATTCTGACATCTGTAAGGCAGCAGTGACCATAAACATTCCTTGTATGTAGCCTATAGACCTTCAGGTGGCCAGATGTTAAAAGAACAGTAACACCAAAAAAGGAAGTGTTTTAAAGTAATTAAATTATAATGTAGTGTGTTGCCTTGCCCTGGTGAAACTGGGGTGTTTGCTTCAAAAAGATTACTATAGTTGATATAAAAAGCTGCTTTGTAACCATGGGTGGCAGCCATTCAAAGTTGAAAATGGAGAAAAGGCACAGGTTTATATAGCAAATAACACTGTACAATACTATGGGGTCCTACAAAACTTTTCTGTTATCCACTATGTAATCTGTACCTTTTTTTCCGATTGATTGGCTGCCTCCATGGCTACTCATATGTAAACTATAGTAGTGTTTATGAAGCATACCCACCAGTTGTACTAGTACAGGGCAATACTACATTATTATTATTAATATTTAATTACTTTAAAACATGTCCATTTGTTGGTGTTACTTTTAAACCAGGGGAAAAATTAACAGTACTGGTCTTCGTGGATACTGTATTATCACAGAATGCCTTTAGTGCCCTTATATTTGACCTTATTTCACCAGGTTATGTTATAGTTTCAGTATAAATATCTGTTAATAGATTATAGTTGAATTTATGGGGGTAATTTACTAAACTCCCAATGCAAAAATCACAAATTTTTCGAAATTTACTAAACCCAGAGGATGGAAAAGTCAGAATATGAAAATCTGGCATCTCAGACCTGTCGAGGTTGCATATAAGTTAATGGGAGAAGTCCCAATGATTTTTTTTGATGTGCGCTGGGTTTCGTGCAAAAATTTGTGAAAATTCAAAAAAAATTGTGAAAATCTAATTAAAAAATCTGAAAAATTCGTGAAATTCAGATTTTTTTCCCGCAAAACAAATTTTTGGGAAAATGCAATAGTAAATAAGCGTAAAAAACCAGAGCGGCTTTGATCAGAGTTTGTAGCAGAAAATATCGCGATAAATTTGGACTTTGATAAATAACCCCCTATGTGTCTATGTTAATAAATTCTGACTGAGCAAGGCCTAGTTTTTTTTTTTTTTGTTTTTTTTTATTCCTTGTAGCCTTTGGCAATTCATTTAATCCCCTGTGCAGTTCACCAGGTTTAAAGTGCAAGCTTTGTATTTTAATAGACCATTCAATGCAGACATTCCACATCTGTTTAAACAATCTTGTAGATTAAACTAGCAAAAATTCAAATACAGGTATGGGATCCATTATCCAGAAACCCATTATCCAGAAAGCTCCAAATTACGGAAAAACCAGACTCCATTTTATCCAAATAATCAATTTTTTTTTTAAAAAATGATTACTTTTTTCTCTATAATAACAACAGTGCAACAGTAGCTTGTACTTGATCCAAACTAAGATATAATTATCCTTATTGGAAGCAAAATCAGCCTATTGGGTTTATTTAATGTTTAAATTATTTTCTAGTAGACTCAAAGTATGAAGATCGGTTATCCAGAAAACACCAGGTCCCGAGCATTCTGGATAACAGGTCTCGTACCTGTAACATTACCAGTATCTTACTGTAAAAAGCTGTTTCAGCATGAAAATATAAGGGTTTAGGCTATTTGCTCGTGTGAAATGTTGACTTCCTCAGTGCTGAAAATTAGTTTCTTTGCTGGCAGCTGCCTTCCATGCTTTTGAATAAAAAGTGCAACTCCTGCTGCAGGCTCTGTGCAACGGGGATCACTTGGGAACATGCATTTGGCAGAACGTGCCTGCCTCTGGCATTGAAGAGCAAGGCACTGGAGAACCCATTTCTTCTCTCCACAGTTGAAGCAGTTTATTGAGATTTCAAGCACTCGGCTTGTGAAATGGTCCTTCTTTACTATATCTTAAACCTATGCAAGTTTGCAGCTGCTGCAAGGAAAAAATGTGCGTTTACTGCTCCTAGGAGCATCACCACTGTCAAAACATCTTTCATGTGCCATTAGCCTTAGAGGCACATTTATTTGGGGGCAGATTTATCAAGGGTCATATTGAAAATTCTAATTTTTTTTTTTGGTCAAAACTGTCAATTTCGACTAGGGAGTTATTCAAATTTGATTTGATTCTTTAAAAAAATTCTAATTAGATTTTCGAGATGCATCATACTCTGGCCCTTTAAGAACTCTAATTCGACTATTCACCACTTAAAACCTGCCAGGTAAATGTTTAAGTCAATGGGAGAGGTCCAGGGATCAATTTCTGACATTTGAGGGTTTTTTTCGGAGAAAAAACTCAAATTAGATTTGAGTTTTCGGGTTGTTTCAATTCGTCAATTGCCAAATTACTAAATAAGTCAATGGGAGATGTCCAGACATCAATTCTTAGTTGTTTGCAGCCTTCCTGACATTCAAGTTTTTTTCAACGTTTTTTCCGAGTTTAAGAAAATGTAATATTGAAAGAAAAAAAAATTCTATTGGTCGTATTTCGAATTCATGAGAGTTTTAAAAAAACAAAAAAAACATCTAAATTCGAAATTCGACCCTTGATAAATCTGCCCCGAAGGGTCGAGTTCCGAATTCATGCGTGTTTTTTTTAAACTCACATGAATTAGATTTTACTCTAAATTCTAATATAGGTATGGGACCTATTATCCAGAATGCTCGGGACCTGGGGCTTTCTGGATAACGGGTCTTTCCGTAATTTGGATCTTCTCACCTTAAGTCTACTAGAAAATCATGTAAACATTAAATACACCCAATAGGCTGGTTTTGCTTCCAATAAGGATTAATTATATCGTAGTTGGGATCAAGTACAAGGTACTGTTTTATTATTACAGAGAAAAAGGAAATCATTTTTTAAAATTTAGATTATTTGATTATAATGGAGTCTATGGGAGATGGCCTTTCCATACTTCGGAACTTTCTGGATAACGGGTTTCCGGATAACAGATCCCATACCTGTACTCGATTATTTAAAAAAATCTAATATGTAAAATTTTACCGACTCGAAAACTCAAATCAAATTTGAATCAAATTCAACCAAATTCGATTCAGAGAAAAAAACTCCAAATTGGTCACTGCACCTCTCCCATTGACTTATACAGAAATTCGGCAGGTTTTAAGTGGCAAATAGTCTAATTCAAATCAGTTCAACTTTGTATTGGAAAGAATGTCTTGTGGATGAGTGAGTATAATGGATTTGGTGCATTGTTTATTATAAATGTGTTTGAATGCACATCATCTCTATGCACAAGTTGATATTGGTCACCTCTAGGCTGAGTTCAGATATATTGAACAGGGGCACTTTAATGGGCACTTTAATGCTGAAACAATTCTTGCAGGGCTCTCTAGAGGATCTTTTTTATTGTTTGGTATGTTCATAATGGTGACCCATGCTGCCCCAATCAATTTGTTCCTCCAGAGATAACGACTTTCTTCGGTATGCTCATTTATTTGCTGGTTGCACAGCTTTGTTTATTGTGTGTGGCCAGTATTATGTGGCAGTGTGTAATGTACAGCTGCTTTGTATTTGCTTCTCCCAACTCACCAAAGCAAAAGGTTCATCATAAGTGCAAACCCTAACTTCAGCTCAAGCCTTTTCAGAATGAAGCTCAGTGAAATCAGAATTTCTTAAAAGAACAGTAACTCGAAAAAATTTAATTGTTTAAAAGGAATGACAATATAATGTACTGTTGCCCTGCACTGGTAAAACTGTTGTTTGCTCTAGAAACACAACTATAATATGTTAATAAATGCAAGGTTATGCACTTTGCCAAAAATAATATAAATGCAAGTTATACACTAAATGGCAGTGTGTTGGGAGTTTCCTTAAATGAGAAGGATCTAGGGGTCTTTGTAGATAACACATTGTCTAATTCTGGGCAGTGTCATTCTGTGGCTACTAAAGCAAATAAAGTTCTGTCTTGCATAAAAAAGGGCATTAACTCAAGAGATGAAAACATAATTATGCCTCTTTATAGGTCCCTGGTGAGGCCTCATCTGGAGTATGCAGTGCAGTTTTGGACTCCAGTCCTTAAGAGGGATATAAATGAGCTGGAGAGAGTGCAGAGACTAAGTGCAACTAAATTTGTTAGAGGGAAGGAAGACTTAAATTATGAGGGGAGACTGTCAAGGTTGGGGTTGTTTTCTCTGGAAAAAAGGCGCTTGCGAGGGGACATGATTACACTTTACAAGTACATTAGAGGACATTATAGACAAATAGCAGGGGACCTTTTTACCCATAAAGTGGATCACCGTACCAGAGGCCTCCCCTTTAGACTAGAAGAAAAGAACTTTCATTTGAAGCAACGTTGGGGGTTCTTCACAGTCAGGACAGTGAGGTTGTGGAATGCACTGCCGGGTGATGTTGTGATGCTGATTCAGTTAATGCCTTTAAGAATGGCTTGGATGATTTTTTGGACAGACATAATATCAAAGGCTATTGTGATACTAAACTCTATACTTAGGGGCACATTTACTAAGGGTCGAATATCGAGGGTTAATGAACCCTCGAATTCGACCCTCGAGGTAAAATCCTACGAATTCAAATATTGAATTCGTAGGATTTACTACAAATCGAAGGAAAAATTGGTCGATCGAACAATGAAATCCTTTGAATCGAACGATTCGAAGGATTTTAATAGATCGAAGGATTTTCCTTCAATCAAAAAAAACTTAGAAAACTGATGGGGGAAGGTCCCCATAGGCTAACATTGTAGCTCGGTAGGTTTAAAGTCGCGAAGTATGTAGTCGAAGTTTTTTTTTTAAAGAGACAGTACTTCGGCTATCGAATGGTCGAATAGTCGAACGATTTTTAGTTTGTCGTTCGAATCGGTCACACTTGAGCTTAGTAAATGTGCCCCTTAGTATAGATATGGGTATATATAATTTATGTGAAGGTATGGAGGGGTTGTGTGTATGGATGCTGGGTTTTCATTTGGAGGTGTTGAACTTGATGGACTTTGAATTTTTTCAACCCGATTTAACTAGTATATGTAACTATAGTTTATATAAACAAGCGGCTGTATAGCCATGGGGATAGCCATTTAAGCACAGGATACACAGTAGATAACAGATAAGCTCTGAAGAATCCCATGGTATACTATAGAGCTTACCTGGTATCTGATGTGTATCCTGTGCCTTTTCTCCTTTTTCAGTTTTGAGTGGCTTCCCCCATGGATACACACCAGTTTGTGTACATAAACTTTTGTAGAGTTTCTGAAGCAAATACATCAGTTCTACCAATGCACGGAAACACTGCATTATATTGTCATTCTTTTAAAACACTTTAATTTGTTGGTGTTACTGTGCCTTCAATGAAGCTATGACCCTTGAGATGGAGAGATTATTTTAGCTGATATGTTGGTCATTGCTTCCATTTACAGTGCTACTGCCATTACTTAACTCCTTGTGTGATGTATCTAGACTGACTTATAAAATAATGGACTTCTAGGAATCCTTTTGGATTCCGTACATCAATCTTTTTATCAAAATGTTTAATCAAATTTAACTCTCAAATTCATTAGTCAGGAATACTTTAAAAGGGTTGTTTACCTTTACATTTATTTTAAAAGTATGGTTGTAGAGAAAGATATTATGAGACAATTTGCTGTGGTTTTTGAGTTATATCCAGTTTCAGTAATCTGGTTGCTAGGGTCCAAACTACCCGAGCAACCATGCATGGAGTTGATTACGAGACTGGTATATGAAAAGGAGAGAACCTGAATAGAAAGAGTAATAAAAAGTAGCAATAACAATGCACATGTAGCCATACCAAGTATTTGTTTTAAATGGGGCTAGAAGAGGAAGGCAAATAATTGAAAAACTGTAAAAAAAAAAATGAATGAAGGCAAACTGAAAAGTTGTTTAGAATTGGCCTTTAAATTTAACTGCCTCTGTAAAAAGACTGACACACATCAATACTGGTGTATCACATCTACTGCTTTGAGCAGTGTGATGGGGTGATGGTGATCTCTAATTTGAATTTGGGCTACTACAAAAGGATACTTTTTGAGAACCCCACCTATTCTTTCTGGTCTGTGTCTGTTAGAAATGAGTGATCGTTATGTCATTCCTAAGAAGCTCAATAGGATGTGGACAGCCATTCACAACTCTGCCTTCACACATTGATATGATAAATATTTTTTATCAGGTCCACATAGCTGGGAATTGGCTGGCATCATCCTACAGTGCAAAGTTCTGAGAGACACCAGCTCTCCTGAACTGCCTGGGAAAGCAGCTAGCCTGAGGTGAAATGGCTGGGAGGTTTTTTTTTAATAGTTTTAGGCAAATTAAATCTGTCGGCATATATTGTTCTTGACACTACATGCCACCTTTAATGTTAATTCTCTTCTAAAGTATGAGCAAATTTAGAAATCGAATGTAGTATTCTTTCTGGTTACAACTGCTCCTTCCTTAAAGTGGACCTGTCACCCAGACACAAAAATCTGTATAATTAAAGTAATTTTCAAATTAAACATGAAATCCAATTTCTATGTTTTATTAAAGCAATCAGTGTCGGACTGAGACACCAGGGGTCCACTAAAAAAACCTTAGACCAGGGGGGCCCGGTGGGCCAGTCCGACACTGAAAGCATTCATAGCTGTTGTAAGCTCATTTAAAAATCCGAGCTGTTAATCAAATATTGTCTGCCCCTCCTCTATGCCTTAGGCATAGAGGCGGGGCAGGCAATTACTTTCACTTTCCATTCAGCACTTCCTAGACGTCACTGCTCTCCCCACATTCCCCCATTCTCTACATTTATTTGTGAAGCCAGGGCATGGGGATGGACATCACCTCCCCCATTCTGGTGCACAAACAAGATTCTGAGATGATGCAAGACTTGCCTTTGCAAAATGGCTCCTGCCTGCTTGCTATAATTATGAATTCCCAGGTGGAAGGAAGCAAGGTTACAATAATTTATTTTGTGTAATTAAAGTTCATTTTGCTTGACTAATGTGATAAAATAGGATTTTGAATATTTTTTTTGAATAACGAGTCCCCTTTAAAGTCTGATATTTATATAATCTAAGCAACTTTTAATTATATATTGAAATTGCTATTGGTTGTTTGGATAGTGCTGGGGTCATAATTTACTGTAAAGGTACAGTATATTGTACATCTACTTCGTTTTTCCATTAATTAACTAAAATGCATATACATTTGTATTGTATGGCTGGGATCTCTGTATGTAATTGGCGTAATGGGCTGGACAGGCCACCTACAATCCTTAATTATAATAGTGAACTGCAGCAAACTAAGCAGAAAATCTAGCTTGTTAAAAATGTCTCATGTTGAAGAGCCCATTTAGAGACATAATAAACATTCAGAACACACCAATGTGTGAATTGCAAGTGACTGAACACTGTCATAGGTGCAAATGAAAACCAAGTAAAGGAAATTACTAATCATTCTCGGATTCATTTTTCCAGTACAAATGGAGAACTAATGGCGAATGGGGTCATTAAAACCTATTAAGCTATTTTCATTACCACAGTAACAAGGCTTTTGAAAATGTGTCATCTTAAAAATGCTCCGTATACTTATCTAAATCTTTAGTTCTCATGCCTGGAGCACTAAAAGAAATGATTTGGCTGTGTATCAGATTGTGGTCAAGAGCAGAGAAGATTCCATGGAAGTGTAGGTTGGTTGTGCTAAAATATAACTTAAGCTAAAAACTGGTACACTGCAGCTATTGATTTGTAAACATTCTTGGGTTTCCAAATAAAGGATTTTTAGTATATAATATATAGATTACACTCTTTACACTGCAAATAATTCACTCTACCATGTAAAAATGTAATTCCTAACCAAACACGTGTATTTTTTACATAAGAATTATAGGAAGCATAGATTATTTGGATTAAAGGACAAGTTTACCGCTTTCCACGGTGGGTCCGGGTGCTAATGCCCCAGACCTTCAGCAAAGGGGGGCTTTTAGTGTTATACATAATATAAAATAAAGACTTTTTTTTTGTACTATTCAAAATATTTTGGCTCCTGGATTCCATTGACCGTTTGACTTGGTGTTCCGGAGTGGTGCCTGCCCGATATCCATGTGTATTTTTTAGTTGTAATATTTGTGTGTAGGCAGCCATCTCAGGTAATTTTACCTGTTCATGTGCTTTCAAAAAGAGCCAGTGTGGAGGGGGGGGGTGATATCACTCCAACTTGTAGTGCAGCAGTAAAGAGTGACTGAAGTTTATCAGAGCACAAGTTACATGACTGGAGGCACCTGGGAAACTAAAAAATATGTCTAGCCAGATGTCAGATTTCAAAATTAAAAAAAATCTGTTTGCTCTTTTTTTAGTGCAGAAGTCTGCTGGAGCAGCACTATTAACTGATGCTTTTTGAGGGGAAAAAACATGTTTTCTCATGACAATATCCTTGTAATAGCTAGGCCATGCAATGAGTTATGTAGCAGTGATCAAAGCATTGTGATCATGGTTTATTTCAGCTGACAGACAATGAGAACATCTCTAAGTATACTGCACCAATTATAGTTACCTTTGAGCTGGCTATACACACACATACACGGATATTGTTGGCAGATACTATGTTTTCTACAGTAATCTGTGTGTGAAGCAAACCATCTGGGCAGATATTGGTACCATGAATGCCATGGTTGGATAATTTGTCATGTCCCTTCTTTCATGCAACAACTCTGTACTTATACTGTAAAGCATAGCAGTCCTTGTGTTAAGGATTATTCTCTCTATATACCCAGCAATTGTTATCCCCACCCACTAATGTAACTACAAGTCCACAGGCCCAGGTACCACAACGATCAAAAGTCCTTGTCTGTGGACCCTAGAACCAACAAACCCCAAGTAGTCCCACCAATGTTGTTCATGTGGTATGCAACAATATCTATGCATGTACAGACCGCTTTACAATTTGTATATGTAGTTCCGCTATCAGGAATCGTACAGCCCCATGCTTCTAATTCAACAGGGTCCTCCTCACAGGTGCCCCAATTATCCAGTTTATTGCCATTAGATTAGCCATATTAGTGCAAGCTATACCCCATAGCTCTGGGCTCAGATTACAGAGAGAAGCAAACTGAGCATGCTCAAGCCCTAGCCCTGCAGCTTCATGTTGAAAACAGGAAGTCTGATACAGAAGCCCACGTGTACACAATAGAAGGAAAGAAATGCTGTGTTTCTTTTGACAGAGGACTCAGAGCAACATTACTTTGAGTGTTTTTTTACCTTTTTAATAAAGCTAACTTAATTTTAGCCTTTCCTTCTTTAAAACACGTATTTTTTGATGTTAATGTTCCTTTAATGATTCTTCTTTGTGTTTGTGAGATGTGGAATAGTCCACAGGTGGTGGTGACCACATACTGGAAGGCACCATGTGGGCAGAAAGCCTTCACTATTGCAATGTCAAGCCAATCTGAATTCACAAAACGTCCAGCCATATGTTTATAATGGTTCCGGAGACATAATGCACTAGGTTATAATTTGCCTTTAAGCACACAAATGTCCGTTCAGAGATGGTTTCCTGTTGAAAGCAGGAGTATTTTAGAATGATGTTTTTGCTGCAAATTAGATAAATATGAGCACAATTAAAGCACTTACTAATTCCTTATGCTGTCAGCTAAGACATTGTTGTATTGTTAGGGAATGATGCAGGCTCTCATGAAACACAAAATAATAAGCATATAATTACCCTTGTTTTTAAAGTGATACTGTTCTATAAAGCACACTTGCATACCGTATTATTGGCAAGGAATGCCTGCTTCTCCCTCTTGATATTATAACTTCTGAATGTAATTCATTTAATTTACTTCCAAGTTATTTCTTCCTTGCAACAATTACCTGCATTTTCCTTTTCACAAGTAATAAACCATTTAGCAAACAGACCTGGTAAGCCCGCTTATTATCAGTTATAACAATGTTTTTATTAGAGCAATTCTGAAAGCTTTCATTGAATGCCGGAAAAACTGTTAAATTCCTTTGGATTCCTATTTTCTAATACTGTGAGAAAGTCCCTTCCCCTCTCCAGTTCCCTGATGAGATTCTGGCTGTTTCTCTGCTGCTTCTCGGTCCTTCTCTGCCGTCGCATACTTGCATAGTTGGCCATCTGTTCTCTGTCCTTTCTGCTGCGTGTCCTACCCATCACCATTTGTTATACGGATTTCATTCCATGCTATTTTTGTTCTGAACAAGCTGGAGCCCTAGGATAGCTACAGAAATATCACAGTGATGTCGATAGAGGTGCCTCTTAACAGCTCACTTTAGGGAACATGATTTAGTTCTGTAGCTTCAATACTGAGGTCTAATTGTTTTATATTTATTAAACCAATTATTTGCAATCCATATATTAAAGGGAGTCTGACATTTTAGGGATTGTAATGCCTATATCAACTAGGGATGCACCGAATCCAGGATTCGATTCAGGATTCAGCTTTTTTCAGCAGCATTCAGATTCCGCCGAATCCTTCTGCCCGGCCAAACCGAATCCGAATCCAAATCCTAATTTGCATATGCAAATTAGTGGAGGGGAGGGAAAACGCTTGACTTTTTGTCACAAAACAAGGAAGTAAAAAACGTTTTCCTCTTCCCATCCCTAATTTGCATATGCAAATTACGATTCAGTTCGTTATTCGCCCGAATCTTTCAAGAAGGATTTTGGGGTTCGGCCGAATCCAAAATCGTGAATTCGGTGCATCCCTAATATCAACCTCAAAACCCCATGCAAATGGGAGTGCAGTTTTTAAAATGCATAATTCATACTGACAGAAGTGATACAGAATATGCATGTCGTTAGGCAAAAACATTGGTAAATTGCTTTGGCTTATTTTCAGCTGCCACTCATATTATGAAGTGTTTAAAAGATTTAAGTGCTGCCTTTATGCCAACAATATGGTTTTATACTCCCAAACACCTCCAGAACTGAGCACTATTCACAATCACATTTTTATTCATTCCGCTCATGTTCTCTTTGCATCTGCCATTTTTCCTGGATAATGAGGATTGCTGCATACAATCACCTTTGTCAAGTCCTGGAGGCATCAATGAAGCTATATATGTTATTAATTGGTAACTAAGTGTATATATAGGACAATGGGTGGTGGTGAGCAGAGTGCCGATTGCTGTGGCAACAAGGCAAATATGTGGTGCATTTGCTTCCAGAGGTCTGGTTATCATAAGAGGGACAGTGTCACAATTAACTGCAGCTATAAATGGCACACTTCACTTGTATCTATATATGGCAAGAATCTGAAATCATTATTCTTTGCTTTTGACTGGGACATTTTAACTGACTTTTCTGCAGTGATTCATAGCTATATAAGGGTGAGCTGTGACTACAAAATCATTAGTGGAAACAGGCGTCCAGAATGCATGTTTTTTTTATATCTAATTTTGAAATCTGACATGGGGCTAGACATTGTCAGTTTCCCAGCTGCCCCCAGTCATGTGACTTGTGCTCTGATAAGCTTCAGTTACTCTTTACTGCTACACTGCAAGTTCCTGAAAGTTCCTTTCCACACCCCCCCCCCCAGCAGCCTTAAAGGTGGCCATTGACATAGAGATCTGCTCACTTGGTGATGCCGCCAAACAAACGGATCTCTCCCTGATATGCCCACATTGAAGTGGGCGATATCGGGCTTATCCGATTGTGGTCCCTAGGGCCCAACGATCGGATCATAATGGATCCGATACGGGTGGTTGGATCGCGGGACTGCATAGGCGTACAGATGCGGCTGCGATCCGACGGGATTTTTTAACCTGCCCAATTGAGATCTGCCCGACTATCGGGCAGATATTGATCAGGGAAACCCGTCAGATGGCCCCACACACGGGCCAATAAGCTGCTGACTCGGTCTGTCAGCATCTCTTATCGGCCCGTGTATGGGGGCCTTTACAGCAGAACAATGGGAAGGTAACCTGATAGCAGCTCCCTTACACAAGATAACAGCTGCCTGGAAGATCTAAGGACCGCACTCAATAGTAAAATCCAGGTCCCACTGTGACACATTCAGTTACACTGAGTTGGAGAAACAACAGCCTGCCAGAAAGCAGTTCCATCCTAAAGTGCTGGCTCTTTCTGAAAGCACATGACCAGGCAAAAGGACCTGAGATAGCTGCCTACACACCAATATTACTACTAAAACATACACTTGCTGGTTCTGGAATGAAATTTTATATTGTAGAGTGACATAATCTCTTTAAAATGTACTTTACAATATGGTTTTGGCCAGTTTTAATTCCATACTATTTTTTTAATCTGCGTAATTCCAGGCTTTTTAGATATCGTATTCTACTTCTGCACTAAAACCGTACTGAAGAGCTGAGGTTTCTCTACATTTATTTCTCCTTAAAACTGCATTTAAGGGACACGTCTGATTTGTCGAGGATTGATAGTCTGCATTCTATCTGGATATTTGGGAGCAAACGGCTCATTCAGACCTTATTCAGACTAGTGTCTCTGACCGTACTGCTGTTACACTGTCAATACTGTCCTGTCTAAATAATTCCAAATAGAACAGCAGCGGAATGGATATTATTGACTTGCACCCAACTTCAATACATGTCTGTAGCATTGTTTTCTGCTACCCTGACCCCACCAATTTATAGTGACCCCAGCAATTGGAGTAATCTGTCCCCTGACATTTGTCTCCAGTGCTGAAAGGAGAAGGAAAGCTATGGAGACATTTTATTGCCAATAGATTAGCTGCAATAGTGCAAGCTAGAATGCTATATTTATTCTGCAGAATGTTTTAACATACCTGAGGAAAAAGCTCTAGAAGCTCTCTCTGTTTGTTTATTATAGCAGCTGCAATATTAGCTTGGTGTGACATCACTTCCTGCCTGAGTCTCTCCCTGTTCACTTATAGCTCTGGGCTCAGAGCAAACTGAGCATGCTCACGCCCAGGGCGAGGAGGTTTAAGCTGAAGGCAGGAAGTCTGATACAGAAGCCCATGTGTACACAATAGAAGGAAAGAACTGCAGTGTTTCTTTTGACAGAGGACTCAGATCAGCATTACTTTGAGGGTTTACTGGTACATTTAAATGGGCATTTCTGATAAAGCTTACTTAGTTTTCCATTCCTTCTCCTTGAAGGAACTGGGCCAATGCCTTCCAGGCTAGAAATCCAAGCACCTTATATCGTCTCTGCGTCAGATTTTACAACATGTATGTCTGCGGGGGGCAATTAGAGCTGTGCTGAATGGAAGTAACTGTCCCCCAGCAATGCACAAATATATTCTCAACGAATTATATCTGCTGATAAGCTAAATGATTAGCAGAGCATGTGAGGCGGGGTACCTTTCCTCTCCATTTGTGTGCTGTCAGCTTGCAGGCCATGCATCAGAAAAGTGGGCTGTCAGCTGTTCACTGTCAGAGAAGATTCCAAGAATCCAGATTGTTTTCAGTTTAACCGGGATAGCTACAACCTAGTATGCAGGCATCCAATATGTCCGTGTGCGTCACTCAAATATTTAGATTGAATAAGTAATGCAATTAAAATATTTAAAGCACTAAGCAACCATTTATGTATGGGAGTGCAGTGTTTTATGTCCAGATAAGGGTGTCTGTAATATGGGACACTACACCTAAAATCTAATACACGTATGGGACCTATTATCCAGAATGCTCAGTACCTAGGGGCGAATAATGGATCTTTCCATAATTTGGATCTTCATACCTTGTCTACTACAAAATCATGTAAATATTAAATAAACCCAATAGGCTGGGTTTGCATTTAATAAGGATTAATTATATCTTAGTTGGGATCAATTTCAATGTACTGTTTTATTATTACAGAGAAAAGGAAATCGATTTTAAAAGTCTGGATTTTTTGAAAATGGAATCTATGGGAGACCGCCTTTCCGTAATTTGGAGCTTTCTGGATAACGGTTTTCCGGATAACTGATATATAAAACATGTTTTAAACGCCTATTACAGTTGTTTTGCATTAATTGGATTGCTGTGTGACAGAGAAATCGTAAATGTCAGATGTATTTAAGTGGTTTCTACAAGTTGCATCCCAAAGCTACTTGATATCATTGTAGTACGGGTATGGGATCCGTTATCCATTATCCAGAAAGTGCCGAATTACCGAACGGCTGTTTCCCATAGACTCCATTTTATCCAAATAATCCAATTTTTTAAAAATGATTTTCTTTTTCTCTAATAATAAAACAGCTTTTACTTGATCCAAACTAAGATATAATTAATCCTTATTGGAAGCAAAATCAGCCTATTGGGTTTATTCAATGTTTAAATGATTTTCTAGTAGACTTAAAGAAAGATCGAAATTACAGAAAGATCCATTATCCGGACAACTCCAGGTCCTGAGCATTCTGGATAATAGATCCAATACCTGTATACAGGGCCGCCATTAGAAATCACGGGGCCCCGTACAACAAAATTTTTGGGGCCCCCTGGGCCCCGCCCACACTGACGACCAAGCTCCACCCCATTTCCCGCCCACTCCACATCGCAGTTAAAAGACCACACAGACATCAGCGCTAAAAAAGTAACCCCCCCCACACAAGTTGTAAAAAGCTATTGATGGTCAGGGCCCCCTTATATACATTGGGGCCCCAAAAAAAAAAAATTAAATTTTTTTTTTTTTTTTTTTTTAAATTGGTGGCAGGGGCCCCCTTATAAGTTAAAAACAAATTGGGGCCCCAAAAAAAATTTGAAAAAAAAAAAAACCATTGGCGGCAGGGGCCCCCTTATAAGTTAAAAACAAATTGGGGCCCCAAAAAAAAATTTGAAAAAAAAAAATTGTTTTGAAAAAAAAAAAAACATTGGCGGCAGGGGCCCCCTTACAAGTTAAAAACAAATTGGGGCCCCAAAAAAAAATTTAAAGAAAAAAAAAAATTTTTTGAAAAAAAAAAAAACCATTGGCGTCAGGGGCCCCTTACGAGTTAAAAAAAAAATTGGGGCCCCAAAAAAACATGTTTTAAAAAAAAAGATTGGTTGCAGGGGCCTATAGAATATTAAAATAATACATTGGTGGCCAGGAGATTAAAAAAAAAAAAAATACACAAACTGGTGTTCAGTAGAATTGAACTCACGGCTTCAGTACTTCAACTTCACCTCCTTTCGTGACTTCGGGTCTTTTCACTGCTTCAGGACTTCGGCTTCGGCTGTTTTCGTGACTTCGGGTCTTTGCGCTGATTCAGGACTTCGGCTGTTTTCGGCGCTTCGTGACTTCGGCTTTTTCCGTGACTTCGGGTCTTTTCGGCGCATCGGCTTCGGCTTTTCGGCACTTCCGCATTCGGCAGCACAGAGGGAAGACGTACGGCTCGGGCGCTCGTAAGGGGGGCCCGGATCTTCAAAAAATGCAGCGCTGCCGGGCCCCCCTTCATGCCCGGGCCCGGTACGCTTGTCCCCCCTGTCCCCCCCTGATGGCGGCCCTGCCTGTATATCAGAACCTTCCATATTCCCTGTAAAAGATGTAGCTGGCTGACCCCCTAAAATATGGGTTTTTGTTTTTTTTTTTTTTTGCTTTTCAGTATTATTCAGTAGTATTGACTGATAATAGACTTGTTAAATTGTTTATTTCATGGCCATAAACTATGAGTTTTACTTTTACCCCAGGGCCAGCTATGAGCATTGTCTGGCTCGGTCATGCTGATTCATGATCTGAAAAGCAATCTTGAGCTAATTCGGTAAAAGGTCATTTCAGTCTTTGTGTTTTATTAAGAATGAAAAAAAATCTAATGTAACATGATGAGTTTTCTTTGACAGATCTGGCGTGTGAGTAGAAACTTGTCGTTGTGCCCTTTTTTTGCAGAGTTGTACCCCGTTTCACGGCAACTAGAGGATCAAGACAAATGTTCGGATAATAGCATTGGGAATGCAGGCCATTGGAAGAGCCAGTACGGTCTTTGCCACAACAGCATTTTAAAACCCTCCTTATCAATATCTGTTTGATTTTTATCCAGATATCGAGCAGACAAGCTCATTGGAATGCTGCCTAAAATTAGAAGAATTGGTGCACAGTGCCAATAACGTTACCATTATTAGTCAAAAACAAATATCCAATGCAAATGATGTAGGGGGAAAAAAATACCCACAGCTCACCCCAGTCCGTAGGTGCATAAAGTCCAAAACAGCAAAAATTGTGAGTTTTCTCCAAAAGTAAAGACTAGAAATATAATTGAAAAATCAAATCATTAGGACATACTAGTGACAGCCTGACTCGTTTTGTGCCTACTGGGGCACTTACTCATAAGCTACGAATGAGTGCCCCAGTAGGCACAAAACATCGGGCTGTCGCTAGTATGTCCTAATAAATTATTTGATTTTTTTTTAATTATATTTTTGGTCTTTACTTTTGGAGAAAACTCACAATTTCTGCTGTTTTGAAATAAGCTGCCAACTCAGCCCAAAGAGGTACAATTGTGAGCTTTAGGGTAGTGGCAGACTGGGAGATTAATCGCCCAGAGAACAGTCTTCTCTATTGCGGATACTAATTCTACCCAAATGGCATATGTATCGCTTCGGAATTCCGATGTTGTCATCCAAAGTTTCCTCGTGAGGCAACTTTGGGCGACTTCGGAAAACGAAGCGCTACATATACCATCCCACCGGCGATTCGCATTCTTGCCGGCGAGAAGGCATTTGGGTAGATTAGACTATAGAAATCAAATTGGGAGCAGAATCAGTAAATACTATAGAAGCGCATATTGGAGACCTCTAGTGACCAAACAGAGGTAAAACTAAAGATACAAAAAACTTTTCTCCAAAAAATGCTGATTAGTAAAAAATATAAATTTTATTCACATCAATAGTTAAAAAACATTAAGAGTATACCCTCTAACGCCTGACGCGTTTCATGCTTACCCAGCACTTAGTCATAGGCAGAATCCAACTAGTCTCTCTTTCTTTGTTCCTTAAATACTAGCTCAAATAGTCCCTCCCCTCAATAAAACCAATTACAGGCACATGTTGCAATTGCCAAATAACATCCAATGGGCTACTGGCTTTATACAGACACAATGATCTACGTGTTAGATAATCCATGTTACAGGGCATGTACAAAAACGTAAAACACATATTCATACGTATAATATCAAATATAACAAGTCACATCAAAAATATAATTGAGGCCTAGTGGCAACCTGGTTTGTAGGTGAAAAATCCAATATACTTCTCTTTTCTTCAATTTCGTCAAAAGATCTCCCCCCCTAATACCTGTCTTAATTTGTTCTATTCCTTGAATTGAAAAGTATTGTAAATTGCTGTTATTGCATTCCTGAAAGTGTCTGGTGACATTGGTTTTACTGCTTAGTTGGACATTACTTATCTGATTGATATGTTCCCTAATACGTTCCTTCAAAGACCTGATGGTGCAGCCTATATATTGCTTACCGCACTTGGTACATGTGATCAAATACACTATCCCTTTACTGCAGCAATTAATATATTGTTTAATTTTATAAATAGTTCTAGTAACAGTTGAGCTAAACTCTCCAGATACTTTCAAAAATCTGCATGTGATACAACGATTATGTCCACATCTAAAACATCCGTTATGTCTCAAGAAATCCTGTTTGTTTCTACTTTCTCTAAATAGGCTTGGAGACAAAGAATCCCCAAGGGTATGGGCACGTCTCGCTATACACCCTATACCCGGATCTAGTACTCTCCAGAAGTCACTATCAGCATATAGTATAGGCAAAAACTTTTTCACTGTATTAGTAATCTTTTTGTATTGTCTACTGTAACGAGTAATAAAGGAGATTCTTTGACCAAATTCCTTCTTATGTGTTTTGTTCTGTGGAGTTAAGAGTGTAACTCTATCAGTGTTTTCAGCTCTACTATAGGCCCGCTGGATTGACTTATTGTTGTAGCCTCTTTCTTTAAATCTATCCCTCATTTCTTCTGCTTTGATTTTATATTCATCCAGAGTAGAGCAGTTCCTGCGTAATCGCAGGAACTGCCCTATTGGGATTCCAGCTATTTGGCTTCTTGGATGGCAAGACTGTGCATGAAGCAAAGTATTGCCACTACATGGTTTCCGATAGATCGTAGTATGTATGACCTTATCTTTAATCATGAGTTTAACATCTAGAAATTCAATTTCATCCTTTGAAAATGTATCCGTGAATCTTAGATTCAGGTTGTTAATATTGATGTCCGCTACAAATTCTCTGAACCTTAGTTCTCCTCCTGTCCAAATGCATAGCAGGTCATCAATATAGCGGATATAAAATTTTAGGTATTGATTACCTGTGGCCAACATATGGGTTTCCTCCCACCACCCCATATAGAGGTTGGCGAAGGAGGGGGCAAATTTGGCTCCCATGGCCGTCCCGCACTGTTGCAGGTAATATCGACCATTGAATAGAAAGTAGTTATGTTTCAATAGAAAGCATATAGCTTGTAGTAGAAAATCTTTCAAATCCTCTGTATATGTACTATATTTATCCAAATGAAATTTGATCGCTTCTAGTCCCTTATCATGTGGAATGGATGAGTAGAGGGAGGCCACATCAAGTAGATAGATTAGTCACCCGCAGTAGAGATTTGTCTCTGGGTGACTAATCTCCCTGTCTGCCATCACCCTAAATCTGCCCATGTATTTCAACCTTTACCTACTATACATAGGGGGCAATACCAGCTGTTTTTACACACACCTCCCCCCATGCCCATCAATTAAAAAAAATAAAAATAAGGAGCATATTAACTTTATGACTGTTAAAGCTGTGCTTTTTTTTTTTTTTCTTAGAACATAACAAGCTCTAATGTAATTTACCCATATTGGCTTATACAGGTATTGTCACATTTTCTGTTGCATTCGCATAGGATTGTTATGCCAGAGGGATTCTGTTTGCCTGAATGTTGATAATAGTTCACAATGAAATACACTATATACACTTCCAGACAGAATACAGAACACCGGGACAACTTGTATGTCTTGCACAAGCTTCTGTAAGCAGACGGCCAAAGATGGAGTTCTTCTTGACACACCAAATCTAAAAATAAATCTAAAGATAAAATAGATACGCCAGATCAGTGCTCTTAAAGAATGCTACACACAGACTTCTTAGAAAGAATGCAGCTTGGATGCAATATATGCAGACCTTGCATAAAGGGCCATACATTCTTACACTTTCTGCACCCACAAACACACATGCCCTATGTTACTGAACACATGGAACACCATACATTACGGGGAGGCAGAATTTATCCCATTATTTTCTGAAAACTAGTCTGACCAGATCCACACAGGTTTATTCCCCTTATTTATCAATACATTTTCCCAAAAATTTCCTGAGCGGGAAAAAAAAAAGAATCTTCCACCCCGAAAACGACTTCTTCTTCTGATTTTTGCTCAAAAACCACAAAATCTTTGGATTATTGCAGCAAACCCAGCACAGATCAAGATATCTTTGGGACTTCTCCCATTGTCTAATATGCAACCTCGGCAGTTCTGAGATGCCAAATTTTTCGGATTCTGATTTTTTTTCCATCCACGGGGTATAATAAATCTGATTTCAAACAAATCTTTACGTTTTTTTGCATTCGGAGTTTAATAAATAACCCCCTTGGCTTTGGAGTGGGCTATGCATTTGATAGACCCGATTTATTTAAGGCTTATTATATCTCGCCATTCTGAAATTCAGGCCTCTGGCCATCCTATATTGCCAAAGACCCCTTCTACTCCAAAGCTGAGCACAGGCAAGTCCACGTTCTTTTTTCTACCTCTGCTCTCCCAACTGTGTTTCATCAGAAATGTACTAATATGTTACCATTATGATGGTTATTAGATCAAGAAAATTCAATTCTTTGCTGGAATTCAAACAAAAAAACTGTGCACAAAGCAAAACTTTTACACTCCCTTAAATATGCCAAAGAGAACTTCATTTACACTGGTACACCAGATCAGGTGTCTGATATCCACATTGGGGATTAGTTGTAGCTGTAGAAGTTTTGGATTCTAGCCTATGGTTAAGGATCTCTGGTCTACATATTTCTCCTCTAAGTTGCTGTAGACCTTTGCATTGGTATAATTACTTGGCCTTGGTGACATTATTGAAGCTCTAGAACAGTGATCCCCAACCAGTGACTTGTGAGCAACATGTTGCTCGCCAACCCCTTAGATGTTACTCCTAGTGGACTCAAAGTAGGTGCTTATTTTTAAATTCCAGGCTTGGAGGCAAGATTTGGTTGCATAAAAACCAGATGCACTGTCAAACAGAGGCTCCTGTAGGCTGCCAGTCCACATAGGGGCCATCAATAGCCAATCAGAGCCCTTATTGTACACCCCAGGAATTTTTTTCATAATTGTGTTGCTACCTAGGTCTTTTACATTTGAATGTGGTTCATGAGTAAAAAAAAAAAGGTTGGGGAACCCCTGCTCTAGAATATAGCAAGTTGGGCTGGAGCTCAGAATTAACCTGCAGTCTCCTCCTTCCATAGCACAGGTTATTTACTGTATCACATCTTGAAATCTGATTTATGCAATGTGCAGAGATTAAAAAGAACACGTTAAGTGGGTTTGGACATGTTGTGATGAACACTATGATAAATAGAACATTTTAGGCCGGATTAATCTGCTTAAAGTTGCCATGGATGCACCAATAATATCGTACGAAATAAATTTTCATACGATATTCGTGTGTGTATGGTGGGAGACGAGCCGATTTATAATCCGTAGAATACTTGATATTGGCTATCGGTCGGCTCATCAATCGGGCTGGCTGGAAAAATTTTGATCCTGAACATCGGCCATTGTTAGTGCTTAATCGTCAAATACAAGTAGAATTCTACTGTTTCTTCCTTTATATCTGACGATTCAGCTCTACACGTGTGTATTGAAATGTATGATCTTTCCTGAAAAAGATCTTTTCCAGGAAAGATCGTAATTGTAACATCTATGGCCACCTTCAGTAGTGCAGTTTTAGACTGACTGGTGAATGATCCGCATGTTGCTGCATGTATAATTTGTGTTCTTTTAGCACACTGGGGACATCTGTCCTTTTGTTTTTCTTACCAAGGAAACTGCTTGTCATTCCCCAGGGCATTTGACACATTGTGTGTGATAGTGCTTTAATCTTTTCTTCAGAACGTGATCTATATCATGGCCCTGCAGGCTAAATGTTCTTCTTTCTACACTCACTTGTACTTCTGCTCTCACTAATGTATTTAATCAGAAATCCCTACTACTGTGCTGCCATTTCAATGATTCGTTGATCAAGTAAATGCAGTTCTTTAAAGGGCATGTAAAGGCAAAAAAATAAAATCCCATTTTTACCTTCTTTAATGAAAAAGAAACCTATCTCCAATATACTTTAATTAAAAACTGCTGTGGATAGGAATTGTCAGATGGTCCCTAACTGCTCTGCAGGGAAACAATCATACTTATGAACAACAGGGGGAACCCCCACCTTACTTCTCAGCCATGCAGAACTCAAGCAGCTTTGTTTATTTCCCTGTAGAGCAGTCGGCGACTGTGTAGAGATTTGTATTGGATTTTATTTTTGCCTTTACATCCTCTGTTTCCAACTCCAGCTGAAGGGACAAAGATCATGGAGCCAGATTTAAAAAGATAAACTGATATTCTATTTGGAGGATTATTTTGCCGCAGCCACTGAATCTGCAGAGTTGGAGAAAGTTTGTATTAAACAATACAAAAACTATGAAATCCACATTCGATTACATGACATAGAACACAGAACCTAGTGCAGTTTGCTTATTCTGATTATTAATCAGTCTTGCTGTATCGGCTTCTGGCACATATTATTTGACTTGTGCTGTTTTGATAATTTATGACGATCCCCAAGCATCCCAGACCACACTGAGCATGTGCACAGTCTTAGTCTTGCAGAGATGTTTAACAAAGTTACAAGGTGGTGACCCCCTGTGGCCAACTTTGAAAGCATAAATCATTTGTTTGATTAGGCAGCAAGTTCATGTTTGTTTAGTATACAAAATACAGCATTTCTAGCTTTATTCTATTTTAGACATTACTTCCCTTTAATTGAATTGACAGTTCAACATCATAATTCCAGTAGGTATAATAGGAATTATGGTTTGGAGTATAGGCAGCATAGAGGGGTACGGAGGATCATGTTCCCCTTCTGTTCATGAACTGCAAGTCTGTGTACGTCATTATTTTCAATTCAGACAGGAAGAAATATTAGGACTCTTTGTAGCGATAGAAGACCCTGCAGAGAGATTGACTTGGTGTTGAATATCAATTAAAATGTCTTTTGTCTACTCTAAGCCTTAAATTGAATTTACCAATGTCATTGTGGGTATATGTGTAAAACATCTGCACATTTAGAAAATAAAATCTACCTTTAAGCAGGTGCATATTGCCTCTTAAACCTTACCTATGGAGCTTATATTGAAAATATTTGCATAATACTACTTTAAAGTTTTATGTTTTATTGCATTCTGTCTAAAAGTAGATAATATGGCTTTTATAGCAAGTCTGATTTTAAAAGGGTGGTAGACATACTAGTGTTGGCTATACTTGGCATTCTTATTGTTTATACAATTTGTAGGGTAAATTCCATTTAAAAATGTGTCTTAGGATAGTTTAAGAACTAGTAAGGTTGTTTGTTTTTTTGTTTTTTAATTTTTGCATGTCATTGTGGAATTTTCTGTAGTAAAGGAGAAGGAAAGGTTAAAACTAAGTAAGCTTTATCAGAAAGGTCTATATGAATACACTAGTAAACCCTCAAAGTAATGCTGCTCTGAGTCCTCTGTCAAAAGAAACACCCCATTTCTTTCCTTCTATTGCGTACACATGGGCTTCTGTGTCCGACTTCCTGTTTTCATCTTAAACCTCCAGGGCTTGGGCTTGAGCATGCTCAGTCCTTCCCTCCCTGCTGTAATCTGAGCTCAGAGCTGTGAGCAGCAGGGAGAGACTCAGGCAGGAAGTGATGTCACAGTAAGCTTATATGGCAGCTGCTATCCTAAACAAATAGACAAAGTAGGTGCCCATGGTAAGTAACCCACGGCATCCAATCAAATTGCTGCATTCATTGTTGTACTTGCAGCTGGCTTTAAAAAGCTCATCGGTTATTGGTTGATATGGGTAACTGCCCATGGGCAAATTTGCCCAGTGTTGATAAATGAGCCCTAGTGTCTAGAGTTGTTTTACTCCGGTATGGAAAAACATTCGAAAGAATAAAAATGTTGTTCTAGCTTGCACTGTTGTGGCTAATCTATTGACAATAAACTGCCTTGGAAGCTTTCATTCTCCTTTAAGAATGCTAATTCTAAAACCAATATATCATTTTTATTTATGTCTGAGCATTGATATGTTTAAATGTAAATGCCACTTACAGAGCCATCTGACCAATGGAAGCATCCGTTTCACTGGAGCCTATTTAAGATTTAATAAGGAACATTGAAGCCCCTAAATAATAGGACACAAAAATATGCAGCAAAATATGTCTTATAGAATAAAAGAACTATAGACAAAGTTAATGTAAATCCTACTTCTAGGCTGTAGTTTTCTCTTTACTGCCCATTGATGATAGATACAAAGGTGGTTTGATCTTGGATTTGGTCAGCCCAAGTCTGCTACTAGCTGTTATTAAAAGGTGCTAAAACTTGGCCTCATCCCTGCATTATGTCATTAGACCTTTATGTGCGTCTACAAATAATATTGGTAATTTCTGTTTATAATGTATATATTCAATATGTTTTTAGGACAGAACATGCTCGAGCTAAAGCAAATGCGGCTGATCAGGCAAGCCAAGCTGCACGACAAGAATCCGACATTGCAAGAGCAGTGGCAAGAGAGCTTTCTCCAAGCTTCCGCCAGCCAGGTAATGACCGTACAAAATAATATCTCTGCCAAGACTTTTATATTGCCCCACTGGATCGGTAATTTGTAAACCCACACCTATTTTTTATTACAACGCTTCAACATTGTGCAGTGCACCCTCTTTATACCTCTGCCTGGAACACAAATAAGAGCTGCTGTTTTAAATCTGATGACACACCTGAATGGCTATAAGATAGACATTTGTGAGAATAGTTTCCTAGTTGTAACCAAAGGGTGACCATATAAGGAGGGGGGGGGCCCAAAATTGTGCAGTTTCATACGTTTTCTAGCTCTGCACTTGGGTCAGATCCAGGTGGTGTACACTACACGTATGGAAATTGTTATCCAGAATACTCAGGACCTGTGGTTTACCAGATAACGGATCCTTCCGTAATTTGGATCTTCGTACTTAGAAAAAAATTCCAAATTCTTTTCTATTGTGTTTTTTAAGCAAAACAAACTTTTATTTACACTATATAAATCATTTAAATGATTGTTGCCTTCAGTCTTTGAATTCACAAGCACAGCAAGCAGTCAGCAGCCATTTTGTGGACACTGTTAGGGATTCTGTCATGATTTTTATGATGTAGTTTTTATTTCTAAATTACACTGTTTACACTGCAACTAATTCACTCTACAATATAAAATTTCATTCCTGAACCAGCAAGTGTATTTTTTTAGTTGTAATATTGGTGTGTAGGCAGCCATCTCAGGTCATTTTGCCTGGTCATGTGCTTTCAGAAAGAGCCAGCACTTTAGGATGGAACTGCTTTCTGGCAGGCTGTTGTTTCTCCTGCTCAGTGTAAGTGAATGTGTCTCAGTGGGACCTGGATTTTCCTATTAAGTGCTGTTCTTAGATCTACCTGGCAGCTGTTATCTTGTCTTAGGGAGCTGCTATCTGATTACCTTCCCATTGTTCTGTTGTTAGGCTGCTGTGGGGGAGGGGTGATATCACTCCAACTTGCAGTACAGTTGGAAAGAGTGACTGAAATTTATCAGCACAAGTCACATGACTGGGGGCAGCTGGGAAACTGACAATATGTATAGCCCCATGTTAGATTTCAAAATTAAATATAAAAAAAATGTTTGCTCTTTTGAGAAAAGGATTTCAGTGCAGAATTCTGCTGGAGCAGCACTAATAACTGACTGTTTTCAAGAGAAAAAAAAAGAAAAGAAAAAAAAAACAAAACATTTTTTCCCATGACAGTATACCTTAAAGGCATGCTTTGTCTCACCCAAAAATCTTGTTTATGCACCAGAATGCACCTGCTGCTCATGCCTTGGCACTGACTACACAATTTTAGATGGTTAGGAGGGAGGGGAAATGTGAGCAGGGCAGTGACATCAAGGAAATGAAAGTGAAAATAATTGCCTGAACCGCCTCTATGCCTCATGCATAGAGGCGGGACAAGCAATATATGATTGACAGTATTTTTAAAGATGTTTATAACTGGTATGGACAATGTAATTATACAGCTGTTTATGTCTGGGTGACCGGTCCACTTTCAAGACTACTAGAAAATCATGTAAACATTAAAAAAAAACAATAGGCTTGTTTTGCTTCCAATAAGGATTAATTATATCTCAGTTTGATGACTTGAGTGCTTCAGTCGAGATGTGCATTTACTATAAATGGCACAGACCTGGCCAATGTTTGAGACAGGCCAAATGTGTAGTTTGTTAGTAATATTATTATAAACTGAACATTTCAGCTACCCTTGACCAAAGAAGCTGTTTCAGAGCTGCATTCATATTCTTTCCTCAGACTAGAGTCCTGCAGCGGGTCGGATACCTGCGGGCACCCTGCGGAATGAGGGGAGGATTTTTAGGTGCGGGTATAGCCGTGGGGCTCGTCTAAATTTCTTATTTAATATTGTCTATATTTTACTCCTTTTAAAGTTTTACAAAACTTGTTTATGCCCCGCCCACTTGCATACCTCCCAACATTTTGGAAGTAAAAAGAGGGGCAAAAAATTTTTTACCGCACGTAGCGCAGCAATTTCTTTGACCACACCCCTTTCTGTGGCCACACCCCCTAATTACCATGTTTGTTTTACAAAATTTGGCAGGTTATGAAAGTTTGAAAATATTTCTCCTTATCTAAACTGTGTTTTTGTGTCTCAAAATTGTTACAAAGTATCTTATTTGCACCTGTTAACTGTTCTGGGCTCTCTGCTAAAAGCCAATTAAGTGAGAAACTTTGTTTCTTTTTCTGACTGTTCAGTGCAGAGAAAAGAGGGACTTTCCAGTAAAAATGAGGGACTGCGGGTTGAGCTGTCAAAAGAGGGACTGTCCCTCCGAAAAAGGGACAGTTGGGAGGTATGCCACTTGTGTCACTTCCGGTTTGCAGCAACATCACTTCCTGCTTGATTGTGGTCGGCGAGTTGCGGGTTGGATTGCGGATAAGGCAGTTTTGGGTCGAGGTAGGGCAGCGGTTCAAAGTGGGTAAATATGCAGGGTCGGGTCCGGGTCGGGTTCCGCGCAGGACTCTACCTCAGGCTATGGTCAGACTGGGCCAAAATCAGCCTGCTGAAATCCATAGGTCAATTCAGTTCCTTACACCCCCAAATCCTCTTCCCTGTTTGTGTCTGTAAGCCATGTGTCAGCCCTAGCCTTATTTATCCATTTGGGAGGAGGCAGCTGATCATCTTGATGGTAACAAGGTGATGCAAGGCTTGTAACATTTGTTATAGTCATGGTTTTTAATCACTCTTGTATTTTCAGTCACTCGTGTGTTTAAAACTTTCGTTAAATTGTTCCACATAATAGAGATGAATGCATTGAATTTCCTGACATTGTGGTCCAAAGTACATTGCATCTTAAACAGCTGTTGCTTATACCTGTGTTGGTTTATGATTGCCATCACCTTGTTTTTTCTACCTACAGTTCTATTTACCTGCACTTCTATTACCATCATAAAATGCATGCGTGTTTCTGAGCTGCTGTTGAGGTTGCCACCTTTTCTGGCTAAAATACTAACCTGACTTTACTTCATATTCACTTGATAAGACCCTCATGTACAGAATAGGAGCTTTGATTGATGTAGTCCTTAGTTATATGTAAGCAATGCTGTACGTGAACTAACCTAATGTGCATGAAAATAGTTTTTTTTTTTAACTATACTTTTTTGCATAACTAAAATTTCTACTGTTTCCAGATATTAACAAGCAGGGGTTTTAGGTTCTTAAACTTTTTCAGTGGCATTACTCTGGTATGTTGTGGTGCTCCATATTACCTATTAAAACAGGAAAATGAAAAATGCTTTTGTCCTCTTTAGACATTAAACCATACATAAAGACATAAACCATATATTGTATAGTGGTGACACATTTAAAGGGATACTGTCATGGGAAAACACTTTTTTTTTTAAATGTATCAGTTAATAGTGCTGCTCCAGCAGACTTCTGCACTGAAATCTATTTTTCAAAAGAGCAAACAGTTTTTTTTTTATTTCATTTTGACATCTGACATGGGGCTAGACATATTTTCCATTTCCCAGGAGCCCCCAGTCATGTGACTTGTGCTCTGATAAACTTTATTCACTCTTTACTGCTGCACTGCAAATTTCCTTCCCCCACCAGCAGCCGAACAACAGAACAATGGGAAGGTAACCAGATAGCAGCTCCCTGATACCAAGATAACAGCTGCCTGGTAGATCTAAGAACAGCACTCAATAGTAAAAATCCATGTCCCTTTAGTTACATTGAGTAGGAGAAACAACAGCCTGCCATCCTAAAGTGCTGGCTCTTTCTGAAAGCACATGACCAGGCAAAATGACCTGAGATGGTTGCCTACATACCAATATTAACTAAAAAATATACACTTGCTGGTTTAGGAATAACGGTTTATATAGTAGAAGGAATTATTTGCAGTGTAAACAGTGTAGTTTAGAAATTAAAACAACACCATAAACATCATGACAAATTCCCTTTAAAGGGATACTGTCATGGAAAAACATGTTTTTTTCCAAAACACATCAGATAATAGTGCTGCTCCAGCAGAATTCTGCACTGAAATCCATTTCTCAAAAGAGCAAACAGATTTTTTTATATTCGATTTTGAAATCTGACATGGGGCTAGACATTTTGTCAGTTTCCCAGCTGCCCCAGTCATGTGACTTGTGTCTGCACTTTAAGATGGAATTTCTTTCTGGCAGGCTATTTCTCCTGCTTAATGTAACTCAATCAGTCTCAGTGGGACTTGGCTTTTACTATTAAGTTCTGTTCTTAGATCTTCCGGGGAGCTGTTATCTTGTGTTAGGGAGCTGCTATCTCGTTACCTTCCCATTGTTCTGTTGTTAGGCTTCTGGGGGGGCTGATATCACTCCAACTTGCAGTACAGCAGTAAAGAGTGATTGAAGTTTATCAGAGCACAAGTCACATGACTGGAGGCAGCTGGGAAATTGACAATATGTCTAGCCCCATGTCAGATTTCAAAATTGAATATAACAAAATCTGTTTGCTCTTTTGAAAAATGGATTTCAGTGCAGAATTCTGCTGGAGCAGCACTATTAACTGATTTAATTTGAAAAAAACATGTTTTCCCACGACAGTATCCCTTTAATATTAAATTGAGTTAAGCTTAAGCACTTATAACTGTTCCCTCAGACTTTATCTCACTCCACATATTCACTCTGGGAACTGCAAAGCTAAGTTTGATGGGTGGCTAATGTAGCTTTCTGGCCAGGGACAGAACAAACAAACCCTTGTCCCAAAATGAGATCATCCACAAAACCAAAGGACTTTCAGCTTCTGAAACTTTAACAGAGATGGGTGCAATTTATCAATCCTACTGTATAATGACTGTAACTAAATACTTCTGTCTTGATAACTCTACATCTACCATTTTCTATGCCTTCTTACATAAGTGGACAGTGCTAGAGGCGTTCCTTTATGAACAAGAGCGATGTAGCCGAATACAATGATTCATTGTGCCATCTATAATGGTCACATAATGCTTCCTTTATGGAGAAAAGTGACTTTAGTTTGCCCGCTATAAGCCCCTCTTTCACGGAGCACAAGAATCCAGTGTGCTAGGTGTTGCTAAAAGATGTGCCCGCATAGAAGAATGGCCTGTGATGTTGTTAAGCAGGCTCGGAAAGTACAGAAGACTACTGAATGTGATATTGTGTGAAGAGGTTATTAATAACTGTTAATAAAATTTGACAGGACACAAGTTCATGACATGGAATACATGCAGAGCTAAGCAACTTCTAGTACAGCAGTCTGAAGACCTCACAAAACTGGATTCATCGTCTATGTTACAGATTTAAAATGAAAACACATCTAATTTGCTATAAGTTGAAGCGTGGCAACTCTAATGATGCACTGTCATTTAAAATTAGAGTTGCCACATGGCGGGTACAGGTATGGAATCTGTTATCCGGAAACCCGTTATCCAGAAAGCTTCGAATTATCGAATGGCTATCTTCCGTAGTCTCCATTTTATCCAAATAATCCACATTTTTAAAAATTATTTCTCTGTTTTAATTAAATAGTACATTGTACTTGATCCCACCTAAGATATAATTAATCCTTATTGGAGGCAAAACCAGCCTATTGGGTTTACTTGATTTTCTAGTAGACTTAAGGTATAAAGATCCGGATTGCGGAGAGTGCTGTTATCTGCAAAACCCCAGGTCCCAACCATTCTGGATAACAGGTTCCATACTTGTAGTTAAATTATATTCATAAACTGTTAAATTCAATTTATTAAGGGGCAGATTTATTGAAAATTCAAATTCAAATGTTGGATTTTTTTTTTTATGGTCAAAACGGTCAAATTCAACTAGGGAGTTATCCAAATTCGATTCGAGTTTTTAAAAAAATTCGAATTAGATTTTCGAGATTTATCATACTCTGTTCCTTTAAGTAATTTGACTATTCACCACCTAAAACCTGCCAAATTACTGTTTGTCAATGGGAGAGGTCCAGCGTTCAATTTCTGACATTTTAAGTTTTTATCTGAGAAAAAACTCAAATTCCGTTTGAGTTTTCAGGTCATTTCAATTAGCCTGAGTTGAAAAAAATTAGATTTTTATTAATAAATTTCGAATGGTCGTATTTATGGGAGTTTTAAAAAAGCTAACATAAATTCGACCATTGATAAATGTGCCTACCCGTGTGTATATAAACCAAATGTTCTCCAGCTTTTAAAATGCAGGAACAATTGCGCCTCATTCTATATATCGCATAAATGAATGATTTTGTTAAATGGAGACAGGGATGCATTACTAATGCTGTTTATTTGCATGAGCATATTATGTTAAAAAGCTGTTTTAATGAATGCCGTAATAGACTGAATAAGTGAATTGGCACTGCTGATAATTTCAGTATATTGCACCTATCACCCCAAAGCATATTTTAGCTAATTATTCAATTAAGCTTTAAACGACTAAAACTCTATAAATGCCTCGTTTTCTATTAAATATGCGCCTTGGTACATTGAACAAATGTAGAGGAGAATCGGCTTTTGCAGAAGAGTGTATGATGTAGCTGCAGAGAGAAAATAACTATTCTGCTGAATTTGGCAGCAATTTGTTCAGATGGATGCCAATGCACAGATACTATAGCTTACACATGTTCATTGCCTGGATCTCTTATACGTAGCTTGATACCCAGCATGAATATGCCAATCCAGTGCCTGCTTACCAATAGATGTGAAAAACTGAGGATCATTAAAGGGTTTGTTCACTTTTGAGATACCTTTTAGTATGATGTAGAGAGTGATAGTCTGAGACAGTTTGCAATTGCTTTTCATTTTTTATTATTTAAGGTTTTTGAACCTTTAATGTTTATTTGAGCAATTCCTTCCCCATGGATGCCCTGTGTGTGCTCCTTTTCTCGGGGTGCGTCCCTCCTCTTTCTCCATGATGACTGATGGAATTTTGAAATTTAACGGACGTAACATTTATTCATATACTTTATCTGGAGACGCCAGGTTTCTATTCGAGAAAACAGATTCCATGTCTGTGTATATAAAGGTATACCGTCATGGGAAAACATGCACCCTTTCAGTGGCATTGCCCTGGTATGTTGTGGTGCTCCATATTCCCTATTAAAAAAGGAAAATGTAAAAAAGTTTTTGGCCTCTTTAGACCATACATTAGGGATGCACCGAATCCAGGATTCGGCATTTTTCAGCAGGGTTCGGATTCGCCCGAATCCTTCTGTCCAGCCGAACCGATCCCGAATCCTAATTTGCATATGCAAGGGCGGAGAGGGAAATCACGTGACTTTTTGTCACAAAACTAGGAACTAAAAAATGTTTTCCCCTTCCCACCCCTAATTTGCATATGTAAATTCGTATTCATTACGGTATTCGGTCGAATCCTTCGTGAAGGATTTGGGGGTTTGGCCAAATCCAAAATAATGGATTGTGTGCATCCCTACCATACATAAAGACATAACCATATATTGTACAGTGGGGACACATTTAAAGGGATATGTCATGGGAAAACATGTTTTTTTCAAAATTCATCAGTTAATAGTGCTGCGCTTCAGCAGAATTCTGCACTGAAATCCATTTCTCAAAACAGCAAACAGATTTTTTTTTTTTTATATTTAATTTTGAAATCTGACATGGGTCTAGACATATTCTCAGTTTGTAAAATTCAGTGGTAAGCTGGCACAAAGACTGGACTTCACTCCAAAATAGATGCAAATTAAAAGTTTTATTACGCAAAAAGGGTGGCCTTACGCGTTTCGTGCCTCAAGGGCACTTAATCATAGAGATGTTCCTTTTTGCATAATAAAACTTTTAATTTGCATCTATTTTGTGCCAGCTTACCACTGAATTTTACATGTCTGATACTACCTCCCCAAGCTGAAGGTCTGGGGCTTGAGCACCTGGACCCCCTGTCAGTATGGGAAAGTTTACCTTGCTATTCACCGGCTTTGCAACATTGGATCTTTTTTCCCCATCCAATGTTATCCCTGCATAAATTTACTATATTCTCAGTTTCCCAGCTGCCCCTAATCATGTGACTTGTACACTGATAAACCTCAGTCACTCTTTACGGCTGTACTGCAAGTTGGAGTGATATCATCCCTTCATCCTCCCAGTAGCCTAACAACACAGCAATGGGAAGGTAATCAGATATGCGTCAGATGATGTTCTGTACCGCACTGACATAAAGAAAATTTTCTCTAGCTTAAACCACTGTGTGTGGCAGATTGCCCTGTTCGCTGCAATCTGCCGCTGAATGCTTCTTGGACACCTATATGTGAGTGCAGAGTGTGCTTTTAAGTGGTAAACACAGGTACCAGGAGGCCAGTGGCACTTCCCATTTACAGGAGAACTCAAAATGAATTGATGTAACCGTAGGGTGTTTGCGCCATTTTGTAATTTACATTCATTATCTAATTTTAGCTAGATATTAGCAGTTTTATCTTTCTAGGCAGGCTTCATTTTGCTCAGAACAGCACCCTGAATTCATTTTAGTGGGCATAGATCCCCTTTACACGAACGGTAAGCAACCTACAACTCATTGCAATGTGTGAATGGCTGTGAACTGTACCTGCAATCGAAATCTGTGCCATAGACACCAGTTTTTTTTTTTAATGCATTTTACTTTTAATTTTTTGATGATATTTGGGGTAGATGAGGTTTGCAGAATAAAAAGGAGGATTGGAAAACGTCTTTACGTAATGAGAGAGAATGTAGTTAACCAACTTCCAAACCTTTTCATTTGTTTTAAAGTTAATTGTACATGTGATTGCTACTGAAAGTAGAATCTGTCTGCACTGCTGGTCCCGACTCCTCAATCTGTTTAGCAGAAGCCAGTTGATCAGCAGACCTGGAAGAGAACTGACTTCTGCTGTATTGTTTCAAGAGTCAGAACCAGATAACACATACTGTCCCCAATTTCAGTTACAGGTATAGTTCCTGTTATCCAGAAGGCTCAGGACCTGGGGCTTTCCTGATAACGGATCTTCATACCTTAAGTCTACTAGAAAATCATGTAAACATTAAATAAACCCAATAGGTTGGTTTTGCTTCCAATAAGGATTAACTATATCTTAATTGGGATCAAGTACAAGGTACTGTTTTATTATTACAGAGAAAATCTGGATTATTTGATTATAATGGAGTCTATGGGAGACATCCTTTCTGTAATTCAGAGCTTTCTGGATAACTGGTTTCTGGATAACGGATCCCATACCTGTGTAATAATAACTTTTAACTCATTGTTATTTTTTTAATTCATGTTTATTGGTTATTTTCTTTAATTTTAAAGCAGGTTAGTTGGCTGGAGAGACACATCTATAAGTCCGATATGGATAGTTCTCCAACTGTTTCAATATTTTCATTCTTGTATATCTTTATATTGTTGCCCAGGGCCGGATTACATCAAGCAGATGTTTCAGGAAGGGATAGAAGTCCAAGAAAACATTGAAGAAAAAATTCCCCAGAAGCCACCCTCTCCAAAAGATTCGCCACACTTTTACAGGAAAGGTACAACCCCTCCACGGACACCAGAAGAAAGAAGGAAACCAACTTCCCCACCTGCTCCAAAAAATTCAGAAGGGAAGAATTATAATTCAACATCTGCTTACCTAAACAAAAAAAGTTCCTCAGTTGAGAACTTACCTGTCTCGTCCAACAAACCCTTGCCTGTCAAAGCACCTGTCAAAGAACAGATTGTTGTTCCTTCTCCACCAAAGGCATCGTATGCTCCAAATCCGAGCAGCACCGGAAATGGGGAACTGCATGCCGACTACCACGGATACTTAGTAAAAGTAAATCCGTCGTCGACTTCAGAGGTAAAAGGAGATTTAAACCCTGTCAAGTCATCGGCATTAGCACGTATTCCACCACCACAGAAGCCAAGCCCCAAGAAGCCAGTGACTAAGCCAGAAGCCAAAGAAAGCAAACCTGAGCCAAAAGTTAGGAAAGCAGAACCTGCAGCACCAAAGAATCCAGCCAATAATGAAGCGCTATCTCCTGTAGAAAATGAAGTCAACTCGGTAAGCAGTGAACTCATTCAAAGCAAGAAAATGATCTCTGAAATGAAAACCGTGTGTGTATACAAAGCGCTCTATTTTCATGTATAATACTGTAAATATTTGCTTGGTATTTCAAAGATTATAATGCCCTGGCATAGCAGATCTGTCATTGACACTTCCTGTGTATATTCTGAGAAACAAAACACAAGACTGAGTGTGATTTTATTTGCTCATATGTTGTTAAAAGATTGCAAAGTTTACCCTTTCTAAATCATGTGTGTGTTGAGGTGGGGGAGGGATGCCACCAAATGAGTAGTGCTGATGTGGCAGTTAGAAAAATATGGGTTACAGCTGGGCTTTGGGTATGGATTTCTCCAGTGATGTAGGCCAGCAGTACCACCAGGCATGTCTTCCAACCCTGTGGCTTTGGATACAGTATGTGTGTAACTATAATTACTTATTTATAATTATAAAAAGAATAAATACTTTATAACTGTATTTATATTTCTTTTCGACATAAGCTCATTTAGTTGGCCGTAAGTAAAAAAGGTGTGCAAAGACTACCTGAACTACTGTAAATATATATATATATACATATAAAAATAGTGGGTTTCTCAGATAGTGGGTCTCTCAGACATAGTGGGTTTCTCAGATTCAGACAAAACCCATGATGCATCTGACTCTCTCAGACATTTTCCACAACAAATCTCTCTCACCTTATTCCATGTTCCCAGAATCCATCCCTTCAACATGGAACAACAGGTTGGCGACCCTATCAACCGAAGAAGATTGGGCATATAGTCCCTGCAAATCACAGATAGGATGTCATGGTTTCCTCACACCATGTAAAAATAAATATATATTTGGAAGTTCAGAAGTTTATACACCTGCTTTTTATCAGCCGAAGAAGATTGGGCATATAGTCCCTGCAAATCACAGATAGGATGTCATGGTTTCCTCACACCATGTAAAAATAAATATATATTTGGAAGTTCAGAAGTTTATACACCTGCTTTTTATCAGCCGAAGAAGATTGGGCATATAGTCCCTGCAAATCACAGATAGGATGTCATGGTTTCCTCACACCATGTAAAAATAAATATATATTTGGAAGTTCAGAAGTTTATACACCTGCTTTTTATCAGCCGAAGAAGATTGGGCATATAGTCCCTGCAAATCACAGATAGGATGTCATGGTTTCCTCACACCATGTAAAAATAAATATATATTTGGAAGTTCAGAACTTTATACACCTGGTTTTTTTTTTTTTTTTTTTTATAGAAGCCCAGCTGAATGAGTTTATGTCAAAAGGGGGCAGAGGGATATATTTTTTTCCATTTAAGAGCTAAAAGTTTTACAGCGTACTAAGAGCAATGACAGATGTGTCTTGTCTAGGGATGCACCGAATCCAGGATTCGGTTCGGGATTCGGCCTTTTTCAGCAGGATTCGGATTCGGCCGAATCCTTCTGCCTGGCCGAACCGAATCCGAATCCTAATTTGCATATGCAAATTAGGGGCGGGGAGGGAAATTGCGTGACGTTTTGTCACAAAACAAGGAAGTAAAAAATGTTTTCCCCTTCCCACCCCTAATTTACATATGCAAATTAGGGTTCGGATTCGGTTCGGTATTCGGCCGAATCTTTTGTGAAGGATTCGGGGGTTCGGCCGAATCCAAAATAGTGGATTCGGTGCATCCCTAGTCTTGTCACATTGATAAATCATCCAAAAAGTCCTTTTCATTGTTGGTAGTAAGAATCACTGCATTTAAAATACTAGGGATGCACCGAATCCAGGATTCCTCCTTTTTCAGCAGGATTCATGCGACCGAAACCTTCTGCCTGGCCGAACCTAATCCGAATCCTACTTTTCATATGCAAATTAGGGGCGGGGAGGGAAATCGCATGACTTTTTGTCACAAAACAAGGAAGTAAAAAAATGTTTTCCCCTTCCGGCCCCTAATTTGCATATGCAATTTAGGATTTTGATTCAGTTCGGTATTCAGCCGAATCTTTTGCAAAGGATTCGGGGGTCCGCCGGATCCAAAATAGTGGATTTGGTGCATCCCCTATAAAAACTGCGTGACTGTGCAGTATGTGTAAGAAGGTGTTTTAGCTAAAATGTTTTACCCTCAACGATTCTTAGTACCCACAATGAAAGGGATTGAACCTCTTTAAGACTGCAGGCTGAACACCCTCGTAGTGTGGTAACAGATTTTTTTGGCAAACTTACGTCACATATTTCCAAAATCCTGAAAATAAAGGAATTGATCGCTATAGGGTCTGCTTCATACTGGTAATTGGTACTTAATTATTTATCTTACACGACCGTATCAACTGTATACCCTTTGTAATGAAACATTTGGGCAGCAACCATTATCTATAGCTCATATCGTAGCTTAATCATTCTGTTAGGAGGGTCCCGTACATGATTAATAAATTTGAAGTTTAGGGTCTCCAGGTAGAAAGTGATTACTCAATCAACCAAGGAAGAGGCCCAGGTGCATCGCCCTGAGCCCTCAGCACGGGGAGCGTACAATCCGAAAAATCAAAGGCAAACATCCACCAGGCAGTATGTTCAAAGTGAAAAGAGTTTATTGTGTCCACAGCTTTACTTATGATTAAGTGTTTATGACACGAAACGTGTAAGGCTGTGGATACAATAAACTCTCTTCACTTTGAACATACTGACTGGTGGAAGTTTGCCTTCTTTGAGTGCCTCCTCCAAAGATTTTTCGGTCCCGTACATGAGCCCAATAAGCTTCCGACTTGGACTGGAAGGGCCAAGTTAGCAGCTTTTATCAGCTGCGTAAGGTCACTGTTAGAGCAGCTGTGTTTAGTTTATTAATCTATTGTGCAAGAATTAAGGCTAAGGGCAGATTCGGGGAGATTTTACTGCCTTCCGCCTGCTTGAATGAGAAAACGCCAGCGCAATGCACTCGCGGCGCTTCGATTTCCGAAATCGCCCAAAGTTGCCTCATGAGGCGATTTCGGAAATCGAAGCGCTGCGAGTGCATTGCGCTGGCATTTTCTCATTCAAGCAGGTGGAAGGCAGGAAGAAGACAGTTCGGGGAAGAGGCGATTTGTCGCCAGGCGACTTAATCTCCCCGAATCTGCCCGTCTGCACAATTTGTGATAATAAAACAATATCTTGTTCTACTCTTAGCTGTACCTTTTATTTCATACTTTAACAAGTTTGCTGTTTGTTTTTTTAATTTCTTTTCAGACACCCAATTCTATCATGATTGCCCTAGTCATGCTGTTGAATGTTGGACTGGCCATTCTGTTTGTCCATTTTCTCACTTGAATGAAAAAGCTGCACAAGAGGTAAATATTTGTTTTAATTAAGCCAATGTCTCATTCATCCACTGAAAAAAAGTCAAGATTTTCAAAAGTCTTTTCAGCACCTGCAAGACAAGTGTAAATAGATAGCACTCTTAAATTGTCTATCCTTAAAGGATTCTGTCATGATTTTTAGAATGGCGTTTTTATTTCTGAATTACACTGCAAATAATTCATTCTACCATATAAAATTGCATTCCTGAACCAGCAAGTGTATTTTTTTTATTTATATTATTGGTGTGTAGGCAGCCATCTCAGGTCATTTTATTTAGTCATGTGCTTTTAGAAAGAGCCTGCACTTTAGAATGGAACTGCTTTCTGGCAGGCTGTTGTTTCTCCTACTAAATGTAACTGAATGTGTCTCAGTGGGATCTGGATTTTACAATTGAGTGCTGTTCATAGGGTAATGACACACAGGCAGATTCCAGGAGATTAGATGGCACTCGCATCGCTTCGTTTTCCAAAGTCGCCCGAAGTTGCCTCATGAGGAAACTTCGGGTGAATTCAGAAAACTAAGTTCCCCAAGTGCCATCCCGCTGGCGAGTTTTCATTATAGCCGGCGGGAAGGCAGTTCGAGGAGATTGAAGAAGAAGAAGAGGCGATTTGTTGCTAGGGCAACTAATCTCTCATTTTTCTGTTGGTAGGCTGCTGGGGGGGGGTGATATCACTCCAACTTGCAGTACAGCAGTGAAGTGACTGAAGTTTATGCCCAAGTCACATGACTGGAGGCACCTGGGAAACTAACAATATGTCTAATCAGATTTCAAAATTAAATATAAAAAAATCTGTTTGTTCTTTTGAGAAACGGATTTCAGTGCAGAATCCTGCTGGTGCAGCACTATTAACTGATGTGTTTTGAAAAAAACATGTTTTCCCATGACTGTATCCCTTTAAAGGGCAAAGACCCCCTCTCCTGAATTGTGCTACCAACCCTCCCAGATATCGCTTTGTAGTCGTAGCGGAATGAAACTTTAGGGTTGGCTGCCTCCATGCCGAGCCTCTTGAGTTCCTGCTCTTAGCTTTCTGGTGGCAATCGCCAGTTAGGCACAAACACAGTTGAAGGACCATATTGGCTCCAATTGCACATAACCCTTGTTCTCTATCACGGCCAGAGAGCTCAGGAAAGGAAGTCCAATGGGCAGACATGGCAGTCAGTAACCCGGTAGCATTAATTTGCATTTTATTACCAGGTACAAGGGAACAGGTGGTGTGGTTAAGTGGAGGGGGTCAATGAGGTATTTGTCTCTTTCTCTCCTTGTGATGTTACTTCCCATCGGTGCAATTACAGATTATCTATTTTGAGCAGTGAATGTGCAGAGTAATCTAATAATAATAATAATAATAATGTGCTCTTTTGCATTGCGGTATTATTCAGATAAACAGAATTGTTGGCACACAATTCCAGCACACAATTCCCGTCGTGTGTCATGAGCTGTTTCTATGGCACAGTCCTAATCCGACAATCCGGGAAAAAGAAGGCTTGAATTTAGAGTTGTGGGAAGCAAGACCGTTCAAACTTGAATAAAAAAATCAACCAGCGGGGCCTGTTCTGTCCTCTCCGTGTTGATTTATGGCTCTTCAGGGTCCCCTGCAAGATCAGGACGTGGCCATGTTGGAAGACAAAACAAACTGTGCTGAGAGAGCCTCCTCGGAGAAGATGAAGAAACCATCTGTTGTAGTAGAGTGTGACCGAAGTAGAAAAGGACAGATCTGCACTTTTTCTTGATGGAAGCGAACAGCTGCCTTACTATTTTGCCGCCTGACGTTTATGGAGTGGAGATAGGAAAGTGACTGCCAGCGGAATGTGGTCAGAGGATTCGGTTGCTGTGGGTGCATTTCCAGCGTTTACTCCTATCTCAGAAGAAATACTTAGCAGCATCACTCACCAGTCTTATTCCATTACCTGCTGATTTTAACATCCCCTGCAGAGTTACTGGAAGATAGAATTTCATTTTCTTGTGCATGATTATGTTTATTTCTGTGTTTGTTTAAAGCAGATTAATAGCCATAACCGGCTGTCCTGAGGGAAAGGATACAGGAAAAATAGATTTTACAGAGATTCACAGGAATATCGCTTGTCCCCATCTATCTCTCCATTGCTTTTTTTTTTAACAGCTAAAGAAGAGACCACTACATCTGGCCTGCGTCTTTTTATCCTTGTGATGTTTGTGATTTAGAACCTGTTTTGTTTCCTAGACAGCAACTTCTCTTGCAATTAAAAGCACATTGAAGTGTACTCAGCTCTAACCTCTCTTTTAGAGAGATCCAGTAAGCACTTCCGTTATAGGCCACTCAGTTGGTAGTGGTTCGGTTCTGTTTCAGTACGAGCGCTACAATAGGGGGCAGATTTATTAAGGGTCGAATAATAAATTAGAATTTTCGAATTGTATTTTTGGTCAAAACTCGCAAATTCGAATTGGGGTTAATCAAAACTCGAATTCGACTATTCGTCACCTAAAACCTGCCGAGTTCATGTAGAAGTCAATGGCAGAGGTCCAGTGACCCATTTTAAGATGTTCGGCGAAAAAACTCTATTCGAGTTTAGTCGACTTTGATTCTAATTAGAATTGAGTTTTCGAGGGGGTAATATTCGTTCGAATTTTAAACGTCCCAATTTTTTTTTAAATAGCCTTCTATTTCTTTTTCGTGTATATTCGACTTTATTAGAGTACAAATTTTAAAAAAAAATCACATAAATTAGAAATGAAATCGACCTTTGATAAATCTGCCCCTAGATATGTAGTTATGTATATCAAATTCTATTTACATATTGCAAATCTATGCGTGCCTATGTGTGTATACACTAAAAATAAACACAGGGAATTGTATATATTTATACAACAATATAGATATGTATGTGTGGGTGTGTGTGTGTATACATATTTTTACTGATACACAATTTGTGTAAATAATGAGATTTTTAAAAGAAGGAAATCTCTCTTTAATGTTTTGCCTTAAAGGGATACTGTCATGGGAAAACATGTTTTTTTTTCAAAACACATCAGTCTGCCCAAGCAGAATTCTGCACTGAAATCCATTTTTCAAAAGAGAAAACAGATTTTTCTATATTCCGTATTGAAATCTGATATGGGGCTAGGCATATTGTCAGTTTCCCAGCTGCCCCCAGTCATGTGACTTGTGCTCTGATAAACTTTACTCTTCACTCTTTACTGCTGTACTGCAAGTTGGAGTGATATCACCCCTTCCTCCCCCCCCCCCCCTCCCCAGCAGCCTAACAACAGAACAATGGGAAGGTAACCAGATAGCAGCTCCCTAACACAAGATAACCGCTGCCTGGTAGATCTCAAAACAACACTCAATAGTAAAAGCCAAGTCCCACTGAGACTGATTTAGTTACATTAAGTAGGAGAAATAACAGCCTGCCAGAAAGTAGTTCCATCCTAAAGTGGGGGCAGCTGGGAAACTGACAATCTGTCTAGCCCCATGACAAATTTCAAAATTGAATATAAAGAAATCTGTTTGCTCTTTGGAGAATTGTATTTCAGTGCAGAATTCTGCTGGAGTAGCACTATTTACTGATGTGTTTTGAAAATAACATGTTTTCCCATGACAGTATCCCTTTAATTACATTTTTTAAACTCCCCTCCCCCCTCATGATTGCATTGATTTTTCAGCCAATGGCGTGGGTTTATATTATTTAAAAGCATGTTTGTAGACTTGCACATGTAAAGTCATTTCTGACACACAAAAAAAAATCACTTTTTCAAAAAGAAAAAAGGTGGTTTTGCTGAGATTTTTTTTTGTCGTCGAGTTTGTTTTCCATTCTTAAGTAACATGCATGGCTTAACACAAGCGCCGTCTTACTGGCATTAGCAAACCTTCACTAGTTTCATATATCAGCATGGTGTGAATGTTTTAAGACTTAAAGCAAGGTGTCATTTTTTTTTTGGCCGTTGTGTTCTTGAAATCCTTGGAATGGTGAAAAACACTGAAAAAAAAATCTTGTAAACTGTATTTATTATAAAAAATGTGCTCTCTAGTTTTTAGAAAGAGAATTCAAACAGGGGGTTATGTACTAAACTACGAATGCAAAAATCACGAAAAAATTTGGATTTTTTTTTTTATATAAAATCTGACTTTTAAATAAATCACAAATTTTTGGTAATTTATTAAACCCTGAGGATGGAAAAGTCAGAATCAAAAAATCCCGCATCTCAGACCTGTCGAGGTTGCATATAAGTCAATGGGAGAAGTCTCAATGATTTTTTGATGTGCTTTGGGTTTTTGTGCAATACCTCGAAGTTTTCAATTGAAAGTTCTGAAAAAATCGTGAAAATTTTAAGGAAAATGTAATAATATAGAAGCGTAAAAAACCCGAGCGGATTTGCTCAAAGTTTGTAGGAGAAAATATTGAGATAAATTCGGACTTTGATAAATAACCCCCTAAATTGTAAGAGTTTTATATAGAAAGCTATAGGACTACTTGTTTGCCTTCTCCAAGTGCTTCTCTGCAGGAAACTACCTTTGTTACTGAAATAGCGATTCTTGCAAGCGTCTCCCATGTGTTTGTTCTCCAGAGTCGATGGGAAAACGACGCCCGTTCTAAAAATTGTTTATAAGTGGGATTTTAGCATGTTAGCACAATTTATATGTAGGATTTATAAAGCTTTTCTAAAAACAAAGCTGAAAACAGAAATTGTGGGTATTTTTCTAATCCGTGCACAGCTGTATTTTGCATAAAAAGGTTATTTATAATTGGTTGGAATATTGTACACTACTGTTTTTGGACAGCACCTGTAGACTGCCAATGTAATGTTGTCTATTTAAGTTTCTTGCTGTGAAAGAAGGACCTTATTTACAGATTCCCTTATTTATAATCCTAACCCAAAATGTTTCACTTACAGTTTTTTTTTTTAAAAAACTGTATCTGATGAAATAAAAGAGATTCAAAAGGTTTTGTTGGTTTTTCTTTAAGTTCTCTGTGTTTGGCCTCCTAGGACCCCTCCAAGAGAATCCAAGGAGGGCTTCTTTGGTTATGGTAGAAATAAGAAAGAGTGCTGGAATGTTGCCCACCTGGAGATCTTCTGGCAGTCCAGTATAGTTTCCTAATCCAGTGATGCTCAACATTCATCCTTCTGTCATTTAACGGTTTCTACCATCTGCATATTTATTGTACTCGAATGAAGCGCTCAGGTAGGGTGTGTATGTAAAAGAAGGAATATTGTGTATGTGAGGCTGTCATAATACTGCCCATTTGTCACCATTATTATTACTATAACTAGTGATGGGTGAATCCAACCCGTTTCAATTTGCCAAAAATTTGCTGAAGTCTGCGGGAAACATTTTGCACGGTGAAACTTGGTGAAAACTTTCGCCATCGCTAATTATTATTAGTAGTAGTAGTAGTACAGGTATGGGACCTGTTATCCAGAATACCCAGGACCTGTGTTTTTTTGGATAAGGGATCTTTCTATAATTTGGATCTTCATACCTTAAAGGGGACCTGTCACCCTAAGAAATAATTTTAAATACTTTACTGTCATGTTGATTGAGCAAAATAAACTTTATGTACACTATATGTATTATTTAAATTTTGTTTCCTTCAGTCTTGGAAGTATACAATCACAGGAATCAGGCAGCAGCCATTTTGTGGACACTGTTATAAAGACAAACTGTGTATCACCTCAAAATCTTGTTTATGCGCCAAAATGAGGGACCAAAGGCCCGTGCACAGTGCCCTGCTAGGAGGAGGGAGGGGAAATGTGGGGAGAGCAGTGACATGTAGGAATCGCTGAATGGAAAGTAAAAGTAATTGACTGCCCCGCCTCTATCCTCAGGCATAGAGGCGGGGGAGATAATATTAGACTTACAGTTCAGATATTTAAACACCTTTATGACAGGTATGGATTTTTTCATAAAAAAAAACAATTTGTGTTCCATGTTTAATTTGCAAAGGACTTTCATTATACAGTTTTTTTAAGCGTAGGTGACAGGTCCGCTTTAAGTCTACTAGAAAATCATGTAAACATTAAATAAATCCAATAGGCTGCTATTGCTTCCAATAAGGATTATATCTTAGTTTGGATCAAGTACATGATACTGTTTTATTATTACCGAAAAAAAAAATTGAATTATTTGTATAATATGAGAGACGGCCTTTCTGTATTCCGGAGCTTTCTGGATAACTGGTTTCCAGATAACGGATCCTATACCTGTACCACTTACTTTACCACTGATGAAAATGTCAATGATAATGAGCCTGGCGAGTTTAAGCCGATAGTCCAGTGCCTTGTCTTATATTTTGGTGATTTGATATTAAAAGCACTGTGATGCTCACATCCCTGCCTTGCTCTCCATGTCATGGGAATCTTTTTGCATCACATTAATGTGATCTGGTCCTCCCATGTGTCTGCCAGTTTAAAAGTTAACACTCAATGTAAGAATGCCAACCACATGACTTCCTAAACTCCCATGATTTCTTGATTAAAATCCCTAGGCTTTCTGCCAATCTTTTTTTATTAAATTTTTTTTTTAATTCTGTTTTATTAAAGTTTTATAACAGAAAAGAAGATGTTACAAGTGGGTTAAAAGAAAGAAGAAGTCCGGCGCATGCAAATTAATGCCGCCTCGGAAAAGTAAGAGAAAATAAAGAGGAAAGAATGAGTGTCCTCCACCTAGTATGCTTCATCAGAGTCCGGTGTCCGGCATCTCGGGCAGGCATCCTAATGTTATTTATTAATCATTAATAAAAGGTTTTCTCTTAAGACCATATATAGAATATTGCTAAAATACCTGTCCTGTTGTTTGAGCCTCTGCGTCGGGTCTAGGAGGAAGAGGCCGGTCCCCATCAGACCATATATCAGTCTGAAATCTCTAAAACATCATCTGTTCGAAAGTCTTTAGGTCACCCCCAAGGGGGCGGGAACCAGGTCAGAAATTTTTTAGAGAGTATCAGGTCAAGTCAGGAAATATTTTTCTCTGTGTCTATTTTGAAATGTAGACAAACTAGCCCAGTATCATACCTTTATATCTGTTTCCTTATACTGAAAATGGTTTTACTGGATACAGTTTATTTCTGCATCTCTTTATAGCTCTCAAATTTTTCTATTCCTAATATCTTACGAAACCAGTCTACAATCTTGGGGGGTTGAATCTGCCTCCAATATAATGGGATGAGCAATTTAGCTGTATCAAGCATAATTGGTACCAGTTTATTCTCATATGTCTATATTGACCTGGTCGTGTAATGCAGGAGAAGATCCAGAGGGGCATTTGGAATATCTGTACCAGTTATTTCTTTAATGCTTTCCCTTATTTGTAACCAATATTGCGTCAGGTCTGGGCATTCCCAAAAAATGTGAGACGGAGTACCAACTTCTTTATTACATCTCCAACATGTAGGCGGAAACCCTTTATAAATTTTAGTTAGCTTCGCTGGAGTTCTATACCAACTACTCAGCAATTTATAATTTAGCTCCTGTATTTTGCAACAGACCAAGGTGGAATGTGTCATTAAAACCACTATTTCCGATGGATGTCCCAAGACCCTCTCCCAATTGGATTTAAATGTGTCACTTGGGGAGATTTTGACGTTTTGTATACTTTTATATAAATAAGTTTTCTTTGGTAAATCTTTCGATTCCCATAGGAGTTCAACTAGTGTAGGTAGAGTTCTTGTGGTGCGGTGAAGATGGTGCGTTGTGATAAAATGTCTCGCCTGTTCTAATCTGAACCTTTCTAAAATGGATGGAGTCGTATTAGGAAACAATGTGTCCCATGAAGGGACAGTTGATTTAGAAATCAAAGAAAAGATTCCCTGATGTCTCCTCAATGGCCATGTCTGAAAGGAGCGAGGATCCAAACCTGGAGAAAAACTATGGTTGCCAACTATAGGGGTAATCTTGATGGTAAATTAATCCATTTTCCGGTTTTAACCAAGCTGTCCCATATTTGAAGGTAAATACGAGAGTTAAGCATCTGTTTTATCGAGAATTCGTCTCTCAGCTGGTGCCAGCCAGGGTAATGCCATAAGAGGTGTTAAAGTTGACTCCTGTTCTACACTACCCATAGTTTTTTAGTGTCATGAAAGGCCCAGTCTATACATCTATTAAGCTGTGCCGCTTTGAGATAGGCTTCCCAGTCTGGCAACCCTAGGCCCCCCCTTTGTTTTGTCACCATCAATTTGGATGCTGCTATCCTTGGGTTTTTATGGTTACAAATATATTGTATAACTAACCTTTTTAATACCAATAAGATCTGCTTGGGGGGAGGGTAGGGGATAGTTTGAAATAAGTATAAAAATCTAGGAAGAATATTCATTTTAGTTACGTTTATCCTTCCCAGCCACGAAAAGGAAGGCTTCTCCCAAGCTTTAAGATCCTGGCATACCTTGCCCAACAGGCCTTCATAGTTAGATTTTATGGTCTGTTGTATGGAAGAGAAAACTTTTAAACCTAAATAAGTTTGGGCATATTTAAAGGAGAAGTTAGTCATAAGATCCCTATATTCGTCCTTAGACATGGTTATGTTTAACGCTCCCGATTTGGTCAAATTGATCTTAAAATTACTTGGTTACTGGTTAAACCGGTGAAATTCTCCCAATAGGCTGGGTAGGGATATCCATGGGCTTTGAAGAAAAAACAGTAGGTCATCTGCATATGCAGCTATTTTATGTTATTTCTCACCTATGACTAAACCCGAAATATTAGGGTTTCTTCAAATACAATTTAGAAAGCGTTCAATCGAGAGTGCAAAGAGAAGGGATGACAGGGGGCAACCCTGTCGGGTGCCGTTGCGGATTTGAAAAGGATTGGAGAGTATTCCATTCATTTTAAGCTTGGCGAAAGGGGCAGTATATAAAGTGAGAATTCATGTCAGCATTTGGGGACCTAGTCCTACTACCTTAAGAGATTGATTGATCATGAACGGTATCTTCCGTTTCTGACCATAGCGCAAATAATATGTTGGTATTGTCTCTAGCTTCCCAGCCGGCGACAAACCCAATCTGTTCTTGATTAATAAGAGAGGGGAGTAAACCCTGCAATCTTTGGGCTAACACTTTAGAATAGAGTTTTAAATCATTGTTTAAAAGAGATACGGGTCGGTAACCACCTGTGTCCTGTGGGTCCTTGCCTTTTTTGTGTATGAGGGTGATATGTACTTCCAATACTTCCTTAGGGATGGGGTTCTCTACTGAAATAGAATTAACTGCTTTTACCAAGTGTGGTGATAAGAGCTCCCCAAATTCCTTATAATATGAAATGGTGAATCCATCGGTTCTGGGGCTTTTCCCTGTTTTGCATCTTTTATGACCAGTAGGAATTCTGCCATAGTAGGAGGGGATTCCAATTCCTGAGCTTGTTCTAGAGTAAATTTACCCAGACCCGCTTGTAGTCTTTAATATTGTCTAGTTTAGGGAGTTTTTGTGAATCTGGGAGGTTGGAATTCGGCAGCTGATATAGTTTTGTGTAATATTCTCTAAATACTTCCGCTATTTCCTTGGTTTGATGTGTCGTATGTCCCAATTTGTCCTTAATCGCTACAATGTGGTTTTGTGTCTGTCGTCGTTTTAAGGCTGAAGCTAGCAGTCTACCACATTTGTTCCCATGTTCGAAAAACAGTTTCCTATTCAAGTCTATGGCCTTCTCTGTGTATGACACAAAAAGTGGTGTGAAAGAATAATACAGATTCCCACATGGAAATAACCATACGGACTTAACTCTCAGGTTCCGCTCTGTAGGGGGTATGAGTGCCGTGGGGCCGCCAAAGATATGCCCCTGGCCCGTGCACCTGTGGAATAAGATGTTGAGGTATAACCTCTATAACATTTTCAGAGCTTACCTAGGAGTATATTTGTCACTATCCATATTAGACAAAATGACATGATGGAATTTTAAACCAGCTAAGAGAAGGTATATGGAAGGATAAGGAAGCAGAACAACAACGAAAAAGAATAGAAAGAATAAAAAAAAGGGGGGGAGGGGGGATAACGACTGGGAAATGGGGAAAAATAGGGAGTATAAATTATAAAGTGAAGAGGAATGAAGGAGACAGCTGGCTATGCTCTTGAAACATCTCTAAATCGAGTAATGATAACTGAGAACATATAATAATAACTGTGAACATTCCTTTACTTTCCCATTAATACAGATGTTATCTAGGATGAGAACATCTAGTCAGAACCAGAGGATATAATAAAATGCTAAGTAAATATGACATCAGAAGCAAAAAACAGCAATAAGGAGAATTACACTATGTCCAGACCCTTAGGTTTCTATATGTCACAATACCGTCCAACCTCCAAAAAAAAGAAAACCTTTTTTTTTTTTTAAATTTTCCCTCTGTTAAAGCAAAGTCTTGAACAAACTGCTAGATGCACTATAATAAAATTGCAGCGTATATAACTACCATAGTAACTGCGTCATCCTCTATTGATTATAGCTGTTGCTAGTGTTAATAGAGTTTCACGTTGATATATATCTTATAGGGCCCAACTCCAAAGGTTAAATGCTATTGGCTCTGTAACGGCCGTCATGATCCAGCAATCAAGGATCCTTTACGGAGTAGCCGATTTGTCTTTCCCTATGTGGTTTTGTTCTGTCTCGTTGGGGTAGTGCTGACTCGGTTCTGTGTCTACATGGCGAGCGCTGTCAGACTGGGGACCAGTGATCTGTGCTTAGGTGGTGTAAGAGATCACCATTATATTCCAGATCAATCCAATCGTTCAAGTGTACTTTAGGGAGATCCAGAGCTTGGCAGAAGGACTCGGCTTCAGCTGGTTCTTTTAACATAAATTGTTTATTGTCCCTTGTAGCAATCAGAGCGAAAGGGAAGCTCCTTATTCATTTTTTTTATTCTGACAAACAAGATAAAAAGCTTGGTAGGTTTTAGGTGCCAGCTTTTTTTTCTTTTTTTTGAAAAACCCGCTTGGAGGAAAAGAAAACAATCTGCAGGAAGCTGAGAATAAACCATGCAAGCGTTTAGGAACTTTAATGTGGTTGAAGTAGCCGAATGCTTGGCCTCTAAGCAGAGACACACACTCAGATTTGGGGAGATGTCACCCAGCGACATATCACCTCTTCTAATCTCGACTAATCTCCCCGAACTGCCTCCCGCTGGCTACAATGTAAATCACTGGCGGGATGGCAATCAATGCGCTTTGTTTTCCGAAGTCACCTCATGATGTGCGGGTCGGGATTTTCTCCTCCACCCACCCGAGCCAAACTTCCAGGTTCCTTTTACAGACCTGTCCCGCCAATGATGTCACAAAAGGGACGGGGCGCGTATCTATAAAAGTTCAACCCGGAAGTCAGCATTTGGACCTGCCCACGAACCGGAAGGAGGGGTGCGAGGTCAACCGGAACCTGCACGACCCGCGGGTCCTACGGGTATCGGGCCGGCCAGCACATCACTATTAGGGCAGAGACATGCTCCGATTCGGTGAGATTTAGTCGCCCGGCGATAAATCGCCTCTTCTTCAGGGCAACTAATCTACCCAAACTGCCGGCTAGAATCTAAATTGCCGGTGGGATGGCTCAGATCACTTCCTTTTCTGAAGTCGCCCATAGTTTCCTCGTGAGGCGACTTTGGAAAACTTGCCATCCCACCAGCGATTTACATCATAGCCGGCGGGAGGCAGTTCTGGGAGATTTGTCGCCCCGAATAAGAGACGATTTATCACCGGGCGACTACTCTCCCCGAATCTGAGCATGTATATCTCCCCTTAACCTCCATAGAAAGACAACGTATCTCTATATATAGATAGGATTAACCATTAGAGATGTTTAATCCGACACATCATTGCTGTAGGCTTGTTTGCACATTATTCTATTTCACCAGGCATTCTGCTTTTATCAGTAAGGTTATCCCTCATTAGCATTTAGTACGGTCTTCAGGCGGCAGCTGCCTAGATGGAGATCAGATGTGAATGTCCGAGAGAACATCTGCTAATGTTTGGCCAGTGACACCTGGGCTTACTCCTTTTGGTGAAATAATGGCAGCTTTCTGTTCATAGTAAAGGGGGTTGTTTTCTGCCCTCCCCCCAGTCATGTACAATTTTAATCAAAGTGGTCACAATTGCTTTTCAACTTCCGTAAAAGGAATGGACACCTCTCTCTATTTACTGTATTAATTCAACACCACAACTCTTACATATACGGCTCGCTAGTCAGCTAGCATATTGCCTGATATTAGCTTCAACATACAATGCCTACAGTTCAGATACGTTATTCGCAGCATAGTTAACAACATCCTAATTTTATCCACAGTTCTTGTGAATTGTTGAGGTCAGGCAGGCGTTTAAGTGTCTGGTTACTGTATGAATGGCAGGACTATTTTCTGTAAGAGGAAGGCGTAATGTGTTCCAAAAGGGGATGGGATTTTGAACTGTGTGCCTCCATTGATGTAACTATAATTGCAGTTAACATTGGAATTCTGCAGCCAAGTACAATAAAGGCATTTATTTTGGCACCCCAAATTCTTGTTTCACCCTATGTATTAAAAAGAGATGAATGAATGTGAAGCCTCTCATCAGCACTGTGTGCCATTTGTATAAAAGCCAATGAAGCTACTGTATTCTAAAAGCGGATCTGCTACCCCTCATCTCCATATCCATTTTAGAGGTGCATAGTCAATAATAAGGTCAAATTTTCTACCTAAGAGGTAATACCTTAAGGCATCTAGGGTCCACTTTATGGCTAAACACTCCTTTTCAGTCGTGGCATACTTCTCTCACAGTCATTGAGCTTTCTGCTTAAGTAAACCTCCGTTTCGCTTCGCCGAAAAATGGTGAAAAACGCGAAACGGCGCCGGCGTCTCGTTTTTGATGCCGGCGCCCGTTTTTGACGCCGGCGTCCGTTTTTCGGGAAAAATTTTTTTGACGCCGGCGAATTTTTACCGCAAATTTTCGGGGGCGTTTCGCGAATTTATTCACTGGGCGCGAATCGTGCAAATTCGCCGCAAATTCGCGCCTGGCGAATAAATTCGCCCATCACTAGTTCTCAACTGAACTTTAAACACTTTAAAGAGTTCCTTAGTTACTCTGAACATAAAAGGGGTACCCTGATCGGTGAGGATTTCTTTAGGGATCCCAACCCTACTGAACACATGAAGTAATTCTTTGGCAATTATTTTAGCAGGTGTTGCGCAAAGGAATAGCTTCCGGTTAGCGAGTGGCATAGTCCATGATCACTAAGATATATTGGTGACCCCGGGCAGATTTTAACAAAGGACCCACCAGATCCATGGCTATTCGCTCAAAGGGTATTTCAATTATTGGTAATGGGATTAAGGGACTACGAAAGTGTGGCCTTGGAGCAGAAATCTGGCAAACAGGACAGGACCCACAGTAATCCTTTACCTGCTGATACACTCCAGGCCAAAAAAACCTCTGCAACACTCTCTCTGTAGTTTTTTTAACACCCAAATGTTCCCCCATTACATGACCATGGTCAAGGTCCAACACAATTTTTCTGTATGGTTTGGGTACTACTAACTGTTCAATCACCTAATTTAACTGTTTTGATACTTGGTACAGTAAATCCCCTTTTAAAGCCATGTGAGGCTATGATAACCTAAGCCCTGGCTCAATGGGTTCCCCATTAATTACTTTCACATTTTCTCATAAGAATAGGGTCTTTTACCCTTTTAAACGCCAAGAACGTAGCTCCTATGTTCTGGCTTAAAAAGGCTGTAAGTGCCAGGAGCATAGGAGCTACGTTATCTGTTCAAAGGGCTGCCTTTCTGCACTTCTGCCAAAATCGAAGTTCAGAGAGGCTCTTCTGGCTGCTCAACCCCCTAGACAACGAGCCTAGGGGGCTGCCATACGGGTCCTGCAATGCGATTGTCGCAGGACCCGACTTCTTACCTCCTCCTGTGTGCTGTTTGCTGCTCCCCCAGTGCTGCCTCTTCCTGGACCCTACCTGTGTGAAGCTCCGCCCACGCACTTCCTGCTGCTGTTCTATGCGATCCTGGAGTCTGCTGATTTGCTTCTGATCCCTTCTTCTCCAAAAAATGGTGTGCCCTTCTATTTACACAGTTACACACACACACACATACAATCAAACATACATACATTTACACATACAGAGCACACACATAACTAAAGGTTTTTTTTTTTTTTTTTCATTTTCTGGCTTTTTATTGTATTTTACAGAGTCACATACACCTACACACGCACATTTATACACTTGTTAGAGCTGCACACACATGTATACAGAAACACACAATTATAGGTTCTTTTTTACTTTTTTTTTTAAAATTTATTTATTTTTCTTCATTTTATCAGTTTCTCTTTTGTTATTCCCCTAAAAACTGTTGATTCCCAGTGTGGCTATTGGATCAAGCATTCTGACCAGTGTGACCACTAACCACGCTGTCGGATCAGTTATTTTGTTATTTCATTGATTTGCCTAATTGTACTTGATTTTTGTGATTTTTATGCTTGTATTGTTGTTCCTTACATTTTTTTTAGTATCATTTGCACTTTGATCATTTAGAGTACAAACACATTTTTAGCAATTTTGGATTCGACAGAATGTGTATTTTCTAAAAATATATGGTTTTGTGGGGTTTTTGTGCTGTTAGGAGGGTCTTGTGGCATATAATAAGCAGTCTGGGTCTATGTTCATAGATGGCAAATCGGCAACTGAGAAAATTCATATGCACTATTTTTATTTGGGTTTCGCACATGCCAGCTTCTTTGGTATATCTATGGATATTGGGCATCAATCTGTTCAGTAGACCCTTGGTGTCAATATTTAGGGTGTTTTACAATTGTATGGAAAAATTCGGTGAGATAAATGAGGCCATTTGTACTATTTTTACTCTATTTTCAGAAATGTCCTAAAAAACGCTGCTTTTAGCTTAGCTTTGCAGTTTGATAGCTTGGAGTACATAATCACCTATTTTGGATTCGTCAGAATGTGCACTTTCCAAAAATATATGGTTTTCTGGGGTGACCATACATTTTTGTACTTTTGCCCGTCGAAAAATGCTGTAAATGTGCTAATTTTCCAGTATTTGAAATTACAAAACTGATTACTCCAATGGAGTGTGTTCGTTCTGGGGCCCCTATACGCCACATACTTAGTGTACCTATGCATATTGGGTATCAAACTGTTCAGCATACCCCAGGCTTTCATATTTAGGGTGTTTTATCTTGGTCTGTATTGATATGTGGGAGATATGATGCTTCAGATTTTGAGTATTGAGGTGATTTTTGGAAATGTCAAAAAAATTGCCAAATGTAGGAAAGCTTTTCGACTTGGTACTTTGGAGTAGAAAGACATGCATACCCATTTTAGATTCGTCAGAATATATTCTTTCCAAAAATATATGATTTTCTGGGGTGAACATACATTTTTTTTTACATACTTTTGCCCCTTGAAGAATGCTGTAAATGTGCTGATTTTGCAGTATTTGGAATTACAGAACTGATAACTAGTATGGGGTGTCGTCATTCTGGGGCCCCTGTACACCACATACCTATGCATATTCAGCATCAAACTGTTCTGCGGACCCCGAGCTTTCAGATTTAGGGGGTTTTATCTTGATATGATGGAGATTCAATGCTGTAGACTGGACTGGTCATTTTTCAAAAATGTACCAAGGCCCGTTCTAAACTTTAGGGTTGCCACCGGATATTCCCATGTGTCATCATGAATACAAACTACACCAACCTTTTTTTCCTGGAACTTAACAGGGCCTACTGAATCTAATTTTTACCAAAGTGACTAGACTACCGGAGTCTAGTAAGGCAAGCAATTGTTTCCCATTCACACTCACTTTACACATTTGTTTTTTTCTTGAACCAGCACCGCAGTGCAGGCAATGAGACTTCATGGCAACGGAAACATTTAACAGTCTCGGAATTAAACCTAAGAGTCTCAGACTTTCCAGTCTTACATTGCCAGCCTCCCGGGTTGTTGCCAAAAGTCTCTCCCTTTAAGGGGGATTTAATTGTACCATCCCCCATGTCCTGATGAACAGTCTTACCCGTTGCTAGCGTGTACCTCTCTTTCAGGTGTGGAGCCCAGAATGATGAGGGAGGGGTGCCAAAGTTCTCAGCGGCAAAGTACCTTTCCACTAACTCCACAAGGTCATCTGCAGTTTTTGGATCTCCATGGGTCACCCATTTGCACAAAGCAACAGGAAGGGACCTCAGGTAGCGATCCAGCACCACCCTCTCAATAATCTCAGGTCCAGTTGCAACCATTTTCTCACCAGGTGAAACATCTGGGAGCGTGGAGACTTGTCCGGGTGATAAGCCCAGCTGTATACTCGTTGGGCATGAAGCGCCAGGGTAACGCGAAGGCAGGCCAAAATCTTTTTTTCAGTTGCTCATATTCGTTGACAGTAACAGGGTCAAGGTCAAAATATGCTTTTTGCAATTCATTGGTTAACAGAGGTGCCAAAAGACCTGCCCACTGCTCTTTAGACCACTTCTCTTTCGGCAGTCCGCTCAAATGTAGTGAGATATGCCTCCGGATCATCCTCTGATGTCATCTTTTGGAGGAAACGGCTCACGTTGATTTTAGCCACGTTACTATGGGCTACTGCAGGAGGCTCCTGGGGTTTCTCTGCCAACTGTTGGAGCAAACCCGTCGGTCAGTCTCTGCAGCGTCTGCTAGCTGTCGAAACATGGCCTTATGGCAGGCTTCTGCTTGTTGCTGAGCGGCCTGATTGCAGGCTTCTGCTTGCTGCTGTGCCTGTATTAACTGTTTTACAATCTCCTCCATGCTGCACAGTTCTTAAGGGATCACCACCCCTTTAATTCACAGTCTCTGCAATACTATACTGCCTTTTGTTGCTTTATTTTGTGCCAGAGCACCCTCCACCATATGTAAGGGTTTAGGTAGCTGGGATCAGTTTTCGGGGGTAACACAGCCCATGGCACAAGCACAACTCATGAGAGTATAGTCTCTTTTTGGAAGTTTATTGTCACTTGCAGCAGAAATAAACAAAACAATTCAAAATAAAATCCTTGCCACTTAATGGGCTTCTAACTAATACAGGTCAGTTTTCCTAACTAACTGCCTGTCTCCCCAAAACTGAGTACATTGAGGAATATACAAAATCCCAAACCTTGTAGGGATTTCAATCCCCCTCAGTGAGCTCACACACGCAGCTTTCCAGTGTCTTTTCCCAGACAGGAGCTCCACACTCTGGCTTGAGCTGCCTTTTTAATTAACCACCTGAGATACCTCATGACAACTATAAACACCCGGGCTGGACTAGCAGTCCCAGAACCACTCGGTTAGGAACCTGGGGCATAAATAAGCTCCGTCCTGGACTTTCCCAGGTATCCTACTGGTGACCTCACCACAATAGACACTAATTCGGACCAGTATTTTTGGAGAACTGGGCATTCTCGGAGTGTATGGAGTAAGGTGTCTATATATGATTTACACCTAAGAAATCTAGTGAAATCTCTGGATTTATTTTGTGCTGCCTCGGTTGAGTATAATAAGCCCCATATACAGTACAAATAGATTAGTTGCAATAGTACAAGCTAGAATGCTATATTTATTCTGCAAAATGTTTTACCATACCTGAGTAAAAAGCTCTAGAATCTCTGTTTGTTTAGGATAGCAGCTGCAGTATTAGCTTGGTGTGACATCACTTCCTGCCTGTCTCTCCTTGCTCACTCATGGCTCTGGGCTCAGATTACAGCAGAGAATGGAAGGGGGGGAGGAGCATCTGAACATGCTCACGCCCAGGGCAAGGAGGTTTAAGCTGAAGGCAGAAAGTCTGATACAGAAGCCTATGTGTATAGAAGGAAAGAAATGTTTATTTTGACAGAGGACTCAGAGCAGCATTACTTTGAGGGTTTACTGGTATTTAGGTCAGGGGTGTCCAAACTTTTTGCAATGAGGGCCAGATTTGGTAAGGTGAAAATGTGTGGGGGGCGACCATTCAGCCTGACATTCTTTGAACCATTATCATCATTTAACTCATTTAAAGGAAAACTATACCCCCAAAATGAACACTTAAGCAACAGTTTATATCATATTAAGTGACATATTAAAGAATCTTACCAAACTGGAATATATATTTAAGTAAATATTGCCCTTTTACATCTCTTGCCTTGAGCCACCATTTTGTGATGGTCTGTGTGCTGCCTCAGAGATCACCTGACCAGAAATACTACAACTCTAACTGTAACAGGAAGAAGTGAGGAAGCAAAAGACACAACTCTGTCTGTTAATTGGCTCAGCTGACCTAACATGTATGGTTTGTTGGTATGTTTGTGAGTACAGTGAATCCTACGATCCCAGGGGGCGGCCCTTATTTTTTAAAATGGCAATTTTCTATTTATGATTACCCAATGGCACATACTACTAGAAAAGTATATTATTATGAAAATGGTTTATTTACATGAAGCAGAGTTTTACATATGAGCTGTTTTATGCAATATCTTTTTATAGAGACCTACATTGTTTGGGGGGTATAGTTTTCCTTTAAACAAGGAATCACGTAGCAGTAATATTTGGGCACATTCGTGAAATGATCTGCCACTTGGTCTATACCGCTGCCTGTGTGCTGAAGGTGTTAGTAATATACACGTACTGGCACGTAGTGACGCACCGCTCTCTTTAGTTTACTATACTGGCATGTCAGTACGTCTATTGACGCCTTCAGCCCTAAAGAAGTAGACGAGAGCGGTGCGTCACTAAGTTCCAGTTTGTGTATATTACTAACACCTTCAGCACACAGGCAGCAGTATAGAGCAAGTGGAGGCTGAGGGCCGGTGTAAATTTGAAAACGGGCCGCAATTGGCCCCATGGCCTGACTTTGGACATGCCTGATTTAGGTGGACCTTTCTGATAAGGCTTTCTTAGTTTTAACCTTTCCTTTAATGAAAGGCACAAGGTTTGTCCAGGTCTCGTAACCCCCAGCAATGAGACGTTTGTTTGTTTTTTAAACAGCTGACCATTAAGACTGGTTGCCAGGGGTTACTAGACCAGTAGCAAATGTGCATTACCTTGTGAAAATAAAATAACAGGAACCACAGAATGACTGAAAGAGGACGTGCAGCCCTTGTGTAGAGCAGACACTCAGCATATACAGATACAAGTTTACAAGGACAAAGCCCATTCATTTTCCAGAGCAGGTTAAGACTGTTCTTGGCATCAGACTTAGTGCTATTTATAGTATTGCCAGTAACATAATATTTACTTTTGCTTCCACAGAGAATTCTTATTTTAAAATTCTGCCGAGTTATTTACTACATGACAGTTATTCATCAAGTGCATATGCCTCTGCGGCTGAGATGGTCAGCTTCGTCCTGTGAGTATTCACTCTTGCACCTGATACTGTATAACCTCCAGCTCTCCCTGCTCAGCACTTGCACTTAATATGCTCCAGACCAGTAAGACTAGATGTACCCATCTAACCCATCAGCATCTAGTAATCCGCAATAGAGACCTCCAGATAAATGATGTGTGTCAAACTTAAGGTGCCCATACATGGCATCAAACCTAGATCATAGACTGTAGTTGTGTAAGGTGGGGCACATATATTGTCTGCACATGCACAACACAATACTTTACCTCTATATTATATTAGTAGTCAATACAATTCGGTGTGGGAAGTGCTACAAGCATCAGTCGTGTACCATTTAAACCTGACTCAAGCATGCAGTGTTTCTCCATATTGCACACTCCTAATTTGCACAAAAGGTGTTTGCACTTACAAGTTATAAAAATAAAGAAGGTATCTTCTGCCGGCAGGGCTGGAACTAGGGGTAGGCGCCCGCCTAGGGTGCAATCATGGAGGGACTCACTTTTAAGGAGAATTTATTTTATTTTTCTTTAACCCTGGTATGCTTGACCTTTAATAGTTTTTCAATATTATAAACTGCCTGTTCCAACCTCCTCTTGCCCATGATTCGTACTGCAGGCAGAAGCTCTTCCCACCTCCCTCTTGGCAGCTGCTGGCACAGGTACATATTTGGGGGCAATATGATGGATTTGTGGCTCCTGCTGGCGAAAGTACATATTTGGGGCCAATATTGTGGATTTTCTGGCGGCTGCTGGCACAGGTACAGATTGGGGGCAATATGAGGGATTGGCTGCCGCTGGTTCAGGTACATGGGGCAATATGGTGGCTGTTGGCACAGGTACACAGATGGTTATGGCAATATTGTGGATTTTTGAATGCTACTGGTAAAGGTACATATTTGGGGCAATAAGATGGATTTTTGGCTCCTGCTTGCACAAGTAAATATTTGGTGGCAATATTGTGGATATTTTGGCTCCTACTTGCACAAGTACATATTTGGGGACAATACTTTTTTGGCTGCTGCTTGTAGTACAGGTACAGATTGGGGGTAACAATATGATGGATGTTTCGGATTATGCTGGTGCAGGTAACGATTGGGGGTTTGGGGGCAATCTGAGGGATTGACTGTCATTGGCATAGGTACAAATGGGGGCAATATGATAGGTGCTGGCACAGGTACATGGAGCAATATGAATGGTAAGGTGGGAAATGGTAATGCAGGACCAGGTGGGGGCACTGATTGAAGCCCTTGCCTAGGGTGCCAAAATACCTTGGCCCGGCCTTGTCTGCCAGTCAGTGTTTCAGACCAACAGTGCCACCCCATAAATGAATCTGAGCTGAATTCTGAGGATCAACTGCAAACTGATATGTACCATGTGGCCCTCCTTCAAGTCACTGACTAAATAGAGAGCTGAAAAGCAGGAAGTAGTGTTCTGGCTATTATGTTAGACATCCAGTCACTCCAGCCTTTATACATTACATTTTTGCCTAACTAACTATATTAGAAACATTTTTTATTTTGCACAGCCTATCTATTTACACAGTTTTTATTTTCAACCTGAACTGTTCCTTTAAGGGGCATAATAATGGAAGAATAGAGTATAGATAAAAGAATAAAGAGGTCTAAGGTTTTCTGGTGGGCCCCTGGCATCCCAATCCGACACCATACCTCCCAACTGTTCCGTTTTCCACGGGGCAGTCACGATTTTGACAGTTCATTCCGCAGTCCCAGATCTCAGGCACTGAACCGTTAGAAAAGTAGGCAAAGTCATCTTAATTGGCTTTTGGCAGAATAGATACTTTTGTAAAAAGTGGGAGAACTTAGACTCACAGCTTAAAGGGCAATTAACTTTAATTAGCTAAACTGTAATAACACATGAAAACCACAGAAATAAGTTCAAACTTTCATAACCTGCCAAATTTTGTAAAATGGACGTGGTAATTAGGGGTGTGGCCATAGGTATGTTCGCCACACAAATCTTTTTGTCCCTCTTTCTATTTCCAAAATGTTGGGAGGTATGTAACATTGGTTTCCATTCCATCAAATGGCTAGAGAGGCACGATAAGCCCTAATACACTAATAACTCCCCCCTTGCTTGTCTGTAGTCCGCTATCCCTTATACAGGAGATCCATGTGCAGAACAGAAGCCCCAAGCACAAAACTCATTGTTGTTGCTGGGCAGGAGGCCAAAGCTCTACAAGAACCACCGCTTCATTCCCAATGGTTTGAATTGCAGCATTTATCTGAGAACAGTGTGACCTAGAGAAACCAGACAGGGATAAGTGAATGCCTCGTACAATGTTTTACCTAATTTAGGTTCTGCTCTGGACAAGCTACTTGCTTCCATGGAGTGTGAAAATTATTCTATAGCCCTGGAATGGGATTTCCCTCTGATATCCTGCACTACAGGCTAGCAATAATACTAAATGATGAATTCACAGTCATAGTACTTAACATCACAAACACAACCTATTGCACATACAGTATGTTTAAGCAGAATTTTCTGAAATCAGAAATAAAAATAAAAAACAAAATGATTTTTTTAAATTATTTAAAGAAAAAGTACTACTTCACAAAGACAATTTTTTTATCTGTTCAGCTGATGAAGGGTTTGGCAAGAGTTGTTTTTTTTTCTAATTATTGCTTCACAGGGTTCATTAACAAATTTAGTGCTATGTGTAATATTCAAACAAATCTTTCTGTGGTTTTCTTTTTACCCACAGTGCAGCATTTTCTACAGAATTCTAGTATTGCCCAATAGCTTTTTCAGAAATGTTCCCATGATTTTCTGCTTGATGGTTTGCCACGACCCCTAAGATTAGCTTCTCAACAGCTGCACTGAACATGTGCGTGTCACTGACACTCCTAACAACATCCAAGATGAGAAACTCCTGTGACAAGTTTGAAGGCCTGGATCATCACTACTTTAGAAAAGCTGAACATTTAGGCTAATTTAATAAGTTTATTATATAAAATATGGCATTTCTAGCCATATTCATTTTTAGGGTTTAGTTCTCCTTTAAAAAAAATAGTAGACAACCTGCTTGGCTATTCCTAAGCTAAGGTGCCTCTCGAACATGGGAAAACTTTGTTCCACAAGTCAACAAATGACCAATAATAAATATGATAATGTCCCTGAAACACCTGTCAATTACATACCGTATATACTCGAGTATAAGCCGTCCCGAGTATAAGCCGAGGTACCTAATTTTACCTCCAAAAACTGGGAAAGCTTATTGACTCGACTATAAGCCTAGGGTGAGAAATGCAGCAGCTTCTGGCAAGTTTCAATCAAAAAATTGAGGTTTTCTGCTCCCATTGGAGATGCCGGCGACCATTCTTGGACGCCGGCGAATATTCTTGGAGACTATTCTTAGGCGCCGACGACTATTCTTAGGCGCCGACAACTATTCTTAGGCGCCGACGACTATTCTTAGGCGCAGGCGACTATTCTTAGGCGTCTGCGACTATTCTTAGGCGCCGGCGACCGTTTTTGCGCTTGACCCGAATATAAGCCTAGGTAGAGTATTTCAGCATATTTTGGCTGAAAAACTCGGCTTAACTTGGAAGAAGGAAACTTACAATACATGGAAGCTAAAATCTATAGGATCCTTTCATCTTTTCATTCATACTAGTGAACAAATACATGTATTGTACTGAAATGTAACATCAACATCAGTCACCATCGGCTCTTTATCACTCTCTACTGTATATTTGATTTTACCATATAAAAATATATATATTTAATAATACAATGTTAACCATTTCCATCTATGAATGAGAAATCTCTGTCTTGCACAAAGCAATTACTCAGAGGGGACCTGTCACCCACACATAAAAAGCTGTATAATGAAAGTCCTCTGCAATTAAACAAGGAACTCAAATTATTTTTTTCATTAAAGCATCCATACCTGTTATAAAGGTGTTTAAATATCTGGGCTGTCAATCAAATATTACCAGCCCTGACTCTATGCCTGAGGCATAGAGGAGGGACAGACAATTACTTCACTTTTCATGCAGCACTTCCTACATGTCACTGTTCTGCTCACATTCCCCTTCCCTCCTCACAATCTATAATTGTGTAGAGCGCAGCACATGGGTATTGAGTCCTCCTTTTCTGGGGTGATACACAACTTGTCTTAATAACAGTGTCCACAAAATGGCTCCTGCCAGCTTGCTGTGATTGAGTAATGCCAAGACTGAAGGAAACAAAATTTAAGTAATATATATATATTCTAAGTAGTTTACTAACATGATAGAAAGGATTTGGATTTTTTTTCTAAGGGTGACAGGTCCCCTTTAATTAAAGGACCAGTAACATTTAAAAAATTCGTTTAAAACAAAAAAAAAAAACACCAAGACAAATTATTCTTTAAAATCGCCAAGTCTTTATTAAGAAATAACATACCGAAACATCAGAAAAGGCAACAGGGCGATGATCCATCGCGCAGTGCTCGATTTCTCCTCCCTGGCTTCCTTATAGGAACTACAACTGAGCGTGTGACAGGGAAGTGCAGGGAAGACACTAGCAGGCCATTGCAACACAGTGAGAGAGCAGAATAAAGCGATGTCGTCAGATGCCAGCTTCTACAACTTATTTAGGGATGCCAGTAACAGAAGAGGAGGTGCATGGCTCTATGTTGGTCTCCTATGGAGGGCCTGTGTGGCTCTTCTTGCCCTGGGTTTGCTGAAGTGAGGGCTTCAGATTCACAATAGGCCGAGCCCCACAGCGAGGAGACACCTCCACAGGCCAGCGAGCCTACCCCGATATGCAGAAAGCTCATGCTTGGGGGAAAATTTACTAAAGGGCAAAGTGACTAATGCTGGTTAAAATTTGCCAGCGTGACGTCATTTCGGAACTTCGCTGATTTACTAACGGGCGCTGGCGTAAATTCGCTAGCGAAGGAGACACTCTATCGCTACTTCGCACTCTAACGCCAGGTGAATTTTGGCTCTGGCGAATGGACGTAACTATGCTAATTCCCTATGATGTGTATTTTACTGAACGTTAACAGACTTGCCTTTGCCACCTCAGACCAGGCAAAGTGCAATAGAGTAGAAAAAATTGTTGAAAAAAAGTCCCAAAAAACGCTGGTGTCTTTTACTTTTTACAGGCTGAAAAAGATCATAAATTTTTTAGGTGTACCCAGCTTCCCCCCTACGTTTACTAACATTTTTTGGAGGTAAGTACATTTACCCATTGAAGCTCTGCTGCACTTTGCACCCGTATACTGGAACGGCCCGCCTACTCCTTCGTGAACACAGGCCGGCGCCAAGCCTGCTGCTGCCCAGGCACAGGAAAGCACAGTGTTGCAAGAAAACATCAGACGAGTCTCCCCTTGCAAAACTGACACAGCCTCCCTCCCACCCTCTCTCTCCTAACTGGAAAGTGGAAGCTAAAGGATCCAGCAGCAGAGAGCGAGGGAGGACAAATCGAGCGCCGCCCTGTTGCCTTTCCTGAAGAGAAGCGAAAGCGGAGTTTCGGTAAGTTATTTCTTAATAAAGACTTTGCGATTTTAAAGCATAATTTGTCTTGGTGTGGTTTTTTTTTGTTCTATACTAACTAATTTTTATACATTTTTTTTTTTGATGTTACTGGTCCTTCAAGCACATTTCCCTTGAGAGTCCGAGGGAAGGAACAATTTGCTGATCTGCCAACAATCCATGTAATTGTGTTCAATCAATGCTCACGCCTAAATACAAACAAGCATTCTAATGCAAAAGGCTCACACACCAAGGAAATAAACTCAATTCAGAAAATGAATTGCGAATCGGGGTAAAAAAGAAGTTGGGTTGATAACATATCCAAAAATTTCCAAATTTCCAAGCCATCTTGGATGGAGGGTGGGGTTCCAAGATCATTGCTAGATCTCTGCAGTAAAACATATGGGGGTATATTTATCAAAGAGAGAAGTTAATAGTGAAGTTCTGCCACTAGAGTGAAATTCTGCCACTCTCCATTCATTTCTATGGGATTTTTATAGGCGTATTTATCAAAGGGTGAACTTTCACTTTCACCCATTGATAAATACGCCTTTCAAAATCCCATAGAAATGAATTGAGAGCTGCAGAATTTCACTCCAGTGGCGGAACTTCACTCTTTGATAAATTTACCCCTTAATACAGGTATAGGATCCGTTATTTGGAAACTCAGAAAGATCCGAATTACGAAATGGCTCTCTCCCATAGACTCCATTTTATCCAAATAATCCAGAGTTTTTACAATGTTTTTCTTTTTCTGTGTAATAATAAAGCAGTAGCTTGTACTTGATCCCAACTAAGATATAATTAATCTTCATTGGAAGCAAAACCAGCCTGTTGGGTTTCTTTAATGTTTACATGATTTTCTAGTAAACTTAAGGCATGAAGATCCAAATTATGGAATCCATTATCCAGAAAGCCCTAGGTTATCCAGAAAGCCCTAGGCCCCGAGCATTCTGGATAACAGGTCCCATACCTGTACTAATAAGTATGTTAGACCAATGTGTTATACATCTCCAGGGCCTAATGGAGAAACAATTCATAGGGGTAGATTTATCAAAGAGAAAAGTTAGAGATCTCCACAGTCCGGAGAGTGAAATATCGCCTCTCTCCATTCATTTCTATGGGATTTTTAAAGGCATTTTTATCAAATGTTGAAATTTCACTATCACCCATGGATAAATACGCCTTTAAAAATCCCATAGAAATGAATGGAGAGAGGCGATATTTCACTCTGCGGACTGTGGAGATCTCTAACTTCACTCTTTAATAAATCTACCCCTTAGATGGTAACATTTGTAATTTATTCCTAATACTGAATATAATTATTCACTTAGAAAATGTAAAACAGCATCTGTATATAATGGAAAGTATTATGCATTGCACTGTGGTATTATCATGGGTGCCGGCAACCTGTGAGCTGCTTCACATGTATGTTAATGGAAGGGATCCATGGCAGTGAGCTTACCAAAACTGCTTTAAATTTCTAATGAGCACATGGGTACTAAGTAGGGATGCACCGAATCCAGAATCCTTCTGCCTGGCTGAACCGATTTCGAATCGTAATTTGCATATGCAAATTAGGGGTGGAGAGGGAAATCTCATGACTTTTTGTCACAAAACAAGGAAGTAAAAAAGTAAGTAAAAAATGTCTTCCCACCCCTAATTTACATATGCAAATTTGGATTTGGTATTCGGCTGCATCTTTTGAGAAGGATTCGGGGGTTCGGCCGAATCCAAAAAAAATCCAAAAAAAGTGGATTCCTTGTAACCCTAGTATTACGTCCCCCCCTTTCATCTACATTAAAAGTTACCTATAGGTCATGTTGATCGTATTTTCGCTGATAGTTCTGCTTTTGTAAGAAATTGTCATTTGAAGTTCCTAATCCTGTCTGTTTTGCCAACCTGACTGTCCCTTCTTAACCTGTCAGTTAGAGTTTCTAATGCTAACGGACTCCTGCTGCACAAATATGGCAGCCCTCTCATAGAGGAACAGAGTAGTAAGAAAGGTAATGTAAAAGCATCAGGCAAATACTTTTGTGGCAAAATTATAAAGAGAATTCAAAGGCAATGTTATGATAGCAGTGTCGGTCTGGCCCGGCAGGACGCCGGGAAAAAACCCGGTGGGCCCCCGACCCTTAATAGGCCCCCACCGGGCCAGTCCCCTCTCCCGATCAGATTCAAGGGGGGGAAAAAAGTATTTTCATCACCATCGATTTAGGAGCGGCTCCTTCATCCATGCACGCACGGTGTATCAAATAGGGGGGCGGGGGGTCAGAGGGGGCCCTGGACATTAGCCCCAGTGGGCCCTGGTTATTTGTTATTTTCTGATGTTAGTATCTCTTAAATAACAGTGTCATAAATATAATAGAAATATAAAATTGTCTCTTGCTGAATTCTGATAAATGTAAGCTGGACTATACACTGAGGTGTGCATCAGTATGTCATAAAGTATATACAGTATATATAGTTGCAGCCAAAGGAAACTTACATATATCCATTTCCCATAAAATCCCATAAAATCAAGAAGGATCTGAGTAATTGCCCTTGTGTTTGAGGCATATGGTATGTATGGACTGAAGAAATCAACTATATTCATCCATCTGTTCACTTCATATGGAGACATCTGGCATGTTTCATGCAAAGCTCTTGGTGACGAATCAGTTGAATTACTAATATCCCGAACCTCCTCAGTGCACTTTTCTTCTTAGGAATCCTTCAATCATATCTTATATATTCTCTTCAAATATTCTGCAGTTTCTATGCAAAGCACATGATTAACAATCTTGCAGAGACAACTCTTTTAAAGGCAAAGTGTTGTCAAATTTTTGTAGGGCTTTGCTATTTGGAAGACATTATTAGTAGGCACTTGCAGGACACCAGAAGGTACAGTATGTAATGTACAAATTGGCTTGAAATTAGATTATATTTGAATTGAGGCTCTCCAATGACTGGAAGCAGATATAGCCGTATAACGTGTGTTTTTCCAAAAAGAAAATCTGCATTGAAAACCTTCCTTAGTTAATGTAATTTTTGTATATTAATTTTAGTATGGACTGTTTTCCATAAAGTTTTCTACAAATATATTTGTCATCTAGTATGAAATGGTTATATTTGGGTTAGACCAAAAGACTATGACACCATTGCTATCAGACAAGCCCAGGGCCACCATCAGAGGGGACAACTGTACCGGGCCCAGTGGCGGAACTACCAGGGCCCGCACCCCCTCAGGGCCCGACGGCGGGTTGCACGCCTGAATTGCCTGCAAGAAGATCACTTCTGGAGGGGGGGGCCTGGCTTTATGGCCCAGCTCCGGCTAGTTACGTTACTGACCGGGCCTTGAGGTTTTTGAAGCTTTGGGGGGGGCTGGCCATGCTGCACTTCCTGGATTAGCCAGGGACCCTTGAGTTGCTGAAGCTGCTGAAATGGAGGTGAAAGCCGCTGAGTGGAGCTGAAGAAGAGAAGAAGCCTCTGAAAGTGAATAGAGCCAAACAAGAGGCGAATGAAGATGACCTTTAAAGGTTAGTTCCACTGAACATCAATGGTGTTTGTTTTTTTTTAAACCTCTTGGCCACCTTTTTTACTTTTATGGGGGGACATTGGACACCAATGTTTTTAAAAAACGTTTATGGGAGACCATGGCTACCAATGTTTTTTAAAAAACTTTATGGGGTGGGGCCTGGCCAATAATGTTTTTATTTAACTTATAGGGGGCCTTGACCACCAATGGCTTTTTATAACTTGTGTGGTTGGTGTTTTTACTGTTTAAGGGCTGATGTCTGTGTGGCCTTTTTACTGTGGTTTGGGGTAGGCTGGATCTGTAGTGGAGCTTGGGACTGAGACGGCAGGGACCAAGGGCCCAGAAAATGTTGTCGCACAGGACCCTGTGATTTCTGATGGTGGCCCTGGACAAGCCCCACTAGGGCACCATTGCTATCGCCACAATCAGCCATTCATACATTCAGGTCAATTTTGCCTTACTGGCTCAGATCTGGAGTGATGAATACAAAACCTGAAATATTAGTTGTTGCTTCTTTTAGCTGCCTAAAATATATTTTGTTTTTATCTATGGAGATTCCACTTATGGAATAAGATTCAGAATCATGAGTGTTCATGCCCAAAAGTATAATATCCTTCATTTATTGTCCCCACAGTAATATATAACAACATATAATAAAATGTGAACAGAATAACCTTTTCCCTTATATTTTGTCTTTTTACTTTGAGTAGGAACTTTCAGATTGCTGGTCTTGGGGGAGGCAATTGATCAACTTAAGTAAAAGAAAGAAAGAAACTTAAGAAATATGGCAACAACAATTAAAGGTACCGTATATACTCGAGTATAAGCCGAGTTTTTCAGCCCCCAAAATATGCTGAAAAACTCTACCTCGGCTTATACTCGGGTCAAGCGCAAAAACGGTCGCCGGCGCCTAAGAATATTCGCCGGCGCCTTAGAATAGTAGCCGGCACCTAAGAATATTCGCCGCACCTTAGAATAGTAGCCGGCGCCTTAGAATAGTAGCCAAAAACGAGATTGAAACTTACCAGAAGCTGCTGCATTTCTCACCCTCGGCTTATACTTGAGTCAATAAGCTTTCCCAGTTTTTGGAGGTAAAATTAGGTACCTCGGCTTATACTCGGGACGGCTTATACTCGAGTATATACGGTAACTATACAAACAATAGAAGTTTAGTACACATGAAGCTTAGATCAGATGTACCGTACCTTGCATTTTTAGCATTAGTGCCCAGCACTGTCTTATCATCTCACCCCAACGCCTCTATAGAGGATAGGATTGATGGTGACTGCAACTGTGTGTTTGCTAAGGGAAGGGACTGGAGGCAAATGTGGCTTCTCCGATGGCTGAAATAGCCATGTGCCATCAGCCTTAAGGAGTTAGGACTTTCCATCTTTATAGCATGGCTATGGGTTTGAGTGGTGGTGGTGGGTTAATCTTTTTCTTAAATGGGAAACCCCTTAGCAATGTTCTCATATATTGAATGTACATTTATACAGTATATATATTTGTATGTATATTTAGGCTATTAATATATACCATCTATTTTATTTCAAAGGCCATATGCATAACAGTTTGAATGACAGACCTCTCTGTCACAGAAGCCAAAGATAACTTGGCATCTACAGAACTATTCCAAGTGCCATGTTATCTGACCTACATACATTTAATTAATTACATTTTTCTAACAAGCAATAAGACACTGTATCTAGTACAGTCAGCGTTACATAAATCCCCACGCTATCAGTTTTGTTAGAGCTCATTACATGTGAAAATGTTCAAGTCCATTGGTTAAGAAGCAAGAGCAGAAATCTTGTATTGCCACCGAGCAATGGATAGCATGGAAGGAGAGCAATAAATAACACAGAGGAAGAGCTATGGATAGCATGGAGGGAGAGCAATGGAAGGCATAGTGAAAGAGCAATGGATAGCATAGAGAGAGCAATAGATAACATGGAGGAGAAGCAACGGATAGCTTGGAAGGAGAGTAATGGATATCATAGAGGGAGAGCAATGGATTGCATGGAGGGAGAGAAATGGATTGCATGGAGGGAGAGTAAAGCTGGCCATAGACGCAAAGATCTGATCGTACGAATCGAGGATTCGTATGATTTTCGAACCATGTGTGGAGAGTCCCGCCATTTTTCGTCCGGCGGAGAACGGCCGTTTGGTCGATCAGACAGGTTAGAAAATTTCTGTCGGCTGCCGATAATATCTCTGCGTGTATTGCCAATCGTACGATTTTCAGTGGGAGACTGTCACTAGCTTTGGTTGGACATAGATATCGTACGATTGCTGTCAGGGGCAGAACATTGCTGATCTGTTCTTTAACTAATCTGACTGGTAAGACTTTGATCTGAATGGTTAGTGGCGGGTCGGGAGATGGGAAAGTCCGATCATACGATGATTCATACGATCGGATCTTTGCATCTATGGCCAGCTTTATGGATAGCATAAAGAGAGAGCAATGGATAACATGGAGGAGAAGCAATGGATAGCATGGAGGGGGGGCAATGGATAGCATGTAGGAAGAGCAATGAATAGCATGGAAGTAGAGTAATAGATAGCATGGAGGGAGAGCGATGAATAGCATGGAGGGAGAGCAATGAATAGCATGGATGGAGAGCAATGGATAGCATGGAGGGAGAGCAATGGATAGCATGGAGGGATCACAATAAATAGCATGGAGGGAGAGCAATGAATAGCATAGAGGAAGAGCAATGGATAGCATAAAGAGAGAGCAATTGATAACATGGAGGGAGAACAATGGATAGCATGAAAGGAGAGCAATGAATAACATGGATTGAGAGCAATGGATAGCATGGAGGGAGAGCAATGAATAGCATGGAGGGAGAGCAATGAATAGCATGGAGGGAGAGCAATGGGCATAGAGGTAGAGCAATGGATAGAATAGAGGGAGGTTTACGTCAGCTGGGAGTCCAGTGTCAGCTGCTTCTTGCCATTCCTGCCTCAGCACATTTCTCTCTCCACCCTTTCACCTGCACATTCTGTGTTGCTTTTAAAAGTTCTTTAATTAACCCTTCCTGAATCCGAGAGAGAGCGGTAGAAATGCATTCATAGCCGGAGAGGGCTTGTGTTTCCAAGGTTAAGCAGTGCAACATGCACCTGCTGCTGTCTGTTAGGAATAAATCTGCCTAGTGCTGAGTGGCTCCCCCATGTAACTTATATGAAGGGCCAGTTCTGCTGCTGTATAGCAACCTGCAAGCTCGGCTCCATATCTACTGTACACATTGATCCTGCAACTGCAATCGGATAATGTTTCTATGCTCGGCAGACATAATTTCCAATGCATATTCAGTTAATGTTGCTGAAATAGTTCTTTATTGAATGAGCTACAACAGAGTAATGTCATCCCCTGCAATAAAGGGACTGGGCTACAAGCGTATGTTTTTTACCATCTTTATTTGTATTTATTCACCTTTTTTACTTGTATGGCACCATATATACTTCCAAAAGGCAATAATATAAAACACAACTCCTGCTGGTGCTCTAATATTAACACTCCTGTATTCACTTACAGCAAAAGGGTAATACAGCTAGTTGCTCCCATTCTTCTAGGGGTCCCAAAGGTTATATATAGTGGGATATAAATACACTCTATGCCCCACATTTATATCTCTTTTAGGCTAGTGGCACACAGGGCTGTTTCTAGGGTAGATGATGTATGAGGGCAGGCATTTCATATTTGTGGGCAGGGTTATGACATCAGGGAAGGAACTGGCCAAAATCCCATGTTCCGTTTTGTCCAGGTTTCTCAGCCGCGAATCCCAGGCAGGGAGTTTTAAACTCGGAAAAAAAAAACGGACAGGTGGCAACCCTAATTGTTTCTCCTCCTGCAGAAGCAAAGAACCAAGCCTTGTTAGGGTTTTCCTCCTGCAGAAAAACTAGAGATTCACCGAATCCTGGATTGGGTTCAATATTTGGACGAATCAGAGCTATTTTTAGCAGGATTCATATTTGGCCGAATCCAAGAGCCTGGCTGAACTCTAATTGAAAAACAAATTGGCACATTTTCCAGCACTGAGGAAGGGTTCAGTATTCGCCCCAAATCCTTAACCCTGGATTTGGGAATTCGGCCAAACCATAAAAAACATCCCTAATAGAAACACATGCTGAGAAAAGCAATTTCATCCCCATATTCACCCCACTTACAAGTGCAGCAAGTGAGCACAAAAATGGGGTGGTCCATGATGTAAAAAGGGTGGGGCCATACTGTAAGAGGGTGGAGTGATGATGAAAGGGGGTGGAGTGATGTAATTACAGACGGATCCAGGTAGGTTATGGACAGAGAGGAGAAAAGGTAAGATCATAGTGGTTCGGGGTCTTAAGTAGGCAGGCCAGGTGCTCAACTTATGGGCAGGCCAGTAAAATACGAGCTAGGTGGCAACACTATTTGTACCTATGAGTGCACTTGTAAGAAAGAGAGGATCGACTTGCATTGGCTGATAGAATAGAACAGTATAAAAAAATGCAAGCCATGTATGAAAAAAGAGATCCTAATTAACTAATTGCCTAAAAAGGTAATTGCACTGATCCCCCAGTCATACAGTATAAAAGCCACTAGTAACAAGAAACCCAGTTCTGAAAAGCAAAAACAGAAAAGTAAGTAGAGATTTTTCAAGTAAATTGCTGCACTATATTACCAAACTATATTACACAACATCTCATATTATTATCAGGCACAAATAAAAATAAATAGTTACATAACAGTCCCTTTTCTCTCTCTCTCTCTCTCTCTCTCTCTCTCTCTCTCTCTCTAATGTTTTTTCTTTTTTACAAAACTAGTGGTTATATATATATATATATGTATATATATATATATATATATATATATCTATATATATAACCGCTAGTTTTGTAAAAATGAAAAAACATTCTCACGGTGTATAATAAGTGACATTGGGGCCATTGTTCCATCCCACATAAGCATTTATCTGTCCGTAGAACAGTGGAAGCAATCCTTCAGGTCTGATACCATATACTCAAAACACTAATCCCCAGTGAGTCACTGGAACAAAAGGAAACAAGAAGAAACATGTTTTAAAAAAGTTTAATACAATTGGGGGTACATTTAAAGAGTATGGGAGAATACAGCATTTATCATAGGATTGGAACAGAGAGAGAGAGAGAGACATTGGCAATAGAAATACACAAGAGAAGAGAGAATGGGAGCCCATGTATGAATACAAACCCAGATGAGTTTAGATTATACCCAGTCATCTAAAAAGACCCAAAAAGGTTTTGAACAAAAAAAATCAAATACTAACCAGGAATAGGATTTCTAAGCTGCAAAGGTAAAGTACACAAAGCTTTTTCAAAATATAAAGGCCAGATAAAATACTGTGATATAGGAGACTGTGTATTTAAAGGGAAACTATGTTTTAGTGTTAAGGTAAAAATTATGCGATCCACTGCAGCAGTGGGGGGGGGGGGCAGATGTACGACGTACTTTGGGGGAGAGGGCCCTTGATGTCACAGAGGGCACCTTTGGGGTTGCAGGATGCCCTGGATACCCAGTTTGATGCTGCATGGAAATGATATTTGTCCTGGGCAGGTCCTTGTTACAGAATGCACCCTACAGAAAGTGCTCCTTCTTCAGACAAAAGACGACCATGGGCAAAAATTAGCTACTTTACCTTTAGGACAGGTCCTACTATGTTGGTGAGAAGCATGCCCATAGTGCTGATGTCTTCATGTGAATAACTGCTGCAATGTTTATATGATAAATGTTGGGGTCCAAAGGTCCCATTAAAATGTTTTTTTCTGTGGTTTTCAGATGCTTCTGGTTCAAATCCCTATTTTTTTACATTCATTCAATCCCCCATTACTTTATAAGGCTACAGATACATGAAGACACTGTTGTCTCGCTGTAGTTTCCAAGAATCACAAATAATGGGTTGACCTCAAAGTCCATCTTATGTTGCCTTCACCTTAAATCCTACTCTGAGACCTTCAGGCTGCTCCCAAGTTCCCTACTTTGGCACCCTCTCTGAAAGCCATCTGCACAGTTTAAACCACTGCTCTCCACCTTTATCCATGCAAAGGGCCAAGTATCTCCTATAGTTTAGGGGGGCCGAGATGATGATGACGTTCAATGAAGTCTGTGGAGCCTGTAGCCACACTGATGATCTTTAAAATCTAATGAGGGACCCATTGAAGCCCGTGGACTGCTCTCCTTTAAAGCATTGGGAATACCTCCAGATTGAGTCTATGAAGTTTAATTTTGCATTGGTTATTAGTATAGAGCATCAATGCAATCTAGATTCTCATGAGTGATTAATGATAAGCAAAACATGCCTTTTCAGGAGAAGGTCTCACATTTCATGGTTTTCTGGCCGGTAATTTGTCTAATAGAGAGTAGACTTTGACACTTAGATAACTAAAATAACTAACTCCTGGACTGGAACTTTTCCCAGTGAGAAAAGTCATTTATTAACTGTGCCTTTTTTTTCTGGTTATTCTGCTTTTCAACCAATTCCCAGACACTTGTGATATGTTTACATAGCAATGAATCATTTGATGACCTCAGTATTCACACCAAAGACCGGAAAAAGTGAAGCTTATAGATGTGCGTGGGTCTCATGGGGATTTTTCTGTAGATCTGTTATGTGGGAAATCTCATGACCTGCCTACTTTTCTCTTATAACATAGTATATGTAGTATATAAGCCAATGATTGCTGGGCAGTTTCCATACACTCCCAGGATGTGATTGACCAATAATTATAGGGCCTCTATTTGCCCATGTAACCCTTTGATATGAAGCCATATCTGACTGGTTGCTGTAGGTTTAAACAGCCAGTGCAAACTTTGTGAGGCTCATTTATTAACAGTAGGCAAAATTGTCTCCATGCAATAACCCATAGCAACCGATATGATACTTTATTTCATTATTCTACCTGCAGCAGACTAATACAAGCCAACGGCTGATTTGATGCTAAGGATTACTGCACAATTAAGTTCACAGAATGAGCCCTGCAACTTTCATTACATTTTATTATTTCCTGGTATTTATATTGTCTCTACATATTTCCACAGTAGAGTTTACAGTCCAAGGTCCCTATCACATTCACACACAGTAGGGCAAATTGTCCTGCTTGTATGTTTTAGAGCAGTGATCCCCAAACAGTGGCTCATAAGCAACATGTTCCTCACCAACCTCTTGGATGTTGCTCTAGTGGCCTCAAAGCAATCTTTGTGAAAGCACTAACAATCTGGATATGCTGGCAAATGCCGGGGGGTCTGCTGTAAGCTTCCATAAGTGCCACTTCTTATTGGACCTGTGGGGAGCTGTTTGAGCCTTGGTATACTAGAGATGCCAGAGTATATTGTGAATCTCATGTTGAGCATGGTAGGTTCTGTAGCCCTGGAATAAGACCCGAAGATTACCAAAGCGTTGGAAGATGTCGCCCGTGAGCTCCGCTGCGCTGACTCTGCAATGAGGGGTAATTAGAGGCTTACGGACATTTACTTGTGTTAACACCCGTGTAAGGGGGTTTTTATTAGCAAGGGGGTTTAGTTCTCCTTTAAAGGAAAACTATACCCCCAAAATGATTACTTGAGCAACACATAAGCGGAATATTAAAGAATCTTATCAAACTGCCTTGATTCACCATTTCGTGATGGTCTGTGTGCTGCCTCAGAGATCACCTGACCAGAAATACTGCAGCTCTAACTGTAACAGGAAGAAGTGTTGAAGCAAAAGACACAACTCTGTCTGTTAATTGGTTCATGTGACCTAACATGTGTGGGTTTTTTGTGTGCACCGTGAATCATACGATCCCAGGGGAAGGCCCTTATTTTTTTTAAATGGTAATTTTCTATTCATGATTACCCAATGGCACATACATCTAAAAGTTTATTATTATGAAAATGGTTTTTTTTTGTTTTTTTTTACCCCTGAGCTGTTTTATGCAATATCTTTTTATAGAGACCTACATTGTTTGAGGGGTATAGTTTTCCTTTAACTGGTGGTTTGGGGTGAGTTTTAGTAGCACAGGAGATGCAGGCAAGCCTGTAACAACATAAATAGAGTTGGAAGTACTCAGCTTAGGAGAATGGGCCTACAGGGAAATGCTGGACATTGAGAAAGGGCAAGACAATCTGGGCCAGTAGTAGAGCCAACAGGGAGCCCAAAAAGTAAACGACAGCTGCAGGAATATGTTTTTGTAGAAGAGGGAACACTATCATGCAAGGGCCTGACTGAGAATACAAAAAACATCAGGGTTGCTCTAGAGAACAGTTTTTTCCCAAACATTGGGTCTGGGCACTACAAGTGGGCTCTGTGTACTGGAGGAGTTGCCTAGTCAGTTAGGATGAGACTATGAGGAATGATTATTTAAGGCAACACCCAAGGAATTGCAGCCTATTGTTTTGCATAAGGGAGGCAAGACCAAATGAAGCACAAGCTGGGCACTAACACTGCACATATACAGATCCCTTTCTGAATAATGCAAAACAGGGCAATGCTTCAGGGTAGAAGGTGTTAAATGCCCAGGGAATATAACTTGTGCCTTCTTGAAAACAGTAACCTCTCGGTAAGCCTTTTTGTTCTCAAAGTAATAAAGATCTCAATCATTCGCCTCCTTGAAAGGATTTCCTCCTTCTTTCCAGCTGTCCTGTATTCTGACCTCTCCTCCCGAGCAACTGCCTGTCACTGTGTGCTAAAGGCCAGCTCACTGTGCTTCTAATGATGCCGAAATGAATAGAGTTCACCCCATGGTTATGCCAAACGTTGGTGCAGAAAGAGCAGCGTTTGCTGATAAGGAGGGATTTGTATGTAGTTTTAACCAAAGTTCTTTTCTATGAGCTGCTGGTACATGAGCGCCTAAATGCAAAGGACCGTTTACATCTATTTTCAAATTCAAAATTGCCATCTAGTGGACACATATTAAAGTACTGTGGGCTTTTCATTCTGACATCTGCATGTATACTTCTCACATACAGTGGCTGATTTACACAAGTGTTAAATCTCACTGGTACAATTGTTTATAGTAACTGCCCTGATTCACACTTAGTCCCTGTTTTAAAATGTATAACGAAGTAGTAGAATGCTTAATAAATCAGATGAGGGTGAGTGTAGGACTGGCCAGGCCAGGGATGACTTATATTGCAATATATGGACAAACAATCCCTGTTGTGTTTAAATGGTGGGGCATTTTTAATAGCTTAATGCACAAAATGTCTCAATGTCCTTAATATATTGATAATGGGTTGAGTGCAGAGAAAGTTATGCCTTTGGCTTGGTGCACACTGGGCACCTACTGTATAAAATAGACATTCTGCATGGGGACCTTATAATACTTAATATTTCTGTAGTTGCTAACAGTATACTGTCCCTGCTATAGATGGCTCATCTTTGATCTCTAAATAATATGTCTAAAAAGTTGTGCTGTACCTTTAAAGGAGAAGGAAAAGCTAAAACTAAGTAAGCTTTAAGGTCTATATAAATACACCAGTAAAACCTTAAAGTAGTGCTGCTCTGAGTCCTCTGTCAAAAAAACACTCTATTGTGTAGACATGGGCTTCTGTATCAGACTTCCTGCCTTCAGCTTGCCCCGGGCTTGAGCATGCTCAGTTTGCTCCTCTTCCCTCCTTCCTTCCCTTCCTGCTGTAATCTGAGCCCAGAGCTATGAGTGAGCAGGGAGAGACTCAGGCAGGAAGTGATGTCACAGCAAGCTATTATGGCAGTTTCTTTCCTATCTAGTGTCTAGAGCTGTTTACTTAGGTATGGTAAAGCTTTCTGCAGAATAAACATATTGTTATAGCTTGCACTATTGTGGCTAATCTATTGGCAATAAACTGCTTCAGTAGTGTTTTCTTCCCCTTTAATGATGTTACCTCTCAATGCAGCTCTGGCTAAATTTTGTGTTCATATTGAGATGTTTCTATTTGCAGTTACTGGAGCACACATTGTATCCATTGCAAAACTCTGTCCCAAAGAAAATTCTGAAAAATAAGTAAAAGTAAATATCATGTATTTCTGTGGGAAAGTGCTCGCTGAATTGCATTTTGGAAAGCTTTTTCGGCCAAAACCCCCTTAAAAACCATTAGTTGGAAACAATACGTTGTCAGTACTTATAGGGTTGCAATTAGGGATGCACCGAATCCAGGATTCGGCCTTTTTCAGCAGGATTCAGATTTGGCCGAATCCTTCTGCCTGGCCGAACCGAATCAAAATTTCAAAATTGAATATAAAACAACATGTTTGCTCTTTTGAGAAATGGATTCCAGTGAAGAATTCTGTTTCCCATGATAATATCCCTTTAAATTAACTTTTAGTATGATGTAGAGAGTGATATTCTCAGACAATTAGCAATTGTCATTTCATTATTTATTATTTGTCATTTTTAAGTTATTTAGGCTTTAACCCTTTGCCTGCCAAGTATGTACGGCGTACGTGCTGGCAGGCAAATACTCAGGCTGCCAAGAACGTACATTGTACGTTCTTTGGCAGCTGAGCTCTCTCTCTGCTTCGGCGGCTTTTGCCGCCTCCGCAGAGAGTGGGGAGAGAAGACAGCCCCCTAGGCAACGAGGCTGGGGGGCTGTCAAGTCGGATCTACGACTCGATTGTCGCAGATCCGACTTCAAAGTAGCAGACGCATCGCATGGAGCATCTGCTACTCAACTCACCTTCTTCCTGCCTGCAGAGCCGCCCATGCACTTCCTGCTGCGCAGCAACTCTGCAGACACGCTGCCAGGACTCCTCCAAAGAAGACAGCGATTCTCCTGCTCCAAAAACGGTAAGTGCACGTTTTTTTACACACTTACCTGCACATACTTACAGTACATTTATACATTTTAGTAAAGATTGGAATTTTTTTAAATTTTTATTTTTTTATTTTAGCACACTTGGTCCCTTTTGTACAGTTATTTATACTTATTTACACTTATTTACATGTATTTGCACGCTCAGATAACTTTTATTAATGCACAAATATTTATACACAAACAGGTGTTTTTTTGTTTGTTTTTTTTACGAATTCATTGTACTGTTATCTTTTGTTTTTTTTGCCTAAAAACGTGTTATTTTGGCAGCGTGACTATTGGATAATCGATTTTGGCCACTAATTACACTGTCAGAACAATTATTTTGTTATTTCATTGATTTACGCTATTTTTGTGGTTTTGTTGCAATTTTATCCCTGCATTATTGTTCCTTATGTATCTTTAGTATAGTTTTGCTGTTTGGTGCTTTGGTATAGAAAGATAGATTTTACTTAGTTTGATCCACCAAAATATGTGCTTTCAAAAAATATATGGTTTTCTGGGGGTCTTTTTACAGTTTGGGGGTCTTACGGCACATAACGTACAGTTAGGGTTCTCTTTTCTGCAGCTTAGTTGGCTAGCGTGAAAATTCATAGGCACGTTTTTCATTTGGGGTCCATACACAACACATACTTTGGTAAATCTATGCATATTGGGCATTAAACTATTTATTAGACCTCTGACGTCCATATTTAGAGAGATTTTTCTTTGTATGTAAAACATTGTGTGTGATAAATGCGGCAAACTGCAACATTTTTAGCCGATTTTCAGAAATGTTGTAAAAACCTATATGTTTAGAAAAGCTTTGCAGTTTGGTTGTTTCGTGTAGAAAGACGACATTATCTTTGTTGGATTCGTCAGAATGTGTACTTTCCAAAAATATATAGTTTTGGGGGGTCATTGCTGTTAGGAGGGTCTTGAGGCACATAATATGAAGTCAAGGGTCTATGTTCACAGAAGGCGAATCGGCAGCGGAGAAAACTCATATTCACTATTTTTATTTGGGGTCCGCACATGCCAACTGCCTTGGTATATCTATGCATATTGGGCATCAAACTGTTCAGTAGACCCTTGGCATCAATATTTATGGTGTTTTACAATTGTATGTAAGAAATTGGGTGAGATAAATGCGGCCAATTGCAATATTTTTAGGCGATTTTCAGAAATGTAAAAACAGTTGCTTTTATCGCCAAATTTAGGAAAGGCTTGCGACTTGGTACTTTGGAGTACAAAGACATGCATACCCAATTTGGATTCGCAGGAATGTGTACTTTCCGAAAATATATGGGTTTTCTGGGGTGAACTTACTTTTTTCTACCTTTGCCCCCCCCCCAAAACGATTTAATGTGTTGATTTTGCAGTATCTGAAATGACAGACCATATGGGGGTCATCGTTTTGGGGCCCCTATATGCCACGTGCTTGGGTACACCTATACATATTGGGCATCAAACTGTTCAGAGGACCCTAGGCTTTCATATTTGGGGTGATTTCTCTTGATACCTAAAAGTATGTGGGACATACAATGCTGCAGGATGGAAATTTTGAGGTGATTTTTGGAAATGTCACCAAATTTAGGAATGGTTTGCAGCTTGATACTTTGGAGTAGAAAGACATGCATACCCAATTTGGATTCGGGGGAATGTGTACTTTCTGAAAATATATGGTTTTCTGGGGTGAACTTACTTTTTTATATCTTTGACCCCCCCCCCAAAACGATGTAAATGTGTTGATTTTGCAGTACCTGTAATGACAGACCATATGGGGGTAATCATTTTGGGGCCCCTATATGCCACGTTCTTGGGTACACCTATACATATTGGGCATCAAACTGTTCAGAGGACCCCAGGCTTTCATATTTGGGGTGATTTCTCTTGATACCTAAAAGTATGTGGGTAATACGATGCTGCAGGGTGAAAATTTTGAGGTGATTTTTGGAAATGTCACCAAAATCACCAAATTTAGGAATGGTTTGCGGCTTGATACTTTGGTGTTCAAAGACATGCATACCCAATTTGGATTTGCAGGAATGTGTACTTTCCGAAAATATTTGCCCCCCCCCCAAACAATGTAAATGTGTTTATTTTGCAGTACCTGAAATGACAGACCATATGGGGGTCTTACTTTTGGGGCCCCTATATGCCACGTGCTTGGGTACACCTATACATATTGGGCATCAAAATGTTCACAGGACCCTAGGCTTTCATATTTGGGGTGATTTTTCTTGATACCTAAAAGTATGTGGGAAATACGATGCTGCAAGTGGAAAATTTGAGGTAATTTTTGGAAATGTCACCAAAATTGCCAAATTTAGGAACGTTTTGCAGCTTGGTGCTTTGGAGTACAAAGACATGCATACCCAATTTAGATTCACGGGAATGTGTACTTTCCGAAAACATATGGGTTTTCTGGGGTGAACTTACTTTTTTCTACCTTTGCCCCCCCCCCAAAAACGATGTAAATGTGTTGATTTTGCAGTACCTGAAATGACAGACCAAATGGGGGGCCCCTATAGGCCACGTGCTTGGGTACACCTATACATATTGGGCATCAAACTGTTCAGAGGACCCCAGGCTTTTATATTTGGGGTGATTTATTTTGATACTCAATAGTATGTGGGACATACAATGCTGCATTGTGGACGTTTTGAGGTGATTTTTGAAAATGTCCCTAAAATTGCCAAACTTAGGAAAGTTTTGCAGCTTGGTGCTTTGGAGTAGAAAGACATGCATACCCATATTGGATTCAGGGGAACGTTTACTTTCTGAAAATATATATATATTCTGGGGTGAACTTACCTTTTTCTACTTTTACCCCCCCCCCCCTAAAGGCCTATGGGAAAAGTTAGTGATTTGTGGCAAAGAAAAGGGGACCACATGTTGCTCCAGCCGACCCTCACTGAGTGTTCCAGTTACTGACAAGGGGTGATTGGGAGAATGGCTTTTGGCAATCATGGCCAGCGAGCATTTCTCACCCAGTGCTTGTACCATTATACTGCCCAGGGCTCCAGTTCACTTCAGTAGAGCTGCTTTGTTTTCCATGTGATGATTGTACATTAACCTTTATATTATCAAATGTGCGGTGCAGAAAATAAAAGCTGAATATGTTAGAAGGACCTATTACATTTATAATAGAATTATTGGCACAGGTGCTGCAATGTTGATAACAAAAAAAGTCAGTGTTTACTGTAGGTCTAGTTCACACATTCCTCTGCACACACCCATCCAGTCTTGGCTGTAATGGCTTGTGAATTTATTGTGTGAAAAAAGAGCAGTCGACTGTTGATTAGATAAGACTATTATCATGCAACTATAAAGGTTTTATTGGCAGTGAGTCACTGGTGGAAAGGTTTCCCTTAAAGGAACAGTAACACGGAAATAATGAAAGTGTCTTAAAGTAATGAAAATATAATGTAGTGTTGCCCTGCACTGGTAAAACTGGTGTATTCAGAAACGCTACTATAATTCATATAAACAAGCTGCTGTGTAGCAATGGGGGCAGCCATTCAAAGCTAAAAAGGGAGAAAAGGCACACATTACACAGATAACACATAAGCTCTGTAGTATACAATGGGATTTTACAGAATATATCTGTTATCTACTGTGTATACTGTGTTTGAATGGCTGCCCCTATGGCTGCACAGTATAAAAAATAGTAGAGTTTCTGAAGCAAACACACCACTTGTACCAGTGCAGGGCAACACTACATTATATTTTCATTCCTTTAAAACACTTCAAAATAATTTTTTTGGTGTTACTGTTCCTTTAACTTGCCTGAAGTTTCTGCTTGTTATTCAGCCGTGAGTCTCTTAGGGCTCTTACTGAGAAGCAGTTGTAGCTGCGCTCCGTTTTTCTGCATTCAGCCGCAGGGGAGCGCAGGAATAGACGCATTACGTGTTTTCCAATGGGGCTGTACTCACACAGGCGCCGAACGCAGGAAAAATGCAGCATGTTGCGTCTCAACCTTACATTTGCAGTCTGAAAAACAGACAGGACTATGTAAAGGCAACAATGCAAACTTCAAACACACCAGTGATTCCCTTGTATAATAATACAAATTTTTATCCTTGGATTAACGCAGAGGTCTGACCTAAATCAGTACTTGTTAAGTTGCAAATTAGAAAGAAAAAAAGAAAAAGTACCCTGCTTAGTTGGCTACAGGGGGTCACCATCTTGTAACTTTGTTAAACATCTTTGCAAGACTAAGACTGTGCACATACTCAATGTGGTCTAGGTTGCTTAGGGATCGTCATAAACAAAGCTGCTTGAGTTCTGCATGGCTGGGAAGTAAGGCGGGGGCTCCCCCTGCTGTTCATAAGTATGATTGTTTCCCTGCTCAGCAGTTAGGGACCATCTGACAATTCCTATCCACAACAGTAAATGAAGGGAGAATTTCACTGCATACATTCAGGTTTCTTATAAAAACGGTACACATTTTTTAATTAAAGTATATTGGAGATAGGTTTCTTTTTCATTAAAGAAAGTAAAAATGGGATTTTATTTTTTTGCCTTTACATGCCCTTTAATAGTGCTGAGTAAATAAATATAGTAAACGGTAGTTAAATTAATTAGAGTGACCACAATCAATGGGAGAAAAATGATAATCAATGCTCAAGTTCATGAAAAAAGAGAGAAATTGGAAGAAAAGGGAGGTGGAGTTGTCCAAATCTACTTTTTGGAACAGTAACACCAAAAAATGAAATTGTTTTAAAATATCATGTAGTGCTGCCCTGCACTGGTGAAACTGATGTGTTTGCTTCAGAAACACTACTATAGTTCAAATAAACAAGCTGCTGAGTAGCAATGGCGGAAATTGAAAAACGGCTACATGGCACAGGTTAACTAATGGATAACAGATAACACCATTAGACAGACAGAGTTTATCTGCTCTCTGCTGTGTAATCTGAGCCTTTCCTCCTTTGAATGGCTGCCCCCATTGCTATACAGCCTCTTATTTATATAAACAATAGTAGTGTTTCTGAAGCAAACACAGCAGTTTTACCAGTGCAGGGCAACACTGCATAATATTTTCATTACTTTAAAACACTTTTATTTTTTTTTGACGTTACTGTTCCTTTTCTGTCTTTCCCTGGGACACCACAAAGACTGAGAAGGCAGAGCAACCGGGATTGTGGTGTCAGATTTTAGCTAAGCCCTAATGCTTTTGAGGGCTAAGATATCCTACAAAACCACCTGAGAAATTAGGTATACAGAGAGATATAGTTATGAGCCGAGCACTCCTGTTGTTGCGAGGAGACACTGCTCTTCGCTAAAAAATTATTTAAAATGTGTCTATACTTATATACAATATAATATATCTGTAAATAGGTTTCTATAATACACAAGAGTCATGTACTGTATATAATGTAACTAACTATTTTTATAAATGGTACTAGTAATACTGTTCAATACAAAATTCCTCATCACACTACTTCATTTTCAAGGGTGCATACACTCCCTGGTTGCTTTGCACCTGAGGAAGGGGGGGATCCCTCGAAAGCTTGTGCTGTTTTTTCTGCTGCAATAAATGGATTGAAAAGGTGTTGGTCATAGGTGTGCTCCTTCCATACAAAGTCATTAGTAATACTGTATGATTTATAATCAGTTATAATCCGTGTCTGACCTGTGTCTGTCTGTCTATTTATCTATCAATCATTTGTCACTCTAGTTACCCCTCAAACTACCCCCTGGTCCACCATTCTTTGATTTCCCCCCAGGGAGACCAGCTCTACAGTCTGGGAACCAATGGCTTAATGGTTTAATAATATATAGTCCATTCTTAAAGGAATAGTTCAGTATAAAAATAAAAACTGGGTAAATAGGTAGTATGTGAAAAATAAAAAATGTTTCTAATATAGTTAGTTAGCCAAAAATGTAATGTACAAAGGCTGGAGTGACTGGATGTCTAACATAATAGCCAGAACACTACTGGCTCTTTGGGTTTACACAGACTGGTTACCAGGCAGTAACAATCAGAGACTTGAGGGGAGGCCACATGGGTCATAACTGTTGCTTTTGAATCTGAGCTGAATGCTGAGGATCAATTACAAACTCACTGAACTGATATGTACCATGTGGCCCCCCTTCAAGTCACTGACTAAATCAGAGTTAGAGAGCTGAAAAGTAGGAAGTAGTGTTCTGAAGGTATCAACAAAGGGAAAACGTAAGAGGCATATCTCAATGCTCATATTAAAGGGTGGAATTTGCCTGCTCAAGGGAGGTGTTGTGTGCTGCCATGAGGAATAATCCTTTGCTGTGCAAAGCAACAACACGAGTGGAGCAATCGACATTGAACAGTGAGTTGGACCTTTCACTAAATCTCCTTTCAAGGGAAGCCACAAGAAAGAGTAAAAGCTAAACAGAAAGCTGGGGCAAATATTTAGTCACCCCTGGAAATGGAGCAACAAATCATTTATAGGAATTAAGGGAGGAGGGCAGCTCTTTGTGGGGTATTTTACATTGTCTAATATTCTCTGGCAACCGTATAATAAGCACAAGTACTAATTCTGTACTTACAAGCAAGTTCTTGAATTATACTCCAAAGTGTAGCTATAGTCAGGTTTTAAGCTCAATTTCCATTAAATCTATCTGTTGGACTGCCTGATTAAGAACTGGCCGACCTATTAATAGGCAGCTAATGTTTAAGTGTAGCTGGTAATGAATGATACTGTCAAGAGATATCCACACCAAAGCCCCTGGCCAACCCAACTTCAATGGAGGCACCATGTATACTCATTTATAAATGCTTCCCACTGTACAGAGAAGGCAGTCACGTTGCAGCTGGCGTGACCATGGGGGGATCTCAATACATATTATACATTGCTTTTCAAGGTTTTAAAAAAAGATTATATTTTAAGGGGCAGTGTTTCTTTAATAGAATAACGACGACCTATAAGGAATTGCTTGCTCCATACTGTGACAGTAGTTAATGGCACATGAGATCAGTTTAAAGCCAAAAAATTTACCTTTTTCATTTACAGCCATACAGATCCAACTCATTAACATACTGTATGTACATTGGGAAGTAGCAACGCAAAACATATGGGCCAGATTGATGGCAGGTGCTGGATAACATTTTTCAAGACAATGGGATAATATGTGCTGAATACCCAGAGGAAGAATGAAACACATACATGCGTGTGGCACAGTATAAATCAGTACTAAGCTTTAGTATGGATAGTGGAGTCATTTACCTAGTGCAGTGCAGGCAAGCCACTTTATTCCGCACAATAAAAATTTGGAGGCACCGTAGGTACACCATTTCCAACTAGCATCGCGTCTTCACTTTGATTGTGCAAAATATTGGCACAATCTGACATGTTCTCTGTACATTTTGCCCTGCTATTTGTTTTGAAAGAATTCTGCAGGTCACTGCACTCCAAAACAGAGCACAGAGACCTGCTTTCCCCCCACGAATACAACACTGTGTGGATACGGCATCACTGTATTTGGAGGCACCAAGACATCCCCCCTCCTGCCCAACTGCCTGTTCCCCAAGTCTGCCATTTAGATGAAGTTAGGGAGCGCTGGTTTTGATAAGCCCCAATAAAGCCCTGTACTTACTGCCTGTTGGCACTGCCCTCTGCACCAGTGCAATGTTGGAAATCTAGTGCTATTTGCACAGCTCAGTGCCGGCAGGTCCCTGACCCTTAACACAATCTCTCTTGTCCAGTCAACAATGTCATTATATGATGCAGTAGCACCTGTGTCAGCAAAGATAGTTGTGATTTTTAATATGTCAGTAATTAGAATGGGTGTCCCCTTACTTTTCACCATATAAACATAGTAACATAATACTTTAGGCTGAAAAAAACAGACATTCATTAAGTTCACCCTTTTTTGTCTTTATATAAAACTGCCCAACTACTGGCTGATCCAGAGGAAGGCAAAAAAATAAAAGAATGCTATGAAGCCTCCCCAATTTGTCTCAGAAGGGGAAAAAATCCTTCCTGACTCCAAGATGGCAATCAGACCAGTCCCTGGATCAACTTGGACTATGAGCTATCTTCCATAACCCTGTATTCCCTCACTTGCTAAAAAGCTATCCAACCCCTTCTTAAAGCTATCTAATGTATCAGCCTGTACAACTGATTCAGGGAGAGAATTCCACATCTGCACAGCTCTCACTGTACAACCCTTCCGAATATTTCGATGGAACCTCTTTAAATGTAGATGATCATTGTTGGATATAATGTACATTGAGGGCAGTACTCAATTGAAAGATTCGGTGCCAGGATTCTACCTTTTTCAGCAGGATTCGGATTCGGCCAAATCCTTCTGTCCGGCCGAACCGAATCCGAATTTGCATATGCAAATTACGGGAGGAGAGGGAAATTGCGTGACTTTTTGTCACAAAACAAGGAAGTAAAAAATGTTTTCTCCTTCCCACCCCTTATTTGCTTATGCAAATTAGGATTCAGATTCGATTTGGTATTCGTGAAGGATTCGGGGGTTCGGCCGAATCCAAAATAGTGGATTCGGTGCATCCCTAATTGAAAGTCTACACAATAAATGATAACATGTTTAAAAAAAACTTTATATCACAGTATATGATTTAAAGGAGAATCAATGTCTTCCCTCCCCAACACAAATAATGGCCCGTTCTCCTTACATATTGAGAAAAGGTAAAGTAGAGCACTTCGTCTTCGCCTGAACCAGCTAAACGTTCTCTAATAAATTATTGCTGTCTGAGTCTGAATCTGCTTTACCTGCTCATGTTCAGTGTTTACGACTGTTTATTAAAGAAGAGAGATGGTGCAGCCAACCCTACTGTACTACTCTGCTTCTTGTCAATAAGTAAGTAGAACGGGGCAGTATTGGGGGACCAACTGATGCGGTTTGGGAGGTTCAAGGGTTCTCCAAGGACACTACCTTTCATATAAGGTTTTTGTTCTCCTTTACTGCAATAAAAAAATGTTTAAAATGTCTCTATAAACAATTTACAGTGCATTTGACACTGTCGGTGTGTACATTACTCCAGTAGCAGAAAGCAAGGTACAATAGGATGAAGAACATCATCACAATTATCATCATCATCATTTATTTATATAGTGCCAACAAGATACACAGTGCTTTACCTTAGTGATAACAAACAGGGAAGAATTAGAAGTATTGTTTTATTTTAACTTTAGTCTACAGTTATTTTACATTTTTATTCTACATTTTGCTTTTGTCCTTTATGATGTTACGCTCTCACAGAGACATTCAAACATTTATCCATTTTTCTTGCAGGTGTTTTTTTTTTTGGAAAAAAAAATGTGGTCACTCCAACCTGGCAAGATCCATTTAATTCCTTGTTTGGATGGAAATCTTTCGATTGCGCCAATCAAGAATTCTCAAGCGCTGTTGATGCTTCTATCATTAAAGTCTACTGGAACGTTGTGCAATTCTTCAAAAATTTTCTTTAAGAGACAAATAATGAAAATACATTTAAGAGACAAATAAAAATACATTTAAGAGACAAATAATGAAAATACATTTAAGAAACAAATAAAAATACATTTAAGAGACAAATAATAAAAATACATTTAAGAGACAAATAATAAAAATACATTTAAGAGACAAATAATGAAAATACATTTAAGAGACAAATAATGAAAATACATTTAAGAGACAAATAATAAAAATACATTTAAGAGACTAATAAAAAAAATACATTTAAGAGACAAAAAACATAAATTTAAGAGACAAATAATGAAAATATATTTAAGAGACAAATAAAAATAAATTTAAGAGACAAATAATGAAAATATATTTAAGAGACAAATAATAAAAATACATTTAAGAGACAAATAATAAAAATACATTTAAGAGACTAATAAAAAAAATACATTTAAGAGACAAATAAAAATAAATTTAAGAGACAAATAATGAAAATATATTTAAGAGACAAATAATAAAAATACATTTAAGAGACAAATAAAAATAAATTAAAGAGACAAATAATGAAAATATATTTAAGAGACAAATAATAAAAATACATTTAAGAGACAAATAATAAGTTCCCGACAATGAAAAAAAAATACATTTCTCACACTAACATTTAGCAATTAAAATATCCAGTAATCGCTCCAAATACAACAAGCACATTGACAGTTTACAATAATTATATTAGAGTTCACCTGTTATTACACCTTGACAATAAGAGTGACGTTGACACAAAATGACAGTTTCTCTTGTTCGCCAGCATATACCCAGATGTTGAAAGTAAAGTTTCCCTTAAAGAAAGAGGAGTAAATTCTATGTGCCTCATATCTGGATCATTAAAAAAAATATATTAAAATAAAAAAAAAAAACGTTTTGCTACATGTATGGGACATTAAACGCACATATAGGTATTTGGATCTGATATTCGGAAACCATCTTTTATTGACGCCATTATATTTAAATAATACAAATGTATAAAAAATATAAAACTTTTCTCTGTAATAATAAAACAGTAGCTTGTACTTGATCCCAACTAAGATATAATTAATCCTTATTGGAAGCAGAACCAGCCCACTGGGTTTATTTAATGATTACATGATTTTCTAGTAGATCCAAATGACAGAAATATCCATTATCCAGAAAGCCCCAGGTCCCGAGCATTCTGGATAACAGGTCCCATACATGTACATACCACCCAACATTTTGGAAATAAAAAGAGGGACAAAAAAATTGCCACGTGTAGCACAGCAATTTGTTTTGACTATGCCCATTTTTGTGGCCACATCCCCTAATTTCCATGTTTATTTTACAAAATTTGGCAGGTTATGAAAGTTTGAACATATTTATGTGTTTTTTTTTCCAGTTATTACAGTTTGGCTAATGAAGGTAAATTGCCCTTTAAGCTGTGAGTCTAACTTTTCCCAAGGGACCCGTTATCTTATATTGTTACAATTAATTATTTGCTTATCTGAAAATTGTTACAAAGTATCTTATTTGCGGCTGTTCTGGGCTCTCTGCCAAAAGCCAATTAAGTTAGAAACTGTGTTTCTTTTTCTGGCTGTTCAGGGCAGAGAAAGTTGGGACTTCCCAGTACAAACGCGGGACTGCGGGTTGAGCTGCCAAGAGCGGGACTGTCCTGCGGAAGACGGGACAGTTGGGAGGTATGCACGTATATGTATAAATGCATACGAAATGAACTGGCCTTGGGGTTACATTGGAAAAAGTGACATTCAGTCCAAATCCATTTCTCTAAAAACATTAAAATGTATTTGTTATAATTACTAACACCAGTAATCAATACAGTATACATGGTGGGAAAATGCATACTCTTCACACTTCAACCTCAACGTCACATTTCATCCCCTCCTGGGGATTTCACCCCCTCCTATACAAACTCTTATATACAGCAAACATTATGTCAATCCATACATCCCATCCTAAAGTGGCAGAACCCATATTATTGTAACATTATGATTAGGGATGCACCAAATCCAAGGGTTTCGGCCAGGATTTGGCCTTTTTCAGCAGGATTCGGCTGAATCCTTCTGCCCAGCTGAATCCTAATTTGCATATGCAAATTAGGGACGGGGAGGGAAATTTTTGACTTTTTGTCACAAAATAAAAAATGTTTTCCCCTTCCCACCCCTAATTTGCATATGCAAATTAGGATTAGGTTAAAAATTTGGCCAAATCTTTTGCGAAGGATTCGGGGGTTCAGCCAAATCCAAAATAATGGAGTTGGTGCATCCCTAATTATAATTAACAATTTTATATACTAACTGACTAGTATTAGGTTGTAGCATAGAGTATTTTTCCTTTATATATTCCTCTAAAAGACTATTCTATTATGTATTATCATTTTTTCTTGCTGATATCCACCAGGGACAGAACACACACAGTGAAGCCTGGGCAGGAAAATAGTGTCATTTACTGGATCTTGTTCATCTCTTTGTTACTATGTTAGACCAGTCTCAGTTCTCTGGAGATTATAAACAATCACAATCATTTTATGCACTGATTTCTAAAGGGTTCTATATTCACATACAGTTAATCGGAAATGCACCCAAATGTCCTACATGATGTGACGTATACAGGCCCGGACTGGCAATCTGTGGGTTCTGGCAAATGCCAGAGGGGCTGCTATAAGGTGGGGTCTGTTTGGGTCTCTGTGTATCTGAAATGGCCTATTTTAATTCTCAGTCCAGACCTAGACGTATAATGTAACCTCACTCCCAGGCAAACCCATTCCCTTCTTGTCAGTAAAAAATCTTGCAAATTCAGTACCTTGGGAAAGGGCATCTTGGAAAGGCTTCTGTAAGTAGAAAAACTGACTGTCTCTGTTAGAAATAGAAATATAGAATTATAACTGTATAATGGCTCGGATCATATAAACAAGTACTAAAAGTAAAGGAGTGATATGGACATAAAATTGTTTATAACTATAGCTTAATTGCCTTTAATAATGTTTAGTCAATCAGATTGATTTGGAAGAGCAAACCTCTTCTTTGTGCTGAATATATATGTACACACCAGTGAATCCATTTACCCTCTTGTACACTTATGTCTTGTGCACCTGCTCTTGTTCAGGTAGAAATGTTTGGAATCGTTCTCCTTGATGGCTGGAGAATGGTCATTACCATGTGGTTTGTTCTAACAAAATCCACCTGTGTTACTGCTCTCTTTGCTTAATTATTCCACACCAGTCCAACCAATATAATTCGTAAATAGAGAATAGGATGGAGCACACGAATCAGCAGACTCTTGCTGCAAAATATTTATTAATCACAACGTTTCGGATGGACATGGATCCTTTTTCAAGTGTAGCTCATGCAGAGGAATGGAAAGCGTTAGCTTTTATTGACTGAGATCTCACCATTGTCTCTGGCTTCTTTTTTTAATCAAATCTGATTTTTTGTTTGCCCAGTAGATGTGTAACGTACTCGGCTATCGGGATCCTTGAAAGCAGCAGGTACACTCAGATGCACAAGGAACCCCTATGGATTCCGGGGTTCACCGACACCCTTTTGGGGCCCCGAGCTTTCTGCTGCGGAACCGACAAGAAAATAGTGCGTTTGATAGTATCAAGTCAGTAAAGCGGTACCGGCAAGGATTAGGCAGGGCGTAGTCAAAAAAACAGGCAGGCGGCAAGAATCGGAGTCAAAACAGCTAGAAGTAAAAAAACAGGATAGTCCAAACAGTAATAACACTTTGGCAGGATCTGTAAACAGAAGCCAGCTTGGGCACTCTTAAAATGGAGGAAGGCCTTTTTAAAGGCGCCAAAAATGTCATAATGATGTTTGGCGTCACGATGCTCGTGACAAGCGCGAATGACCAATGCCAGCATCACTTGCGCATGACTGGAACACGTGACGTTGCCGGAAGCACGCGCCTGCGTCCGAGAAGCTGGGGAGAGACGGCCGGGAGGTAAGAGAACGGAGAAATCTCCCAGCGTGTCTTACCAGATGGCAGTGTTTGAGGTATAAAGGGGTAGAGCACCATGTGCTCAGGGTCTTTCCTGGGACCTCACGTCTCTAGGAAGTTAATACATGCTCAGGGTTTGTGTTCAACCTTGAATAGACTTAAGTAGTGTTAGTCGGTTTAAAGTCATAGTCACTCTAGGAGTAAAGGGGAGGCTTATGGAAGGTAGTGAGAAGCCCTTCACTCCCAATGAGGAAGAATCATTGGGGCTAGGGCCCCGTTGTGTGTAAGCCACTAGTACAGGAATATTCAGTGGGTAGTGAGCTGAGGACCAGGGAGGGTGCCAAGATATAAGACCCCAGAGTGAGGAGCACAGAAAACTTTTTGAATTCGATTTTTCGAAGTTTTTCAAATTTGAAATTTGACCCTTGATAAAACTGCCCCGTACTGTCTCTTTAAAAATTTGACTTCGAACGATTGCCATATAAAACCTTCGGAATAGCTGTTTTAGCCTATGGGGGACCTCCTAGAGTCAATTGGTGGACTTTGAAAAATCTAAGGGTTTTTTTTGGGAAAACCTCTGAATCATACGATTCGAAATTTCTATTACTTTGATTCATTTATTCAAATTCCAGCTAAAACTGACCTATTTGATCGAAAACTTAAAAAAAAACCTTTGATTTAATTTCTGTTGGTCTTTTTGAATTTGAATTTCGAAGTTTTTCAAATTTGAAATTCGACCCTTGATAAATCTGCCCCTATATGCACTGTATGCATTTGAACTAGCATTTACCCTTAAAATGGTTGTTTACCTGATGTACAGAGTGATAATCTGAGACAATTTGAAATTGATCTTAATTCTTTTATTATTTGAGTTATTTCGCTTTTTTAATCGGGAGCTCTTTTTTTTGCAATTTCAGCAATCTGGTTGTTAGGGCCCAAATTACCCCAGCAACCATTGATTCGAATAAGAGACTGGAATATGAATAGGAGAGGACCTGAACAGAAAGATGAGTAATAAACAATAGCCATAACAATACAATTTGTAGTCTTACAGAGCATTCATTTTTTTTAAATGGGGTCAGTGACCCCCTTTTTAAAACTAGAAAGAAATATAATAATATAATAATATAAAAACTATAAAAAAAGAAGCAATAAAGACCAACTGAAAAGTTGCTTAGGCTTAGTCATTCTATAACATACTAAAGGTTAACCTAAAGGGGAACAACCCCTTTAGCCTTATAATAGTGTCTTACTGTAACAGTTCAGTTTCTTACCTCCCTTTATGATGCTGCAAAAATAATATTCATCATCCATCCCTGTACACAGCTCAAATTTCTCCTCTGAGATTTTCATCAACTGGTGCCAAACTTCAAGTTTAACTGATAAATGGCGTAAATCTGACCCTGTGAAAGGCAGACAGAGATCCCACATTGAGGAGGTTATTTATCAAAATCTGAATTCTTCAGTTTTTTTAAATAAAAAAAAAATCAGACCAAACTAGACCTTATTTATTATTTGAAAAGCTCGATTTAATTGGTGACCTCTCCCATTGACTTAAATACAACCCTCGACAGGTCCGAGATGGCGGATTTTCGGATTCTGACTTTTTGCAGCATCTGACTTTAATGAATCCAAAAAAAATTTAAAAAAATGTTTTAATTTTGCCCCAAAAAGCCTGACCGGAGTTTAGTAAATAACCCCCTAAATCTCTTGCAAAAGCATTTGCCATTTATTTAACACTTCATAGGTCACTGCCCGGTGGAATCAACAGCAGGAGTAAGTTTGTTATGTACAGAATTCTCTGAAACTGATAATAAACATTACAAGGTGTTTTTATTGGACTTTGATGTCATCAAAGATTATTTTTGAACTGTGACATCCTGCCTGGAGTTAAATCGGGGACCCAGTGTTCTTGTGCTGTCTGCATTGCCACTGCTCTATGCAAGAAGACAGGCCCTCATTCTCTCCTATGTCTATGCTTTGTAATGGCAAATAGGCTTGTTTCAGCTGTTGCCAATCTGGCCACAGTTGATCAGAGTAAGCTATTACTATATAACCACCTACCCAGCACTGTTTCATTGCCCAATGTAGGTCTATTTACAATGGTTCCTGGGTGCGATTCCAGTTTGTTTAACCTGTTCCTGGCTTTCCTTAGTTTGCCTTCTGTCCTGACCATTCCATCAGATCACGATTCTGTACTGCGCGACTGATGTGTTTGACCCTGGCCTGTGACCTTGACTTCTCTTCTGCTTCCTGATTTTGTACTGTATTGTCTATTTAGTATTTACCCAGCCTGTGCCTTGACCACTTTCCTTGTTCTGTGTCCTTCCTGTATACATTACGGTTCCCTTGTCTGTCCAGAGCTTCCCACTTGGTCCTCTCACGTTAGACCTGGTGGTAGAGCCGGGCCAACCCGGCCAGGTGCCCGAGGCAACCTGGTGGGCCACGGCGCCAGCTCAGTGTGAGCGAAACTGCGCATGCACGAAACTGCGCTCCAGCGCACATGCTCAAAGCTTTGCTCCAGCGCGCATAAGCAGAAGCGCATTTACGCAAAAGAAACACGCGCCAGTCTGGGAGAGACGGGACCGAACATGGGGTAGGCGACAGAGCAGGTACGTGCCTGGCGCCCCCCCAGCTTTGCGCCCTAGGCACGTGCCTACTCTGCCTACCCCTAGTTCCGGGCCTTCCTGGTGCCATTTGAATAGCAGAGGGCTCCTCCGGAAGCCAAAGGCGGCTGCTATAGGCAGAGGTTTGAGCCAAGACCAGGACCTTGGGGTTTGTTCTGGGTTTTGGGATTCCATACGTCACAATAGGAGAAATTTGTGCTTAAAGGTGGCCAAAGACGTAACAATTACGATCTTTCTTGGAAAAGATGTTTCCAAGAAAGATCGTTCATTTCAATACACACGTGTAGAGCTGAATTGTCAGATATACAGGTAGAAACAATAGAATTCTGTATCTGACGATTCAGCGCTAACAATGGGCGATGTTTGGGTGCCTTCAAAGGCACCCAATCAAAATTTTCCGTCCAGCCCGATCCACAAGCCGACGATATCTAAGTCTTTTGCCGATATTGGTCGGCTCTTTTCCCATCATCCATTCACCAAATATCGTACGAAAGTTTTTTTCTTACAATATTATCTGTGCGTCTATGGCCAACTTAACGTTTGCTTTCTGACCAATTGCCCAACATATGAGCCCATCCTCAGACAGCAGCATATATCTGTATCATGACACTGATCAGCTGAGTTGGCAGCTTAGTCTATTAGTCTCATGTAGCTTATTCTTACTTATCACAACAGTTCTTGGGTTAGGGCAAAAAGGGCTGAGCACCTACAAAAGATAAAAGAGGTTGAAGAGCTGACAGCACATTTATTGGGCAGATGAGGAAGATTTGACCACCCATGGGGTATTGAGGCTGGAGGAGGCCTGAAAAATGATGGAGGATTGAGAAGACCTGAAAAGTGCTTGAACAACGTCCTTTACATAAAGTAAAGGTTCCCAAAAAATGTCTGTTTGTAAAAATGAACCGATTCAGGCCCACTACACTGTCCCAGGGGCCCAACCCTTTATTGTAAATATGAGGCTTTTTTCTATAGATCACTGATAACGAGTAACAAGTACTTACTTGGAATCCAGGTTAAAGAAGCATTCATATACTTGCTCTTGTCATAGACACATGGATATATCCAAGCAATGGGGTGGTCATTCTCATCTAAAACAAAGTGTAGGCATTGATCCTTGGGGAAAGTTTATATTATTACAATATACTATTGTTTTCCCCATTCACAGTGTGGGCTCTGTTAGCCTCCCCCTCTGATGGGGGGAACATTCTTAGGTATTAGGTGCCCTTTAAGTCACATGTTTTCCCAGCACTACTTTAATCCTCCAACTTTTTGTGGAAAGGTTTTGTTATACATACTGTATATGAATTGCCATGCTTTCCCATTCAGCCCTCAGTCTATTGATCAAAATCCGAATTTGTGTATTTTAAGAGGTTTTTTTCTATTTCAAATAAACACTTTTGTTTTAAATTTTATATTTGCTTATTTACTGAATAATCCAAAAAAAATCAGATTGAATAAAATTACCTTAAATACCTTGAACTTGTACTCATTTTCAAGGACTCTGCAGCTTTTAGATGGCAATTTTTTTCAAAATTATTTTTTGCACTTAATAAATATTGTACATTTCAATTTTTAAAAGCATAGAGTTTTAGCACCAAAAATATGGAATTGCTGCAAAAATGTAAATATGAGCTTTGATAAATCATCCCCTTAGACCCAATGGTATTTTTCTATTTTATACCTTGTATCAATCCTTCCCTATCCATGCCTTAAAGGGCATGTAAAGTCTAAAATAGAATAAGGCTAGAAATGCTGTATTTTGTATACTAAATATAAACATGAACTTACTGCACCACAAGCCTAATCAAACAAATAATTTATGCTTTCAAAGTTGGCTACAGGGGGTCACCATCTTGTTACTTTGTTAAACATCTTTGCAAGACTATGAGGCCCATTTACTATTGGTCGAATATCGAGGGTTAATTAACCCTCGATATTTGACCCTCGATGTAAGATCCTTCGACCTCGAATATCGAAGGATTTACCGCATTTCGATCGAACGATTAAATCCTTTGTATCGAACGATTCAAAGGATTTGAATCCATCGATCAAACGATTTTCCTTCGATCAAAAAAAGCAAGGAAAGCTTATGGGGACCTTCCCCATACGCTAACATTGGTGCTCGGTAGGTTTTAGGTGGCGAAGTAGATAGTCAAAGTTTCTTTTAAATTGACAGTACTTCGACTATCGAATAGTCAAACGATTTTTAGTTTGAATCGTTCGTTTCAAAGTCGCCAAAATAAAAAGTATTTTTTATTCTATTCTTTCACTCGAGCTTAGTAAATGTGCCCCTAAGACTGTGCACATGCTCAGTGTGGTCTGGGCTGCTTAGAGATTGTCATAAACAAAGCTGCTTGAGTTGTGCATGGCTGGGAAGTAAGGCGGGGGCTCCCCCTGATGTTCATAAGTATGATTGTTTCCCTGCTTAGCAGTTAGGGACTGTCTGATAATTCCTATCCACAGCAGTAAATGAAGGGAGAATTTCACTGCATACGGTCAGGTTTCTTATAAAAACGGTACACATTTTTTAATTAAAGTATATTGGAGATAGGTTTCTTTTTCATTAAAGAGAGTAAAAATTGGTTTTTATTTTTTTGCCTTTAAATGCCCTTTAAGAGAAACACTATAGGCCACAAGAAGGCACTGTGTGCTAGAAAAAATATTAAGTTTTGCCATACACAGTACATCTGATATTCATAAAGGTAGTTTTTTTTAAATCTTTTGAGCCTTTAGATATCCATTACCATACTGAAATACATATTAGGGATTCATATCATTATTTTTTCATGTAGGAAGTTAAGAACAGCTTGCTTCAGCAATATTTTGTCATTTGTGATAACGAAGCATGTATGGGATCAGTTATCCAGAAACTCTTTATCTGGAACAATGGGAAGGTAACCAGATAGCAGCTCCCTAACACAAGATAACAGCTGCCTGGTAGATTTAAGAACAACACTCAATAGTAAAAACCCATGTCTCACTGAGTCACATTCAGTTACATTGAGAAGGAAAAACAGCAGCCTGACAGAAAGCATTTCTCTCCTATAGTGCAGGCACAAGTCACATGACTGGGGGCAGCTGGGAAATTGACAAAATGTCTAGCCCCATGTCAGATTTCAAAATTGAATATAAAAAAATCTGCTTGTTCTTTTGAGAAATGGATTTCAGTGCAGAATTCTGCTAGAGCAGCACTATTAAATGATGCGTTTTGAAAAAAACATGTTTTCAGATGACCTTTAAGGTATGAAGATCTAAATTACGGAAAGATACGATTTGGAAAGCCTCAGGCTCCGAACATTCTGGATAACAGGTCCCATAGCTATACTGTGATTTGACAGTAGTGTGCTACACAATCAGAGAGGTTATTTACTTAGACCCAAGGAAGATGTGCAGAGGAGCTAATGGGAATGCAGAGTCTGACAGCAATTGATCAAAGTAGAAAGTTAGTGTGCAAGTATAAACAAAGAAATGGTGCCACTTTTTGAACGTCGCCTTCCCTCGGAACCTATTTAAGGAAGTGAATAGGGTTTCCATAGTTTGGTAATGCAGAGTGCAATATGACCTATGGCACTTTTGCACCCCTATGCTGAAAAACTGTGATCCCAGCAATCCCTTGGCTTGTAAGGGTAACTTACCAACTATTAACCCCTCACATTAACGATTTTGAGCCGGAATGTCGTGAATAAAAATGTTTTCTTTTTATTTAGGTACACAAATCCAGCACACTCACAGTTCAAATCATGCATCCAACATCATTCCATTTTCCAGTTGGGCTCACAGTTCCCCTGCCAAAATCCCATAGAGCCTTTCCCAGATGCTAGGGCGGGTTAACACTCACAGCTCCGGTCTTTTCCTCTGCCTGGTTCGCTAATCCGGTGCACCTTAGCACCCCTTTACCATTCCGTCAAGCCTTCCCGTCACATGATCGACCAGCACCCCTTTACTATTCCGATTGGGATCTACCGACAGTGCTTTTCCTTGCTTCAAGCCCTTATTAACCCTATCCTGTGTCTTCCCTTCACCCTATCTCATGGCATATGCACAGGAAACTATTTCCACTACGCTCCTAGGTGGGGCAATAAACTACCCATTCTAACTTCCCTAACTCAGACACCTAGTGGCTGCTTAGCTGAAAGCTTCTATACTAATCTCTACCTTTTTCCTTCTTTCTTTAGGTCTCCTTCAAAACAGAGCTTCTATCTCTGGCAGCATCCTCCCATCAACAGACCTTAACTCTAGGGTTTGGCTTCCTTTTATACCCTTTATCACATCTAGTGGGGGGGGAACAAATTACAGTTTTTTACTTGTGTGCACCACCTGGTGGCCAGTTAACCACATAACACTCCCAACACTTTTAACACATACATTCACACATTATTTAACTACCTTTTTAACATAAATCAGTTACATCAATTTGTTCGCCCTCTTACAGGCTGTTGCTCTGTGGCCTCAAAGCAGGAGCTTATTTCTGAATTCCAGGCTTGGAGGCAAGTTGTATTTTCATAAAAAACAGTTGTACTACCAAACAGAGCCTCCTGTAGGCTGCCAGTCCACATAGGGGCTGCCATATAGCCAATCACAGCCTTAGTTGGGTACACCTGCTGTAAGAAACATAACTGCAAAATACTCTCCACCAAAGTGAAAGTGTGGAGGGCTATGTCTAAAATCAGTGTGGAAAATAAGTTCCAAATCTTTTTAACTGCAGATTTGTCTGATGCCAATAAAGATAACAACATTATGAGAAGGGAACAGATTATTCATAGTGTAATAACAATATCACATGCCAGCCAATGTAACAATAGCTTTTGAAAAGGAATCTGTCATTGTATCCCTCTTCCCTAAGAGATTCAGCGACACAAATAGAGAACTACAAAAGGATTGTGGGAGAACTCGCATGTCAGTAAAATATAGTGGAAGTGCTACTGAGGCAGCCAGAATTGTTACTGACACACAAAAAAGGAAGATTGCTCAATGCACATTGCCTGTCCCAGTGTTTTGCTTGTATTGTTATTACTGTTATTACTATGAACACATATTTTTAAAAGCACCAACATATTCCACAGTGCTGTACAATAGAGGGCATATACATTCTAGGGATGCACCGAATCCAGGATTCGGTTCGGGATTCGGCCTTTTTCAGCAGGATTCGGATTCAGCCGAATCCTTCTACCCGGCCAAACCGAATCCGAATCCTAATTTGCAAATTAGGGGCGGGGAGGGAAATTGCGTGACTTTTTGTCAGAGAACAAGGAAGTAAAAAATGTTTTCCCCTTCCGCCCCTAATTTGCATATGCAAATTAGGGTTCGGATTCGGTTTGGTATTCGGCCGAATCTTTCATGAAGGATTCGGGGGTTCGGCCGAATCCAAAAAAGTGGATTTGGTGCATCCCTTCATTGAACATGTATGAACAAAAGTACAACTAATAACAGATACAAGTAAACAGGGTGCTGCTCAAAAGAGCTTACAATCTAAAAATGCATTAGTTGCAAATGAAAATATTTAAATGCTGAGCTACAATAGCGCCCTATAGGGAGCTCCAGCCTATTTACCCGTGGTCATATGTATTTATAGGCTGTAAAGGTGGCCATAGACTTAGATCCGCTCGTTTGGCGACATCGCCAAACAAGCGGATCTTTCCTCGATATGCCACTAAATTGCGTGGCTATATCGGGGGGTAATATGGCCGAACGATCAAATTACGATGCGCCAAGCTGCTCCGACAGGTCGGTCGGGTGAAAATCCAACCGTCCCGATCGATATCGTGGCCAGATATCGATCGGGATGACCCGTCGGAAGCCCCCATTCACGGGCAGATAAGCTGTAAAATCGGTCCAAACGACCGATATCGGCAGCTTTATCTGCCCGTGTATGGCCACCTCCACTCTCAGGCTTTCATGGATTTCATGCATACCTCCCAACATTTTGGAAGTAAAAAGAGGGACAAAAAATTTTTTTCCGCATGTAGCGCAGCAATTTTTTGACCACACCCCTTTCTGTGGCCACACCCTCTAATTACCATGTTTGTTTTTGCAAAATTTGGCAGGTTATGAAAGTTTGAAAATATTTCTCCTCATCTGAACTGTGTTTTTGTGTCTCAAAATTGTTACAAAGTATCTTATTTGCACCTGTTAGCTGTTCTGGGCTCTCTGCTAAAAGCCAATTAAGTGAGAAACTTTGTTTCTTTTTCTGGCTGTTCAGTGCAGAGAAAAGAGGGACAAATCCAGTACAAATGAGGGACTTCGGGTTGAGCTGTCAAAAGAGGGACTGTCCCTCCGAAAAAGGGACAGTTGGGAGGTATGTTTCATGTGAAACGTGTCTCCCAACAAATTCAGTGGTTTTATTGGCTGATCGGTAGGCAACAGAGCTCCAAGGCCAACAAAGAATTTTAAAGGGTAATTCAGCCTCGTGAAAACGTGCCTTTGTGCAGAGTAACTAAAATATAAACAATGCAATAGGCTACAGGCACTGAAATGTCAATCAAGGTACAGGGAAAGTGCTACTGATCAGGCCAAATATAAAAATGAACTAATGCACATTGCCTGGGCTCATGTTTTTCTACTAATTCATTCCTTGCAACATAAAACCAGGAAACGAATATTAATCCCATTTTCTTTGTGGGTACAGATATGGGACCTGTTATCCAGAATGCTCGAGACCTGGGGTTTTTCCAGATAACGTCTCTTTCTGTAATTTGGATCTTCATACCTTAAAGTAGGGTTGCCACCCGGCCACTATTTTACCGGCTTGGCCGGTAAAAATGATGTTTGATGCCAATGTTATTAATAGGAAAAAATGGCAAGAATATAGGAAGGCCGGTATTTTTTTTCCAGAAAAGGTGGCAACCCTACTAGAAAAGTCATGTAAACATTAAATAAACCCAAATAGGCTGGTTTTACTTCCAATAAGGATTAATTATATCTTTGTTCGGATCAAGTACAAGTTACTGTTTTATTATTACACAGAAAAAGGAAATCATTTTTAAAAATTGGGATTATTTGATTATAATGGAGTCTATGGGAGACGCTCCTTCCATAATTCGGAGCTTTCTGGATAACGGGTTTCCGGATAACAGATCCCATAACTGTACTGGGTTTCCAGATAACAGTGTAACACTGCTGCTCTATGATCGGTCGAAGACCAAAAATGTAGAATTCAGCTTGTGACTTGCTAACATGATATGTTTTGTACATAAATAAATATCACTGGGCCCCACAGCAAATTATTTTTCAGGCTCTAAAATGTCGAGGTTGACCTGTTTTACCAATATTTATTAAAATTGTATATGAATTAGGGCCTCGTTTGGCCACAGGGTCTGCTTTCTCTATAGTTATACCCCTGTACTAAACCAAGCTCTGCTTTCCTAGTTCTGTCCCATACAGTATGTGCAACACATTGACGAACAGCCTTAGATTATACAAAGTAAGTGACTTACCACACAATGAATACCAGACTTCCATACTTTCCGATTTGCAGAGCAAGTGTTCTTTAAATGCTCCTACTAACAGTGAGTTAAGTAAAAAGACCAACGCCTTATAAATCATATCCAGTTCTAAAGCTTTCTCTAAACTAGAAGAATAGAATGCGTGACTGAGCTTTGAGTTCCTCTATTTAAAGTGGATATTTTTTTTTGCCTGCTTTAAAAATTCGGTCATATTTAAATAATCCGGTTCCTAATCTCTGTACACACGTGACTGTTTGCAGAGCTCCTTCTGACAGGCAAACAATTGTACAGGAAATTGCCGTTGGGTAGAATTGTTAAAAATCTTATTTTTAGTCTATTTTGTTTTGTTATTATCTTGTTAGATGTGCAGTTTATCTTGTAATGCATTAAATATATTGTTTGTATAGTTTAAAACATATAAATATATCATTTAATAGCAATTTACATTGCTTTAGGGCAGGGACATACGGTCAGATTCTAGGAGATTAGTTGCCCGGCGACAAATCTCCTCTTCTTCGTGGCGACTAATCTCCCCGAACTGCCTTCCCCAGCCTTCTGGCCGGCTAGAATGGAAATCGCCAGCGGGATTTTCCGAAGTCACCTCACGAGGAAAGTTCAGAAAATTAAGTGCTCCGAGTGCCATCCCGCCGGCGATTTTAATTCTAGCCGGCGGGAAGGCAATTTAGGGAGATTAGTCGTCCCGAAGAAGAGGAGATTTGTCGATGGGCGACTAATGTCCCTGAATCTGCCCATGGCCACAAAAGCTAAAATTATCATCAGCTCCTGAACACAGAACATACAGTATTTATACGCTGAGACTTTTATAGATTGTTGCCAGACATCAGATAAGCGATGTAAATCCATCCCAGTGAGAAAATAATTCATTTATAACTGAGGTGGGACACAACATCTTATGAAGTGAAACAGGAATTAGGCAGACATGGGTATGGGGCAGGTACAGGTAAAACCAATGGCAAATAAGGCAGGGTAGGTGCAGTTTACAAAAAAACTAATGGTGCCTTTCATTCTTCAACTTGTAGTTGGCTGTTCAAAACTAATTGCAGAATGTGCGGCTTTAGCACTTAATATCCGGCTTGGGAAGGTGGCTGAAAAGGAAAGGGTTAATTTTTGTATACGTACCTGTGGTAAAATGTAGTCTGCGTAGTATCAGTCTTGATTGCAGGTCCCGAGCTGTAGCTGTGAAGAAAGGAAGATGATTGGTCGAAAGAAGATGGGTGACGGCGTCAGAAGGGGTATAAAAGACGGTTTCATGGCAAGCTTACCTGTCAGTCGGTGAGGATCGTGGAAGGAAGAACATCAGCATCATGCTCTCCAGATTTGTACCCACCCACCAACCCTATTTTTGTTAGATATATATATTGTATTATTCTAAAAACGTTGTCGCAGCTTGGAGGAAAATTACATTTTGTTGTGAAATTAGTTTCCTGGCCGGAAGAATTAAAAGGCGAAACTATTTTGGGATAGGCGGCCCAATGAATGAATTGGGATGGCTAAATTAAAAGTATACTAATAAAACATGGTATGTTATATAAATTGGTTTATCAATAAAAATGCTGCGGCCATTCTCCAACAAAATAAGTGGTAAAGTGTGTTATTGTTATGGATTATTTTCTTCTAATACAGCATACCGTTCCCATGTTTTTATTAGCAACTGCAAAAATCAGCCCTAAAATGAGCATGACATAGGAAAACAGGGCAAACAAGATACTGTTGGGTGAAGGTAGAAATGCTGAAAGGAAGGAAAGGCTATGAAGGGAGAAATGGAAAACAAAAAGCAATCCGTGGTTATCTAGAAAGTTTATTTTTCCTCACAATTATAATCAAAAATGATCAGTGAAATTCAGAGGGTAAGGGTATACTCCAATAAAGGGCAATTGGATAGAAAGAAACCTTTTTTTTTTTTACAATCATTTATCCTCAATGTTGGAAAGCTGCCAGTACATGGAAGGAAACTACCTCTGCTTTCAGTCTGTGCATGGATATTCCAAATCTTAGGCCAGGAGCAGGACACTCATGAGTAATTTTGGTCTCAGGGTGATTGTTGACATGACAAGGAACCCCCAGCATATTTCATGTGAATTCCTGTGCGACCCATCATGTATCCCATGTTCAATTTGTTCCAGCTATCCTGTAGCCCATACAAATCCTTGTGCCTCATATGCCCCATGTAAATGTCTTTGCCTCTCACCAGGTGCCTGTCAATCCATGTGCCTTTGTCTTCTCAAGCTTTGCTCTATGTAAATATCTGTGCTTCCAATCCTGCACCCCATGTGAATCATTGTACTTCCCAAACTGCAGGCATACCTCTTCCCCTTTAAACATGTAAGGGGAATTTCTCAACGCTGACCCCCAACATAAGATAGTCAAACACACCAGCTCTATAAAAATGTAACTTTGTTTATTTTCTTACACGATCCTGTCAGGCAGACACAATACTTAACAGACTTTCCAATAGTCACTTCCACTTAAGTTCCACAATCATTTTCTTTTATAGCAGTCTGTGAATTACTACTCAGCAGTTAGAATAGGGTTTTTACTCACAACATGCTGGTCTTCATTGGCCTGGCTCGGTGCACCACTAGACCCCTTCACCACCAGTCCCCCGCTTCGATCATCCGGCACTCGACCAGTGTCCCTTGACCACTCCGGCGGGTACCAGCCACCTTGACTTGAAGTCTTCTACTTCCACCCTCTCTTGCCTAACAACCTCACCACTGTCACCCTATTTTGGGAATTATTCCCCGGATCCTAATCCGACTACGCTCCTTGTTGGGGCAAAAGACTACCCTTCCTTTCTCCCTACCTCGGACACCTAGTGCCAGCTGTTACTGAAACTTCCTATCTAATTAACTACCTGATTCCGGGCCGGTGTTCTTCTTCTCAGTGAAGCTCTTGCATGACTCACCTCCTCCCATAAAAAGTCTTTAAAGGACCAGTAACATCAAAAAACATTTTTTAAAAATTCGTTACTACACATCAAAAAATAAACACCAAGACAAATAAAACTTTAAAATTGCACAGACTTTATTAAGAAATAACTTACCGAAACTCCACTTCCTGTCCTGTTCAGAAAAGTCGAAAGGGCGACCATCCATTGTGCGGCGCTGGATTTCTCCTCCCTGGCTACTGACAGCATCACATCAAACTCTGTGGAGCAGTTGGAATTCTGCTGGCACAGTTGTTCCCTGTCGATATCTCTCCGTATCCTCCCGCACGGTGAGCAGAGGGGAGCTGCATGGCGTTCATCTTGTACTAGACGGACTCACAAATAACCCACCACTCTCCGAATCACTGTTGAAGCCTTCGGAAGTCTTTCGGAAACAAGGGTCCGCTCCAAGCAGTCGGCACTGGCTTCTCTTTCACTCAAAGCCGGCGATGTTTCCTGAAGTTCTTGCCGCTCCTCTCTGTGTAGCCGGCTCTGTGTGCAAGTTGGGGGACGGCACTGCACATACAAGAGATACCCTGAAGGCTTCAAGAGTGATTCGGAGAGTGGTGCATTATTTGTGAGTCCGTCTGGTACCAGATGAACGCCATGCAGCTCTGGGTCCTTTAACTATGGGTGTGGCTGCCCTTTTATACCTATTTGGGGAAACTCCCTCTAGTGGTAGAAAAAACAAAATTACTTCTAACTATAATACTCTACTGCCACCTAGTGCCCTTTTTCAAATAACCTTTAACACAGTTTTACATACAAACTCTCATCAACATCACATAATTCACAAACAACATTTGAACTCTTTCACCCACCCACAACACAATTCACTCTCTTACAAACACAAAGGTCCTATGTAGGATATGTAGTTCCGTTTTGGGCTCCAGTACTTAAATGGGATATTTCTGAAATAAAGAAAATCCTAAGTAAGGCAACTAAGTTGGTAGAGGGTATGGAAATTTCTGTTTCAGAAGGGGTTTCATGGCTTTCTTTGGCAAGGAAGAGAATACAGGGTTACTGAAATTTAGCTTTTAGTTTAAGGCTGATCCAAGGATTGGTCCGATTGCCATCTTGGGGTCAGGAAGGATTTTTTTTCCCTCTGAGGCAAATTATAGAAGGATTTCTTTGCCTTTCTCTGGTCAACTTGCAGTTAGGCAGGTTTTATTTAGACCAAAAAGGGCATATGCTGCCCAAAATATGTCGTGTGGAAAATAAATTTGCACATTAGCAGTAAATCTGCGGTAGTATATCTCACTGTAGTTTATACACTGTGGAACAGAGGATAGCGGGTCCTATTAATGTCCTACTGGTGCTCCGTCCAGGCACCTAATGAACATCTGTAAACATCAAAATGGAGGACAGAAGGACAGAATAACTGCTAAAGTGCGAGTTTATTGCAGTCCACACTACATGTTTCGAGCAACATGCCCTTTTTCAAGTTTGTAAAACAAGTGAAGCAGCAAAGTATAAATAACCACACAGAGGTATGTTGCCACGCCCCCCAACCACCTGACGAGTTAATGTGTTAATTGAATGATTCCTTTAGTCTATGTTAAATACATTGTTGCAAAAGTCTTTTAGTTACAATAACAAAGTGAAGAAAAAGTAGAAATCCCCACGTGCTCCTGGAATCAATTAAAAACAGGTATATGGATAAGGTAATCATAAGTGTATAAAGATATAACGTTATAAAGCTGTCCCTGCTTAAAAATATCGTTATAAGTAAAATACAAGTCTTACACTTGAAAGCAGCTAGTAAGTTGCAGGTAAAACGTATTCGTCCCTTTTATAAAATGTATAATGAAACTATAGAATTCTTAATGAATCAGATGAAAATTAAGCATAGGACTGGCCAGATATGGGATGACTTTGACGTAGTTGGCCAGCTTAAATATATTGCAATATGTGGACAAACAATCTCTGTTTTGTTTAAAGGGTAAGGCATTTTTAGTAGGGATGCACCGAATCCACTTTTTTGGATTCGGCGAACCCCCGAATCCTTCGTGAAAGATTCGGCCGAATACCGAACCGAATCTGAACCCTAATTTGCATATGCAAATTAGGGGTGGTAAGGGGAAAACATTTTTTACTTCCTTGTTTTCTGACAAAAAGTCATGCAATTTCCCTCCCGCCCCTAATTTACATATGAAAATTAGGATTCGGATTCGGTTCGGCTGGGCAGAAGGATTCGGTCGAATCCGAATCCTGCTGAAAAAGGCAGAATCCTGGCCGAATCCCGAACCGAATCCTGGATTCGGTGCATCCCTAATTTTTAGTAGCAGTATGCACAAAATGTCTCTGTCTTAAATATATTGATAATGGGTTGAGTGCAGAGGACTCTTGTATTTGACTATATGTATTTTGTGGTCACACCCTCATTGCACCCCCGCCTAATGATTTTAAAAATTAGTGGTGAGCACAACTTTCCCTTGTTTGTTAGAGTTATACAGGAGCAGTGACCAGCTCCATGTTGTAGCTCCCACCCCTCCCAGCTATAGTCAGGTGATCCCACTGGTGTCTAATAAAAGGGCAGCCAAGTTTGGGAGTTTTACTTTGAAAGCAGCTAGTAAGTTGCAGGTAAAATGTATTCGTCCCTTTTATAAAATGTATAATGAAACTATAGAATTCTTAATGAATCAGATGAAAATTGAGCATAGGACTAGCTAGATTTGGGATGACTTTGCTGTAGTTGGCCAGCTTAAATATATTGTAATATATGGACAAACAATCCCTGTTTTGTTTAAAGGGTAAGGCATTTTTAGTAGCAGTATGCACAAAATGTCTCTGTCTTAAATATATTGATAATGGGTTGAGTGCAGACGACTCTTGTAATTGTCTAAAGGTGGCCATAGACACACAGATCCAATCGTACGAATCGAGGATTCGGTAGATTTTCGGATCGTGTGTGGCGTGTGCCGACTTCTTTCGTCCGGCGGAGATCGGTCGTTTGGTCGATCGGTCAGGTTTGATTTTGACCCGACCGATCCCGCCGGAGCTCATGGCACATTGTAATCTGATCGTTCGCCCGTACGGCCGAACAATCAGATTACCCCCGATATAGCCATGCCTGTTAATGGCATATCGGGGAAAGATCCGCTCGTTTGGCAACATCGCCAAACGAGCGGATCTTTGCATCTATGGCCACCTTTAGAGTATGATAGTTAATGCAGATTCAAAATCTGTAAGTAAAAAAGATGTAGATCAAACAAAAATTACAGGTGATAGAATCCAATAATCATTAAAGGGACCCCGTCATCGGAAAACATGTTTTTTTCAAAACGCATCAGTTAATAGTGCTACTCCAGCAGAATGCTGCACTGACATCCATTTCTCAAAAGAGCAAACAGATTTTTTTATATTCAATTTTGAAATCTGACATGTGGCTAGACATATTGTCACTTTCCCAGCTGCCCCTGGTCATGTGACTTATGCCTGCACTTCAGGAGAGAAATGCTTTCTGGCAGGCTGCTGTTTTTCCTTCTCAATGTAACTGAATGTGTCTCAGTGGGACATGGGTTTTTACTATAGAGTGCTGTTCTTAGATCTACCAGGGAGCTGTTATCTTGTGTTAGGGAGCTGCTATCTGGTTACATTCCCATTGTTCTTTTGTTTTGCTGCTGGGGGGGTGGAAATGGAGGGGGTGACATCACTCCAACTTGCAGTAAAGAGTGATTGAAGTTTATCAGAGCACAAGTCACATGACTTGGGGCAGCTGGGAAATTGACAAAATGTCTAGCCTCATGTCAGATTTAAAAATTAAATATAAAAATAATCTGTTTGCTCTTTTGAGAAATGGATTTCAGTGCAGAATTCTGCTGGAGCAGCACTATTAACTGATTCATTTTGAAAAAAAAAAAAAATTCCCATGACAGTATCATTGGGTTTAATGTTTTAATCCACACTGCTTCACGCTGTAGCAGCAGTTTCTGAATGTCAACCCCTCTCTTAGGCAGCGGCAATTCCGGTGAAAAAGCCGCCTAAGGCGGCTCCTCAAAATGCCGCCCCCCTCGCCGGCTTACCCATCTGCAGGGGAGGCATCCAAGGCAGGAACACTACTGCGAAGAGAGCGCAACTGCGGCTCTTAAAAGAACAGGAGAGGCTTTTTGCCGGCCTCATTGGCCGAGCGCACCTGCTCTTAGGTAACCTAACATTATCTAGTACGAGCCATTTCAGTTGCATCTGATTGTAGCCATGGGAAGCAAAGTGTCTTGATACAGGGGTATCAAATAGTGTGTCTAATTTGAAGTTTCTGATGTTGTCTCTGTGTTCTTTTATGCATTCTTTTACTACTCTACTGGTTTGGCCTATGTAGGCCAATCCAAAAAAGGCATTTCAGCATATAGATTACATTTTTAGTGTCACATGTAGAGTAGTCCCTAAGGTAGATAGTATTGCCTTTTGTGGGATGGCATATAGTTTCTCCTTTAATTAGTGAGGAGCAGCAGACCATTCAAACAAGTATATGTGCTTTTTTTTATTTCTAATATTTGTCATGCATCCAGTGCAAGTAGGCCCATGGGGGCAGTACTTGCACTATAAAGCCAGCACAGTGGGACATCTTCACTTAGCATCCGGGACAGGCAAGGAAAATCAGGACAGTTGGAAGGTATGAATTGTATGCAGCTTAGTTACCATAAAGAAAAGTTATTATCACAGAGAAAAGGGAACCATTTGCTTAAAATGGACCCTGTTGGACGATGGCCTTTCTTTAACCCTTTCCCTGCCAGCCGTTTTGTCCTAGATGCGAACATCTACTGCCAAGCAGTTTTTAGACATTTTGTACTCATTCACTTTAAGGGCCTTTCCTGGGGCGGTCTTTTAGTTTACCCAGTAAAACAATATATTGTTTTTTGTCAGGACAACCTGAACTTTAAAAATATGCAAGAATTTTGGTGTAATTCTACTTCTGTAAAAAAAAATATAGGCTTCTAAGTGTCTAATAAAATGAAAAAAATCATGTTTCACAAAGAACAATCACATATATCAGAAACATCATTTATTTTATGTACGAGAACACAGCCGATTTGGAAAGGTCTATGTCTCCTGAACGCGGCAATACCAAGTTTTATGGAGATTTCTCACTTGTATAGATCAAAATCTCTAAGCAGTACACTACCAAATTTCCAAAGCACCGCTCCCCAAACAGCATACTTCGGATTTCAAGGCCAAACATTCCACTCACAGTAGGTTTACCCAAGAAAACTACCCATTATTAGAAAGAACAGATTCTGGTGAATCAAAACTGGGTAAATATATCTTTGTACTCCAAACTACCAAGTTGCAATTGTTTCCTAAATTTATAATGTTTTATAGAAATTGGTGAATTTTTTGAAAAATTAACTCAAAGCTTCCACTCTACGGGATCATATGTCCCACACATAATTAGGTATCAATGTAAAACACCCCAAATATGAAAGCCTGGGGTCCACTGAACAGTTTGATGCCCAATATGTATCGGTTTACCTAAACATGTGGTATATAGGGGCCCTAAAATGTAGACTCCCCATTTGAGCTATCAGTTCTGTAATTCCAGATACTGCAAAATCAACACATTTGCATCGTTTGGGGGGGGGGGTAAAAGTAGAAAAAAGTAAGTTCACCCCAGAAAACCATATATTTTCGGAAAGCACACATTCCCCCGAATTCAATATGGGTATGCATGTCTTTCTACTCCAAAGCACCAAGCTGCAAAACTTTCCTAAGTTTGGCAATTTTAGGGACATTTTCAAAAATCACCTCAAAACGTCTACCATGCAGCATCGTATGTCCCACATACTATTGAGTATCAAAATAAATCACCCCAAATATAAAAATAAAAGCCTGGGGTCCTCTGAACAGTTTGATGCCCAATATGTATAGGTGTACCCAAGCACGTCGCCTATAGGGGCCCCAAAATGAAGACCCCCCATTTGGTCTGTCATTTCAGGTACTGCAAAATCAACACATTTACATCGTTTTTGGGGGGGGGGGGCAAAGGTAGAAAAAAGTAAGTTCACCCCAGAAAACCATATGTTTCCGGAAAGTACACATTCCCATGAATCTAAATTGGGTATGCATGTCTTTGTACTCCAAAGCACCAAGCTGCAAAACGTTCCTAAATTTGGCAATTTTGGTGACATTTCCAAAAATCGACTCAAATTTTCCACCCTGCATCATCGTATTTCCCACATACTTTTAGGTATCAAGAGAAATCACCCCAAATATGAAAGCCTAGGGTCCTCTGAACAGTTTGATGCCCAATATGTATAGGTGTACCCAAGCATGTGGCATATAGGGGCCCCAAAAGGAAGACCCCATATGGTCTGTCATTTCAGGAACTGCAAAATCAACACATTTACATAGTTTTGGGGTGGGGGCAAAGGTAGAAAAAAGTAAGTTCACCCCAGAAAACCATATATTTTTGGAAAGTACACATTCCACCAAATCCAAATTGGGTATGCATGTCTTTCTGCTCCAAAGCACCAAGCTGCAAAACGTTCCTAAGTTTGACAATTTTAAGGACATTTTCAAAAATCACCTCAAAATGTCCACCCTGCCGCATCGTATGTCCCACATACTATTGAGTATCAAGATAAATCACCCTAAATATGAAAGCCTGGGGTCCTGTGAACAGTTTGATGCCCAATATGTATAGATATACCTAAGCACGTGGCATATAGGGGCCCCAAAATGAAGACCCCATATAGTCTGTCATTTCAGGTGCTGCGAAATCAACACATTTACATTGTTTTGGGGACGGCAAAGGTAGAAAAAAGTAAGTTCTTCCCAGAAAACCATATATTTTCGGAAAGAACACATTCCCACAAATCTAAATTGGGTATGCATGTCTTTCTACTCCAAAGCACCACGCTGCAAAACATTCTTAAATTTGGCAATTTTGGTGACATTTCCAAAAATCACCTCAAATTTTCCAACCTGCAGCATCGTATTACCACATACTTTTAGGTATCAAGAGAAATCACCCCAAATATGAAAGCCTAGGGTCCTCTGAACATTTTGATGCCCAATATGTATAGGTGTACCCAAGCAAGTGGCATATAGGGGCCCCAAAAGGAAGACCCCCATATGGTCTGTCATTTCAGGTACTGCAAAATCAACACATTTACATCGTTTTGGGGGGGGGGGGGTCAAAGATATAAAAAAGTAAGTTCACCCCGGAAACCATATATTTTCAGAAAGTACACATTCCCCCGAATCCAAATTGGGTATGCATGTTTTTCTACTCCAAAGTATCAAGCCGCAAACCATTCCTAAATTTGGTGACATTTCCAAAAATCACCTCAAAATTTCCACCCTGCAGCATTGTATGTCCCACATACTTTTAGGTATCAAGAGAAATCACCCCAAATATGAAAGCCTAGGGTCCTATGAACAGTTTGATGCCCAATATGTATAGGTGTACCCAAGCACGTGGTATTTAGGGGCCCCAAAACGATGACCCCCATATGGTCTGTCATTTCAGGTACTGCAAAATCAACACATTTACATCGTTTTGGGGGGGGGGCAAAGGTAGAAAGAAGTTCGTTCACCCCAGAAAACCTTATATTTTCGGAAAGTACACATTCCTGCGAATCCAAATTGGGTATGGATGTCTTTGTACTCCAAAGTACCAAGCCGCAAACCATTCCTAAATTTGGTGATTTTGGTGACATTTCCAAAAATCATCTCAAAATTTCCACCGTCTAGCATCGTAGTTCCCACATACTTTTAGGTATCAAGAGAAATTACTCCAAATATGAAAGCCTGGGGTCCTCTGAACAGTTTGATGCCCAATATGTAGGGGGGCAAAGGTAGAAAAAAGTGCGTTCACCCCATAAAACCATATATTTTTAGAAAGAAGTACACATTTCTGCGAATCCAAATTGGGTATGCATGTCTTTGTACTCCAAAGTACCAAGTCGCAAGCCTTTCCTAAATTTGGCGATAAAAGCAACTGTTTGTACATTTCTGAAAATCACCTAAAAATATTGCAATTGGCCGCATTTATCTCACCCAATTTCTTACATACAATTGTAAAACAACATAAATATTGATGCCAAGGGTCTACTGAACAGTTTAATGCCCAATATGCATAGATATACCAAGGCAGCTGGCATGTGCGGACCCCAAATAAAAATAGTGAATATGAGTTTTCACCGCTGCCGATTCGCTTTCTGTGAACATAAACCCTTGACTTCATATTATGTGCCTCAAGACCCTCCTAACAGCAATGACCCCCCAAAACCATATATTTTTGGAAAGTACACATTCTGCTGATTCCAACAAAGATAACGATGTCTTTCTACACGAAACTACCAAACTGCAAAGCTTTTCTCAACATATAGGTTTTTACAACAATTCTGAAAATCGCCTAAAAATGTTGCAGTTTGCCGCATTTATCACACACAATGTTTTACGTACAAAGAAAAATCTCTCTAAATATGGACGTCAGATGTCTAATAAATAGTTTGATGCTCAATATGCATAGCTTTACCAAAGTATGTGTTGTGTATGGACCCCAAATGAAAAACGTGCCTATGAATTTTCACGCTAGCCAACTAAGCTGCAGAAAAGAGAACCCTAACTGTACGTTATGTGCCGTAAGACCCCCAAACTGTAAAAAGACCCCCAGAAACCCATATATTTTTGGAAAGCACATATTTTGGCGGATCAAACTAAGTAAAAGCTATCTTTCTATACCAAAGCACCAAACAGCAAAACTATACTAAAGATACATAAGGAACAATAATGCAGGGATAAAATTGCAATAAAACCACAAAAATAGCGTAAACCACTGAAATAACAAAATAATTGGTCTGACAGCGTAATTAGTGGCCGAAATCGATTATCCAATAGTCACACTGCCAAAATACCACGTTTTTAGGCCAAAAAAACAAAAGATAACAGTACAATGAATTCGTTAAAAAAAAAAAAACCACACCTGTTGTGTATACATATTTGTGCACTAATATAAGTTATCTGAGTGTGCAAATACATGTAAATACGTGTAAATAACTGTACAAAAGGGACCAAGTGTGCTAAAATAAAATTTGTTTCTTTTTAAAAAATTCCAATCTTTACTAAAATGTATAAATGTACTGTAAGTATGTGTAGGTGCAGGTAAGTGTGTAAAAAAACGTGCACTTACCGTTTTTGGAGCAGGAGAATCGCTGTCTTCTTTGGAGGAGTCCTGGCAGCGTGTCTGCAGAGTTGCTACGCAGCAGGAAGTGCGTGGGCGGCTCTGCAGGCAGGAAGAAGGTGAGTTGAGTAGCAGACGCTCCATGCGATGCGTCTGCTACTTTGAAGTCGGATCTGCGACAATCAAGTCGTAGATCCGACTTGACAGCCCCCCAGCGTCGTTGCCTAGGGGGCTGTCTTCTCTCCCCACTCTCTGCGGAGGCGGCAAAAGCCGCCGAAGCAGAGAGAGAGCTCAGCTGCCAAAGAACGTACAATGTACGTTCTTGGCAGCACGTACGCCGTACGTGCTTGGCAGGCAAAGGGTTAATTGAGAGCTTTGTGGATAACAGGTTTACAGATAAGGGACCCCAGAACATGGTTTAATAAACACATTTTTTGCAGCAGTAATGTCCAACAACTGTCCAAAACTGGTTGATCACATGAAAACTCCATTGTAGTGTATGTAGGACTGAGTTGGTGCAAAGGCCTCAAGTTGACTATTCAAATGATCAAATGTAATTTATTGTGTTGTGACAATGTGCTTGAAATTTGTGATGACTGCACCACGAGCTTAGCAAAGCTAACTTTGAAAACAAGTGGTTCCCTATATAGGCAGTATAACAGCCTCATGACATATTTAGCATAGATTCATTCTATGAATTATACAGATATGAAATCAAATGTTACCGAAAGCAGAAAACCTTATTAATAACAGTATTTAACTTTTCTATCCAACTATTTTGCATTGTGGTAGCATTTCTTTTTTATATCCTCCTCTGTTTGGTATTTTGAGGGTGAGTAACCCACTGCCATTTAATGGTGGAATTACAGCATTTACAACCCAATCAAAGAGAAGAAGTCATATGTGGGTAGCTTGTGCTCTACACCTGTGCATGGGTGCTGATGTTTTGCCATCACTTGAGCTATTTAAACCTCCACTTAGTCTCTATTGCTTGCCTAAACATGGTTCTTTAAGGAACACCAAAAAATGTAATTGTTGAAAAGGAATGACAATATATTGTAGTGTTGCTCTGCACTGGTAAAACTGCTGTGTTTGCTTCAGAAACACTACTTTAGTTTATATAAATAAGCTGCTGTGTAGCCATGGGGGCAGCCATTCAAGCACAGGATACACAGTAGATAACAGATAAGTTCTGAATCCCATCCCAACTGAGCACATATATTGAAGCTATTTGTAATTGCATCTATACATGCTTCTTACACAAATACACTTGCACAGCCTACTGTAATGAATATATATATAGTAATTGAATAAGCCTAAGAACCTTTGAACGGCTCGCAGAGAGAGGGGGTTGTGCCCAATCTAGAATGGCCTGAACCTTGGCTGGCTCTATCTCTAAACCCTTTGGGGACAAGCTATAACCTAGAAAATGTATGGAGGGTGGCTCAAGCACTAGCTTTTCAAATTTGGCATAAAGCTGATTTTGCCTCAATCTAGATAACACCTCCTGGACATGGGCACGATGATCAGTTAGTTCATATGATAGACTATATCAAGATGTCATCTAGGTACACCACAACATACCACCCCAGAAGATAATGGAAGATATTGTATATGAGTTCAGATGGCTGGGGCATTACTAACTAATTACTCATTGTGCCCATTCCGAGGCCGTCTTCCATTCGTCCCTTCCCTTATTCAAATTAGATTGTATGCGCCCCTTAGATCAAGTTTAGAAAACCGGTGGTGCCCTTAACTCTATCGAAGAGTTCAGACATCACGGGAAGGGAGTATCTATTCTTGACTGTAATATTATTTAGAACTCTGTTGTCTATGCATGGCCTCAGCCCTCAATCTTACTTCTCAACAAAAAAGAAACCAGCACCCGCAGGAAAAGAATAGGGCCTTATTAACCCCTACTCCAGGTTTTCCTCAATATAGTCCTCCATGGCCTGGGACTCTAGAAGAGTAGGAGGAGAGGAAACTGGCATTAAATCAATAGCACATTCATAGGGCCTATGCAGAGGAAGGGTCTCCGCAGCTTTTTTAGAGAAGACATCAGAAAAGGAAGAATAGCAAAATGGTAAGACCTCTTGAAAAGTTGCAGCAAGAGTATGGGAAGATTTTTAACATGAGGGTTCACAACCTGGACCCCATTGTAGTATTTTGCTAGTGACCCAATGAACCCGGGGGTTGTGTTTCGGCAACCAGGGGAGACATAGAAAAACAGGAATACTGTATGAGGGCATTCAATAATGTAAAAGGAAATTTGTGATTACCTAAAGACATAGGGAGATTTTCGGAATTAGAAGACACCAAGCCACACCCAAGGGAACAATGGCCTAGTTTGAGCGATGGGATAAGGGGTTTAGTGGGTATACCGTGTGTGTATACACAAAGTTGATATCTGCTGCCCCAGAATCTAAGAAGGCAGGACACTGTATGTGATACTTATCCTAATTTATGAAGACCAGCAATAGAATTTGAGAATAGAATTGTTGGGGAGCAGAAACTGCATGACCCAAATAGGACTCTTCAGACCTGTTTAAGATGGGATTGGTGAATCTTATCTTTATACAGTATATATTAGGCACTGGTGGTTTTATACACAGTAAGGCTTGACAAAGGGCCAAGGGTGGCCCTAATGCTGCAATTTTGAAGACATTTCAGTGTGCTGCTGTACATTTGTATTATATTACACACACCCCATGATAGGTTATGGCACAACTGCAGGCATCTGACATCACATAATGTGCAATACATATTTAAGTGACCATTGAGCAGATGTGGTTGGGTGATTTCCACTATTTTCAAAAGTGCAGGTCAGTTTGAGGGTCAGTACAGCTAGCCCATTCTATGATCCTGTTGGATATTCTGTTACGAAAAAAAAAACTCATCGGCTAATGATCCACATTTATGAGCCTTTGTATAGGATCTGCTTAGTCACCTAAACACATAACATTGCTGGGAGATTGTATTTATTTATTTATTACAGTACAGTAGAAGTGTTTTGAAATAAGAGCGGAGTCTAAAGGTGGCCATACATGAGCTAATCCTTATGGTACATGACTGGACAAATACCATACAAACACAGTATATTCACCTTTCTTTTAACCCTTTCCCTGCCAGCCGTTTTGTCCTAGATGCGAACATCTACTGCCAAGCAGTTTTTAGATATTTTGCACTCTTTCACTTTAAGGGCCTTTCCTGGGGTGGTCTTTTAGTTAACCCAGGAAAACAATATATTGTTTTTTTCAGGACAACCTGAACTTTCACAATATGCAAGAATTTTGGTGTAATTCTACTTCTCTAATAAAATATTGGATTCTAAGTGTCAAATAAAATGAAAAAAATCATGTTGCACGAAGAACAATCACATATATCAGAAACATCATTCATTTTATGTACGAGAACACAGCCGATTTAGAAAGGTCTATGTCTCCTGAACGCGACAATACCAAATATATATAGTTTTATGGAGATTTCTCACTTGTATAGCTCAAAATCTACAAGCAGTACACAACCAAATTTCCAAAGCAACACTTCCCAAACGGCATACTTTTGATTTCAAGGCCAAACATTCCGCTAACAGTAGGTTTACCCTAGAAAACTACCCATTACTAGAAAGAACAGATTCTGGTGAATCAAAAATGGGTAGAAATATCTTTGTACTCCAAACCACCAAGTTGCAATTGTTTCCTAAAGTTATAATGTTTTATAGAAATTGGTGAATTTTTTGAAAAATGACCTCAAAGCTTCCACTCTACAGCAACATATCTCCCACACATCATTAGGTATCAATGTAAAACACCCCAAATATAAAATCCTGGGTCCACTGAACAGTTTGATGCCCAATATGAATAGATGTACCCAAGCACGTGGCATAGGAGGCCCCAAAAGGAAGACCCCCCGTTTGTTCTGTCATTTCAGATACTGCAAAATCAACACATTTACATCGTTTTGGGGGGCGGCAAAGGTAGAAAAAAGTATGTTCACCCCAGAAAACCATATATTTTCGGAAAGTACACATTCCCCTGAATCCAAATTGGGTATGCATGTCTTTCTACACCAAAGTACCAAGCGGCAAACCATTTCTAAAGTTGGTGATTTTGGCGACATTTCCAAAAATCACTTAAAAATTTCTACCCTGCAGCATCGTATTACCCACATACTTTTAGGTATCAAGACAAATCACCCCAAATATGAAAGCCTAGGGTCCTCTGAACAGTTTGATGCCCAATATGTATAGGTGTACCCAAGCAAGTGGCATATAGAGGCCTGAAAAGGAAGACCCCCATATGGTCTGTCATTTCAGATACTTCAAAATCAACACATTTACATCGTTTTGAGGGGGGCAAATGTAGAAAAAAGTAAGTTCACCCCAGAAAACCATATATTTTCGGAAAGTACACATTGCCACGAATCTAAATTGGGTATGCATGTCTTTGTACTCCAAAGTACCAAGCCGCAAATCATTCCTAAACTTGGTGATTTTGGTGACATTTCCAAAAATCACTTAAAAATGTCTACCCTGCAGCATCGTATTTCCCACATACTTTTAGGTATCAAGAGAAATCACCCCAAATATGAAAGCCTAGGGTCCTCTGAACAGTTTGATGCCCAATATATATAGGTGTACCCAAGCACGTGGCATATAGGGGCCCCAAAAGGAAGACTCCCATATGGTCTGTCATTTGAGGTACTGCAAAATCAACACATTTACATCGTTTTGGGGGGGGGGCAAAAGTAGAAAACAGTAAGTTCACCCCAGAAAACCATATATTTTCGGAAAGTACACATTCCAACGAATCCAAATTGGGTATGCATGTCTTTCTACGCCAAAGTACCAAGCCGCAAATCATTCCTAAATTTGGTGATTTAGGTGACAATTCCAAAAATCACCTCAAAATATCTACCCTGCAGCATCGTATTACCCACATACTTTTAGGTATCAAGACAAATCACCCCAAATATGAAAGCCTAGGGTCCTCTGAACAGTTTGATGCCCAATATGTATAGGTGTACCGAAGCATGTGGCATATAGGGGCCCTAAAAGGAAGACCCCCATATAGTCTGACATTTCAGGTACTGCAAAATCAACACATTTACATTGTTTTGGGGGGGCAAAAGTAGAAAACAGTAAGTTCACCCCAGAAAACCATATATTTTCGGAAAGTACACATTCCCACGAATTCAAATTGGGTATGCATGTCTTTCTACGCCAAAGTACCAAGCCGCAAATCATTCCTAAATTTGGTGATTTAGGTGAAATTTCCAAAAATCACCTCAAAATATCTACCCTGCAGCATCGTATTACCCACATACTTTTAGGTATCAAGACAAATCACCCCAAATATGAAAGCCTAGGGTCCTCTGAACAGTTTGATGCCCAATATGTATAGGTGTACCGAAGCATGTGGCATATAGGGGCCCTAAAAGGAAGACCCCCATATAGTCTGACATTTCAGGTACTGCAAAATCAACACATTTACATTGTTTTGGGGGGGCAAAAGTAGAAAACAGTAAGTTCACCCCAAAAAACCATATATTTTCGGAAAGTACACATTCCCACGAATTCAAATTGGGTATGCATGTCTTTCTACGCCAAAGTACCAAGCCGCAAATCATTCCTAAATTTGGTGATTTAGGTGAAATTTCCAAAAATCACCTCAAAATATCTACCCTGCAGCATCGTATTACCCACATACTTTTAGGTATCAAGACAAATCACCCCAAATATGAAAGCCTAGGGTCCTCTGAACAGTTTGATGCCCAATATGTATAGGTGTACCGAAGCATGTGGCATATAGGGGCCCTAAAAGGAAGACCCCCATATAGTCTGACATTTCAGGTACTGCAAAATCAACACATTTACATTGTTTTGGGGGGGCAAAAGTAGAAAACAGTAAGTTCACCCCAGAAAACCATATATTTTCGGAAAGTACACATTCCCACGAATTCAAATTGGGTATGCATGTCTTTCTACGCCAAAGTACCAAGCCGCAAATCATTCCTAAATTTGGTGATTTAGGTGAAATTTCCAAAAATCACCTCAAAATATCTACCCTGCAGCATCGTATTACCCACATACTTTTAGGTATCAAGACAAATCACCCCAAATATGAAAGCCTAGGGTCCTCTGAACAGTTTGATGCCCAATATGTATAGGTGTACCGAAGCATGTGGCATATAGGGGCCCTAAAAGGAAGACCCCCATATAGTCTGACATTTCAGGTACTGCAAAATCAACACATTTACATTGTTTTGGGGGGGCAAAAGTAGAAAACAGTAAGTTCACCCCAGAAAACCATATATTTTCGGAAAGTACACATTCCCACGAATTCAAATTGGGTATGCATGTCTTTCTACGCCAAAGTACCAAGCCGCAAATCATTCCTAAATTTGGGGATTTAGGTGAAATTTCCAAAAATCACCTCAAAATATCTACCCTGCAGCATCGTATTACCCACATACTTTTAGGTATCAAGACAAATCACCCCAAATATGAAAGCCTAGGGTCCTCTGAACAGTTTGATGCCCAATATGTATAGGTGTACCGAAGCATGTGGCATATAGGGGCCCTAAAAGGAAGACCCCCATATAGTCTGACATTTCAGGTACTGCAAAATCAACACATTTACATTGTTTTGGGGGGGCAAAAGTAGAAAACAGTAAGTTCACCCCAGAAAACCATATATTTTCGGAAAGTACACATTCCCACGAATTCAAATTGGGTATGCATGTCTTTCTACGCCAAAGTACCAAGCCGCAAATCATTCCTAAATTTGGTGATTTAGGTGAAATTTCCAAAAATCACCTCAAAATATCTACCCTGCAGCATCGTATTACCCACATACTTTTAGGTATCAAGACAAATCACCCCAAATATGAAAGCCTAGGGTCCTCTGAACAGTTTGATGCCCAATATGTATAGGTGTACCGAAGCATGTGGCATATAGGGGCCCTAAAAGGAAGACCCCCATATAGTCTGACATTTCAGGTACTGCAAAATCAACACATTTACATTGTTTTGGGGGGGCAAAAGTAGAAAACAGTAAGTTCACCCCAGAAAACCATATATTTTCGGAAAGTACACATTCCCACGAATTCAAATTGGGTATGCATGTCTTTCTACGCCAAAGTACCAAGCCGCAAATCATTCCTAAATTTGGGGATTTAGGTGAAATTTCCAAAAATCACCTCAAAATATCTACCCTGCAGCATCGTATTACCCACATACTTTTAGGTATCAAGACAAATCACCCCAAATATGAAAGCCTAGGGTCCTCTGAACAGTTTGATGCCCAATATGTATAGGTGTACCGAAGCATGTGGCATATAGGGGCCCTAAAAGGAAGACCCCCATATAGTCTGACATTTCAGGTACTGCAAAATCAACACATTTACATTGTTTTGGGGGGGCAAAAGTAGAAAACAGTAAGTTCACCCCAGAAAACCATATATTTTCGGAAAGTACACATTCCCACAAATTCAAATTGGGTATGCATGTCTTTCTACGCCAAAGTACCAAGCCGCAAATCATTCCTAAATTTGGTGATTTAGGTGAAATTTCCAAAAATCACCTCAAAATATCTACCCTGCAGCATCGTATTACCCACATACTTTTAGGTATCAAGACAAATCACCCCAAATATGAAAGCCTAGGGTCCTCTGAACAGTTTGATGCCCAATATGTATAGGTGTACCGAAGCATGTGGCATATAGGGGCCCTAAAAGGAAGACCCCCATATAGTCTGACATTTCAGGTACTGCAAAATCAACACATTTACATTGTTTTGGGGGGGCAAAAGTAGAAAACAGTAAGTTCACCCCAGAAAACCATATATTTTCGGAAAGTACACATTGCCACGAATCTAAATTGGGTATGCATGTCTTTCTACGCCAAAGTACCAAGCCGCAAATCATTCCTAAATCTGGTGATTTAGGTGAAATTTCCAAAAATGACCTCAAAATATCTACTCTGCAGCATCGTATTACCCACATACTTTTAGGTATCAAGAGAAATCACCCCAAATATGAAAGCCTAGGGTCCTCTGAACAGTTTGATGCCTGATATGTATAGGTGTACCCAAGCACGTGGCATATAGGGGCCCTAAAATGAAGACCCCTCCTTGTATGTTCTGTCATTTCAGGTACTGCAAAATCAACACATTTACATCGTTTTGGGGGGGGCAAAGGTAGAAAAAAGTAAGTTCACCCCAGAAAACCATATATTTTCGGAAAGTACACATTCCCACGACTCTAAATTGGGTATGCATGTCTTTCTACTACAAAGTACCAAGCCGCAAACCATTCCTAAATTTGGTGATTTTGGGGACATTTCCAAAAATGACTTCAAAATTTCAACCCTGCAGCATCGTATTACCCACATACTTTTAGGTATCAAGACAAATCACCCCAAATATGAAAGCCTGGGGTCCTCTGAACAGTTTGATGCCCAATATGTATAGGTGTACCCAAGCACGTGGCGTATAGGGGCCGCAAAACGAAGACCCCCATATGGTCTGTCATTTCAGGTACTGCAAAATCAACACATTTACATTGTTTTGAGGGGGGCAAATGTAGAAAAAAGTAAGTTCACCCCAGAAAACCATATATTTTTGGAAAGTACACATTCCCACGAATTCAAATTGGGTATGCATGTCTTTCTACGCCAAAGTACCAAGCCGCAAATCATTCCTAAATTTGGTGATTTAGGTGACATTTCCAAAAATCACCTCAAAATATCTACCCTGAAGCATCGTATTACCCACATACTTTTAGGTATCAAGAGAAATCACCCCAAATATGAAAGCCTAGGGTGCTCTGAACAGTTTGATGCCCGATATGTATAGGTGTACCCAAGCACGTGGCATACAGGGGCCCCAAAAGGAAGACCCCCATATAGTTGTCATTTCAGGTACTGCAAAATCAACACATTTACATCGTTTTGGGGGGGGCAAAAGTAGAAAACAGTAAGTTCACCCCAGAAAACCATATATTTTCGGAAAGTACACATTCCAACGAATTCAAATTGGGTATGCATGTCTTTCTACGCCAAAGTACCAAGCCGCAAATCATTCCTAAATTTGGTGATTTAGGTGACATTTCCACAAATCACCTCAAAATATCTACCCTGCAGCATCGTATTACCCACATACTTTTAGGTATCAAGACAAATCACCCCAAATATGAAAGCCTAGGGTCCTCTGAACAGTTTGATGCCCGATATGTATAGGTGTACCGAAGCATGTGGCATATAGGGGCCCTAAAAGGAAGACCCCCATATAGTCTGACATTTTAGGTACTGCAAAATCAACACATTTACATTGTTTTGGGGGGGCAAAAGTAGAAAACAGTAAGTTCACCCCAGAAAACCATATATTTTCGGAAAGTACACATTCCAACGAATCCAAATTGGGTATGCATGTCTTTCTACGCCAAAGTACCAAGCCGCAAATCATTCCTAAATTTGGGGATTTAGGTGACATTTCCAAAAATCACCTCAAAATATCTACCCTGCAGCATCGTATTACCCACATACTTTTAGGTATCAAGACAAATCACCCCAAATATGAAAGCCTAGGGTCCTCTGAACAGTTTGATGCCTGATATGTATAGGTGTACCCAAGCACGTGGCATACAGGGGCCCCAAAAGGAAGACCCCCATATAGTCTGTCATTTCAGATACTGCAAAATCAACACATTTACATCTTTTTGGGGGGGGCAAAAGTAGAAAACAGTAAGTTCACCCCAGAAAACCATATATTTTCGGAAAGTACACATTCCAACGAATCCAAATTGGGTATGCATGTCTTTCTACGCCAAAGTACCAAGCCACAAATCATTCCTAAATTTGGTGATTTAGGGGACATTTCCAAAAATCACCTCAAAATATCTACCCTGCAGCATCGTATTACCCACATACTTTTTGGTATCAAGACAAATCACCCCAAATATGAAAGCCTAGGGTCCTCTGAACAGTTTGATGCCCAATATGTATAGATGTACCCAAGCACGTGGCATATAGGGGCCCCAAAAGGAAGACCCCCATATGGTCTGTCATTTCAGGTACTGCAAAATCAACACATTTACATCGTTTTTGCGGGGGCAAAAGTAGAAAACAGTAAGTTCACCCCAGAAAACCATATATTTTCGGAAAGTACACATTCCAACGAATCCAAATTGGGTATGCATGTCTTTCTACGCCAAAGTACCAAGCCACAAATCATTCCTAAATTTGGTGATTTAGGTGACATTTCCAAAAATCACCTCAAAATATCTACCCTGCAGCATCGTATTACCCACATACTTTTAGGTATCAAGACAAATCACCCCAAATATGAAAGCCTAGGGTCCTCTGAACAGTTTGATGCCCAATATGTATAGATGTACCCAAGCACGTGGCATATAGGGGCCCCAAAAGGAAGACCCCCATATGGTCTGTCATTTCAGGTACTGCAAAATCAACACATATACATAGTTTTGGGGGGAGCAAAGGTTAAAAAAAAGTGCATTCACCCCAGAAAACCATATATTTTCGGAAAGTACACATTCCCACGAATCCAAATTGGGTATGCGTGTCCTTGTACTCCAAAGTACCAAGCCGCAAGCCTTTCCTAAATTTGGCGATAAAAGCAACAGTTTTTACATTTTTGAAAATTGCCTAAAAATATTGCAATTGGCCGCATTTATCTCACCCAATTTCTTACATACAATTCTAAAACACCATAAATACTGATGCCAAGGGTCAATTGAACCGTTTGATGCCCAATATGCATTGATATACCAAGGCAGCTGGCATGTGCGGACCCAAAATGAAAATAGTGCATATGATTTTTCTCCGCTGCCGATTCGCCTTCTGTGAACATAGACCCTTGACTTCATATTATATGCCTCAAGACCCTCCTAACAGCAAAGACCCCCCCAAAACCATATATTTTTGGAAAGTACACATTCTGACGAATCCAAAAAAGATAAAGACGTCTTTCTACACCAAACTGCAAAGCTTTTCTAAACGCAGAGGTTTTTACATTTCTGAAAATCGCCTAAAATTGTTGCAGTTTGCCGCATTTATCACACACAATGTTTTACGTATAAAGAAAAATCACCCTAAATATGGACGTCAGAGGTCTACTAAATAGTTTGATGCCCAATATGCATAGATTTACCAAAGTATGTGGCGTGTACGGACCCCAAATGAAAAACATGCCTATGAATTTTCACGCTAGCCAACTAAGCTGCAGAAAAGAGAGCCCCAACTGTGCGTTATGTGCCATAAGACCCCAAAACTGTAAAAAGACCCCCAGAAACCCATATATTTTTGGAAAGCATATATTCTGGCGAATCAAACTAAGTAAAATAAATCTTTCTATACCAAAGCACCAAACAGCAAAACTATACTAAAGATACATAAGGAACAATAATGCATGGATAAAATTGCAATAAAACCACAAAAATAGCGTAAATCAATGAAATAACAAAATAATTGATCCGGCAGCGTAATTAGTGGCCGAAATCGATTATCCAATAGTCACGCTGTCAAAATAACATGCTTTTAGGCAAAACAAACAGTACAATGAATAAGTAAAAAAAAAAAAAAAAACCCCTGCTTGTGAGTTTTTGTGTATACATATTTGTGCACTAATAAAAGTTGTCTGAGTGTGCAAATACATGTAATTAAGTGTAAATAAGTGTACAAAATCGACTAAGTGTGCTAAAATAAAAAAATAAAAAATAAAAAAACACAAATTTTTACTAAAATGTTCATCTAAGTGTATAAATGTACTTTAGGTATGTGTAAGTGCAGGTAAGTGTGTAAAAAAAAGTGCACTTACCGTTTTTGTAGCAGGAGGATCGCTGGAACCGAAGGACGACTCCTGGCAGCGTGTCTGCAGAGTTACTGCGCAGCAGGAAGTGACTGGGCGCGTGGTGCGACGAGGAGGAGGTAAGCCAGCAGCAGCAGCGCTTACATTGCGCTTCTGCTACTTTGAAGTCGGATCTGCGACAATCGCGTCGCAGATCCGACTTGACAGCCCCCCAGCCACGTTGCCCAGGGGGCTGTCTACCCTCCTGACTCTCTGCAGAGGCGGCAAAAGCCGCCGATGCAGAGAGAAGGGCTCAGCTGCAAAAGAACGTACGAGGTACGTTCTTGGCAGCCTGAGCCCTGAACCGCCAGCACGTACGCCGTACGTGCTTGGCGGTTAAAGGGTTAAAGGATCCTGTCATGGGAAAACATGTTTTTTTTTCGCGCATCAGTTAATAGTGCCATATGGGTTTTACCTTGACGTGGTATGGTGGCTTATCAATCTTATGATCATAATTTTGTAACTAAAAAAACCCCTGTCTTTGTAAATACATGCATCTGCATAGATTACTGATATGATAGGGGACAAAGGAATGTGCATTGATCAATTTTTCTTTTTTTCTATGTCTGTAGTTAATTTGGCCAGATCAGTAGCACTTCCAATGTATTTTAGTACATTTTTATGAAGCCATGGAGTGCTCTCACAATTTTTTCTTTTTTGTACTTTGTATTGTAGCAGATTTATTCTGTTTGGAAGTTCAGCAGCTAAGCTGCAGGCCAGGCTTCCATGTGGTTGTAGCACCCCCACACCTGTCTCTTTAAATGGTGGAACAATTCCTTTGGAAATGGGTGTTGGTCTTGGCAGTTTCTCTCTCTCAAAAGCTGCAAGCGGGGGAGGTTATCTCTCCCCTTTGAAAGCTAATGGCAGGGGAGGACTAAGCCCTATGATGAAAACCAATGCCCAGGTCGGGAGACCTTATTTTTCAGGTAATGCTCCTATGCCGGGAGGCTTTAGCATTTGAAATTATGACCAGAGGTAAATTGTTAGGGACCGCCATATGGGTTTTACCTTGACGTGGTATGGTGGCTTATCAATCTTATGATCATAATTTTGTAACTAAAAAAACCCCTGTCTTTGTAAATACATGCATCTGCATAGATTACTGATATGATAGGGGACAAAGGAATGTGCATTGATCAATTTTTCTTTTTTTCTATGTCTGTAGTTAATTTGGCCAGATCAGTAGCACTTCCAATGTATTTTAGTACATTTTTATGAAGCCATGGAGTGCTCTCACAATTTTTTCTTTTTTGTACTTCACAATTTTTTCTTTTTTGTACTTTCTTTTAAAGGATCCTGTCATGGGAAAACATGTTTTTTTTTCGCGCATCAGTTAATAGTGCTGCTCCAGCAGACTTCTGCACTGAAATCTAATTCTCAAAAGAGCAAACAGATTTTTTAATATTCAATTTTGAAATCTGACATGCGGATAGACATATTGTCAGTTTCCCAGCTGTCACAGTCATGTGACTTGTGCCTGCACTTTAGGATGGAACTGCTATCTGGTTACCTTCCCATTGTTCTTTTGTTAGGCTGCTGGGGGGGGAGGGGGTAAGGGAGGGGGTGATATCACTCCAACTTGCAGTACAGCAGTAAAGAGTGACTAAGGTTTATCAGAGCACAAGTCACATAACTGGGGGCAGCTGGGAAACAGACAATATGTCTAGCCCCCATGTCAGATTTCAAAATGGATCTGTTTGCTCTTTTGAAAAATGAATTTTAATGCAGAATTCTGCTGGAGCAGCACTATTAACGGATGAGTTTTCAAAAAAAAAAAAAAAAAAAAAAAACACGTTTTCACATAACAGTATCCCTTTATTTTGGATTGCATAGAAGTTGGAACAGCACAGAAGCACAGAAGAGCTAGCGCTCCTCTATACTAATCTGCTGATATGCTCTATGTTTGTTTGACAGATAATATTTTCTAATCTGGGCAATTGTCAAGCCAAAAGATATCCATTGTACATAGATATTGGTTGCTAACTATCTGGGCATCATTTAAAAAGCAAAAATTGCCAACAATTGGTTTTATCAGTATGTGCATGAACATGAAAAAGCCTTCAGAAAGAGAGAAAAATAAATCACATAAAAACCCACAAACAAGCACTCACAATTCAAACACAAATAATTGATATATGATTTTTTTTTTTATTTTTGTTTATCCTCAGAAGACTGACTCAGTTCTTCAGGGCTGAATGTAAAAGGCTTGTCATAGCCCATGAGATGATTATAGTCATAAGGATTGCCAAAAAGCATTGGATTCACCAACATTGATTTCTTTTGGGCATAAAATGTTGTGAACATCTTGCTTACTCCGGGTATTTCAACATCCTTTGGGTGGAAAACTGTCCTCTTTTCAGCAAGGAGGGCATTGTAAGTAACTGCTGTGTAGGTGTCTGTCTCTGAATTGTGATATAAGCGGATCACGTAGCCTTTTGTAACCAGGTGCAAAGTAACTGGAGTGACAAAGGTGAAGAAGCCTACCATGCTGACAAAGGCGATCTTTAATGCTAAACTGTCAACACTAATTCCAGACTGTAGCAGAATGTATGGCATCAGGCAGATACTAAAAATACTGGTGGAATATGAAAAAAACTTTATCCCTGTAAAGAGAAGAGAATATTTTTTAGATAATGTATTATTTGTTCAGCTTGAGAAAAATAATGTTTTAATCATGGTAGAGCTACCCTGGACGAAAATAGATGCAGCAGTTCATCAATGAACCTTTGCTAGACAAGTAGTATTACTGACAGGATAATATGTTTATTGAACCTTGAAACTCATCATATATTTGCAATGTGCAATTTCAGCAGCAGTTTTTAGTTTCCCGTACAACAAGAGAGAAAATGAATGCGGCTAAGGGCATCGGATTTAAAGGAACAGTAACACCAAAAAATGAAAATGTTTCAATGGAAAACAATATAATGTAATATTGCCCTACATTGGCAAAACGGGTGTGTGTTTTAGAATCACTATATTAGTTTATCTAAACAAGCTGCTGTGTAGCCATGGGGGCAATCATTCAAGCACAGGATACACAGTAGATAACAGATAAGTTCTGAAGAATGCCATACCACAGAGCTTATCTATTATCAGCTGTGTATCCTGCGCCTTTTCTCCTTGTTCAGCTTTGAATGGCTGCCTCCATAGCTACACAGCAGCTTGTTTATATGAACTATAGTAGTACTTATCTGTTATCTACGGTGTATCCTGTGCTTGCATGGCTGCCCAATGGCTACACAGCAGCTTGTTTATATGAACTATAGTAGTACTTATCTGTTATCTATTGTGTATCCTATGCTTGAATGGCTGCCCCATGGCTACACAGCAACTTGCTTATATGAACTATAGTAGTCTTTCTGAAGCAAACATGCCAAATTATACCAGTGCAGGGCAACACTACATTATATTTTCATTACTTTAAAATGTTTTCATTTTTTGGTGTCACCCCCAGCTTCAGGGAACGGCAATCCAAAATACACAGCAAAAAGACAGGGCTACTCGGCACTCGGAGAAATCCATAGGGCCAAGAGAATAAGTTACAAAAATAAGTCTTTATTGAGCATAGTTAAAAGTATAAATTCATCTCCATAGGTCCTACGCGTTTTGTACCTGCAAGGTACTTCATCATGGGTTTATCATAATACCTTGCAGGTACGAAACGCGTAGGGCCTATAGAGATGCATTTATACTTTTAACTAAGCTCAACTAAGACTTATTTATTTAACTTACACTTTTGGCCCTGTGGATTCCTCTGAGTGCCGAATAGCCCTGTCTTTTTTCTGTGTATTCTAGTTTTCAGTTACTTAGTCTTCTAAGGGCAGCTAAAAACATAAAATAGTGGGCCTCCATAAACAGTTTTGAGCTCCCCTAGGCTGCCCAGTCCCAGAGCTTGGGGACCACTATCCTCAATGACACCAGGATAACACTGTCAAATTCAAAAGGAATAATGCTAATACTTTAACGAAAAGACTCCTTCTCAAGAGGCAATATGATAATGGAGCAAGAAGGAAGCCCTTACTGAATAACACACGATTACCATCTCCTTGAATATTTGCAATATATATGCATATTTTTTTAATGCCATGGGTTTTTGATGACAGTTTTTCAGGCTACAAATTAGTAGATTTGCTGACAGACGGCTGTTAAAGGGTCAGCTCAGTGTAACCTTAGTGAAGTGTAGGCAAGGCAATTGTAATGCAAGGTGCAACTGGTTAAAGACGTAGTTCACATTAATTTTAACTTTTATATGTCATATGAAAGTGATTGAACCTACCAAGCACTGATTTTGCCAGATTCCCAGTGTAAATTAATCTGCCATCTTCATAATTCCCAGCACCTTGGGATGTGCTAATATACCGGACAGACGTCACATTAGGTAGTATAATCTGCAAAAGAAATGAAACGATAGGAACAGCACCCAGAATGTTGTCCTTGCACTTTAAATACAAAATGCCTGCCTGCCTCACTTTCTATGTTGCATCAGTGTAGCTTCTTTATACAGTCAACCCCTTGTTTTCATTTTCTACCTTGAATATCCAAATATTTGTATTTATATAAGTATATATATATATATATATATATATATATATATATATATATATATATAGTCAACTACAAGAGGTCCTCTGCACTCAACCCATTATCAATATATTTAAGACAGAGACATTTTGTGCATACTGCTACTAAAAAATGCCTTACCCTTTAAACAACACAGGGAATGTTTGTCCATATATTGCAATATATTTAAAAAATAGTGGTGAGCACAACTTTCCCTTGTTTGTTATAGTTTATACAGGAGCAGTGACCAGCTCCATGTTGTAGCTCCAACCCTTCCCAGCTATAGTCAGGTGATCCCACTGGTGTCTAATAAAAGGGCAGCCAAGTTTGGGAGTTTTACTTTGAAAGCAGCAAGTAAGTTGCAGGTAAAACTTGGTCCCTTTGTAAAATGTATAATTAAGCAATAGAATTCTTAATGAATCAGATGAAAATTAAGCGTAGGACTGGTCAGATATGGGATGACTTTGACGTAGTTGTTCAGCTTAAATATATTGCAATATATGGACAAAACAATCCCTGTTTTGTTTAAAGGGTAAGGCATTTTTTAGTAGCAGTATGCACAAAATGTCTCTGTCTTAAATATATTGATAATGGGTTGAGTGCAGAGGACTCTTGTAGTTGACTATATGTATTTTGTGGTCACAGCCTCATTGCACCCCCGCCTAATGGTTTTTAAAAAATAGTGGTGAGCACAACTTTCCCTTGTTTGTTATATATATATATATATATATATATATATATATATAGATATATATAACAGTAATAATTAAAAAGAATATAACATTTAATACTGTGTTATGTGCAAAGAGTAAGAAATCCTTGTCACATTTTCAAAAGGACTGCAGTTGGTTTATGACTCTTAGCTTCAGACTGTCCAACAAGTAAACTGCCAACTGCTGTTCAACTACAACTCTCATCAGTCAGCAGCTGACAGTGGCACGAAGAGAAGCTAGAGGGTTTCAGCTTGAGAGGAACAGCAGAGGGGGAAGGGGGTGTCCTACTTTACACCTCTACGGCCATTGAAAATATTGGCGCCTATAGACAAATAGCCTCTCTGTTCTACCCTAAAACTGGCCCTGATTGGTCCAACCACAGTTTCTAAGTAGATGCAGTGCCATTTCTTAATAATAACATGGCCGCCCCCATTCAACGCACCTGTGTAGAAGGCTCACATCTCCTCCGCGCATTGCCACCAAGTCCCTCTTTAGGGAACAGGACTCCATAGACTGGAGCTGATCGTGCGCCCGCAGCGCTAATCCTCGCCCTACTATAAGCAAGACTCTGGCGGCAGCAAGTTGTCAAGCGTAACATCTCCTATGTTGTGTCAGGACGAGTCTTACGCTCATTAACACAGGAAGGACTCGAGCGCGTGTGCGCAGTTTAATGTTCCCCTTTAGAACGAGGACTAGTGAATATGGTTCCTACTTCAAAGTACCGCCGACCGAATAAACTTGACCATATTCATTCAAGGCGATGAATTGTTATTAACTGACCTCCTATCTGTATGGTGTGGAAATAGTTTGCAGAAATGTGAATAAACTCAGAATAAAAGAATGGCACCCTACTATATAACTATGTCTGTATGCGCATAAGGCATTTATGGAAACTACAGTAATAAAGCTTAAACCGAGTTCAACATTCCCCAGGAATCTTTGCTGGTTAGTCTCCTCCATAATGACAGTAGGGTTGCCATCTTTTCTGGAAAAAATACCGGCCTTCCTATATATTTATATTTTTTCCTTATTAATAATATTGGGATCAACCATCATTTTTACTGGCCAGACTGGTAAAATGCAGGCCAAGTGGCAACCCTAATAGCTGCAGTTAACAGGCAGGCTACTGGGACACCATTGTAGAATTGACACCTGTCTGGTTTTTTTAACCAGTTTGTTTGTTTTTCTTGGGGCTGTTCAGTTCACAGTTGTTCAAGTTTCAGCATTGTGAAACCAGAATGAAAATCTAGACAAGACTCTGAACCAACTCTATCACTGCCCTGTCCCCACACAAAAGAGCACCTTCAATGAGCTCACCCTTACAAGTCACTGGTCCACAGTGTCGGACAATGGTGTCAGGGGGTCAACCTTTAGGGATCCATCACCCCAGTTACTAAGTCTGTCTGCACATCGACTGCCCTTAGGGTTGCCGCCTGGTCGGTAAAAATGATGCTTGATCCCAATGTTATTAATAGGGAAAAAAGATAAATATATAGGAAGGCCGGTATTTTTTTCCAGAAAAGGTGGCAACACTAACTGCCCTATATGACTGGAGTTGAAAATTTTACAACTTTTTTTTTTTTTTGCCCTCCTGTTTTTGAAAAATGCTTTAGTCCTGAAGCATTTCTGTATCTAGGGTTGCCACCTGGCCGTTATTTTATTGGCCTGGCCGGTAAAAATTATGCTTGATGCCAATGTTATTAATAGGAAAACTCGGCAAGACTATAGGAAGGCCGGTATTTTTTTCCAGAAAAGGTGGCAACCCTAACTGCCCTATATGACTTGAGTTGAATGTTTTACAACTTTTTTTTTTTTTTGCCCTCTTGTTTTTTGAAAAATGCTTTATTAAGCGTTTCTGTATCTAGGGTTGCCACCTGGCCGGTATTTTATCAGCCTGGCCAGTAAAAATTATGCTTGATACCAATGTTATTAATAGGAAGGCTGGTATTTTTTCCCAGAAAAGGTGGCCACCCTATCTGTATCCCAATCGTAGCACTGTGCCATCATGTCAGATACTGAAAGAACTGGTAGTCGTGGATAGTAATGAGTTGAATCTGAACTTTGTAAAAAGGGGTTACGGTTCAGCCTAATCCTGATACAAATCTTGGAATGTGGTCACACACTTACATAATCTTAGTGATCAGATGATCTGAAAGTTGCAACTGAGCATCAGAAGGCAGACGTGTTATGTTTATAGAACCATCATGCCCCACTATAAACAATTTCCAAGTGAAAGGGAAAATAAAGTTTATTTCCTAATGAAAGAAAGTGGCATTTTGTGCATTTCCAATGGTTTGGAAGCAGGAAAGGTATTCAGATTACTTATACACCAAACGTCACGTTTGCTATGCATGCTTTATTCAATACATGTTTTTGATTCTTAATAATACCCTGTGGTTGCTGGTTCTTTTCTGGAAATATATATATATATATATATATATATATATATATATATATATATATATATATATATATATATATATATATATATATATATATATATATATATATATATATATATATATATATATAGTTTGTTGTTTTTTTTTTTTTTACAAATATTCCTTCCTTATCAAGAAATAGTTATCAGAACTCCAGTGCATTTCTGATCATGATCTCACTTCCCCTGATAGCTGGATTTTGTTGCACATGTGCCTTTGTTCTAAATCTTCTTAGAAGTCATAACTGTTTCCAATAGCTTGCAGAGGGCTTGCTATGACTCTTTTTCGTATTCCCTTAGGGATCTCTGCAGAAAGAGGAAGTGAAAGCTAACATCACCATACTGTGAATGTAACAGTGTTAATCTGATTGAATAGAGTGCCTGGGAACAGCAGAGAGCAGCTGCACTGTGTAAAAGAAAAGAGTGTTAACTGTTTTAACGTAACCTTGTTGCTAACGTGACATACAGTATAGTTACCTTTCATTCTCCTTTAAAGGGTTTTTTTCATCTTTGAGTTAACTTTAAGTATGATGTAGAGCCGGGGTCCCCAACCTTTATATAACCGTAGCAACATTTAAATATAACAAAATTTGGTCGAGCAACACAAGCATGAATAACTCTCGGGGGGTGCCAGATAATGGCTGTGATTGGCTATTTGGTAGACCCTATGTGAACTGGCAGCCTACAGGAGGCTAAACTTGACAGTACACCTAGTTTTTATGCAATTAAAATGTGCTTTCAAGCCTGGAATTCAAAAATAAGCACAGAGAGAACCATCGAAGGGTTTGGAGAGCTACATGTTGCTCGCTAGCCACTGGTTGGAGACCACTGATGTAGAGAGTGACATTCAGAGACAATTTGCAATCGGCTTTCATTTTTTTATTTGTGGTTTTCCAGTTATTTTATTCAGCAGCTCTCCAGTCAGCACTTTCAGCAACCTGGTTGCCAGGGTCCAAATAACCATAGCAACCATGCATTGTTTTGAATAAAAGACTGGAATACCACAAGTGGAGGGCCTGAATAGAAAGATAATGTAATAAAAAAGTTGCAATAACGATCCATTTGTAGTCTTACAGAGCATTTGTTTGTTTTTTTATATGGAGTTAGTTAATGTTGAAAGTATGATACATTTAGAGGAATAATCATTTAAAAAAAACTATACAAACATAAATAATTGAATAGTTGCTCAGAATTGGCCATTCTATAACATACTAAACATTAACTAGGTGAACCAGCCTTATAATGTATTTTGTAAAGATGCTTAGAACTACATTCTCTTATGTCAGTTTGTGTGCAGAGCCTCTTTTAAAATTCTTTATTAGTTAGGTAAATCTAAAGTTTCTTTTTATTTCCCTGGCTGGCTGCAATTCCTACTCTGCTCGGCAAAAGACTGTCCCCAGCTTTTGTCTCTCTCCTACTCCAGCACATTCCACTCTATGGAAGGGCACGCAGCTGCCAATACAAAAACTACGGCGCTACCTTTCTAGCCAAACGCAATTACCCATCCTCCAATCAGAGTCGCACTTCCGCGTCCAGTAACACGTCATGTCCGTTTCCCATAAACCCTTGCTCGCAATTGTGCAGCTGTCGCCAGGGAGAGGAGTGTTGCGGCCGCTGGAGGACTCTCGGATCTGCGGCCGGTAAGGGGTTTGGCTGGTTAAGCAGGGGATAGGCCGCACATGAGACCTGCGGGGGGAGGTCATTTTGTAGTACCGAAATATTTCTTAGCTGGAACTCGCTGCAGCGCCTCATCTTGGCAACGAGTTCTGTCGTGGGCGACGGGAGTTGTAGTTGAACAACAGCAATAGGTCGGTGGGTTGTTACTTCAGGTACAACGCAGGGGGGTAATGCACATGATGTTCCTTACAGTATACAGTATTGTATCAGGAATTGGTGCAGAACAGCGAGGCCGGTGACAGGGTTGGGCACAAATTGCATTACCCCAGGTTGATGGAGGATTATACAGACAAGAGCACGTATATTGTACATTGGGGATGTTCAGTCCTCTAACAGCTGTTGTCCTGCTTCTCTCTCTCTTCCCACAGACACAGGGGTTAACTAAACAGCACCTAAAGGGTTTCAGGTTGGACCTTCTGTGTCTTTATTGGTCTCCCACATCTCTGGGTCCCCCTATTTTCTAACCCCAGCCCTAAACAAAGCTCTACTTCTGTATTTAAAGGGGTGGTTCACCTTTAAGTTAACTTTTAGTATGTTCTACAGTAGCCAGTTCCAAGCAGCTTTATTATTTTTTATAGTTTTCTTTTTTTTTTTTTTATAAATTACTTGGCTTCTTCTGACCTTTCCCAGCTTTCACATGGGGGTCACTGACCCCATCTAAAAGCAACTGCTCAGTAAGATTACAAATGTTTTGTTATTGCTTCTTTTTATCACACATTATTCTATTCAGGCCTCTCCTATTCATATTGCAGTCTCTTATTCAAATCAATGCATTTATACCTGCAGACTGACACTGACCTTTCTCTGGGTGGGCCTAGTCATACTGATGCTGACAGCTGTCTGATCATTCAGCCTTTTGCCTAGAACTTTTTCAACTGTGATACCCCTGCTGAGCTCGGCCATACCTTGCTATGTAAAAATCCTGTGTAAGATCCAAAATACAGTCTGACTGGTTATGCTTCTGTCTGTGTTATTATGTTATGCCCCAGGCAGAAAGTAGTCTGCATCAGCCCACAAGGGGAACCCTTGAATGGGTGGAAGACACCCTAAGTGACACTTTGGGGCATATTCGAATTTCGAAGTATTTTTTTGGCTACTTCGACTACGACTTTGAATCGAACGATTCAAACTAAATATCGTTCGACTATTAGACCATTCCATAGCCGAAGTACTGTCTCTTTAAAAAAAAAAAACTTTGACCACCTACTTCGCCACCTAAAACATACCGAGCATCAATGTTAGCCTATGGGGAAGGTCCCCATAGGCTTTCCTAGCTTTTTTTGATCGAAGGAAAATCGTTCGATCGATGAATTAAAATCCTTCGAATTGTTAGATTCAAAGGATTTAATGGTTCGATCGAACGATTTTTCCTACGATCGTTCGAACGAATATCGTTAAATCATTCGAAGTAGAAGGATTTTACTTCGACGGTCGAATATAGAGGGTTAATTAACACTCGATATTTGACCCTAATTAAATGTGCCCCTTTATCTAGGTCTTTTGCCTATACCGAAAAGCCCTGTGCCATAAGAAAGGATAACTATAGCATAGCAAACTGCAATTTTTTAAAATACAATACATTTGACAGAGACTATAAATGTACTGTTTAAATGGGTGCTTCATCTTTTAAGTACTTTCTAGATTTGCCCATTCGAAGCAACTTTCCAATTGGTCTTCATTATTTATTTTTTATAGTTTCTGAATTATTTGACTACTTCTGATTCTTTTCAGCTTTCAAGTGAATGAAAAATAAATGCACTTTAAGGCTACACATGTATAGCTACTTTTTAATACTCCTGTTTTCTATTCAGGCCTCACCTGTTCATATTCCAGTCTCTTATTCAAATCAGTGCATGGTTGCTAGGGTAATTTGGATCCTAGCAACCAGATTGCTGAAATTCTCATGAGCTGAGGAATAAAAAGCTAAACTCAAAAACCACTAATAATACAAAATGAAAACCAATTGCGAGTTGTCTCAGAATACCACTCACTACATGATACTTTGTATACGATAAAAATACCTCCTCCGCACAGCTACTTTTTAAAAAAATCTTTAATTATCCTAAATAAATCTCTGTCCATGCCTGTGATATTGTAGCTTTGTGTTGAATTTAAAAATGTGCCTGGTATTAGCCATATGTCGCCTCAGAAGAAAGGCCCACGGTACTTGAGATGTATTCCCCACAAGTTTTTTCAGCCGGCATAGAAGAACTAACAATGAAAACTACAGATTTCAGCCCAGAAATGCTCAGAAAGCCACTTTTACAACAGTAATCTGTCTGTAACCGCGCGTTACGGGTAATTTCCATTAATACTAGGGGTGGTTCACCTTTATGCTAACTTTTAGTATGTTAAAGAGTGATCAATTCTAAGCAATTTTTCAATTGGTCTTTATTAATTTTTGTTTTTAATAGTTTTTGAATTATTTGCCTTGTTCTGATTCTCGGCTTTAGCTTTAAAATGGGGGGTCAATGACCCCATCTAAAAAACAAATGCTCTGTAAAGCTACACGTTTATTGTTATCGCTTTTACTACTCGTCTTTCTGTTCAGGCCTCTTCTATTCATATGCCTGTCTCTTATTTAAATCAGTGCATGGTTGCTAGTGTAATTTGGACCTTAGCAACCAGTTTGCTGAAACTGTAAACTGGAGAGCTGCTGAATAAAAAGCGAAATAATTTGAAAAACACAAATACTAAAAAATGAAAACCAATTGCAAATAGTCTCTGAATATCACTCTCTGCATCATACTAAACGTTAACTCAAAGGTGAACAACCCCTTTAAAAGGCTTCTTCAACAGGCAGCTAGAAAAATGCCATCTGCAGCTTCCATAGCACAAAGGTCTCCACTGCCATTCATTCATTTGCCTTCAACCATAGGCAGACTCTACAGATTACATATACAAAAATAGTTAGATGTCTCCTGTATGGTTCTGGGCATAAGAAATATTTTTCGAATTTTTGAAACAAGACCCTAAAATTGTATGTTACACTTATATTTTTGTAGGTTAAATATTTATATTTATTTTCTCTTCCAGAATCATCACTTGAATTATATAACAAGACGAACTTAAGCCACAACCATGGGTATGTTGTTTATTATCCTTTATTTTCATATAGAGCTAAGATCGATTAACAGAGAGAATACATAGTTGCTACAGTCCTTTCCCCACTGGTGCTAAATCTGCCCATAAATAGACGGTGCAAAATAAAAATATTTATAAAAAATGTTTCTAATATAGTTAGTTAGGCAAAAAATGTAATGTATAAAGGCTGGAGTGACTGGATGTATAACATAATTGCCAGAACACTACTTCCTGCTTTGCAGCTCTCTTGGTTTCAACTGATTGAGGGGGGTCACATGGGTCATAATTGTTGCTTTTGAATCTGAGCTGAATGCTAAGGATCAATTGTAAACTCACTGAACAGTTATGTCCCATGTGGCTACCCATAAACTCACTAACTCAGAGTTAGAGAGCTGAAAAGCAGGAAGTTGGCTGTTACAGTAGACACTCCAGCCTTTATACATTACATTTTTGGCTAACTATATTAGAAACATTTTTTATTTAGCCAGTTTTTTTTTTATTTTTACACTGAGCTGTTCCTGTAAAAATACATTTCTGAAATAACTTGGTTACAGAAAAGGCAATATGATATAAAAATGTACCTTTCAACTTTTCATTTTAAACTTTCAGATGTAAGCTGTTGTGAGTAGGCCCCAGACTTGTATGTGTACTTTTCTGTATGCTAAAATACAGGTATGGGCTTTGTTATCTGGAAACCCATTATCAGAAACGTATGAATTATTGAAAGGCCGTCTCCCATAGACTCAATCTTATCCAAATAAAAATTTTAAATTATTTCCTTTTTCTCTAGAGTAATAAAGCAGTACCTTGTACATGATCCAAACTAAGATATAATTAATCCTTATTGGTAGCAAGACCATCCTATTGGGTTTATTTAATGTTTACATGATTTTCTAGTATGCTTAAGGAATGAAGATCCAAATTACAGAAAGATCCGTTCTCTGGAAAGCATTCTGTTTAACAGGTCCCATACCTGTACCATTTATATATGAGGTGTCAATTGATTGGACACTATAAATTTCAGTACAGCGTTATCCACAGCCTCTTTATATTAAAGGTCATGTAAACACCTCACACAACTTTAACCAGTGAACAGCCTCTTTAAAGTCTTTGAATACCTGCCACTACAGTTGATAAAAGGCTAAAGGTGAACTAAACCCACCCCCAATGAGAAAAGCCCCATCCACTACCCTCCATACTGCTCCCTCCCTGCTTAGTGCATTATTGCAAAATATGTCCCTGAATGTGTATCCGTGCAGAGCAGCGCAGCTCTATGGCGCAATCTTTGGTTATGTTTGGAAAGAAACCGCCGACACTGCTACAGCTATTTGGTGCATGCACAGTTGGACCCAATCCAGTATTCACACCAACTACACATGTAAATGGCCGAAGGGAAGAGGATCCAAAGAAAAACAAAGATGCAGAAGATTGTGTCCTTGAGCTTTGCTGTGCTACTCTGCATAGATACATGAAATACACATTTTGCACTAATGTGCTATGTGGGGAAGAAGAAGTGAGAGGGCACTATGGAGGGTAATGGATGGGGCTTTTCTCATTGGGGGGGTTTAGTTCTCCTTTAATAAGAAGGCTGTCGCATCCAATTAATAACTTAGGATTCCTTCTCCTCCTCTTACCCACTTGGCCCCCAACCATAGGAATTCGCTTTGGCAATTTGGCATGCTCAATTCTTCTCAGTTCGGGTAACTAAACATGCCCTCCAGTCTAGCAGCCAATAAAGAGATGGCATTGCTGGTTCCCATAGGAACTCTTTTCTAGTTGTCTGATCCTATTTTTTTTATTCTCCTAACCTCCTCTCCTGGGCTCAGCTTAACCACTACAGTGCTCAATCCAAGCAGGGTTTTTTTTTTTTATCAAAGTAATTTGTGCCTGTATACTCCTGCTTTCTTGGTCGCATAAACTTTACAGTGCACATGTAAATGTCACTGATGATGAGTCAGAGGAGAAATTGTGTGAAAGCTGCTATTTGTTGTAGGAAAATGTGGTATATGTATGTACAGTGCAAATGATGACATTTGGGTGGGGAAATATTCTGAACACATATATATGGTAGGATCATGTAGGGTTTACATGTCCTTTAAAGGAAAATAATACCCCTAGAACAATGTAGGTCACTAAAAATATATTGCATAAAACAGCTCATGTAAAACCCTGTTTCGTGTAAATAAACAATTTTCATAATAATGTACTTTTTTAGTTGTATGTGCCATTGGGTAATCATAAAGAGAAAATTGTCATTTTAAAATATAAGTGCTGCCCCCTGGGATCGTAGGATTCACAGTGCACACAAACACACCATACATGTTCAGTCACATGAGCCAATCAACAGAAAAAGTTGTGTCTTTTGCTTCTACACTTCTTCCTTTAAAGTTAGAGTTGTAGTATTTCTGGTCAGGTGATCTCTGAGGCAACACACAGACCATCATAAAATGGTGGTCCAAGGCAAGAGATGTTAAAGGGCAATATTTACGTATATTAAAGAAACTTATGAAACCGGAATATATATTTGACACTTACTTTGATATAAACTATCTGTTGCTTAAGTATTTATTTTGTGGGTATAGTTTCCCTTAAAGAAAAAAGGTAATTTATGTATGTATAACAAAGTGCCGTGTTCTTTACAGATGGTGAAGAGAAAACCTATGGTGGCTGTGAGGGTCCTGATGCTATGTACGTAAAACTGATTTCATCTGATGGCCATGAGTTTATTGTTAAAAGGGAACATGCTTTGACATCAGGAACAATAAAGGCCATGTTAAGTGGTCCAGGTATGGAAGCTTGTTTTCTCTACGTCCTTTTAGGATTTGTTCATCTCCATGTGCTAGCCTTGGGTACTGTTCTAATGAGCTCTGTACCCAGTGCATCTTTAGGCTTTACCCAGGGATAAGCAGAAAATTGATTCTGTGCTTGAGCAGGACAAAAACAGAAGCTGTTGGAGGCATATTTGGAAATATTGGGTCTGGATCTTCACTGCTATAGGCTGCTCTGCTGTAGATCTGGCTAATACATTAATCTGACAGGTCAAAGTTTACCTGATTTGTCAGGCATTGGTCCCCTTTTAATAGATAATAGTACAGGTATGGGATGTTTTCTGAAACCCGTTGTCCAGAAAGCTCCGAATTACGGAAAGGCCGTCTACCAATGACGGTTTTATCCAGATAATTAAAAAAATTTAAAAATGATTTACTTTTTCTCTGTAATAATAAAACAGTAGTTTGTACTTGATCCAAACTAAGATATAATTAATCCTTATTGGAAGCAAAATCAGCCTATTTGGCTTATTTATTTGTTTACATGATTTTCTAGTAGACTTAAAGGAACAGCCACACAAAACTATGAATGTGTTTTAAAGGAATGACAATATAATGTACTGTTACCTTGAACAGGTAGAACTGGTGTATTTGACTCAGAAACGGTACTATAGTTTATATAGACAAGCTGCTGTATAGCCATGGGGGCAGCCATTCAAGCATACTATACACGGTAGATACAAAATCCATTGTATACTATAGAGCTTATCTGTTATCTGCTGTGTATCCTGTGCCTTTTCTCCTTTTTCAGCATTGAGTGGCTGCTCCTGTGGCTACACAGCTTGTTTATATAAGATCTAGTAGAGTTTCTGAGTCAAATATACCAGTTCTACCTGTTCAGGGCAACAGTACATTATATTGTCTTTCCTTTAAAACACTTACATTTTTTTGGTGTTACTGTTCCTTTAAGGTATGAAGATCCAAATTACAGAAAGATCAGTTGTCCGGAAAACCCCAGGTCCCAAGCATTCTGGATAACAGGTGCCATACCTGTATTTCAAATAATGGGAAAATTACTTTAATCACTTTCCCAAAACACTTATAACAAAGAGCTGCTTTTAATGTCTTGTCTTTCCTCCAAAGCAGATCATTAGCTGCCTGGCACAGAAATAGCGATCTGCTAGCTAATTTACATGCTGTATCCAATAATACAGCAAACATCTGATGAGTATGTCCCATTACTGTTTAGAATGGAAAAGAAAGGGTAAAGTCATGGTTGTAATGAGTTAGGCGAAATCTCTCAATTTAAATATAGTTTAAGGGAGGAACTCCACAATGCTTCTTGTGCCGACACTTCGCAGGGGAGTAGACCCCTTTTATTTTGCCACCAGAAATTCAACGTTTCGTGGGGTAACACCTCCCATGCGCGGATCTGTTTCCAAACGTTTGTTGTTGCTAAGGGACCCGGCCGGGCCAACGGAGGACCGGCACCACCTTTGCAGTATTGGTGAATTACAGGTGTGCGACAGAAAAATTACATTGCATCCAGGATGCTGTGAAGGAGAAATCGCAAGTAAGAACTACATTTATCAGACTGTCGGATGAAAACGATGCACGCTGTGTTTTCATCTGACAGTCGGATAAATTTAGTTCTTACCTGCGATTTCTCCTTCACTTCCTGTTATCTTCACAACATCTGACGCATCGCATGGCGACGTGTCGACACCAGACGCATCGTGGAATTCCTCCCTTAAAACTATTATTGTCCTTCTCAACAGAAACCAAGAAAAACATGTTTTTTTGGGGGGAGGGGAATGTAGTGTACATGCAAAAAAAAAAGTCTAACAACCACTCATGTGTTGATGAAAGCAAGAGAACACTTATTTGATTGATGACTACTAACCAATGGGACGTGTGTGTATTGTTTTCACAGGACAATTTGCTGAAAATGAAACTAATGAAGTGAATTTCCGAGAGATTCCCTCCCATGTTCTGTCTAAAGTCTGCATGTATTTTACCTACAAAGTTCGTTATACAAACAGTTCCACAGAAATCCCAGAATTTCCCATTGCTCCAGAGATCGCACTGGAACTGCTGATGGCAGCAAACTTCCTCGACTGTTAAATAAAATAACTTATGGAAAATCAATATGTTAAATGGATTCTTTTATATTTAAATGCCCAGGGTTTTTTTCTATTTAGCATGTTTGCATTTTTCCAAGCACTGAATTGTATATGTATATTGTTACGCACCCACATCCTTCCTTAGCAAAGCAGCCGGCATGAATTGACCTGCTTGTTGCTAATATATTTTCCCCTCGCACTGTCCTTAATAAACAGTTATGAATATTTGATGTTAATTAAGTGCTTTAGATCTTTTTCATTGTTTCTAGACTAAAGTCGATTAACCGGGAAGTCACTTTGCTTTGTAAGCCTTTAGACTGTTTTCATGTAATTGTATATTGCTGAATTTGTCTAAAAAAAAAAAAAAAAAAAAAAAAAAAAAAGCAGCAAAACATTAAATCAGCTAAATATTTTAATGTATAATTTTTAGTATTTATAATACTGAAATACTGAAAATTTAAAAAGTCCTATTCCTCCCATTTAATTTGTATAGATATGGGACCTGTTATCCAGAATGCTTTGGACCTGGGGGGTTTTCAGAAAGGAAAAAAGGAAATCCGTTTTAAAAGTTTGGAATATTTGATTATTATGCAGTCTATAGGAGACGGCCTTTCCTTAATATGGAACTTTCTGGATAATTGGTTTCTGCATTATGGATCCCATACCTGTACCTAAATACTGAAAAAAGTCAGATTCCTCCCATTTATCAAAGGTCTGATAGTAATTAAGACATAGCAGCAATACAAGCTGCAAAGAAAACAAATTAGTAATCAGTAATGCAGGATGTGTAGCCAAGGCTTTATATGGAAAAAAGAAACATAGGGTGCAGAATTTCTCCAGTCTGATCCAGATATATGAACCCTTGGTTTTTAAAGCAACAGTTCAGTGTAAAAATAAAAATGTGATGAGACATAAAACATGTTTCTAATATAGTTAGCAATGTAATGTATAAAGGGCTGGAGTGACTAAATGTCTAACACAGGGGTAGGCAACCTGCGTCTCCGGAGCCTCATGCGGCTCTTCATCCTGCTTGCTGTGGCTCGGTCTTACGTTGTCTATACAGCCCTTGCACCTGCTGGCAGCTTCTTGAGTGTGCGTCCGTGGTTAAGCTTACCATGGTCGCACATTCAGGAAGCCGCCCACAGGTGTGAGGGCTGTATAGACGTCCCAGGAGTGACAGGCAAGACCGAGCCGCAGCAAGATGATTCATCATGGTCCTTACCGCGGTCACACACTCAAGAGAAGAGAAGGAAGATCAGCATGGAGCTTCAGAAACAGAAGTCACATTAAACAGATGAGAACACTAGCATACATACTGCTCTTCTGTTTGGTGTATTCTGTTGTTAAAATTAAAAAAAAAAGGTTAAAACTTTTAAAAGTTTATAAGCTATGTTATGTTTTGCGGCTCCAGACTATTCTTCTTTAGTGGAAGAGGGGGGCAAAATGGCTCTTTTGATAGTAAAGGTTGCTGACCCCTGGTCTAACAGAACACTACTTCCTGCTTTGCAGCTCTCTAACTCTGAGTTAGTCAGTGACTATGGGGGGGGGCACATGGGACATAACTGTTCAGTGAGTTTGCAATTGATCCTTAGTATGCAGCTCAGATTCAAAATAACAGTTATGGCCCCCTCAAGTCACTGATTGGTTGCTGCCTGGTAACCAATCGGTGTAAACCAAGAGAGCTGAAAAGCAGGAAGTAGTGTTCTGGCTATTATGGTACACATCCAGTCACTCCAGCCTTTATACATAACATTTTTGCCTAACAAACTATATTAGAAACATTGTTTATTTTGCACCACCTATCTATTTACCCAGTTTTTATTTTTTACACTGAAAGTTTTATGTCAGGAAGGCTGCAAACAACTCCAAATTGATCCCTGGATGTATCCCATTGACTTAAACAGCAAATCAGCAGGTTTTAGGTGGAGAATAGTCAAATTTGAGTCATTAAAGGGCCAGAGAATATCTTGAAAATCCAATTCGAATTTTTTAAAAAACTCAAACTGTAAATTTGAATAACTCCCTAGTCGAATTTCACAGTTTTTACCATAATAAATTTGAAAATTGGAATTTTCAATTTGACCCCTGATAAATCTGCCCCTTGCTATCATTCTCAGACTTGTATTAGACTGCTCAAAGCTAATTGCTTGTAGGTTGTTATTGGAACTACATGCCACAGTGTTTGTTTTCTTGCTATGGTCAGGTTACAGAGTCATTCATTTGTAATGGCATCATCTCTGCTTTCAGTTATCCTAGGCTCTGTCTGCTGTACACTTTTTCAGCAGTTATTCCAGTTTACCTGCAGGTGCTGCGGTTATTAGCCATTCCCATCTGCATTCCTGTCCATATAAACTAAAGCATATATTTTGAGAATGTTGATGTACATTTATCAAGTGTGAGCCTGCTGTAGCTGCCTTCATCTGGATTCTTTTTCTGATTTGTTTCTGTTGGACTTGTTTCTCTAGTGAAAATGTCTAGCTTGTATGCATTCACTTACTGCTTTCCATGACTTGGTCTCGTCTTTTCTATTTTTGCTACATTTTTGTTTTGGTGTAATTCCTGATGAGACCTTTTTCCTCTATATAGAACATTCCATTCTCGGAGTCCCTTAATTATTTAAAGTACCTGCAGCGCTGTGTCTTTTCTGCATGACTGTGATTCCGGACATTCTGCAAAACGTTCACTGTGGTTGGCTCTAGTGTTCCATTCACAATTCAAATCCTAATCTCCAAATCTACCAGTATGCTAGTGGGGCACAGGCTAAGTTTCTCTTAGGGGCAGATTTACCTAGGGTAGAATGTAAATCCTTCGACTTCGAATATCGAAGTCGAAGGATTTACCACAAATAGTTCAATGGAACAAAAAATAGTTTGATCGCACGATTAGATCCTTTGAATCGTTCGATTCGAAGGATTTTAATCCATCGATCGAACGATTTTTCATTCGACCAAAAAAAGGTTGCAAAGCCTATGGGGACCTTCCCCATAGGCTAACATTGAGCTTCGGTAGGTTTTAGGTGGCGAACTAGGGGGTCGAAGTATTTTTTAAAGAGACAGTACTTTGACTATCGAATGGTCGAATATTCGAACGATTTTTAGTTTTGATTCGAAGTCGTAGTCGAAGTTCGAAGTAGCCAAAAAGAAAAACATTCGAAATTTGAAGTTTTTTTATCTATTCTATTCCTTCACTCGAAAAGTAAATGCGCCCCTTAGTGTGAGATACACCTAAAAGCCCAGCTTAAAGAGGAATCGAGTGAAATGTTTGTTTGGGGTGGTTACAAACAGATGGTTTTCCATGAGTAACTATTTATTATATATATGTAGGGGACTGGTAAATTAGTCTCCCAGACTCCTAAACTGGGTCATAAACAGTTAGGAGGGGGACCTGTTTTCATTATACTGCCTAAAGCTATACCCCCTGTAGTTCACGGCGCTCACAGAAGTAGTTTGTCTTGGTACCGTGGATAAATAATATGGCTTGTACGATGAAAAATTGATACATGTGATTCGCTTTGGTCAGTCCTTTTAGCTGTTCGGGAGTTCTCTTTCCCTCGACTAGCGTCCAATAGATGGTACTTCATTGTTGCTTTATCTTCCTGCTTGACATTTATGTACACTCCTTTATGGATCATTCTTTTTAATAAACACGTTCTCTGGTTAAGTTGCAAGAACCACTGGTACCCAATCATTGTGCATTTCACTCAGTTACAGTTGTACTACACCCTGCCCCCACACTGTTGCGAGGGCTTACCCTCTGAGAAGGAAGGTCTCATCCAGAGCAAAGTATTGAGGTAAATCCTAGTTAGAGATTGATGCCACTCAATTTATTATAGCTTTTATTGCAAGCCCTAGATATTAGGGATGCACCGAATTCGGGATTCGGCCAGGATTCTGCCTTTTTCAGCAGGATTCGGCCAAATCCTTCTGCCCGGCCGAACTGAATCCACATCCTAATTTGTATATGCAAATTAGGGGAGGGGAATCGCGGGACTTTTTGCCACAAAACAAGGAAGTAAAAATGTTTACCCCTTCCCGATTCGATATTCGGCCGACTCTTTCGCAAAGGATTCGGGAGTTCGGCTGAATCCAAAATAGTGGATTCGGGGCATCCCTACTTAGGATTGCCACCTGGCCGGTAAAAATTATGGTTGATGCCAGTGTTATTAATAGGAAAAAACAGCAAGAATATAGGAAGGCCGGTATTTTTTTCCAGAAAAGGTGGGAACCCTATCCCTATTAGAAATTCTTGTTTTAATAACAGTAATTCCCATATCCATAACCTTTTAGTATACGTCAAGAGGGCCCTAACCAGTGGTGCCCCCCTAAATGGTCCTGAATGTGATTAACTCTGAAAGCACAAAGGAATCTCCCATTCACCCAATTTCAAAGAATAATTGCAATTTTTATTTCCTTGATGAAATTGTACATAAACCTCTGGAATGACAATACATAACAGTCCCTGTCAGTATGAGTGATTTACACTGACCAGTGTCCTTTTAACAGTATTTAGTCAGTCAGTCACAACAAAGCAATGGAGTCATGACTACGCCTGACAGCGTCACACCACGACCTTTGCTTGTACATGTATTATACACACTTCACATTGACGCAGTGCGCATGACCAAATCATCAAACTCAACCTTTGCGCCTGCGCATCCTACTGACACAAGGGCTCGTGCAGTTCCTGGCAAATGACGTAGAGTCACGTGAGGGGAAGCGTCGCCCAAGAGGGAGGGGGTGGTTTTCTATCATGGCGTCAATGCAGGTGAGTGTTGTTAGAGTTTATACCGGATTTACACGGCGGAATATTACCGGGAGTGAGAAGCGGACTGTACGAAGAGCACGGTCTGCCGTGGTTTCTGTTTCTCGTTACTTCTGTCTCTTCTCTGGCTTTCCTCTGTGTGTCCTCTGAAATTACCTGCCCGCTACATACTGAGCCCTCCGCTTCACACTGGTCTTGTCACATATTTTCTCTATACACAAGTAGGCTGCTTCGTTATGTGCTGCCCCAGCCTTCAAACTTTACCACGTAAGCCGCCGGGGATGCTGGGAGTTGTAGTTTCATAAACAACTGGAGAGCCGCAGACTGAATGTCTCTTTGATTGACGTAGGGTTGATTCTATTCTCAGTATCCAGACCCAGGACACATTTTGAATTTCTATCAATATTTCGTGCCATGTCAGGACTTCATAATAATAATAATAACGTCTAGGGCGGGGATCAGTGAGCATATGCCAGTCTATTGTGTGGGCTATGAATCATCTGGCATATTCCATGTTATTGTGTAGGCCAGCAAATGCCTAGTGGATTGCTTTCTCATTGCTCCTCTGTAGGACAGGGTTGCCAGGTCAAATTTTCAAAACCGGCCAAAGACGGCTACAAAACCAGCCCAAAACTAGCCAACAGGCGCTTCAGTAGCCCAAAAATAGCACAATATGTGCAGTGAAAAGAAAGTCTAAATGAATAAATGTGAAAATACGTCAAATTTTTACTGATTTGCAACTATTTCCATTAAGCAAAATGGAACCGATTCGCCTGTCACCAGTAGGCGTAAATACAGAGGGGGCCCAGGAGGTTTAGGGGCCCCATAAGGCCCTAATACACAATTTTGGTAAAACCGCTCTACCTCTCTAGACATTTTGGTGGCCAGCAGATCTTTGCCCCAAAAAATTGTCTGAATTGTGGGAATGTAACGGGAGATTGGGGTAAAATCTGGTAATTCCTGACTTCAAGAAAAGAAAAAGACTGGCACTCAGGACTCCATGTAAGCGGGCCAAGCCCTGCGTGTTTAAAGGGATACTGTCATGGGAAATTTTTTTTTTTTTCAAAATGAATATGTTAATAGTGCTGCTCCAGCAGAATTCTGCACTGAAATCCACTTCTCAAAAGAACAAACAGATTTTTTTTGTATTCAATTTTGAAATCTGACATGGGGCTAGACATTTTGTCAATTTCCCAGCTGCCCCTGGTCATGTGACTTGTGCCTGCACTTTAGGAGAGAAATGCTTTCTGGCAGGCTGCTGTTTTTCCTTCTCAATGTAACTGAATGTGTCTCAGTGGGACATGGGTTTTTACTATTGAGTGTTGTTCTTAGATCTACCAGGCAGCTGTTATCTTGTGTTAGGGAGCTGTTATCTGGTTACCTTCCCATTGTTCTTTTGTTTGGCTGCTAGGGGGGAAAGGGAGGGGGTGATATCACTCCAACTTGCAGTACAGCAGTAAAGATTGATTGAAGTTTATCAGAGCACAAGTCACATGACTTGGGGCAGCTGGGAAATCGACAATATGTCTAGCCCCATGTCAGATTTCAAAATTGAATGTAAAAAAATCTGCTCTTTTGAGAAATGGATTCAGTGCAGAATTCTGCTGGAGCAGCACTATTAACTGATTAATTTTGAAAAATTTTTTTTTCCCATGACAGTATCCCTTTAATGCAACGTAACGTTTCGTTAAGTCTGACGAAGGGGCATGCGCCCAAAACGTTACGTTGCATTAAACTCGCAGGGCTTGGCCCGCTTGCATGGAGTCCTGAGTGCCGGTCTTTTTCTTCTCTAACAGTGTTAATCAAGGGCTGCCAATCCCTTTCAACTGAACACGGGACCAACTGTGTTTTGAGAGGCCAGGGTGTGCTGGTGGGTTTTTGGAAACTCCTGACTTCAACACATGTCAGTCTCGTTGCATGCTGGTAGGGATGCACCGAATCCTGGATTCGGTTCGGGATTCGGCCAGGATTCGGCCTTTTTCAGCAGGATTCGGATTCGGCCGAATCCTTCTGCCTGGCCGAACCGAATCCGAATCCTAATTTGCATATGCAAATTAGGGGCGGGAGGGAAATTGCTTGACTTTTTGTCAGAAAACAAGGAAGTATACAATATTTTCCCCTTCCCACCCCTAATTTGCATATGCAAATTAGGGTTCGGATTCGGTTCGGTATTCGGCCGAATCTTTCGTGAAGGATTCGAGGGTTCGGCCGAATCCAAAAAAGTGGATTCGGTGCATCCCTACATGCTGGGTATTGTAGTCTTACATAAAACAACTTGGCAGTCGCCAAATAGTTAAACAAAAACTACATTACCCAACATGTATTGGGAGTCGTAGGCTTGGCACATTAGGGCACGAAAAAACTTTGGCTGGTTTCCAAAGTACTAACCAGCCAAAGGCCTAAAAAGTAGCCCATATCCATACCTTGGCTAGTTTGTACTTCTGAAACCCGCCTGGGTTTTAAATTTAGTAGCCCGATTTGGCTGGAAAACTGCCAACCTGCCAACCCTAGGACAGGGAGCCCCTATTATTATTATTATTATTATTATTATTATTATTATTATTATTATTATATTACCACATTCCTGTGAATTGCAGCATTTGTCTATTTAAAGGGGTGGTTCACCTTCCAAACAATCTTCAGTTCAGTGGTTTTAGATTGCTCTCCATAAACAAAGCCTTTTTTTAATTTGTTTTCCCAAACTGTAAGTGTAAAGTTGAAGGTCCGTGTCTCTAGTGTCTCAGTCTGGTAGCTCAGTGATCCAGGAGCAGATTCTGAACTGTTACAATTTTGCTACATTTAGTTGATACATTTCTCAGCAGTATCTGTGGAATATCAGCAACTATCATAAATTCTAACAGCTGCCTTCAATGAAACTCAGGGATTCTGCTCAGCAGGGACAAAGATAAAAAATGTATCCACTAAATTTATCTATTTAAAACAGTTAATGAGTGGGTGACCCCCCCCCCCCATAGCTTCTTTAGAAGGTGAAAAAGGACACTTTGCACTTCAATGTTAGAAAACTCACAAATAGAAAATAGATAGAAAGTAATTGGGGGGAAAAACTATTTATTTCTGGTGAACTATAAAAACTGAACTGAAAAAAGTGTTTGAAGGTGAACAACCCCTTTAACTCTTAGTATGTTACAGACTGGCTAATTCTAAAGAGCTTTTCAATTGGCCTTCAGTATTTTGTTTTAATCGTTTTTAATTGTTTGCCTTTTTCGTCTGACTCTTTCCAGCTGTTGAATGGGGGTCACTAACCCCATAAAAAAGCAAATGATCTATGCCAGGGATCCCCAACCTTTAGAACCCGTGAGCAACATTCAGAAGTAAAAGGAGTTGGGGAGCAACACTAGCATGAAAAATGTTCCTGGGGTGCCAAATAAGGGCTGTGATTGGCCATTTGGTGGCCCCTATGTGGATTGTCAATCTACATTGAGGCTTGGTTTGGCAGTACACCTGGTTTTTATCCAACCAAAACTTGCCCCCAAGCCTGGAATTCAAAAATAAGCTCCTGCTTTGAGGCCACTGAGAGCAACATCCAAAGGGTTGGAGAGCAACATGTTGCTCGCGAGCTACTGGTTGGGGATCACTGATCTATGCAATCTATTGTTACCGTTTATTATACCTCTTTCTGTTCAGGTTCTCTCCTATTTATACCCCAGTCTCTTATGCAAATCACTGCATGTATTGTACCTTAGCAACCAGATTTCTGAAATTGCAAATATGGAGAGCTTTACAATAAAAAGCCAGATTGTTAAAAATCCCCAAAAAAAAAATAAATAAAATGAAAACCAATTGCTAACTGACTCAGAAAATCACTCTCTACGTCGTACTAAAAGTTAATTTAAAGGTGGACATCCCCTTTAATATTCTATATTCCCCATGTAGGGCAGGATTTGCATAGAATTTGTTCCATTCCCATACCCTATGGAAGAATAATCTAGTATTTGCTATTCATCTTACTCCTGTGTAGGGTAAGAACTGCTTGGAATTCCTCCATATAGTTTATTCAACTTAATATTGTGAAGCCATTGAATTTTTCATTGTATTCGGTTCACATAATTTTTAGGGCAGGAATTGCCCAATATATATTCAAATCCCTTGTAAAGGACAAGAGTTGCCAGGCATTTTCCATTTACTTTACTCCTGTGTATGATTGGAATGGTTTGGTATGTTACTTGCCCTTTTTATGTGTTTAGGGCAGGAACTGACAGTTTTACCCTCCGTTTGCTCTCATGTTGACAGCAGGTTTTTATTCCCGTCCCCATGTTAGGCCATAAAACATGTTTTATGGATGCTTGATATTTATAAACGGCCAACATGCCTTGTATTTTGTGATCCTTAAGCAGGCCATACACATACTGATATAATACTTTTGCAGGATTTTGGTACAGCCCAAACAGCCCAGATTGATATCTATGCATATAATGGTTATCGATTGGTTTGTTCATCAGAGGTTGGAAAATGTCATCTACCGATGCATAAAGTTGGCCAGTGCAATGTTCATTGGGAGATGAAGTTCCTCATCACTTTTGATGTTCCTAGCCATACAAGCGAGAGGGGGTGATATATCATATGGTCCCCTCATACAGCTATGTCCAGTTTTGTATAAGGCAGTGATCCCCAACCAGTAGCTCGTGAGCAACATGTTGCTCTCCGATCCCTTGGATGTTGCTCTCGGGGTCCTCAAAGCAGGGGCTTATTTTTGAATTCCTGACTTGAAAGCAAGTTTTAATTACATAAAAAGTAAGTATAGTGCCAAGTTGAGCCTCTTGTAAGCTGCCAGTCCACATAGGGGCTACCAAATAGCCAATCATAGACCTTATTTGGCACCCCAGGAGACGTTTTCATGCTTGTGTTGCTCCACAACTCTTTTTACATTTGAATGTGGCTCATGGGTAAAAAAGGTTGGGGACCCCTGCCATAAGGAATTGATCAGTGTTATGCCCACATTTAGAGGTTAATGGTTAAACCCCCTTTAAACCAGAGCCTGTTGATCTCCCACGTGAGCCACTATAGTGGATCTTTAAAATAATGTCTTTAGTGGTGTTTTGCTGGTGAGTGTGCTCTGCAGTTGTTATGGTAACCGCAAATTCTGTATTGTTTCAGACTTTATTGCATGGAAAATTTCCGTGGGTGTGAAACACCTGGAAAAGTCAAGTGGCATCTCATACACTTGGAAAGTGCAAACAAATTATACAGATACCTGTGGATGTAATTAGTCTGTCCTAGTTGGTAGGGAGGCCTTAACTGTTCCCTCATTTTCAAAATATTTGGCCTATAAATAATTTATGAATCTTGTCTGTTATCCATATAATTATTTAAGGTTGGCATTCGTTTTAAAAACATTCCAGCTTTTTAATTACCTTTCTTGTCATAGTGTCTATTTGATAATTTACATATTCTCTCTATACCCAGGTAAATTGTGATCTCTTTTGATCTGGAAGTGGTACTAATATTTATCTAAAACCATCCATTTAGAAAGTGCCTTTAAATGTTAAAATTAATTAAAACATTATTGATTTTTGCAGCTTATACCACGTTAGCAGTTTCATAATGGTTCCCTCTTCAGCTCAGGTGTCATATGATAAGGGAAAGGGCATCTGATAAAGCAAAGTGTTCGGTGCATTATATATCCCTTTTAATAAATCTTTTCCTGTCAAACAGTGTTGTTATGGTAGAGAGTGTGCTGAAGACTGACAGTTAGAGAACTGGCATACAAGCTTTTGTATCTTTAATTCTAATTTTCTTTGCTCTCTGTCTCTGTCTATTGCAAGTGACTTTCATGGGAGAGCTGAGTGTTTCACTTAGTAAGTTTAGAGCTGCTTTTTTGAGTTAAGGTTAAAGAAGTTAGTCATATATCTAGATAATTTATAAAGTTAATATCTTATAGTATAAATTAAAATGTGCTAATTGCGATATACAGAATTTAGCTGCGTCTGCACATGTTTCAACCCAGCAGAAGGCAACTCAGGCCCTGGAAACAGGGGGAGGCTCATTTATCAAAGGTCGAATTTTGAATTCATTCAAATTTTTTTTATTTCAAATATGCTCACAGTTTGGCTGGTAGATTATTTAAGAAAAAATGAGAAAAGTCTAATATTCGATTGAATGTTTCCAACACGAAAATTTGATTGATATTCGATTTGTATGAATCGAGGTTTTCTCTGAAAAAAAAAAAAAACTCCTCGAATGTCAGCAAGGCTATTAACATCTCCAAATGGCTCAGCAGACCTCTGCCGCTGACTTGTACATGAACTCAGCAGGTTTTAGGTGGCGAATATTTGAATTAGGACAGTTTCCATGGTCGAGGTGTGATACATTTACATACGAATAGGGGGATTCAAATTCAAATGTCTTGTCTTTTTAACTCGAAAATTCAAATTTGCTATTTGACCCTTCATAAATCTGACCCTTGGTGTCTAGAAAAGATGCCTTGCCAAGCAGGCTTTCCAACTGGAAGCCTGGAAAACTATGCTTTATATGTTTTTTTTTACATCAGCGAAAACACACAGGGCCACCAACCAACCTAAAATATGGTTGAAGTTTATGTGGGGCTATCATTTTAATTGCCTGTTACCTATGTCACTAGGGCATAGTATGTGTGTAGTATTGTTACACAGTACAAAAATCTATACTTGGATGGAAGAAGCAGCTTTTATGTACTTGAAGGATGTCTGACATACAGGGAGTTGCTTAAATAACAACTCCCAGGAGATCTTTACAATCACAACAGGAAGGACAACGTACATGTTGTTTAGGGTGATGGGACTTCAACCACAGAAAGTAGAACACAGTTTATTTACCTTTCTTTGCTTTTAAAAAGGAACACTTGCTAATATATGTGGAACTAGCATCTATATAACATCTATATTTCCAAATATTATATGATACAAGGACTGGGCTGAACTATAATTTTTTCTCTAATTGAGGCAAATTTAGAAGTTTTGTGCTTCCTCTGCATCAGCTAGCAATTGGGTAGCTTTCACTTAGAGAAACTGCAGGAACTCACAGATTCCACAGATAGGCATAGTAGAACTGCAGACTTTCTTTTAGGCAAAGTGAAGACCTAATATTAAGTGCCATAGTGCATGAAATGAGTATGGCTTTATTATGTTCCTTTGTTTGCCTAAAATAAAGCAAATGCCTCTTTCTCCATGGTATGATACCTTCACCTTGAGGTGTAGCTCGGCGCATGAGCACCCAGGTCCCACATGGTAACTGGTGTGATCCTCTACATGTGTGGTTATACACCAACAAGTTATCTATCGCGTTGTACGTTTCACTTTAACCAAACGGTTCAGTTCGATGGGCATGTTTTTTCCCCCCCCTTTATTTATGATTTTTATCAATTTTCAAGTAACACATGATGGACATGTTTTTAAAGGACAAGGAAAACACCCATTTAACTTACCCATTCACTATATGTCTTCCTTACCCCAGTCTCTTGTAATTCTTTTTTTTTTTTTTCTTTTTTTTTGCTAAAATCACTTTTAAAAGGTTGTACCAATTAATGAAGTGCTCTTGGCCGCTAGATCTTGTTATATCCCAGCATTGCAGGGATTCCGATCAATCAAGGGCTTCCCATGCAACCAAGGGTCATGGTTGAAGCCAAATTCAGCTAGTACATATCAGTCATGAAGCCTCTGACGGGATTGTTTGCTGCACACCAAGGGGCAGCTTTGCTAAAGGGAGAAGTGGCTAACGCTAGCGTCAATTCGCTAGGGTTACCACCCGCAGGGACTTCGCTGATTTACTAACGGGCACAGGCATTACATCGCTAGCGAAGGAGATAGACGCTAGCGTTGCTTCTCACTCTAACGCCAGGCAAATTTTCGTTCTGGCGAACGGATGTAACTCTGCAAATTCAGTAAGATGCGAATTTTAGTGAACGTTGCCTCTTTCGCCAGACTTGCCTTCGCCAGCTCAGAGCAGGCGAAGTGCAATGGAGTGCATAGGACTTCCTCAATTTTTAGTGGGAACATTTTCCAAGTCCCAAAAAACACTTGCGTCTTTTCCTTTTTTCAGAGTGATATCCTGCAAAAGTCCATAAATTTTTTTTTGGGTAACTGGGTTCCCCCATACATTTTCTAACATATGGAACATAAACTATACAGTGGGCTCATGTGTAGGGCATTATAACAACTCTGTTTTCTTTATTAAAGGAACAGTAACGTCAAAATAAGTGTTTTAAGGTAATGAAAATATAATGCAGTTTTGCCCTGCACTGGTAAAACTGCTGTGTTTGCTTAAGAAACACTTCTATTGTTTATATAAATAAGTTGCTGTGTAGCAAGGGGGCAGCCATTCAAAGGAGAAAAGGCTCAGATTACACAGCAGGTAGCAGATAAATTCTGTCTGTCTAATGGTGTTATCTATTATCCATTAATTAACCTGTGCCATATAGCCGTTTTTCAATTTCCGCCATTGCTACACAGCAGCTTGTTTATATAACCTATAGTAGTGTTTCTGAAGCAAACACATCAGTTTTACCAGTACAGGGCAACAGTACATGATATTTTCATTACTTTAAAACACTTTCATTTTTTGGTGTTACTGTTCCTTTAAGGTTTCCTGTGTAATGTATTTGCTGCAACATTTACGTCCATGCAACTTTATAATTTCCCGCCATATGCAAATTAGCCAACGCTAGTTCATCATTGCTTTGATTGCTTAAGTAACGCTAGCGAAACTTCGCCAGTGTTCTGCGCCCTGGACACAGCTTTGCATTTTAGTGAATTAGCGTTGTCCTAGCGAATTTATGCCTGGGGAAGTGTTGCGATCGCTGCAAAGCCGTTGCTGGCGAATTTTCGCCGGTTAGTAAATTTGCCCCCAAGGGCTCAGGAGGGTGATATCCTCATGTCCTAGGACAGAGACTCAATTCAAGCACAATGAATGGACAAAGTGTTCAAGTGCAAAGTAGATTTTCCAAAGACTCTCCACACTATGATCAGGTACTTTCCTTGTGCTTTACACCGCAATTTTGCATGCTCATCTACATGTAAATCTAATTTACTGCACTGTACTTCCGCTTGATAATATTGGCCCACAGCCGCAGGGTTTTTAATCAATGAACAATGCAGTGTTTATAGCCTATTCATTTACTCTCGCAAGCATACCGACAGTACTATTTCATTAATGAACACTTTACCCCACTGAATACAGAGTAATCTCCCTTGACACTTTTTATTGCTGTTAATGCAGCACTTCCACTATACTGTAAAGACGACCAGGTAAAATCCTTTGCATTTTGTATCTTTAGACGGTTATATTTAGTTAAGTGGCATCATGGAAAGTAAAGAGACTTATTTACTTCAACAGGCTTTGAACAGATCAATCACAGATGTCTGTTACATTCAAAGGAACATGATCTAGATATCCATATATTATGTTGTTCATAAAAGTCATACCTTCTGTCAGTGGAATATTGACTTTTGGAGATTGCTAGGTTATCTATGTTAATGATAAGGTATGTTTACTGCAATTTGCAGGATAGTCAATGGGAATGTGACAACTCAAGACTCACCCCACCAGATTAGTCCTTCCAATCAGCTCTACAGGCTCCATGTGCTCAGCCACCAGTGTTCTAACTGTAGTAGATCCAAGAAAAATATTCCAGGCGGCACTTCGGATAAACATAAAGAGAGATGATTTATTGTGTCATAGTTGGTAACAACATCACCTTACGCGTTTCGGGAACACTCTCCCTTACTGACGTTTCGGCTGCTCCTTCAGTCTTTTTCAAAGTACCTTGAACCAAATAAAAATTTATTAATTTTTTAAAAGTCCTGAGATGTGCAGTTTTGTTTAATTACATGGATGGTTTATGGAACCAATTGAAAACTCCAAATATCAACAACAGTTCATGAAAGCACTCACGGCCACGTTCCTCAGTAGTATATTAAAAGATTTTAATTTGTGCACGGTGTATCAACGCGTTTCGGCTCTCAATGAGCTGTATATATATATAAATATATATAAATTTCAGAAGAACCAGCACTCCCATATATAAAAAATATCTGTTTTTATTTATGTTGCATTCCAGAAATGCAACAGAAATAAAAACAGATATTTTTTTATATATGGAAGTGCTGGTTCTTCTGAAAATTTAAATACATATATTTTAACCGTGCATCCCAGCTGGATAAGCTACATTAGTGTGCCTTGGAGTGCGGATACTCATTATCTATCAATATTTGAACTCTTTGTGGGTCTGAAAACACTGCTGAAGAAATTCTCATGGCTAGCACCTAGTCACCATAGTTTATGTAATAAAGACCATGCTGTCTTAAGTTCACTGAGCATCAGAGAGGTGTCGGGTAACATAAAGTTCAGTCAAGATGAAAATAGTAATTAAACCTACCTGATACCCAAGTAACCATGCTCTTGTGGCTAGCCTGAAGCTACCAATTAGTGTTAGCATTATATGTTAAAATGATATGTAAATAAAGTAAACTCTAAATAGTGTTAAGCAAATGGATACAAAACTGTTGTCCTTGTCACTTTTGGCTGGTGAATCAATGAAGGAGGCCCTTATCTACACTAACTAGTATAATGGGCTTTTTTAACATCTGTATATGGCATTTGGACTGCTTTGATCAAATGGTTACCACTCTTTCATGTTTTTTAGAAGCGGTTGCAGAAGGAACTGATGGCTTTACAAAATGAGCCACCTCCAGGCATGACCTTAAATGAAAAGAGTGTACAGAATTCAATCACTCAGTAAGTAAAACTTAATTCTCTTTTTATTTTTCCTCCTTGATGGGCACAATATTATAAAGATTAAAAAAGCTTAACAAAAGTAATTCATTGGGTCTAGATATATTTCCTGGTTGTGATTGGGGTATAAAGAGTGGGAGTAAAATGTCTGCCATTTATTTCTCCTTGCACCGACTGTAATCTCTGAGGCATAAGGTTTTCACGGACAGTTCCTTCTCTATGCCTTTTTACATTCATAAGAAAGAGTTGCCATCTAAATTGCATTGGTTGAGGAATTCTCCATAGACTAAGTGCTAAGAACAGTGTTATAATCACTAAGGATGCTTTTTTGGTGAATGTATGTTTTATCGTGGTATGGCAGTTCCCACTTAAAAGTATACAATTGGAAGAGGATAAACATTTAAGGGTTTGCCATCATGCCTACTAAGTGAAGATGATCTAAATCTTGAAAATGCATATTTAATACAATACTGTGTGGGGCCAAACCTTTATTGAACTAGGACAGTAGTGTATTGTCAGCACAGATGAGGTGCAGAGCAAGATGGGGGCTTTTTTTATTTATTTTAGGAAAAATGCAATTCTTCCAAGCAGTGCTAGTTAGTAATTGTGTTCATTCGAATGGTATTTTAGAAGTTAAATAAGGATGACTGCTTTTTCAAACATGATTGCTATAGTATATTAAAGGGGATCTATCGCGAAATTAAAAATTTGTAAAAAGAATTGTTGCATCAAGTAATTAAAATGTCTAAATATAATGTATTAAAAAAAATGTATAGTTTTTAAAATATTCCAGTCATTATAGTGAATCTATTTCTAGCTGCTTCTCTTCTACCTGCCTCTGGCCAGCTCTGAGGTCGGGTCGGGTTTCTCTGCATAACTGCTCTGTCCTCTCTCTCATTGGCTGTTCGTGCTGTCAGTCAGTCAGTGCTGTGTAAAGACACATCGGTAGTTCAGTGGCTTCAAAGGCTCCTTCGTTACGTTCCCTTATAGATTCATGAAGAAACACCTTCTCTCCCCCCTGCAGCCAGCAGCCCCCTCTGAAAGCAGCACCCGTAGTTTGATAAGTTTAAAAGCTCCGTGTTTCACAGTAACCTGCTCTCCTTCTGCAGCTCCCCCTCCCCTTTCACTAAGTATGTGGAAATAAAGGTGGACTGGTAACTTTCCTTACAACTTTTCTTCCCTTCAGCATACAAGTCTGTATGTGAGTCCTGAGTCACGTGAGTGTGCTGCTCCAGTTTGATTTTGTTGCTTATCTAATACTCATCATGTGTCTCAGGACTCCTATACAAACGTATATGCTGCAGGGAAGAAAAGTTGTGAGGAAAGTTACCAGTCCACCTTTATTTCCACATAAGGAAAGGGGAGGGGGAGCTGCAGAAGGAGAGCAGGTTACTGTGAAACATGGAGCTTTTAAACTTATCAAACTACGGGTGCTGGCTGCAGGGGGGACTGGATCAGGGGGGAGAGAAGGAGTTTCTTCAGGAACCTATAAGGGAACAGAACGAAGGAGTCCTTGAAGCCACTGAACTACCAATGTGTAAGCTGGCAGCAAAAATGTCTAACTCCTTGATCCTGATAACTAACATTTACCCCACCCCAGATAGTTGTGTCTGTGGGTCAGAAAGATCTGGATCTGAGCAGTCGGACACATTCATTCCCAGTGGGTATCAGTCCTGAGCACTACTCAGATTTACCACCATGATTGTGTCTGGTTCCCCCACTGCCTGTGCCACTAGCAGTTCCTTGTACCCCCACCCTTCCTCAGACTCACACGTGGGGGTGAACTTGTCCTTTATAAAATGCTAGAAATATGCAAATGAACTACAACTCCCAGCTACCCCTAATAGTCAAAGGCTTCCGTTGGGCACAAATCCAAATGTCACCACTATAGCTAGGGGTAACATCCCATAATAACCGGTTGGAGGCACCATGATAACTAGTGCCCAGCCATAACCCAGAATGCACTGGCAGCTATTTATTATCCAATGGCCTAGGCAGACACAGTGTACATAGTGTACAGCAGCAGCACCATCTCCCTAACGCACACACAAAAGTCTGTAGAACAAAAATCATTCTTGGTATAAAAATAAAGGCAACACATCTGTTTGGAAAATAAAATGCGTTTCCCAAATCTGAGCATCTTTCTGCAGATGCTCTACTGTCGCCATCACCCCAACACTCCCCAGTACACATGGGATACTTAGAAACACCTCATCCTGCACCCCAAATGTCCCTGGAGGACAAGAAAAATGAATGAACCGCTGCATTGCTGTATTAGGATTTTACTCCCAACCTGCAATAAATTGTCAGTTCTCTGGCTCTAACAGAACAAATAACCCCCATTATACAGTAATATATAACCGAATATCCTTATTATTTACAGTAGGGGGTACATTATCCCTTATAATACATGAGTGATACTCAGAGTTCCCTGTATAATTCAGCCTGCAGCTGTGTGCCTTTATATGGTCACAGAACAACCCCTCAGTGACTTCTAATATCCTTATCATTTACAGTAGGGGGTACATTATCCCTTATAATCCATGAGTGATGCTCAGAGTTCCCTGTATAACTCAGCCTGCAGCCTTGTGCCTTTATATGGTCACAGAACAAACCCTCAGTGACTTCTAATATCCTAATCATTTACAGTAGGGGGTAAATTATCCCTTATAATACATGAGTGATACTCAGAGTTCCCTGTATAATTCAGCCTGCAGCCTTGTGCCTTTATATGGTCACAGAACAACCCCTCAGTGACTTCTAATATCCTTATTATTTACAGTAGGGGGTACATTATCCCTTATAATACATGAGTGATACTCAGAGTTCCCTGTACAACTCAGCCTGCAGCCTTGTGCCTTTATATGGTCACAGAACAACCCCTCAGTGACTTCTAATATCCTTATCATTTACAGTAGGGGGTACATTATCCCTTATAATACATGAGTGATACTCAGAGTTCCCTGTATAACTCAGCCTGCAGCCTTGTGCCTTTATATGGTCACAGAACAACCCCTCAGTGACTTCTAATATCCTTATCATTTACAGTAGGGGGTACATTATCCCTTATAATCCATGAGTGATGCTCAGAGTTCCCTGTATAACTCAGCCTGCAGCCTTGTGCCTTTATATGGTCACAGAACAAACCCTCAGTGACTTCTAATATCCTAATCATTTACAGTAGGGGGTAAATTATCCCTTATAATACATGAGTGATACTCAGAGTTCCCTGTATAATTCAGCCTGCAGCCTTGTGCCTTTATATGGTCACAGAACAACCCCTCAGTGACTTCTAATATCCTTATTATTTACAGTAGGGGGTACATTATCCCTTATAATACATGAGTGATACTCAGAGTTCCCTGTACAACTCAGCCTGCAGCCTTGTGCCTTTATATGGTCACAGAACAACCCCTCAGTGACTTCTAATATCCTTATCATTTACAGTAGGGGGTACATTATCCCTTATAATACATGAGTGATACTCAGAGTTCCCTGTATAATTCAGCCTGCAGCCTTGTGCCTTTATATGGTCACAGAACAACCCCTCAGTGACTTCTAATATCCTTCATTTACAGTTATCATAGGCTTCCACTACTTGGTCCATTAGTGACCATATTGCAACTAATTACTAGCTGTATTACTGGCACATGCAGTACTTCTTTATCAGAGTTGTTAGTCCATTCCTTTGTCTTGTAGCAATTAAAGGGGAACCATCACAAAAATAAAATTTTAATACAATGTAGATCACATAAAAACAGTCAACTTTGTAAATATGATTGATTAAAAGTTATGTTTAGTTTAATAGCTAAAGATTTATAGCTGACTCACTGCATTCTCTCTGCATCATTAGTCCACTGAGTTCAAGGTCACGGTCGTGTTTTGATTGACAGGAGTAGGTTTCTTTTTATTGGTTGCTAGGCTCGGCACAGGTATTTCACCTGCAATTTTTTTTGGGACATTAGGCCCACGTAACACATTCTCCTTGCAGGCATATCCTCATTTATTGCGCCTCTCTTTTTAAAAAATTGTGCAAGGTAAAATATATAAATTGTGTTTTTTCTCCATTGTATTTTATATGTAAATATTTTACCCAATAGCCAACTAAAAGAGACCTGTGCCAATGCTTACAGCTATATGAGTAAGCGCTTTTTAGAAGATGGCACAAGTCTCTTTTAGTTTTTTATTGGGTAGTTTCATATAGGCAACAAATTAGAAAAGGGTTTCCCTGGGCACTCAGAGGCCATGAGTGGGGCATTCCATTGCGATCAGGGGCGCATTTGGTCAGGATAAGAGGGGCATATTGAAATGATCAGCGGGGTATACAGAGAGTATTAGCAGGGCACCCTTCAAAGTTGAATTATAAAATGTATTCAGTAGTTTGTGGTTTAATTTGGTATATAAAGGGATCTAAGGCTACATGCAGAGTTTCTTCTTGAGATGGACTAAAATGATGGCTATTAAAGTGAAGACCTAAAATAAATACTCCCCTAGACTCCCCCCAATAACAACAGCGGTAGGTAACAAGAGACTATGGGGAATAAAATCAGCACCTCAGTTATGCAGGCTGTGTAGCCTAGAGCCTTGAGTAGGGGACTTCACAGATATTCAGCATCATCTAGATAAGAAGTGGAGATAACATCCTCAGTGAGGAGTCTATAGTAGGGAGAGATGGTGCCTAGAGTAACAGTGGGATAATAGTCTCTGGGAAGGGAGTGTGACTGTAGGATAGCAGGTATAGTAGGGAGAGATGGTGTCTATAGTAACAGTGGGATAATAGTCTCTGGGAAGGGAGGGTGACTGTGGGATAGCAGGTATAGTAGGGAGAGATGATGTCTAGTAACAGTGGGATAATAGTTTCTGGGAAGGGAGTGTGACTGTGGGATAGCAGGTATAGTAGGGAGAGATGGTGTCTATAGTAACAGTGGGATAATAGTCTCTGGGAAGGGAGTGTGGCTGTGGGATAGCAGGTATAGTAGGGAGAGATGGTGTCTATAGTAACAGTGGGATAATAGTCTCTGGGAAGGGAGTGTGGCTGTGGGATAGCAGGTATAGTAGGGAGAGATAGTGCCTAGGTTAATGGAAGCTATGCAAACCAAAAGGCTGCAGCATCGAAACATGGGACATTTGGGAAATTTACAAACAAGAAGGAATAAAATAATAAGCACTTCAGAATCAGAGCAGCCAGATCTTCCCATCACCTTTCCCAGATAGAGAATACTTTACACCAATAGAATACAATAAAACACTTCGGGGCTCTCCCTCCTTTTTGTGGTGGTACGTGTACTTGACTGAGAGAATGTGCAGACCTGACAGCCTTACTTTTCTCACAAGGAGCTTCCAGAGTAACAGTTGGTGTGAGGATGCTATTCAGCATGGAGGAGGGTGGGACTTTGCTAGTTGCTAGGTGACATCATAGCTAGTGAGAAGCCACTCCCATTCAGCAGTAGCTTGAACTATCTCTCAGAGAAAGCACCCTCATTGCATGTAGTAATATGTCATTTTACAAAAAAAGTAAGCATTTCTGCTAAAGAAATATATTTAAAGATATTATTATTTCCACCTCAACTATCCATTAGGAGAATTTGATTTTCACGATAGATCCCCTTTAAGGACTTGCGGACATCAATAAATATCAACTATTCAAACATATTTAAGATCTGAATGTTGGTTATATCTTGATGTCAAGATGACAATTGCATTTTCTTTATTTGTCTAACTATTGCATACTTTTTTCCCTGTCTCTCTTTAATTTCTGGGCCCAAATAATCGCCTGGAAGTATTTGTAGTTCACAAAGTGCTTGCCATTAAAAATATGAACTATAATACATACGCACTTTTTTAACGAATACAAAATTACTTAAAAAAAAAAATTGATCTATAAATTTATTCTGATTTGGGTTTTTATATGCATTCAAGGTAGAACAGCAAATCATATACCAACAATGTCCTTTGTGACTTTGCAAACGAAAATAGAAATGAGAGCCGTTTTTAGAACTCCCTGGATTAGTCAGGAGCTAGGACAGTAGATTAAACTCTGCTCCAGATGGTAGCTTCCTAGAAAATGTCTATATTAGCTATGTAGATAATGATCATTTTAAAAAGTCTGACTCTCAGTACCTTGAGTACTATTTAGTATCAACAATCTAATACAGTGAAACCTTTAGTACACTGATTTTTAATTTTACAGCATTTTACATTTTTATATGTGGTCCCACCAATTTACAGTGCATTTCCCATAGTTTTACATAAATATTTTGTCCTGGTGTTCCCAAAATTGCTCTTTGTCCTGTGAATGTTCTTATTAGTAAAATAAAGAGGCATAAACATACTAACCAGATGCATATTTTGCCCTGGTTCTGCATTTAAATAGTCAACTCCAATTAGTCTGCCCCTCATACAATCATGCACTAATCTCTTGTTGGTTTACGTTGTGTATGTGACTGACAGAGAGGCCTTGCACATGCCATGCATAATGTAAAATGAATACTGAAATCCTTAACCCTTGTTATGAACGCAGTAAATATTGTATTTCAAAGTAAAACTGACTCCTGTGCTTATATTCTGTACTTGAAGATAATGTTGCTTTAATGAATTTCCCTGATTTTATATTTCCCTGAAAAATATGAATGGGGGCTCTACTGTACATGTTTTGTGTTCCTCTTTGATAAAAATACCATATAGCATACCATATTTTATGTATTCGGAGATTAGTACATAATTTCACATTTCAGAAAGCCATGCCCTTATGCTTAAAGGAGAAGGAAAGCTGCTGAGGCAGTTTGCCAATAGATTAGCCACATTAGTGCAAGCTAGAATGCTATATTTATTCTGTAGAATGCCTTACCATACCTTAGCAACCAGCTCTAGAAGCTCTCTGTTTGTTTAGGATAGCAGCTGCCATATTCCCTTGGTGTGACATCACTTCCTGTCTGAAACTCTCACTGCTCACTCATAGCTCTGAGCTCAGATTGCAGAAGGGGGGGGGGGGAGGTGAGCAAACTGAGCATGCTCAAGCCCTAGCCCTAGAGATTTAAGCTGAAAACAGGAAATCTGATACAGAAGCCCATGTGTACACGATAGAAGGAAAAAGCAACATTACTTTGAGGGTTTACTGGTGTATTTATATAGACCTTTCTGATAAAGCGTACTTAATTTTAGCCTTTCCTTCTCCTTTAATAAACAATAATGTATGGTATATTAGTGGCCTTCTTCATCAGCAGGTAACTGCATTTGTTTCCCCATACATAGATTTAGCAGTTGGTATAAATGTTTCGAGAAGAATGGTTCAGATTTTGCCTAGAGGAATATGTATCACAGCCAGTGGATGGAGCCAAACTTTGATTTTCTGACCACCTGAGGATAAAGCACAGGGCAGGTCATTTTATGAAACAGCCACAAAGGTTTATTACCAGATGGGACCTGCTGCAGACACTGTACATTTAAATAGATTTAAATCATTTGCTTTTATGACTAATGTTAAGGAGGTTGCAAGGGTGAGTCTGACGAAAACTGTGGCATGTCTTTATATTATATATGAATGTTGAATAAAATTCTCTATTCCCAAATGGAAAAGCACTTTATATCAACTACACAGTATGTGTGTACAATGTGTGTTTCATATCGGCTCCTCTATATGTCTTTAGAAGGGTAAAATATACATTGTATAATTTTTTATTTACCTTTTTTTTTTCTTTAGTCTTTTTAAATCTATTTTTAATACTTTTAAAAGCTGTTTCTTTGTCTCCTATAAAATATAAGCACACAGATTTACAGTAATTTGCAAAATAATGCATCCCCTTGGCCATTGCTATGCCGAAATTGTGTTGTTAGGGTTAGATCAGGGATTCGGGGTTTCCTCATTGAGGCAACTTCAGGCGACTATGGAAAACGCAGCGCCACGTGTGCTTCAGAGCAGGCGACTTTTCATTATGGGAAGACACGCTGAGGCAGTTCGGGGAGATTGTCGCATAGAAGACAAGGCGATTAGTCAAAATCACCCCCCGAATCTCCTTGTGTGAACTAACCCTTAATTGTACTTTACACTGATACTAGACTTTGGTGTCATTAGATAAAGTACACATTTTTTGTCACTTTTTGCAACTAAGCTTTAACTTTAAGCTCTGAGGGTTTGGCCACACAGGCAGATCCGGGGCGATTAGTCGCCAGGCGACAAATCTCCTCTTCTTCGTGGCGACTAATCTCCCCGATCTGCCTTTCCCTTCCTTCCGACGGCTAAAATGTAAATCGCCTGGGGGCAGGCGCACGGAGCACTTAGTTTTCCGAAGTTGCCCGAAGTTTCCTCGTGAGGCAAAAACTTTGGAAAACAAAGTGCTCCGTATGCCTGCCCCCAGGCGTTTTACATTTTAGCTGGCGGAAGGCAGATTGGGGAGATTAGTCCCTGCGAAAAAGCAGCGACTAATCTCCCCAAATCTGCCGTGTTGCCAGACCCAAATCTTTAAGGGAGATTTTCACAAAGAAGTTGACTAGAAATGTTAATCATTATACTTTGTGCTTCTGTGCTAGTCCAAGGCACTCAGAACCTTTTAGCAGGGAAGATTTGTGCCTCAGGATGCCCCAGTAGCACCCCATTTTTCTGCTGATTTATAGCGCATGCTCAGTGCTGCTGTCAATAACTGAGATTATGGACCCACTTACAGTTTATTGTATAATGTAGAGTCATGATAAAAGGCTTATAAATTCAGGTTCACTCTACGTGACGGCTCATATTTCTAGACTTATTTTTTTTTCTAACTGCTAATCCCTTGTTAGCAGTCCCATACAGGCTCTTTTGCTACTGTGTTTTATATTAAAGTGATACTGACACTAAAAAACATATTTTCAAAATATTAATCTACATTAAAAGTTACCTATAGGTCATGTTGATCATTTTTCGATGATAGTTCTGCTTCTTTAAGTAATTGTTACTTGAATTTCCTACGGTCTTGACTGTTTTGCCAACCTGACTGTCCCTTCTTAATCTGTCAGAGTTTCTAATGCTAAAGGACTACTGCTCTACAAATATGGCAGCTCCCTCATAGAGGAAAACGGTAGTAAGAAAGGTAATGTAAAAGCATAAGGCAAATACTTTTATGGCAAACTTATAAATACTGTAGCATTCAAAGACTATGTTATGATAGATAATAGAAAAGGTTATTTTCTGGTGTCAGTATCTCTTTAAGAATGAAATGCCGGGCACTTCTCAGACCCCTTAACATCCTACTTTCTCAGTATTATTTTTTAGGGATGCACCTAATCCACTATTTGGGATTCGGCTAAATCCTTTGTAAAAGATTCGGCCGAATACCGAACTGAATCCGAATCCTAATTTGCATTTGCAAATTAGGGGCAGGAAAGGAAAAAGCGTGAACATTTTTTTCACTTCCTTGTTTTGTGATTAAAAGTCACGATTTCCCTCCCCGCCTCTAATTTACATATGCAAATTAGGATTTAGATTTGGTTCAGCCAGACACAAGGATTCGTCCGAATCATGCTGAAAAAGCCAGAATCCTGGCCAAATCCTGAAACGAATCCTGGATTTGGTGCATCCCTATTATTTTTATATAGTAATGATAAATTGTGACCTACTTATGTAATCTTGTGCTCCAAGGAATTTGCCAGTAACTGCAATTTCTGATTACATTGTATAAACTATTTGTGATTGTTGTACAAAATGGCTTGCATAACAATGTCATAATATCCAAATAAAATATCTTGTACGGGTATAGGATCCATTATCTGGAAAACCATTATCCAGAAAGTTCAGAAAGGCCATCTCCCATAGACTCCATTTTTATTAAATGTTTCATCATTTTAAAATATATTTCCTTTTTCTCTGTAATAATAAAACAGCACCTTGTACTTGATCCCAACTAAAATATAATAATCTTTATTGATGGCAAAACAATCCTACTGGGTTTAATCAATATTTAAATGATTTTTTGGATGGATATCCAAATTACGGAAAGGTCCTTTATCTGCAAAACACCAGGTCCTAAGCATTCTGGATAACAGGTCCCATAAATATATCTTAAACATTTAATAAGCGTGAGTTATAGATCTGTGCAATTCTCATGTAATACCTTGACTTCTCTCTTAGCATGGCCTAACACCCAGGTTGCCTAGATGCTGTTACTCTAACACCCTTTGCTAAGCAAATATTTGCATGCATGCCCAGGAGAAAAGAGAGCTGCTGCTCTCAGTATTTCCACCAACACTGAGCCATTCAATAAATTCATCTGTTCAAACTCAATACCTGCAAATATTATGCACACAAAATTAACCAATTGTGTACACGTTATATGCAGTGAAACTTTTTGTATATGTCCATGGATGTGCATAGCCTGTATGCATTAGCTGTGCTTAAAGGGATCCTGTCATGATTTTTATTATGTCACTTTTATTTCTAAATTACACTGTAAATAATTCACTCTACAATATAAAATTTAATTCTTGAACCAGCAAGTGTATTTTTTTTTTTATTTGTAATATTGGTGTGTAGGCGCCATTTCAGGTCGTTTTGCCTGCTCATGTACTTTCAGGAAGAGCCAGCACTTTAGGATGGAACTGCTTTCTGGCAGGCTGTCGTTTCTCCTACTCAATGCAACTGAATATGTTGCAGTGGGACCTGGATTTTTCTATAGAATGCTGTTCTTAGACCTACCAGGGAGCTGCTGTCTGATTACCTTACCATTGTACTGTTGTTAGGCTGCTGGGTGGTTAAAGGACAAGGAAAGTTAAACTAAAGAAGTAGCTAGAAATTTTGTATATTATGTTTTGAGATTCTGTACCAGCCACAGGCAACCACAGCCCTTTAGCAGTAAAGATCTGTGTTTCCAAAGATGCCCCAGTAGTTCCCCATCTTGTTTTTTGCTTATTCACTGCACATGCTCCATGGTGCTGTTAGTTACTAAGCTTAGGGACTGACTCAAAATATACAGTACAAATAGAATATAAAAGTCACAGTATAAGGTTGATTAGTAATTAATATGTATAATTACTACATGGCAGCACAGAAACCAGTGCAATTAGCATCAGAATTTAATAATCAGCCCTATAGCATCAGCTTGTATTACAGGCCAACCTAATTTTCTGCTGGATAATTAGTGACGAGCCCTAAGCTTAGCTTCTCAACAGCTGCTCAGAGCACACTGAGCATGTGAGTGTCACAGACACTTTCCAAGATAGTGACCCCCTGTGACAAGTTTAAAGTCCTGGATCATTGCTGCTATTGAGATGCTAAAACTTTAGGCTGGTTCAATAAGTGCAGTATATAAAATATGGCATTTTTAGGATTTAGTTCTCCTTTAAGGGAGGGGTGATATCCCTCAAACTTGCAGTAAAGAGTGACTGAAGTTTATCAGTGTACAATTCACATGACTGGGGGCAGCTGGGAAACTAACAATATTTCTAGCCCTATGTCATATTTCAAAATTAAATATAAAAAATATGTTGGCTCTTTTGAGAAACTGATTTCAGTGCAGAATTCTGCTGGAGCAGCACTATTAACTTGTGCGTTTTGAAAAAAAAACAAAAAAAAACATTTTTTCCTATGGCAGTATCCCTTTAAGGGACAAGGAAAGGCCCAAATCCCAATGGTCACATTTTATAAGGATGTTTATGCACATGCTCTAGGGTCTTGGTCTTAGTCCAGTAGCGTTCCTTAGCTGTATGTGACATCAATGTAGTCTGGATTACCGGATTGCAGGTGAGCTGAAAAAGCAATCATGCCCATTATTTGGGATTGATAATTGCCTATGGTTTATTTTGTAGGCACAATTTTTGCTGAGGGTTTATTTGTCCTTTAAGAAGGAGGTATGAAGTGAGTACACTCGTGTAACAGCAAGGTTCTCATTTCAGGTCTTCGGAAGTTACCATTGATCTCTCATCTACACTGGCAAACTGGTTAAGTGGTCACTGCTCTCACAGATTAATTTGATGGGAGTTGTGTGTGCTAAGGTTGTATGTTTAGAAGACAATATTTTTTCAGAGCAATTGATATTTTCTATCCCTTTATTTTTAGGTGGATTGTAGATATGGAAGGAGCACCTGGTACATTATATGAAGGAGAGAAGTTCCAGCTTTTATTTAAGTTCAGCGGTCGATATCCTTTTGATTCCCCTCAGGTAATGCTTTTTCAAACAAGTCAGTTAAATATAAAGATGTACCAATTGCTCATATTCTGCCTTTGTGACTGCACATAGACATTCAGACTTTTTAAGCCATATAGAAAGCATAGGTACCGTACTTTTTAAATATACCCCCTTTTTGTTATGAGCTGATTCACTTAGGCTTATGTAAAATAGTTGCATAACCACTATTTGATCTATTAAAATGAATGTATTTATATTTTAGATACTTTTAGTTCTTTGTAGGGATACTGTCATGGGAATTTTTTTTTTTTTAAATGAATCAGTTAATGCTGCTTCAGTTAGTGCTGCTCCAGCAGAATTCTGCACTGAAATCCATTTCTCAAAAGAGCAAACAGATTTTTTTATATTCAATTTTGAAATCTGACATGGGGCTAGATATATTGTCAATTTCCCAGCTGCCCCAAGTGATGTGACTTGTGCTCTGATAAACTTCAATCACTCTTTACTGCTGTACTGCAAGTTGGAGTGATATCACCCCCTCCCTTTTCTCTCCCAGCAGCCAAACAAAAGAACAATGGGAAGGTAACCAGGTAACAGCTCCCTAACACAAGATAACAGCTGCCTGGTAGATCTAAGAACAACACTCAATATTAAAAACCCATGTCCCACTGAGACACATTCAGTTACATTAAGATAGAAAAACAGCAGCCTGCCAGAAAGCATTTCTCTCCTAAAGTGCAGGCACAAGTCACATGACCAGGGGCAGCTGGGAAATTGACAATATGTCTAGCCCCATGTAAGATTTCAAAATTGAATATAAAAAAATCTGTTTGCTCTTTTGAGAAATGGATTTCAGTGCAGAATTCTGCTGGAACAGCACTATAAACTGGTTCATTTTGGGAAATTTTTTTTTTTCCCATTACAGTATCCCTTTAACATCAGCCCAACTAAAGGGGAGTATATTTTCCCTTTTACATTTTAAAATAGGAGAGCTATTTGCTTTCTGTAAAATAAAGAGTAGAACTAAATGATGACCTCCTCTTTTCCATGTTTTTGGGGAATTTTTTAAAGGGGTTGTTCACCTTCCAAACAATTTTGTCAGTTCAGTTGTTTTCAGATTGTTCACCATAAATAAAGACTTTTTTTCAAATGCTTTCAATCTTTTATTTTTTACAGTTTTCCCCAAATTGAAGTTTAAAGTTTGTGTCTCTGGTATTTTAGTGGTGCAGCTCAGTTTATTCTCAGCATCTGAACGGTTACAATTTGCTACATTTAATGAATACAATTAGTTGATACATTTCTCAGCAGTATCTTTGGTATATTGGCAACTATTGTATCAATTTTTACAGCTGCCTTTAATGAAACTCAGGGATTCTGCTCAGCAGGGACAAAGATAACAAATGTATCAATTAAATATATCAATTTAGAATAGAGTTGGCGACCCCCCCTCCCAGAGCTGCTTTAGAAGGTGAAAAATGAAATTTTACACTTCAATATTAGAAAAATGGTCACCAATAGAAAGTAGTTGGAAAAAGTATTTTTGGTGAACAATCTGAAACCAACTGAACTAAAAAAAAAAAAGTGTTTGAAGGTGAAAACCCCTTTAATTGAGCTCTTCCACATTGGGTAATGGAATCTGTTTTTGCTTGTCCAGTGCACATTTTGAAGGTACACCGGGTAATCCAGAATATATAATTCCTTATATGTGGAGCATGCTTTTTAACTATTTTTACAGCATAGTTAGCCAAATTATTTAATTACGCTGAAAATGGTCTCATGGTTTTAAGTCTATTTGTTTTACAGGCCAGATTTTAGTATGTGCTATTTGCAGATGAAATTAAACCTTAATATTTTAGTTTCTTAAAGGAGAAGGAAAGGTTAAAACTAAGTAAGCTTTATCAGAAAGGTCTATATAAATACACCAGTAAATCCTCAAAGCAAGTGTCCTCTGTCAAAAGAAACACTGCATTTCTTTCCTTCTATTGTGTACACATGGGCTTCTGTATCAGACTTCCTGGTTTCATCTTAAACCTCCAGGGCTAGGGCTTGAGCATGCTCAGTTTGCCCCTCCATGTTGTAATATGAGCCCAGAGCTATGAGTGAGCAGGGAGAGACTCAGACAGGAAGTGATGTCACACCAAGCTAATATGGCAGCTGCTATACTAAACAAACAGAGAGAACTTCTAGGGCTGTTTACTCCGGTATGGTAAAACATTCTGCAGAATAAATATAGCGTTCTAGCTTGCACTATTGTGGTTGATTTATAGGCAAAAATCTGCCCCCATTCTTCTTTAAGCTGTTTGAGCCAAGGTGATTTATTCATCTTTCATGTATTGTGGTTTGTAAATTAGCTACACATTCGTCTCAGCCCTGCAAAGACCTAGAAACTTGAGAGGACAAAGCCTGCTTAACCTGTTAAGGAACATGCCAAATGAGTTCTGCTGTTCAAATGCAGTTTGTGATGAGGTTACATACATAAGCACTGACCCATGTAGTTTTGTTGCTTTGCTCTAAATGTCACAAATGCTACCTGCTTGATCCCTTTTATTGATCAAGTGAATTAAGAGTTCAGGAAGGCAATATCATTAACTGCAAGAAATTCTAGAACCTGGGACAGTTTAGCCTTTGGGAAAAATGGATTCTATAATGGTTAGATTGGATGGGCTAAATGTTTTAGATTAATAAGTGCTTACTTTGCAATGCCTGGAGTTCCACATTTAAGGGAATAGAACTGTGGGTGGCAATAATGGGCACTTCTCAGCTGGTTCAAAAGCACACCTCCTGCCATTAGTCATTGTATTATACTCACATATCTGATATCTTAATAGTTAACATGAAAAACAGAAATAATAGCAGTAATTGATTATTTTTCAGCCTATAAGTACACATGCATCTAAAGTAGATATGACTAACCTTTGGCCCTCTAGTCATTGTTTAAAAAGAATCCCACAGTAAACTTCTGCTGTTTGGGTGCTAGGGAAGCTGTGTTATTTAAAGAAATGATTATAATATATGCAGTATTAGTAAGCCTGTTATATAACCTTAAGCCTTGCACATGTTTTTCTCTTTTTAGGTTATGTTTACTGGCGACAACATCCCTGTTCATCCTCATGTCTATAGCAATGGCCATATATGTTTATCGATATTAACCGAAGATTGGTCCCCAGCCCTGTCTGTTCAGTCTGTCTGTCTTAGCATTATCAGCATGCTCTCCAGCTGCAAAGAAAAGGTGAGTTTGCAAGCAATGAATCTTTATAGATTACGAGTGAACAGAGGGACCTGTCATACTTGAGGACGTGTCGTACATGTAGGTCATTTCTGAGAAATCTTGCATGCTAACTTAATACTGACAACTAGAACAAATCAATTCATGTCTTAAAATCCGCATCTTATTTTAAAATTCTGTAATGTGAGAAATATCAAACGTGCTGTCATTTTTCTTTAGCTTTTGCTTGGAAACTCTTTAAAGTATTTGGTTGCCTTGTCTCAATAATCATGAAACACATCTTTATAACAGTTTGAAGAAAATACAAACTGTAAAATAGACCTTATAAGTAGGAAAGATCTTAACCATCTGTTTGTATACACTATTCATGTGCCCTTCTCCTCCAGCAAATCGGTTCAGATGGTAAATATCAATTAATAATTTCACACTGACTAATGAAACTTAACTTTTAATTTAAAAATGTAAAATTCATAATGCACAATCATCAATACAAAAATTACCAACAGACTCACTGCATGTCAACCTTCCACGCAGTGCAGGACGTTGGCCTTAAAAAACAACCTTTAAAAAACACATATGGTGGATAGTGAGATTCTTTTTTATTAACTAGCCATTTCAAAAGGTCTATCAGTCAGACCAAATTAGATTATATGCCAAAAGTGCCCCTTCCCTTTTCCAAATTCCCGTCTTATTGAATTCTAGCTGTCTATGTTGGAACCGGGTAGGAGCTAGTCGCCTCACCGTCCACCTATGCTGCCTTACGCGTTTTGTCGTATCTATGGCTTCCTCAGGGGCATAGATGTCCTGCACTGCGTGGATGTTGACATGCAGTGAGTCTGTTGGTACTTTTTGTATTGGTGATTGGACGGTGTGCATGCATTATGAATTTAACATTTTTAAATTAAAAGTTACGTTTTATTAGTCAGTGTGAAATTATTAATTGATACCATATGAATTGGTATGCTGAAGGGGGAGGGCACATGCCTTGATGGTCTAGAGCAGTGCTGTCCAACTTCTGTGGTACCGAGGGCCGGAATTTTTATGGCCTACATAGTGGAGGGCCGATAATGGAAGCCAGTGTTGACCACTCCCTGTTTTTAAACCACACCCATGTTACAACAAGCTCATGTCCACATGCAGGGATCACTCGTATGTGAAAAAAGTTGTCATATTAAGACATACCCTTAAATCCATATGCCTCATCCTCCCCTGTGGATAACACAGTACCCCCAGCACATGATTAAACACCTTAGGGGCCTCTAACAAAAATGTTCAAATGCTAACAAACCCCAGAACAAATAGGCTTATGTTCTACAAGCAGAGCAGGGCACACAGGCAGAATATGGCACACATGGGGAGCATAGGGCAGGCAGAGTATGGCACACCAAATGAGAATAGGGCAGGCATAGTATGGCACACCCAAGGAGAATAGGGTGGTCATAATATGGCAAACACAGGGAGCATAGGGTGGGCAGAGTATGGCGCGCGCGCACACACACAAAGCATGGGGCAGATAGAGTTTGGCACACACAGGCATAGTAGGACAGGCACAGTATGGCACACACAGGGAGCATGGGGCAGGCAGAGTATGACACCCACAGGAAGCATAGGGCAGACAAAGCATGGCACACACAGGGAGCATAGGACAGGCAGCGTATGGCGCACACAGGGAGCATAGGTCAGGCAGAGTAAGGCACACCTTACACATGGCTTCGATAGGCTTTGCAACTCTGGGTTCTCTGGATCATGTGTCTCTGAAATAATCGCAGTGTTCAGGGCTGGAGGTGGGAAGCACAAAGGCATTCTCCCCCCCCCCCCCAAACATTGCACGTCTTTGTGCATATAAACAGAAGATGCGTGTCTGGGCCAAGCTAATGCGTAACTTTTAGCCAGCTCCCATGGGCCTTATGTTACATCAGCTATTCTCTTATCATTGGAACAAGTATCATGGTATCCTGGTACCAGCATTAAAAAATATGCACCTCCCCAGAAAAGCATTATATTTTATTTATTTATTCAGTTTAATTATTAAGTATGAATAGGCATTTTTATTAAAATTTTACCTTTTTTATTCTTAAAGAGGAGGCCTCCAGACAATTCCTTTTATGTAAGAACTTGCAACAAAAATCCAAAGAAAACCAAATGGTGGTATCATGGTAAGTGTTTGTTATTCTAAGAAATCTATCTATTTTATATGATTTTCATCCTCTATAGTGTACCTCAAAGAAAACTGCACATGTCCGTTTCCGATGTACTTTATACTGACAACATTTCTATAAAATGAATGACACTTGTTCAAACTTTTTCATAACTACCTTTTGTGCTAATCCTTTTCACAGCAGGGCAATGCCCATTCTTCAAATAAATAGCACAACAGGTCATACATTTGGATGAAGAAGGCAGTTATTTTTATTAAGTTTCCAGTACAACTGGATATGCGGTATTCTTCATAACTGTACCCCAGGGATTTGTATTGCTCTATTTTCAAAGCTACTAAATGTCTTCTCCAGTCATCTTTAGTCTCTCTCTTTTCCCAGCCAAATTGTAAAACGATTCAGAAGCACTAGTAGATAGTGGCTTCCAATTTGGGTTAAAGATTCTAAGGAGTTTAAAGAAGAAACCGTTGAGCAGCAGTTATGTGATGCATATTTATTTATTTTTTTTATTTTTTCTACTATTCTCATGGGCAAAAAAAAAAATCAACTACCCTTCATATTTCCTTACTTACACAAACTACTAGTTGCCATATGCAAACTCAGTCTCATGCAGGAACACGCCTTCCCACAAACAATCAGCAATAATATCTACATACAGTAAAATTTGTGTTATAAGACTAAATTAGATATCACTGGGGCATTTCATGACAATATAAAGACATTAGGTAGCAGGCCCAGTGCTTTAATACGTGAGATTCCAAGATTACTTCTCATACAGTATATTTGATGAAGCTGTTATGATATTTCTTCTATGACTTTAGTGAGTTGTGTTGCTCTAGATACATCACTGACAACTGGTTTTAAAGACATTTTTATGTTTCTAGAGTATTGTATTGTAAATTAAGAGACTGTAAAAGCATACACCTAATAGCGGTTACTGTAGCAGACCAGAGGCACAGAAGCCCTTTTAAAAGAGAACTAACCCCCCTGTCCCTGCTTCCCCCCCTCCCCACTTAGTTACCCCTGAAATTGCCCCTAAGAGTTTGCTCACGTAAGTGCAGCGGAGCTCATGGGCGCCACCTTCTGGATCTCCAGTCTTCTTCTGTAATTGTGCGCCATATTGGCACAAGCGCAGTTGGAACAGTCTTCCGGTTCGCAGCAACTGCACATGGACCAAATGTGCCAGAAATTTTAGTTCTCCATTAAATTAAACATCAAATTTGGTAACCAATAACCTCAAATCACTTTAACTTCCTGGCATTAGATCTGCACATTTTGAATATAATATCAAAGGACACCATCTGTATCACTGGCATCCACTACCTTAACAATTTCTGAATACATTCATAGATTCAAAGTAGTTCACAACTTTGCTTCCTATATCTTTAAAATGATCTACAAACCTTATTATACACTTCTGTTGATCTGCTTTTTATTTTCTTATAAATTACTTCTGTAATAAATGTTCTGTCGAGAAGCTGCTAGAGTTGCACCCCTTTTCTGGAACCCCCCTTGTGCTCAGTCCAGCTTTCTCCCAATGTCCCAGCCTTTAAACAATCTCCTAAAACTCCTTATTTTACAACTTATCATCTTCATCCAGCCTTTGCTTTAAACTACAGGTATGGGACCTGTTATCCAGAATGCTCAGGACCTGGTGCTTTCCGGATAACAGATGTTTTTGTAATTTGGATCTTCATACCTTGTCTGTTAGAAAATCATGTAAACATTAAACCCAAAAACCCATAACCCAATAGGCTGGTTTTGCCTCCAATAAGGATTAATTATATATTTTATTTGGATCAAGTACAAGGTAATATCTTATTATTACAGAGAAAAAGGAAATAACTTTTAAAAATTTGGATAACTTGGATAAAATATAGTCTATGGGAGACAGCCATACCGTAATTCTGAGCTTTCTGGATAACTGGTTTCCGGATAACGGATCCCATACCTGTACTACCTGTAAAATGCAATGCTCCGTGTCACATCTTTTTCTGATTCCTGTTGTTGCCTTACATCTTGGCTCATATAGCTTATCTATGTAAGTGACATTCTACCAAATATTACAGTATAAAAGTTAATAAAATTGTTTTATTTTTTTCTCCATTGTACAGATGACACATGCTGATGCCACTGTTGCAGTTCCTTAGAAGAAGAAAGTCCTACTGAGTAAATGAGCACTTTGATCGTCCAAGTCTTTGAACTTTAATATTTGACTAGGGGTGATTCAAACACAATGAAGACTACTTCCTTTTTACTGCATTTTTACTAGTGTGCATTGCGAGTGCATGTTGATAGCTGCTTGAGCCCCCATGCAGCAGACATGCTTTGTAGTCATACTGGATTAATGCAGGTCGTCGGGATGAAAATTCCATTTGATTTTTTTTTTCTCTTATGCTTTTCAAGATTTCCCGGGTCCTCATGTATTGTGCAATAACAATGATAAATGCATGATAGGGCCTACCGGATATGTTTACCAAAAGCCTGGGAAAAGGAGAAACACTTCCTTCATTGCATTGCCACCCACGATATCGGGATACTATGCACTGTGATTGTTGCAGCATGGCTGCTTGACTGACGACCGTTAAACAGGATACTTTGGATATTTATTATCATGTTTCCTTTATGTCTGTTTGACAAATGTTTTCCAAGAATTGTAAAGACCAGGTACTAGATCTCATGCCTATGTGAGTAAATAAAAATGTTGTATATATAGCTACTGATAGAGCTAGCGTATAGAGTATGAAAAGTGGTGGGGGTTAAGGGACTATATATGAAAATGTAATATAAGCTTCAGCATACTGAAATAAATACAATCAATTAAAAATTCTGTACTGTTTCTGAAATACTCCAGTTTATCTTCACTATCCCTCATCATCTGTTTCTCTTCATTCTCTCTTCATGCAGCAGTTTAGTGTCAGATAGTTATTGACAGTTAGATCCAATATATCTTATAGGGGGCTCCCTTTACTAGCAGATGTATTAGAGCTCCAGTACAAACAAAATCTAACAAAATAACTGCCTTTTGCACAAATTCTGCATGTAGTGAGACAGGATTTTAAAGAGATACTGACACCAGAAGATAAACCTTTTTTTTTTTTTTTTACATCTACCATACAATTGACTTTGCATGCTACTTGTAATCTTGCCATAAAGTATTTGCCCAATGCTTTTACATTACCTAACTGACTCCCTGTTATCGCCTATGAGGGGGCTGCCATATTTGTGCAGCAGGAGTCCGTTCGATTTAATTTCGGTTGGCCTTTTTGAATTCGAATTTAGAAGTTTTTCAAATTCGAGATAAATATGCCCCTTAATGTACATTCATATTTTAAAAAGTCATTTTTTTTAGTGTCTGTATCCCTTTAATAGTGAGCTGTAATATATTTTCTAGGCAAAAGCAGCCCCCCTATAAGATATATTGGATCTAACTGTCAATGAATATCTGACACCCATCTCCTGCATGAAGACAGAATGAAGAGAAACAGATGCTGAGAGAGGAATAGTGACCATAAACTTGATTATTTCAGAAACAATGCAGAATATTTAATTCATTGTATTTAGAAAGTTTCCTATTTCAGTATGACGACGCTTATATTACATTTTCATTTTCACTATAGTTCCCGATTAAGTCAGGGCTTTTTATCTAAAAGGGCAATACTAGTTTGCTGCAGTCTTTACATAGGCCTGAATGAATACCATACATTATTTTTCTTTCTTGAACAGGAGATAACCATTATTCGTTTTGTCAAGCTATCAGCATTGGCCCTACTCAACCTCACTTATTTATGTTGAAAGAGAAAAACGTCGCCACTTTGATTGTTTTGTTATGTTGTAAGTCATGTTACCTAATACAAAACCATATATAGACCTAAACATCTTGTCAGATATTTTTTTGATGTTTCCCTCGATGCCTGCAAGCAGCTGTAAAGTTGCAAACCATAGCAGCATATATACTGTACAATATTACAATGAAAAGTCTATTTTCTTGAAACCACTTTGTTCATACCATCACAATATACTTTCAATAAAAGGCCTATTCTCTGTTGGGCAACAATTGATATCTACCGGCTTTATAATTATAATCACTTTTTTTCTACACTGAAAAACATCCTCATTGCGAGACCACGATTTTCTCGGAACGATTGTACGATCGTACGAATTGACCATCAACTAAAAAGACCAATTTGCCAGGAAAACAAAGGGGAGCTGCCTGCTTGGCCCTGCAAACATAGATAGATTGCACTGGGACCGACAAAGATTTTTTGACCTGGCCGATCAATTTTCTGACAGATGTCGGCCGAAAAATCGTAAGATGTACGATCGTTAGAATCCCACTAACCACACGATAATATAAAATGATTGGTCGGACTTCCCTAAAATTGGTCGTTCGGCAAGAAGAATCGTTGCGTCTATGGGGAGCTTAAAGAGATACTGACACCTGAAATTAAACTTTTTTTTACATCTATTATAATATTGGCTTTGCAAGCTACTTCTAACTTTGCCAATAAAGTATTTGCATGATGCTTTTACATTACCTGTCTGATCCCCCATGTTCCTGTATGAGGGGGCTGCCATATTTGTGCAGCAGGAGTCCGTTAGCATTAGAAACTCTAACTAACAGGCTGAGATGGGACAGTCAGGTTGGCAAAGTCAGAGTGTCAGAGAGTCAGGCTTAGGAACTTCAACTAACAATTATATACAAAAACAAACCTCTCAGCAAAAAATGATCAACATGACCTATAGGTAACAGTTAATGTACATTCATATGCTAAAATTCATTTTTTAGTGTCAGTATCACTTTAACACAAGTGTTAATTGTGCCAAACAATGTAGACTCTTTTGCAAAGCCTTAGCATTCATTTAAAGTTTTGTTCTACTCCTAATGTATTTATACAAAGTCTGCAAGTTTCTTTCTAAGAAACCATTTGTTTATGCCTACGTTTGTTCTAAAAATATTTAGCAAAAGAAAAAAAAAATCTTCACTTGCATAAGCAGTTTTATAAAGGTCGGATACTTCACAATTCTTTTTCATCAGACAACAGATCTCACTTTTTTTCAAGGGTTGATATGGTCATACAAATCGAAGGTGACCTAATATGGGTATGGGACCTGTTATCCAGAATGCTTAGGACCTGGGTTTACTGGATAAAGGATCTTTCTGTAATTTGGATCTTAGTACCTTAAGTCTAATGAAAAAAAGCATTCAAGCATAAACCCAATATATTGCACATGATTTCTGCAACATTTCTGAAATACCAAAGTAAGTGGATTACACTTGGTATACATGATATACATGTATTTTTTCAAAAAAAAATTCTTTCTATACACAGGAAACCAGAATAATTAATATTAGTAAGAAAACTAACTATCTCCGCTAAATGGTGTACTAAATGGTAACCTGATGGCAATGCAAAGGTAGTGGTAGCTCCTCTGGGCAACCAAACAGAATAAATATCTTAGGAGAAATCAACCTGTTCTGAAAAAAACCCACCCCAGGTAGACCCCCCTCCCTCCAGGCTACCTACCCTCCCGGGGAGATGCCCCCGTTCATCTTCTGCGTTCTCGGTAAGCAGACTGAGAGATCGGCAATTTCTGTGTAATTATGCGCATTTGCGCAAACTGCTCCAACTGCGCATGCGTAGAATACCGATCTCGCAGTCAGCTTACTGAAGATGCAGAAGATGGACGCATGTAACATCGCTAGAAGAATCTGCGGCGAGGGGCAAGTATGGGGCATCTCCCTGGGAGGGTAGTTAGCCTGGGGGAGGGGGGTCTACCTGGGGTGGGGGGTACGTTTTTTTTCAGAACAGGTTGAATTGTATTCGGTCACTTTCAATTTGTACTTAGGGCTCACACAGGTATACTAGTATCAAAAACCCACTTTATTGTTACATCATTTAAAAAAAAAAAAAGACCTTTAAAAACATGAAAAAAATGGTCAATGGTATGCACAACCCCAATCGGTAATAAATACCTATATACCCAGCTACTAGAGGATATTGCTTGAGGTTGGTAGGACATTGGAACAATTTGTTTGACCCGACTTAGGAGGACAATAATTCTTAAAGGGGAACTATCGCGAAAGAGAAAATGTAACATAAGCTTCAGCATACTGAAATAAGAAACTTTCTAAATACAATCAAATATTCTGCATTGTTTCTGAAATAATCAAGTTGATCTTCCCTATCTGTCTCTCCGTATCCATTTCTCTTCATTCTCTCTTCATGCAGAAGTTGGGTGTCAGATAACCATTGACAGTTACATCCAATATATCTTATAGGGGGGCTCCTTTTGCCTTGAAGCTGTATTAGAGCTCACTCTGTTAAAATCACCAGACATCATGTCTCACTACATGCAGAATTTGTGCAAAAGGCAGTTGTTAGATTTTTTTTTGTACTGGAATCAGTTATTTGAGTGAGCTCTGATACATCTGCCTTGGGGTTATCCTAGATTCTGCCCTGTCATTCAATCCTCATATCCAGTCACTTATTAAATCATGTCACTTCCACCTAAGGAACATATCCAAAATACGATCATTTATCACCCAAGACACTGCCAAAATTCTTATTCACTCTCTCATCATATCGCGTCTAGACTACTGTAACTCTCTTTTAATTGGCCTCCCCCTCCAGAGACTGTCACCTCTCCAGTCCATAATGAACACTGCTGCGAGGCTCATACACCTCAGCAACTGCTCCTCCTCTGCCTCGCCATTCTGTCCCTGCACTGGCTTCCGTTACCTTTCAGAATCAAATTCAAATTAATGACACTGACTTTCAAAGCACTTCACAACTCTGCTCCACCCTACATCTCTGAACTCATCTCTATATACTCACCCACTCGCTTACTACGCTCCTCTACTGACCTGCTACTCAACTCTTCTCTCATTACCTCCTCACATGCTCGCATTCAAGACTTTGCAAGGGCTGCACCCCTCCTCTGGAACGCTCTCCCACGGTCTGTCCGACTTTCTCCCAACCTTTCTGCTTTCAAAAAATCTCTGAAAACGCACTTCTTTCGAGAAGCCTACCCTCACTCTGCTTAACTACCAAACGCAACACCACATACAGTACCACATCTCTCACCCACTTACTTCGATCTTGCCCTCTCCCACACCTTGTGTATTACTCCCTTCCCTTTAGACTGTATGCCTATGCATAGAGCCTTCCTCACCTTTTTGTACCTGTATTGATTGTGATGTTTGTTACTCCATATATTCTATATATGTAATTCGTGTGATGTAGTTGTATAATCACATTTACTTTACAGTGCTACGCAATATGTTGGGGCTATATAAATACATGTTAATAATAATAATAAAGAAAGGAGCCCCCTATAAGATATATTGGATTTAACGGTCAATGAATATCTGACAATTTTCATTTTTGTGAGGTTCCCCTTTAATTAGAAAGTGGTACAATTGATCGGTATATATAATGTGACATGGAGGTATCAAAGATTCCTCTAGTACCCGGTTCTTGAGATTTTTTTTTTTGGTTGCCAGTGTCCCAGTCCAATACTTGATCTCAATACAAGCGATATTGGTTCTGCTTGAGAGGCGTAGTCTAACCTGAACAACCTGAACAAATGTTTCAAGACTAATCCAAAGCTATGCCCACACAGCATATATAGTACCCATTACTTTGAAAGCACATCTGGAGTTTGCAAACAAAAAAGTATATTACATAATTAAAAGTATATTATAATTACGGAGATTGCAGAAGAAGACCCGGAAGATGGCTGCCGTGAACTCTGATCCCTGAATCTGCACCGAGAGGTAAGTAAAAAGTTAGGGGCTTTTCCCCAGGGGGGCAGCTAGGCTGGGGAGGGAGGGGGGCTACGTAGAATAGGGGGTAGGGTTTTTTTTAGTTAAGGGTTGAATTCTCCTTTAAGGGGCCTAGTTGGAAAAGTACACACATTGTGAGGGTGGGACAGTGAATTCATTATTTCATAAATGGTACAGAAGGTTTGGTTATATATTGAAACGTTTATTTCAGTGAGATGAAGCTTTATATTAAATTTCTATTTTTGCAACATGTATGCACAGTATATAATAAACTTACTGTGCCAGCCTAAAGGTTTAGCATCTCTAACAGTAATCATCTTGGTCCACACAGTGTATGCAAGTTGTAACCATGTTGGCGTTAGTAAGGAGTGTCAGTGACACGCACATGCTCAGTGTGCATTGAGCAGCTGATGAGAAGCTAACGGTGTCGCAAATCATCAAGCAGAAAATGAGGTTTGACATCATAGAAGCTAATTATTATGTGTTGGTACTATTAACACTGGTGTGAACTTCCATGTAATATGAATTTGAATTAATGGGCTCTTATATAATCCACAGTGTAAAATGGATACATGGGTCTGGAATCCTACATAAAAAAGACACAACAATCAATCCACCATTATGTAGTTCTTCGTTTAGATACAGAATCTCTCTCTCCACGTAATATACCCAGATGGATAAAGCCTTTACATTGGATTTTATGCCAATAAGGGATCCTTTTGTGTTGGTACAAACCAAAATGACACCAAGGGGGTTATTTATTAAAGTCCGAATAACAAAAACTTGAACACTTTGAGTATCTTTACTATAAGATCCAAATTTTTAGTTAAAAAAAACCTGAATTTTTCGAGATTTATTGTACCCGGAAGATGGAAAAAGTCTGAATCCGAAAATCCGTCTTTTTAGACCTACAGAAGTTTTATAAGTCAGTGGGAGAGGTCCCTATCCTATTTGGAATTTTCTATGGTCTGCGCTGGAATTAGCCTAAAAATCTATTTTGGACTTATCGAGCAAATATCCAAAAAATTCAGCATTTCGTGAAAAAGCCCTGAAAAATCGAGCAATTTGCAGAAAAAACTCAGAAAAAATTGTACGATTAGGCTTTTTGCTTGATTTTTTAGGGTTTGTTCCCAATCCATTTAAATCATACTTTTTTTAAAATAACAAATAAGGTCCAATCGTGGATTCTAGTTTGGTCAGTCTTTTTTAATTACAATACAGTGGCGTAACTACTGGGGGAGCAAGGAGTGCAATTGCACCATGGCTCGCCAGAGATTGCGGCGGTAAGGAAACTGCGCATTTAGAGGGGGGGGCAGGGTGCACATCCTGTGCCAGGGCCCCGAATCGAATAGTTCCGTTACTGAAATTTAAATACAAATAAATAAATAGGCACCTGTTATAGTTGTGTTTTAATGAGGGAATGAGTAAGGGTGAAAGTGGTCATTCTGCAAAATTCTAGAATAGGAAGGTGAGGGGGTAAAATTAGCTGGCCACATGTTAAGGGAAAATTCCCAGGGCCTTAAAGGGATCCTGTCATCGGAAAACATGGTTTTTTTTTTTCAAAATGCATCAGTTAATAGTGCTGCTCTAGCAGTATTCTGCACTGAAATCCATTTCTCAAAAGAGCAAACAGATTTTTTTATATTCAATTTTGAAATCTGACATGGGGCTAGACATTTTGTCAATTTCCCAGCTGCCCCAGTCATGTGACTTGTGCCTGCCCTTTAGAAGAGAAATGCTTTCTGGCAGGCTGCTGTTTTTCCTTCTCAATGTAACTGAATGTGTCTCAGTGAGACATGGGTTTTTACTATTGAGTGTTGTTCTTAGATATACCAGGCCACTGATATCTTGTGTTAGGGAGCTGTTATCTGGTTACCTTCCCATTGTTCTTTTGTTTGGCTTGCTGGGGGGAAAAAGGGAGGGGGTGATATCTTGCAGTACAGCAGTAAAGAGTGATTGAAGTTTATCAGAGCACATGACTTGGGGCAGCTGGGAAATTGACGCTATGCCTAGCCCCATATCAGATTTCAAAATTGAATATAAAAAAATCTGTTTGCTCTTTTGAGAAATGGATTTCAGTGCAGAATACTGCTGGAGCAGCACTATTAACTGATTCATTTTGAAAAAAAATAATTTTTCCCATGACAGTATCCCTTTAATAAAAGGTGTGTTGGCTAGGGACCCACCATTTGACTTTTAACTTCCATAAACTGGCTCCTTTTTTTTAAGCAAGTGGAAGAGCTCTACGACTACAACACAGTCATTTTCTATTATATTTTCCAATAGAGATGGTTGTGAGTTCATCATGTTGCTTAAAATGAGGTGTGATTCCTGGGGGATTCTAATTCTGGGGAAAAAAACGGTATTCTTAAAGGATAAGTAAACTTTAAAATAAGTGAAGGTAAAATTAATGAGGGTTTTATTCTAAGAACTTTTGCAATGAACATTCATTATTTATTCTTTTTGCATTCCAAGAAATTAAAAGCATACATTTACTGTTAATATGAATGAATTTTGTTACAACAGCGCCACTTGCTGGTCAGTTTCCCACCAAGTAGTCAAGGAAGTTGTCAGGAGAAAGAAAGAGGTCTGCTCTGATGTTCTTCTGCTTAGGAAAGATTTGAGAAGGGTTTCTATATTTTTTCCTAACCAGAACATCAGAGCATCTTCTTTCTTTCTCCTGACAATTTCCTGGACTACTTGCTGGTCAGACTGGTGGGAAACTGACCAGCAAGTGGTGCTGTTGTAACAAAATTCATTCATATTAACAGTACAGATTTCCCTTAATATCTTGGAATGAAAAAATAATAAATAATGAATGTACATTTCAAAGGCGCTTAGAATAGTACCCTCATCTATTTTACACTGACTTACTTTAAAGGTTTACTTATCCTTTAACATGATTATTTTCCCCTGTGACGTCTAATTATTTATTTGACACCCCCTTAGCGACCTCAACAATCACAGGTCCTGATTTTTCTTCATTTAAACCCACAGACCACTCAGTAAGGACAGAAAAACATTTTATTGGTGTAGCTGGTGTTTTACCACAAATATCTTTAGGCGGCCCAGCAGTTTATTACACCTTTGCCTGAATCACATGATCAATGGAAGACGCCGATCACGTGTCCGGCTTCCATGGAGCAGCGGCAGCACATTGGCTTTACAATATAATACTCAACAACTCCAGCCCGCTACTACTACTTATAATACCAATCTATAATGTTCCTAAAATCAATTTTTATTTGAAACAACCTCACGAATGTCCCCCCTGCGCTTCCGGAATTCACCGTACGAGGTCACTAGCGCGCCAACCAGCGGCTGCTTTTCAGGATCTACGAACGTGAGGGCGGAGGACTTTACCACTGAAGAAAAGGGGGAATAGCGCTACGGGTAGCACAAGGGCTGTACGCCCCGTACATCAATCGACCGAGCTGTCGTCTCTGGCGTAATAACACAATATCTGAATCAGGATTCGAATTATTGCTGTATCTGCGAGCGAGCTTAAACCTGTTTTATGCGTCGAAGGATCGGGTGATCTCCTCCTGTGTTGCGTGTTGGTTTGCGCCGCTGCTGTCAGGGGAGTGGGAGGTGCGTGGCCGTTCATTCTCTTTAGTGTTTGTCAATGTTGGAGGTGTGAGCAGCCCGGGCCGGGATAGCCAGGTAACTATTCAACGTATAATACGCCAACTTCTCTGGGTAACACGTTGTAGAGAGCGAGGGAATACGGGGCATTCATATAGACAGCTAGGAAGGTGTGCGTGTGTGTCCCAGAAGCATTCACATGTCACACTGCATTAGAGCAGCCAGCTAGAGCATCACTTGCTAACATACAGCAGTACAGATACACACAGCCTGGGGCAACTCTTAAATGCAGAGCAGGGTCACGTGACACCAGCATTAATTCACCAAAGGGAACTTAGGGTGATCCCTCACTGTCACAGTTATTCTGCTCTGCCATCAAAATGCCATCTTACACCCTGGCATCCACATGAAACACAATCAGGTATGTGAACCCACTTGTAACAATGGTTTAGCCTCCTGGCACCCCAAATACCCGAGAAACTCAGGGCCCAGTTGCAAGATCAGACCCAACACCTCAGAACCCAATCAGCTCTTTAAAGGGGTTGTTCACCTTTGAGATCACTTTTAGCCTGACGTAGAGAGTGATATTCTTCAACAATTTTTGAGTTGTTTAGCTTTTTATTCAATTTGCATTTTAAGCAATCTGGTTGCTAGGGCACAAATTCCCCTAGCAACAATGCACTGATTTGAATCAGAATAGGAGAGGCCTGAATAGAAGGATCCATAATAAAAATACATTTGTAGCCCTTTTTTAGAAGGGCGCCCCTTTGAAAGCTGCAAACAGTCAGAAGAAAAAGGCAAATAACTATAAAACTATATAAAAAACCATTAAAACTAAATTGAAAAGTTGCTTAGCATTGGCCAATCTAGAACATACTAAAAGTTGCCTTAAAGGTGAACCACCTCTTTAAGCCCAATGGCATCCAAATGCAAACGGGTAACCCACAATGAAATCAAAGAGGATAGCCTTATATATGAGCACACCAAGCAAAACTTGAATTGGAGTGAAAAAAGTGGAGGGACGCTCTGTGTGGTAGCACGGTGCGCTAAAACAAGCCCCTCCCACAACCATAAGCCACACCCATTGTTATAAAAAGCCTCACGCACCAATACTTTCTGGTTTCGCCCACTTTAAAACAAAGCACATTTCCGTTTTGGTATTTCCTTCTAATGCACAGTTTGATGCCCAGTATGCAGAGATTTACGTATGTGACCTGTAGGGACCCCAAAAAGAAAATTGTACATATGACTTTTCTTGGCTGCTAATTCAGCTTCTGCAAACAGCTCCTTTTCTGTGTATTGTGTGTCATAACCAAGCACAACCCCATCATATTCTATATTACCCAAGATTATTTCATATATATCATTCTCTAACTATTCCTTAATCTGTTGCTGTTTAATACCTTCATTTTCTCTTTTTTTCCTCATTTTCTCTATAACCCTCTCTGATACCTGCACCTTCTTTATCTGTTTAACACTTTTCTATCTTTTCTACTTCTCTCCCAGCAATCTTTTCTCTCCTTTAATCTTCTATATATTTGAATATACCAGACCTGGACTGGCAATCTGTGGGTTTTGGGAAATGCCACAGGGGCTGCTATAAGGTCCCATAGAAAGTCAGTATTTAGTGGGCTAGTGGGAGATGTTTGGGCCTCTCTGTGGACTGATTGGGCTTCTGTGTACCTAAAATGCCAGGGCCTATTTTAATTCTCAGTCCGGACCTGGAATATACTATATTTTATCTCTGCATTTTACTTGCATGCAGAAGTGGAGAGGAGCAAAAGAAAGTTCCAGGATTCAAAACTCATGCATTCCCACTGAGGGGTTGGTATTTCACTGAAATAAAGAAGTGAAGGGGTGGCATCCCTGTGCATTAGTGATGTGCGGGTAGACCCGATACCCACGGGTCGGGCGGGTTCAGGCTGACCCCGCACCTCCACTAGCAGGTGGCGGGCGGGGGAGAAGGAAGCTGCCGACTTCCAGCTTCATTTTTTAAAGACGCACGCCTCCTGCCCCACCCCTTTTGTGACATCATTGGTAGGGTGGGTCGGTGCGGGCCTTAAAATGGAAGTCAGACCGGGGCGGGTTGGTGAAGGGCAGGTTAGGGTCGGGTGCAGGACCCGCACGTAACTACTGTGCATCCCTCCCCAATTCCAGCACTGCTGCAAGGTAAAACAAACACAGTGCCACTGAATGTAGAATCATCACCAGAAAGTCAAAGGATACACAAGGACAAAATCAGGGCATAAACATTGCTAAGTACCACAAATTGCAGTATTTCAGCTGCAGAGCACACTTGAGTAGCCCAGTGCACAGTCACAAGATCTCTTGGTTAAACAGCATCACAAAACCCAGTAGGATAAGCCAGGATGGCACCTCAGAATACAGTGGGGTAAAGATGTAGATTTAGACCCTAATGCACTACTACATAATAGCTCTGCACCCCAGCACTCCCTTTAATAGTGCAGCTTGTGGTATAAGTGTAGCAACAAAAACTGCAGTACATTGGTGTACCATCACTACACACAGCCAGGAAATGTAGCTAAGCATGGCAAAGTACACAATGGCATCCCAGTTTAGCATCAAAGTCCCAGTCTGCTTTTAAGATTATAATCGCTCTCTCTTGTACTGAGCAAAATGCAACTATGGACCCTAATGCACCATAAAAAGAAGTGGTTATTTTCCCAGTTCAGAATTAGGAAATACTGTGTTTGGTATGTTCAAAAACCAAGTGTAGTGGCAGTATAACACAACTGAGTCTAGAATCAAACTTAAAGGAGACCTATTATGTAAAAAAACAAGAATGTACCAGTGCATTACACTCTTTTAGATATATAAGGAATGTGCTTGAAAAAGTGATGTTTCTGGTTATTTTATTGTAAATTTCTGCAAAAATTCTATTATCCTACAGTGCATTGTGCTGAGTGCCGCAGGCTCCCCTGCAGAGCCTGGGAAAAAAGGCAACAGGAAGTGGAACAGATGGGTGTCCCGTCCCTTCCTGTTGCCTCCTTTACCAAGCTGTGCAGGGGAGCCGGCGGCACTCCACGCACTGCACTATAGAATAGGGACCAATCAGCAACTAGGCTAACCTGATAGGGAACTGAAGCATGATTTAGCTTGTGTGGCAGCAGGGCTGTGATTGTCGGTCCCCCTCCTACAGTGCTTTTGTCGGGGATCATTATGACACACCCACCCCTCATTTGAAACCCTGACAAAGACCAGAGAAGATATATAAGGAGCTCCAATAAAGGGGATTACTTTTGAAGACAATATTATTAATCTACAGGCAAAAGTAAAACCAGCACTAGATATTAGTATACATTATTGCCTACAAAATTAGGGTTTTTTCATTTATCCTATGTCTCCTTTAAGAATTAAGAAATACAGGAATGGGACCTGTTATCCAGAATGCTCGGGACCTAGGGTATTCTGGATAATGGATCTTTCCATAATTTGGATCTTCATACCTAGAACATCATGTAAACATTAAATAAACCCAATACACTTGTTCTGCTTCCAATCTTAGTTTGGATCAAGTACAAAGTACTGTTTTATTATTACAGAGAAAAAGGAAAGAATTTTTAAAAATTTGATTTATTTGGATAAAAAAGATGTCTATGGAAGGGCCTATCCGTAATTCAGAGCTGTATGGATAATGGGTTTCCTGATAACGGGTCCCATACCTGTACTGTGTTTGGTATATTCGAAACTCAGTGAAGTGGCAACTGAGTCTGGATAAGTAAATAGAATGAATCCAGCACACAAAATCTGCTCAAGGGTTATTACCCATATTTAATGCCAAGCCAAACAGGTTACAACGTTTCGGGGGCGTACCCCTTCGTCAGACTGAGTCTGGATCCCATTGTCACAAAATGCAGTTGGATACACTGGTGCATCATCACAAGATATAGTTTTGCATCATCACAAAATCAAAGCTAGACTACTGCTGATCATTGCAAATAACCAGGTGCCCACTGAGCTCTTACACACATCCTCATACCCAAGTCAAAAATCAACCGATACATTCAAGAACATACCAAAACCAAATGTCTAACATCATGGAAGGCAGCTGGGTTTCCCAGGCATGGTACTCCTAGATAACCATCAAATGTAGCCATTGGCCTAAAAAGATATTTTCTTCTTGTACTATAATGCAGAATCGTTCTGGATACAAATCAGGAAAATCAGCACCCAGATGATGACGCAGCCTAGCTCATTTCCATACAAATTGAGTACAATTAAATGGTATTGGGTGCAGCCACAAAGAGCTAATGACACCATATTCCTCTACTGGTGCTTCCAATTAGCCATGATAAAGTAAAACCTGCATAAGATTATAAGTATACAAGTCCTCTGTAGGCAACAGCCCAAATACTGTTTTATTACACACACAAATTGCCTAAATGGGCATCTGTTATCATTGCAGAGCGCCATGGAATTGCCAGCTGACTTCCAGCTGAACTTTATAATGGCTTTAATGTTCTCATAATGAAATGTCTGTGCTGCTCCCAGCACCTTTCACAACAGAATCTCAATATCTCTTTATTCCCTATGCTGAAATGAACTTAAACCGATACCTGTTTTTGTTTATTGTTCCACAGAACCAACTAGACCAGTGTTAGTTGAAGTTCCTAAACCTGACATATCTGCATATACAGCGAAACCTCAGTTGTACATTTCCTGATTTTAAGTTTTCCTGCATTTTTTGTGATCTCACCAATATATAATGCATTGCCCTGATTTTACATTTTCCCAGATTTTACACCATTTTCGTCTGGTCTCATGAAAAATGAAAAAATAGGATTCTATAGTAACACCAAAACACCTGCCTGTTGGCGGTTACTGAACAGGCCTGTAGGCTAACAAGCTAAAGTTGTTTTGATGAAAACCTTGGTGACTTCTCTATGGACCCCATCCCATTAACAGTAATAAGAGCATCACAGTATCAACCATTATAGCCCAAAAATATCCACAGAAGTAAAAACGTCCAAGGTAATTATGTGCACCGGTTACTTAATTGTTGTTAAACGGTTCCATGTCTGGACTGGGAGTCAAAATAGGCCCTGGCATTTCAGCAGAGGCCCAATTAGCTACCCACTAGCCCATTAAATAGCGACTTTCTATGGCATCTTATGGTAGCCCCTCTGGCATTTGCCAGAACTCGCTGATTGCTCGTCCGGGCCTGAGTGTGACCCACTGCGTCTGAGATGTCCAGGGATTTTGTAAAGCTGTTTAAATGGGAAAATATTGATTTAGCAGAAGATAAATCGGGCCTATGATGCAGGCGTTATTTGCACACTTGGTTGATATCACAACTTTACAAGACCTGTGCACACTGCTTTCTAGTCATGTTTCCATACATCCAAAATTTTGCATTCTAGTTTTTAGAAGTTGGTAACTAAAGGTTTTTAATCTAGCGCTTATATTTAATTTAACTCCTAAAATGTAAATACGGTAAGCATACATATGTATATTATGTATTTTATGAGTTAAATTAAATATACAGTGGTATGAAAAACTATTTGCCCCCTTCCTGATTTCTTATTCTTTTGCATGTTTGTCACACTTAAATGTTTCTGCTCATCAAAAACCGTTAACTATTAGTCACAGATAACATAATTGAACACAAAATGCAGTTTTTAAATGAAGGTTTACGTTATTAAGGGAGAAAAAAAACTCCAAATCTACATGGGCCTGTGTGAAAAAGTGATTGCCCCCCTTGTTAAAAAATAACTTAACTGTGGTTTATCACACCTGAGTTCAATTTCAAAGGTTATAAAGCCATTTCTAAAGCTTTGGGACTCCAGCGAACCACAGTGAGAGCCATTATCCACAAATGGCAAAAACATGGAACAGTGGTGAACCTTCCCAGGAGTGGCCGGCCGACCAAAATTACCCCAAGAGCGCAGAGACAACTCATCCGAGAGGCCACAAAAGACCCCAGGACAACATCTAAAGAACTGCAGGCCTCACTTGCCTCAATTAAGGTCAGTGTTCACGACTCCACCATAAGAAAGAGACTGGGCAAAAACGGCATGCATGGCAGATTTCCAAGGCGCAAACCACTTTTAAGCAAAAAGAACATTAAGGCTCGTCTCAATTTTGCTAAAAAACATCTCAATGATTGCCAAGACTTTTGGGAAAATACCTTGTGGACCGACGAGACAAAAGTTGAACTTTTTGGAAGGTACATCTGGCGTAAAAGTAACACAGCATTTCAGAAAAAGAACATCATACCAACAGTAAAATATGGTGGTGGTAGTGTGATGGTCTGGGGTTGTTTTGCTGCTTCAGGACCTGGAAGACTTGCTGTGATAGATGGAACCATGAATTCTACTGTCTACCAAAAAATCCTGAAGGAGAATGTCCGGCCATCTGTTGGTCAACTCAAGCTGAAGCGATCTTGGGTGCTGCAGCAGGACAATGACCCAAAACACACCAGCAAATCCACCTCTGAATGGCTGAAGAAAAACAAAATGAAGACTTTGGAGTGGCCTAGTCAAAGTCCTGACCTGAATCCTATTGAGATGTTGTGGCATGACCTTAAAAAGGCGGTTCATGCTAGAAAACCCTCAAATAAAGCTGAATTACAACAATTCTGCAAAGATGAGTGGGCCAAAATTCCTCCAGAGCGCTGTAAAAGACTCGTTGCAAGTTATCGCAAACGCTTGATTGCAGTTATTGCTGCTAAGGGTGGCCCAACCAGTTATTAGGTTCAGGGGGCAATTACTTTTTCACACATGAAAATGTAGATTTGGATTTCTTTTCTCCCTCATTTAAAAACTGCATTTTGTGTTTACTTGTGTTATCTTTGACTAATAGTTAAATGTGTTTGATGATCAGAAACATTTTGTGTGACAAACATGCAAAAGAATAAGAAATCAGGAAGGGGGCAAATAGTTAGTTTTTCATACCACTGTAAGTGCTGATCTTTATATTTTACATTAACTCCTAAAATTTAAATAAGCATTTATATATAAGCTATATATCTATCTATCTATATATATATATATATATATATATATATATATATATATATATATATATATATATATATGCATTTATCTATCTATATTTATTTAAATTTTAGGAGTTAATAATGTGAAATATAAAGATCAGCACTTATATTTAATTTAACTCATAAAATACATTATATATATATATATAAAAAAAAGCATTTAGCCTTATATTTTAAATTGATTGTTTCTACTATCCCATTCCTTATTGATTTAAGGTTTGTAGCCTCTTTGTAAGTACAGGATTGGGATCCGTTATCTGGAAACCTGTTATCCAGAAAGTTCTGGATTACGGAAAGGCCGTCTCCCATAGACTCCATTTTATCCAAATAATCCAAGTTTTTAATAATTATTTCCTTTTTCTCTGTAATAATAAAACGGTAGCTTGTACTTGATCCCAACCAAAATATAATAAATCCTTATTGGAAACAAAACCAGCCTATTGGGTTTATTTATTGTTTATATAATTTTTTTAGAAGATCCAAATTATAGAAACATCCATTATCCAGAAAACCCCACGTCCCTAGCATTCTGGATAACAGGTCCCATATCTGTGTCAATTAATTGTTCACTAGCGCAAATTAATGCTTAAATATTATAACTAAGGGATTTTACACAGATGTGGGTTTAACCTAAACACATTACCTAATTGATTCCATTATATTCTTCCTGTTTGTATGGTAGGTGCCTTTACAATTGGTTTTTATTTGAGTCAAGTTTCATTGCATGATTCTTGGCATAAGACAATAAAATAGAGGATTGCTTTTGAAATTCACAATAATACTTGGCTTCAAAATAATACATATATACGTAATATTTGCAATTTGACATGTTGAAAACAATTCACAAGGAAGCACTCTTGTTTAATGGACCCTTAAAGTATTACCCGTGCATTACCCATTCTTTTTTTAAACTTGAAGACACTTGTTATATTTTGAAAGTTCTTTTCCTGTTTGAACTTTATGGGGGCAATTCACAAAAGTGTTGGGAACGCAAAAATGTCTTTAAAATGTTGTTGAAAGTGTCATAGTAACGGCTGACAAATTCACAGAGCATTTACCCGCCAATTTTCCGACGTGTACGACACTTTTGAAATAGTGTCGTCAAAAGCGGGTGTGTTTTTTTTCGGCGGCACTTTTCCCAACATTTTTATGAATTGCTCGTAAACTCGTTTGTTTTGCCGACAATTTTTCCGACACATTAGGCTCTCCAAAATGAAACCGCTTTTTTAAAACGCTCTGTAAAATGTCGTCTGTCTGACGAAAAGATATACGACATTTTAGAAAATTGTCGAACTTACGAGACATTCAGAGACAGTAACATCTGCCTTTGTGAATTTGCCGTTCGTACGACATTTTACAAATTTGTCGACCGCCACTTCTAGGTTACTTATTTTAGCGACACTTTTATCAATTTCCCTCTATGATTTGCTGATCCATTGACAGGTGTGACCAGGTGCAACTGACCATATTTTCACCCCAAATGAAAATTTACAGAGACTGAAATTTACATTTTCTTGCTCCTCAGAAACACGGGATGGCACACATTAAGGCACAGCCACCATCATCTCTGTGTGACTCTTCTTTCTCTCCTATGATAACCACTCCTGTCACAAGTACTAGTCAGATGAGTCTCCAAGTCTCCCTGAACGGGTCTGCCACAGAATTATCCACAAATAGTCCAACTGATCAACTGGTGGATTCTGCTTCCCCTGTTAGTACACCTTGCATTGGAACTGAAGATGGGAAAGCTAAGTTCTTGGAAGGTATAGTTGTATGGCTTGTCTCACAATACATATAATGTAGGGGACTGCTATGAAATTTCAGATGCAATTTCATTAAAACTGGCTTGTGATTTATCCAAATTTACATTAAATATATTGCTAAATTGTTAAATATTGCTTATTATATATTTCTGTTCAGAGTTGGCATACTGCCTGGTATATCATAGATTTTTTTTATTTTCAATTTTGAAATCTGACATGGGGCTAGACTTATTGTCAATTTCCCAGCTGCCCCAAGTCATGTGAATTGTGCTCTGATAAACTTCAATCAATCTTTACTGCTGTACTGCAAGTTGGAGTGATATCACCCCCCTCCCTTTTTCCCCCCAGCAGCAAAACAAAAGAACAATGGGAAGGTAACCAGATAGCAGCTCCCTAACACAGGATAACAGCGGCCTGGTAGATCTATGAAAAACACTCAATAGTAAAAACCCATGTCCCACTGAGACTCCTTCAGTTACATTGAGAAGGAAAAACAGCAGCCTACCAGAAAGCATTTCTCTCCTAAAGTGCAGGCACAAGTCACATGACCAGGGGCAGCTGGGAAATTGACAATATGTCTAGCCCCATGTCAGATTTCAAAATTGAATATAAAAAAATCTGTTTACTCTTTTGAGAAATGGATTTCAGTGCAGAATTATGCAGGAGTAGCGCTATTAACTGATGAATTCATGATAAATTCATTTTAAAAATTGCAAAATGACACAACAATATGTGTTGACATCCAACCCTTGACAGTCTTCTTGGTATTGAGCTAAGAAGGCAAGGGCTTTGGAATAAGCGAAAGCAACGAATATGAACAATGTGGACTACCTTATTTATTGTCACATGGGTCACACCCTACTTTTGTGTCAACAACAGGAAGTAGTTAAGTGTCTCCCAACATTTTTTTTGTTCAATTAGATTGTCATTAAATTGAATCTAAGAGAAAAGTCAGTTTTACTATCCTTTCTTTATAGCTTCCCTCCATGACAACATGACAAACCCCAAAGAGAAAACGCCAATGTGTTTGGTGAATGAGTTAGCCCGCTTCAATAGAATTCAGCCCCAATATAAACTTTTGGATGAAAGGGGACCAGCACACTCCAAGGTAAGCTTATCACACACAATAAACCATCCTCACTGGTTTCTGGATCTCTTGTTTTGGGCAGTAAGTATTCCCAGAGACATGTTATTGACGGCTTATTAATTAATTTTATAATTCTCTACTAAAGACCCTGACATTCTATCCTTGATCAGGGTTGCTCTTCCTAGCCCAATAATAATCATTAAAACACATCATGAACACATTAGATTTCTTGTTAACAGAAAGCAAAAGCATTACTGTGTTAAAGGGGAGGTAAAGTCTAAAATAGAATAAGGCTAGAAATGCTGTATTTTGTAAACTAAACATAAACATGAAGTTACTGCACCACAAGTCTAATCAAACAAATGATTTATGCTTACAAATTTGTCCACAGGTCACAGTCTTGTAACTTTGTTAAACATCTTTGTAAGACTAAGACTGTGCACATGCTCAGTGTGGTCTGGGCTGCTTAGGGATTGTCATAAATGATCAAAACAGCACAAGTCAAATAATATCTGACAGAAGCCGATACAGCAAGACTGATTAATAATCAGAATATGCAGACTGCACTGGGTCCTGTGTTGTCATGTAATCTAATGTGGACTTTATAGTTTTTGTATTGTTTAATACAAACTTTCTCCAACTCTGCAGAACCAGTGGCTGCAGCAAAATAATCCTCCAAATAGTATCCCAATTTATCTGTTTAAATCAGGCTCCATGATATTTTTCCCTGCAGCTGGAGTTGGAAACAGTAAAGGGGATTTAAAGGCAAAAATAAAATCCAATACAAATCTCTACACAGTCGTCGACTGCTCTACAGGGAAACAAACAAAGCTGCTTGAGTTCTGCATGGCTGGGAATAAGGCGGGGGCTCCCCCTGCTGTTCATAAGTATGATTGTTTCCCTGCAGAGCAGTTTGGCTGGTTTTCTGGGTCAGAACCCATGTCTGAAAAAAGGTGTTTTAACCAAAGAATTCATGGCTTGTGCTGTCTGTGAGTATATTGAGCAGTTAGGGACCGTCTGACAATTCCTAACCACAGCAGTAAATAAAGGGAGAATTTCACTCCATACAGTCAGGTTTCTTATAAAAACGGTACACATTTTTTATTCAAGTATATTGGAGATAGGTTTCTTTTTCATTAAAAAAAAGTAGTTCATTTCAGATACATGAAAAGAAATATCACAGAACATGGACTTGCATCAAATAAAAGATTTGAAGTATAAATCTCATCTGCATTTTCATGTTTGGTGCAAAATATCATGCAAATTCCAATATTTTGATAGGGAAACTGTTAGGAGCATTTTGCATTTCACTTTAGATTTCAATCCGCATCTTTTGGCTCAATACATTTACGCATTCCAATTTGTCTACAAATTAAACTTCAGGCTCTCTATACTTTGCTTTTCTTCTGAACAGTGCTTGGAGTCATCGCTACTACCACGACAAATTATAGTGAAGCTCTTTCTGAACTTCCAAATGCTTTATAAGTATGAATATTGTCACAATACAGACACAATTCTTTTAACTTATTTGTAGTGCAGGAGTTCCATATGTAAGGGATTTAACAAATTAAAACATGTCACATTCACGGCATACATAAGACGAGTGTGACTCTTCAACACACACACACACATAAATTAAAGTATTTTATATGAATTTAAATATTATACTGTTACCCTGCACTATTACAGAATGTGTGTGTTTATTTTAGAAACACTAGTACAGTTTATATAAATAAGCTGCCGTGTAGCCACTGGGCATCCAGGCAAACTGAATATGGTTAAAAGGCACATGTTTACAAAGCCAATAAAATAAGCTCTGTAGAATACAATGGGTTTCCTTTTTAATAAGGAAGATCATTTATGGGTCTTTACAGGAAGCTGAAAACCTTTTCTCATTTAAAATAAAGACATTTATCAGTATATAATAGTCTATTTTTAGGTGGTTGGTCAACAGATACAAACATAAAATGTAAAAAAATATATCTTAAAGACATTACTGATCTTTTACTTAAAATGTAGACACTTTGAAAGAAAAACAAAATTTGAACTAGAGGACTGCATTAAAACGCCAATTTTGTCCTCACTTGGCTGGATTCTCAAACCCTCCTGCTGGCTATTAACAATTAAATGATACCATCTGCAGTAGCTATTCAGTAGGCCATTTTTAAAGATAATTCTGTGATACTGGTGGATAGAGACCGTAAATGGGCACTCAAAAATATCTTTTTTTTTTCAGTCCATGGGTCGATCAGTTAGAACAGGGCAACCTGCATATTAGTGATGTGCGGGTCGGGCTTTTCCCGACCCGTAGCCGCCCACCACCCACCCTCCTACCACGGCCTTTCAAGGCTCCTTTTATAGACCTGGCCCGTCCCGCAAATGACGTCACAAAAGGGGCAGGGCGAGAGGCGCGCGTCTATAAAAGTTCAACGCGGAAGCCGGCATTTAGATGGTCGCGACCCAGAAAGGGGGGTGCGTGGTTGGCCCGCACCTTCCTGCTTATGGTTACCTTAAACACCAAATCTAGTAAATACAACGTTTACCAGATATGAAGGAGATCCCTAATTTGTTTGCAATGTTGATTCTGCCAAAATGATGGCAAAGGATGTTCATCTTAACAGTATTATCAAAAAATTAAAGTGTTTCAAGTAATACAAATATAATGCAGTGTTGCTCTGCACTGGTAAAACTGGTGAGTTTGCTTCAGAAACACTACTATTGTTTATATAGCAATGGGGGGCAGCCATTCAAAGGAGAAAATTCTTCGGTTACACAGTAGATAGTAGATAACAACATTATGTTGTACAGAGCTTATCTGTTATCCACTATTTAACCTGTGCAATGTAACCTTTTTTTCAATTCCCACCATTGCTACACAGCAGCTTGTTTATATGAACTATAGTAGTGTTTCTGAAGCAAACACATCAGTTTTACCAGTGCAGAGCAACACTACATTATATTGTCATTCCTGTAAAACACTTTTTGACATTACTGTTCATTTAATCAAACCGGTCACTTCAGTCTGATGGAGGCCTGATTTCATTCCAGACACTGACCCTAATGGCTAAGGGACAATCATTTACAATATTTTATTTAAATTAGCAAAAGAGTGAAGTGGAATGGAGAAAGGACAGGAATTTAGCAAATAATTGGGCACTTTGGAAGAAATATCTCCAAACCACTAAAATGACTAAATAGTAGACAAGAAAACTGAAAGTAATCAGACAATCTAGAATATTGTTACACTATATTAGTAACACTAATGAAACGCAAAAAGTCAAAAGCAAATGTGCTAAAATATATATTGACAAACACTGGCAGGAATAAGCACTGCGTATCTTGACAGCGCTATATAAATAAATGATGATGATGATGAGGTATGGGACCTGTTAACCAGAATGCTCGGGACCTGGGGTTTTCCAGATAACAGATCTTTCCGTAATTTGAATTTTCATACCTTAAGAAAATCACGTAAACATTAAATAAAGACAGTATGAACATTTAGCTGATCTCTTAACAACCGGGCCTCGTTTAAGACACAATTATTCCAGCTTTCTATCACAATAAATTTTAACTGAATAATCAACAGTAGCGGTGGACTAAGCCATTCTTCTTGTTATAAATGTACAAAATTATTCTTTATGCCATATACAGGTATGGGACCTGTTATCCAGAATGCTCAGGACCTGGGGGTTTCCACATAAGGGGTCTTTCTTAAGTCTACTAGAAAATCATGTAAACATTAAATAAACCCAATAGGCTGGTTTTGCTTCCAATAAGGATTAATTATATCTTAGTTGGGATTAAGTACAAGCTACTGTTAAATTATTACAGAGAAGAAGCAAATAGTTTTTAGAAATTTTAATTATTTGGATAAAATGGAGTCTATGGGACACAGCCTTTCCATAATTTGGAGCTTTCTGGATAACAAATCCAACACTTGCACTAATTTGATAAATTTCTATATTTTAATAGTTAATGAACTAGTATTATTTGTAGGACATACATACAGTATGCCATTTTAAAGTAAATCTGTTATTCTTGTAAGTGTAACCATCCCATCCATGTTTCTCTCTTTTTGGTGCCTTATTTAAGTTATTTACTGTTCAGTTGACTCTGGGAGAGCAAACATGGCAAGCTGAAAGTACCAGCATTAAGAAATCTCAACATGCCGCTGCCAGCCTGGCCCTCTGTGAAACCACACTCCCCAAGCCTGCAGCTAGGCACACCAAAAACCACATGAACAATAATCCAGGTATGGGGAACCTCTTCTTTTCCACAGAAGCTCTTACCTTTCCTCTGTTGTTTATTTCACTCATTCCTCTGCACACAAGACCTTTTGTGGTGTTTAACATATATGGCTGCCTTGCACTATAGCAAGATGTAGAGAGTATGCAAGGTAATTCTTTCTATCTGCTGCTACACAGAAGCTGCTGAGCTGCATGGGAATACATATACATCATCAAGGCATTCTGCCAAAGGTAAATTCTTGCCAGGATATAATTCTAGATAACATTTCATAAAATTACAAATTCAGTCAAGCACATGCTTCGTTTTCTGTGTTTTTAGCACATATGCAGCACAGCAGATCATTGCTTTGGTGCCATTAATTCTTTCTAACCTGTGTACTTTTGTTATAAAACTATAAAAACCATCATTTAGAGGATATTTATGGCTAGAAATGTCTACAAAGGTATTGCGTTCACCTGGGTCATGATATATAATATGTGATAAGGAGAACTAAAGCTTAACTAAAGAAGTAGCTAGAAATGTTGTACACTATGTTTTGGGCTTCTGTACCAGCCCAAGGCAACCTCAGCCCTTGAGCAGTAAAGATCTGTGTCTCCAAAGATGCCCCAGTAGCTCCCCATCTTCTTTTCTGCTGATTCACTGCACATGCTCCATGGTGCTGTCATTTACTGAGCTTAGGGACCCACTCACAATATACAGTACACATAGAATAGAAATGTCACAATATAAGGCTAATTAGTTATTAATACAGACAATTACTACATGACGGCACAGAAACCAGTGCAGCTAGAATCAGAATATAATAATCAGCTTATATTAAAGACAATCTCATTTTCTGCTTGATATTTTGTGACGACCCCTAAGCTTAGTTTCTCAACAGCTGCTCAGAGCCCACTGAGCATGTGAGTGACAGACACTTTCCAAGATGGTGACCCCCTGTGAAGAGTTTGAAGTCCTGGATCATTGCTGCTATTGAGAAGCCGGAACTTGTGCAATAAGTTAAAAAATATTTCATTTTTAGCCACATTTATTATTAGGGGTTACTTCTCCTTTACCAACCTAGCTTGGTTGAAGCTGAAGAAGCTTTTTGGATGAGCATTAAAACATCACTACAATAATATGGCTAGAAATGCTATATTTTATATACTAAATCTACTGTATAGCCCAGAGGTTACATAGCCCTATAAAGTATATCGGTTTTGATGCAGATGCATTGGTTTCTAGTCTGCCATGTAATGTGAATCTGAATTAAAATGTAATAATCAAATTTGTATTTTATATATTTGATGTCAGTTCCTAACTTCCTAAGCATGGATAACTGACAGTTATGCTGTATAGCTTTGCCCAGATGTAAAGCATTGGAAAATATTCTTAATTTAACTCAGATATTTCCTGTGTGTGTGGGCAGGAGTTGGCTCACGTGTTCCCATTATGTATTGTACAAAACAATATGGGACAATGCTAAGCATTTCATCTTTTTTTGTTTTCACTTATTTCTGGTAAAAACATAGGATATTGTAAAGTCCTCAGTTGATTTAGTGTTTTCTATCATGATGGGGGATAAGCAATAAACTAAAAGTCATTCCCTAGTTTTATACTAGTAATGTGGAAACTGTACACATCTATAGGCACAGCAGCCCTTTAATACTGACTGAAATAACCATGGTCTTTCTCTAAAATTGCTTTCAACGACCTCTTGTGCCAACACATGTACAAACGCTCTACTCCATGGAGGGGTATAACCAAAGAAGGAGACTTCAACATTTTGGAAGAGGTACCAGAGGGCTGCATCTGAGGGATTCCTTTTAAAAAGTTATATTTTGCTCTGCCGACTCCCAGGGGACGCCCAAAATATCTTGCAATGGCACTGCTGAAAAGCGCCTTTTGTGGTATTATAGCAAAAACACGGGTGCTGATTACACCAGTGCTATCACGTATCACACCTCCGAACTTCGATGTTTGGGAATACAAATATACAATAGTTCATACGCAGCACTTGGTGTGTTAGTTAAAATCTTCATTTATTGAATGTAGTTAAAATCATAAATATAGCTCATATGAATGTGCTCAATATCCCACGCTTGATGCGTTTCGTGGCCTCTCACCACTCAGGAAGTGGCGATAGGTCACGAAACGCGTCAAGTGTGGAATATTGATCACATTCATATGAGCTATATTTATGCTTTTAACTATATTCAATAAATGAAGATTTTAACTAACACACAAAGTGCTCAGTATGAACTATCGTACCTTTGTGCTATTAGCCTTTCTTCTTTATGCACACATATATAACTATGCCAATATATGTATCTAGCAGTTAGGGATGCACCGAATCCAGGATTTGTTTCGGGATTCGGCCTTTTTCACCAGGATTCGGATTCGGCCGAATCTTCTGCCCGGCCTATCCGGATCCTAATTTGCAAATGCTAATTAGGGGCGGGGAGGGAAATTTTCCGCGTGTGACTTTTTATTGTTACAAAACAAGGAAGTAAAAAATTATTTCCCGTTCCCACCCCTAATTTGCATATGCAAATTAGAATTCGGTTCAGCTCTTGGCCAAATCTTTCGTGAAGGATTCGGGATTCAGTGCATCCATACTAGCAGTACATTTTGTGTATCTGCATTAGTTTAATTCTTCAGAAAACACATAATCGACTGTTAAGACAAAATGACATTGCTTAATGTAAACAAGCTTGTTAATCTGGATTCGCTCCTAGGCACGAACAGTTTCTGAAAAACTTTCAAGAACAAAACCCTTGTGTGTTAGCCATTCAGTTATCCAGTGCTCCTTCTTTGGAAAGAAATCCTCCTGCTGGAATTTAACATTTAAAGAACAGAGAAAAAAAAGATGAGCTAAATGTATAAACATCAGGGAAATGCCAGACTATAACATGTCTCAATATCACATAATAAATGTGTAAGGATAATTCTTATCAGCTGTAACACAACTTCGCTCCATTTCAGGGTAGAATCTAAAGTGCCATTTTACAGATATAGTCCCCCGCTTTGTCATGCTCACTTCCATGCTTAGGGCTCTTACACACGGCCGTTCCGACCTGCGCTCCCCTGCGTTCCGTTTTTTGGCGTTCAGCCGCAGGGGAGCGCAGGAATAGACGCAAGTAATTATTTGAAATGGTTCTGTACTCACTCAGGCGCGTGTAGGTGCCGAACGCAGGAAAAATGCAGCATGTTGCGTCTGAACCTGCGTTCGGCGCCTACACGCGCCTGAGTGAGTACAGCCCCATTTCAAATAATTACTTGCGTCTATTCCTGCGCTCCCCTGCGGCTGAACGCCAAAAAACGGAACGCAGGGGAGCGCAGGTCGGAACGGCCGTGTGTAAGAGCCCTTAGAGCAATTGGGGTCAGGTGCAGCATTTTTAAGGTTATATGCTTGTTTTCTCAAAGGCACTGTGCCAGCAAAATCCTTTACATTTTTATCTTCCCATATTCTTTAGCTTATGGAAATACTGAAATGTGGTATTTATATATCTACTGGAGGATCTCTCTAGATTTATGAAGTTGATTTAGACTTCACAAGAAACTGATGCTTAAAGGAGAATTAAAGGTTAACTAAAGAAGTAGCTAGAAATGTCGTACATTATGTTTTGTGCTTCTGTACCAGCCCAAGCCAACCACAGCCCTTTAGCAGTAAAGATTGGTGTCTCCAAAGATGCCCCAGTAGCTCCTCATCTTCTTTTCTGCTGATTCACTGCCCATGCTCTGTGCTGCTGTCACTTACTGAGCTTAGGGACCCACTCACAATATACAGTACACATAGAAAATAAAAGTCACAATATAAGACTGATTAGTAATTAATACAGATAATTACTACATGGCAGCATAGAAACCAGTGTAATTGGCATCAGCATTTAGCATCAGCCCTGCAGCATCATCTTATATTACATACAAACCTTATTTTCTGCTGGATTGGATTTTGACAACCCTTAGACTTAGCTTCTCAACAGCTGCTCGGAGCCCACTGAGCATGTGAGTGTCACAGACACTTTCCAAGATGGTGACGCCCTGTGACAAGTTTGAAGTCCTGGATTATTGCTGCTATTGAGAAGCTGAAACTTTAAGCTGGTGCAATAAGTTCAGTGTATAAAATATGGCATTTTAGCCACATTCATTTTTAGGGTTTAGTTATCCTTTAAATGACAAGCATTAGAACTGGCAGGCTGCTACAACACAACTGGTGTGAGTGGTGGGGGATTCATAGTTAGGCCTCTATTTACTTTATTTTATATGGAGGCAGAACTGTAGTTTATATAGCGAATAAAGTACCCCCTCTTGTAAAATATAAGGATATTCTAAGTTACCGAGGAATTTCATGACCATATAAAAACCTGAGGCTGAAGGCCGAGTGTTTTTATACAGGTCATGGAACTCCGAGGTAACTTCTAATATCCTCATATTTTGCAACTGGGGGTACTTTATTTATTATAATACACAAGTTTCAGCGAGTCATGTGACAGAAATTACATCAGAACTCACCGTTTATAAAGATATAATTTACAAGATATTCATGGCTTTTGTGTATTATAAATATATAATAGCACTATACAATAAGCTTACAAACCAGTGAATCTTCCATGAGGACTCGAGAGCTTCCCTTGGGGTTAGACGAAAGGGATTTCAGCTTCAAGGACCAGTAGTAGATGCAGAGATACTGGCAGGTACATAAGAATAAAAGGTTGTATGTTGTGTTTTTAAAGCAATGTAGAAAATAAAATATTCTCCTATTTATTCATGATTTAGTGCTGACTGGTCAGAACGGCATGTTGTAGACAGGACTTTTTTCAAAGTACATTTGAGATGGCTCTCTTTTCTGAGGGTGAACAAGAAGCCATGTCCATGATGAGCAGGTGCCTGTATCCCTCCCTAAATCAACTGACCTGCGTTGCAGTGTTATCCTGTATACTGAGCATGATCTTTTTAAAAAGGCACATTTAAAGGAGAAGGAAAGCTACCAAGGCAGTTTATTGCCAATAGATTAGCCAAAATAGTACAAGCTAGAATGCTATATTTATTCTGTAGAATGCTTTACCATACCTGAGTAAACAGCTCTAGAAGCTCTGTCTTTGTTTCGGATAGCAGCTGCCATATTAGCTGGGTGTGATGTAACTTCATGCCCAGTCTCTCCCTGCTCCCTCACAGCTCTGGGCTCAGATTACAACAGTGGGGAAAAAGGGAGGGGGAGAGAGGCTCAAACTGAGCATGCTCAAACCCTGCCATGGAGGTTTAAGATGATAACAGGAAGTCTGATACAGAAGCCCATGAGTACACAAAAGAAGGAAAGAAATGGTGGTGCTTCTTTTGACAGCGGATTCAGAGCAGCATTACTTTGATGGTTTACTGGTTTATTTATATAGACCTTTCTAATCAAGTTTATGTAGTTTTAACTTTTCCTTCTCCTTTAAAGGTAAGAAATGTATTTATGCCTTATGGCTTCATGTGGAAGAGACCAGATTAACAGCAGGAATGGAATATCTGTTGCTATTAAAGCAGTAGTTAGAAAAAGAGAACATTAAAGATGCCTAGGGGAAATATGTGTATGCTCATTATAAAGCAGGTATTTACAATGCAAGCAGTGGCCTCACTTAGTAGAATAGAAGATTTTAGCAGTAGGTTTGGCTGATGCACTTTTAAAAGCCATATAGCTAGATACAGCAGATGTGAGTGTTGGGTAACAAACTCAGTGATCCTTACTATGTGACTAAACCTATATGACTAACTTGTATACTGTATAGATTTACCTGGAACGTTACCTTTTGCTTTTAGTCTGCAATGTCTGTGCTAATGATGAAAATCAGAACATCTTATAGTTGTTATTAATGTGTTTATTTTAGAATGCAGCTTTGATAACTAGCTGACAGACAGGAACATACTGTTTTACTCCATTTTTGCATCAAATACATTGATTTGAACAACCTGTTGACATAGTAGATAGTGATCTGATGTTGGATGCTATATTCCCACAGATAGTATCACACCAACAGTGGAACTGAATGGGCTTGCCATGCGCAGAGGGGAGCCTGCCATCTACAGGTCGCTGGATCCAAAACCACTACCCAACCACAGAGCTAACTATAATTATCGTGGAATGTACCATCAAAGGTTAGCAAGTTTTGGCCTATTCTTTCATTTGCGTATACAAAATTTTACTTTTTAAGGGCAGAGACACATGCTGCGATTCGGGAGATTAGTTGCTCGGCGACAGATCTCCTCTTCTTCAGGGGGAATAATCTCCCCGAACTGCCTTCCCGCCGGCTAGAATGTAAATCTCCGGTGGGATGGCACTCGGGGAGGTGCTTTGTTTTCCGAAGTTCGGAAAACGTAGCGATCCGAGTACCATAGCCGGGAGCCAGTTCGGGGAGATTATTCGCCCCGAAGAAGAGGAGATTTGTCGCCGGGCGACTAATCTCCCCGAATCGCAACATGTGTCTCTGCCCTTAAAGGAGAACTAGGTAAGCTCACTAGGAGATTGGCAATTTCCATCCATTTAGTTGCATGTGCAGTTGTCGCAAACCTGCAAATTGCTCCAACTGCGCATGTGCTGTCATGCCGATCTCCCAGTCATTTTACCGAAGACCGGGAAGATGGCTGTGTGGAACTCCGCTGCCTGAATCTGCGCCGATCGGTAAGTATAAAGTATGGGGCATTTCCCCAGGGGGCAGTTAGGCTGGGGGAAGTTGGGAGGGTGGTCTACGTGGGGTGGGTGGTACGGGGTTTTTTTTTTTTAATTATACAAAAAACATTCATGATCAAAAGCTTCTGCGGTAGTAAATCATGCACTGTAGGTAATTTACAAGCGCTTATGTAGTCCTGTTCATCTGCAACATCATTTTGTATTTCCACCACTAGGTGGTGCTGCATGCTCGCAAACGTTATCAGAAGGTCTGATTCATGTGAGGCAGAAAACTCTGAATCTGACATCTACAGCTATAGGATCCAATGTCCCCAATATTTCCATAATTTGGATATCCATACCTTAAATCAGCTAAAATTCATTAAAACATTAAATAAATCTAATATAGGTATTGGACCTGTTATCCAGAATGCTCTGAGCCTGGGGTGTTCCAGATAACTGATCTTTCCTTAATTTGGATCTTCATACCTTAAATCTGCTAGAAAATCACGTAAACGTTAAAAAAACCCAATAATCTGGTTATGCATCCAATAAGGATTAATTACCGTATATACTCGAGTATAAGCCAAGTTTTTCAGCATCCAAAATGAGCTGAAAAAGTCTACCTCGGCTTATACTCGGGTGAGCGGGCAGTAGGTGACATTGCAGTCACTTTTAATCATTCCTATACCAACAGTTCACTTGGGGAGAGACTGCAATATCCCACAATGCCCTCTGTTGGTTATATGAAAGAATAACAGTGCGCCCTCTGTTGGTTATATGAAAGAATAACAGTGACTGCAATATCACACAGCACCCTCTGTTGGTTATATGAAAGAATAAAAGTGCAGCCTCTGTTGGTTATATGAAAGAATAACAGTGACTGCAAAATCACACAGTGCCATCTGTTGGTTATATGAAAGTATAACAGTGCGCCCTATGTTGTTTATATGAAAGATTAACAGTGACTGCAATATCACACAGCGCCCTCTGTTGGTTATATGAAAGAATAACAGTGCGCCCTCTGTTGGTTATATGAAAGAATAACAGTGACTGCAATATCACACAGCACCCTCTGTTGGTTATATGAAAGAATAAAAGTGCAGCCTCTGTTGGTTATATTAAAGAATAACAGTGACTGCAAAATCACACAGTGCCATCTGTTGGTTATATGAAAGTATAACAGTGCGCCCTATGTTGGTTATATGAAAGATTAACAGTGACTGCAATATCACACAGCGCCCTCTGTTGGTTATATGAAAGAATAACAGTGACTGCAATATCACACAGCACCCTCTGTTGGTTATATGAAGGAATAACAGTGACTGCAATATCACACAGCACCCTCTGTTGGTTATAAGAAAGAATAACAGTGACTGCAATATCACACAGCGCCCTCTGTTGGTTATATGAAAGAATAACAGTGATGGCAATATCACACAGCACCCTCTGCACATGGTAGTGGGACAGTGGGACAATGCACACAGTAATCCGTTTGGCAATTCTCTGTCACCATCAACTTTGCAAAGAAGTCCGGTTGATTGTTGGGGGGGACGCTTTGGCGGAATGTGCGCTACTGGGAGACAGGGCTGTAGTTGTGTCTAGGCTTATACTAGAGTCAATAAGTTTTCCCAGGTTTCGTAGGTAAAATTAGGTACCTCGGCTTATACTCGGGTCGGTTTATACTCGAGTATATACGATATAGTAGTTTTAAAATGTTATAACATTTTATTATTGCAGAAAAAAAGGAAATCATATTGAAACATTAGAATTATTTGCTTATAATGAGAGTGCCATCCTGTAAGTCGGAGCCTCCTGGATAACAGGTTTCTAGATAACAGATCCCATACCTGTATAGTAAGTTCAGTGCAGTTGTCACATACAGCATTACAATACTTAAGGTGGCCATACACGGGCCGATAAAAGCTGCCGACAGACCAAGTCGGCAGCTTATTGCCCAGTGTATGTGGCCCCCCTACGGGCTTCCCCGATCGAGATCGGATGGGACAAAAAAAATCCCGTCAGATCGCAGCCGCATCTGTTCGTTGATGCGGTCCCGCGATCCGACCCCCATTCCCATTTGCTAGGATCCGATCGTTGGGCCCTAGGGCCCACAATCGGATCAGCCTGATATTGCCCACCTCAAGTTGGGCATATCGGAGAGAGATACGCTCGTTTGGCAACATCGCCAAACGAGCGGATCTCTCCGTGTATGGCCACCTTTAGTTGTTCTCCCTGTGTGGCAAAATTCTGAATTTCACCATGTGTGATTTTTTTTTCGTAAAACTGCAGCGAAAGTTTGCAGCAGAAAATTTTCCGCGGAAAACACGCCCATGAGAAAAAATGCCTATTGACTTTAATGCATTTGGAGAATAAAAGTCGCCATAACAAAAAACGCCTTATTGACTTAAATGCATTTTCAGAAAAAAAGTTGCCATAAGAAAAAATGGCCATTAAGAGTCTTGGCACACGGCAGGTTTGGGGAGATTAGTCAACAAATCTTCTCTTCTTCACAGTGACTAATCTCCCCGATCTGCCTTCCGCCGGCTAAAATGAAAATCACCGGGGGCAGGCACTCGAAGTGCTTTGTTTTCCGAAATCGACGAAGTATCTTTGTGAGGCATTTACAGGCGATTTCGGAAAAAAATCGCTCCGAGTGCCTGCCCCCAGGTGATTTTCATTTTAGCTGGCGGAAGGCAGATCGGGGAGATTAGTTGCCGTGAACGGAAGATTGCCTGCCCCCAGGCGATTTTCATTTTAGCCTGGGGAAGGCAGATCGGGGAGATTAGCCGCCTCGAAGAAGCCTGGCGACTAATCTGCCCTTGTGCCCCGATGCTAATGCATTAGGACAAAAAAAATTGCCTAAAGAAAAAACACCCTTTGACTTTAATGTAGAAGGTAGAAGAAGATCGCTCAGTGGGGCTCACTGTTAAAACCCTGGGCCAGTGCAGTTTTCTGCTGATAGGAGCACAGGCCTGGGCTTTCAGGTAAGTCAATACAATCACTTGAGTGTGCCTAACATTTGGCACCCCCAAGTGCACCAAGCCGTTCCTTCTCCTTCAAAAGATTCAGCCATCACAACATCACCCGGCAGTGCATTCCACAACCTCACTGACCTCACTGTAAAGAACCACTTACATTGCTTCAAATGAAAGTTCTTTTCCTCTAGTCTGAAGGGGAGGCCTCTGGTACGGTGATCCACTTTATGGGTAAAAAGGTCCCCTGCTATTTGTCTATAATGTCCTCTAATGTACTTGTAAAGTGTAATCATGTCCCCTCGCAAGCGCCTTTTTTCCAGAGAAAACAACCCCAACCCCAGACAGTCTCCCCTCATAATTTAAGTCTTCCATCCCTCTAACCAGTTTAGTTGAACGTCTCTGCACTCTCTCCAGCTCTTAAGGACTGGAGTCCAAAACTGCCCCCCATACTCCAGATGAGGCCTCACCAGGGACCTATAAAGAGGCAGAATTATGTTTTCATCCCTTGAGTTAATGCCCTTTTTTATGCTTTAGTGACCACAGAATGACACTGCCCAGAATTAGACTTGTTATCTACAAAAACCCCTAGATCGTTCTCATTTAAGGAAACTCCCAACAACCTTATATAACTCCCATTTAGTGTTAGAGTTAAAGTATTAGTCGTAATTTAGCGGGTGTACACCGAAACTATAATATTTGGACTAATACAGCCACAAAAAAATAGTTTGAATTACAAATTTTATCCACACATTTGTATAATCAAAATTGAGGATTTTTTTTTTTAAATTGTACCAGTTTTAACATGTTTGTCATGTGATGTTAAGGTTTAGTGATGTTAAGGTTTATTATGCTATTATGTTTTAAAATATGACTTGGATGATGGGTACTTAGTTTCATTGATTTTACCATTTCTGTTTTATTGTTCCTTATTGCTACAGGCACCATGTTTAGTGTTATCGGTCTGGCTGCCCAAGCAATTTTCTTTCTGCCCCTTAAGAAACACGTTTGCAGTTTTATGGCGCTAACTGTCATGCCATGTTCCAGCCCATAAACAAATCCATAAGTCTATTATGAAATGCCTTCCTTTTATTCTGCAGAATTCCAGATTATATTGGTGCTTTATAAAACCAGCACAACAATCTCCTTTGGAAACACCAGGGAGCAAGAGCTTTGCAAAGCCGGAGTTGCAAACTTTCCAAGAGATTTTCGAAATGTAATTGTCCTTAGCAGATAAAATAAATACATCTCTTAACAGGCTTCCCAGGGTACTGCATTTAGGAGTCCTGTTGCTTAAAGGAAAAGTAAACCTTAAAAATAAGTGAATGTAAAACTGATGAGGGTGCTATTCTAAGCACTATTGCAATGTGTATTCATTATTTATTTTTGTTTTAATTCCAAGATATTAAAGGATACATGTACTGTTAACATGAATGAATTTTGTTACAACAGCGCCACCTGCTGGTCATTTCTCCACCAGTCTGACCACCACATAGTCAAGGAAAGTGTCAGGAGAAACAAAGCGGCCTGGTTTGATGTTCTTTTCCTTAGGAAAGGTTTCTATTTTTTTCCTAACCAGAAGAACATCAGACCAGGCCGTTTTCTTTCTCCTGACAACTTCCTTGACTACTTGGTGGTCAGACTGGTGGAGAAATGACCAGCAGGTGGCGCTGTTGTAACAAAATTCATTCATGTTAACAGTACAGGTATTTAATATCTTGGAATGAAAACAAAATAAATAATGAATCTATATTGTTAGAATATCACCGTCATCAATTTTACATTCCCTTATTTTAAAGGTTTACTTATCTTTTAATACGTTTCTCTAAACAGCTTGCACTGAAGCCCAACTTTTGTGTTATAAGCTTTAGGCATATTGTAACGTGATACATTCTCGTCCTTTCCTTTATGTGTGGACATCAGTCGTCAATGCATTTTTCTTTCATGGCAATGTCCTGTTATTACAGCAATATTTTACCATGGCTTATTGCTATCACCTTTGATTTAGGAAAATCTAAAAAAAATAATAGACTTAAAGGGGAAGGAAACCTAGTCGGCGCAAACCCCCCACCCCCCCTCCCATTTGTTACCCACCCTCCCCCCTGGCCTACCCGTCCCGCTGGGCAAATGCCCCTAACTTGTTACTTACCCTTCTGCGCAGGTCCAGTCCTGGGAGTTCACCGACGACATCTTCTTCCACGCAATCTTCTTCCAGCTGTGAACAGCGTTTTGGCGCATGCGCAGTAGGATCATTCCGCCGGTACGGAAACTACTGCGCATGCACCAAAAGTCACGCGCATACGCAGTAGATCATACCGGCAACATGATCCTACTGCGCATGCGCCGGTCAAAGCAGGAAGAAGATCGCGTGGACGAAGATGTCGTCGGTGAACTCCCTGGACTGGACCTGCGCAGAAGGGTATGTAACAAGTTAGGGGCATTTGCCCAGCGGGACGGGTAGGCCAGAGGGGAGGAGGGAGGGTGGGCAACAAACGGGAGGGGGGGTGGGGGGTTTGCGCCGACTAGGTTTCCTTCCCCTTTAACTGTATACATAACTTAAACCCAAATATCTGTTTTTCATTAGATGTTTGTTCCTGTGCTTAATGGGGAAATAACCCATTTGGCGATGACCTTTGCTGACATGTATGGGTATCCAGAACAGAGGGGTATTCTTATTGCTTATATATATGGTGTGAAGTCTGTATTCTGAACATTTGGCTGATCTGGTTAAAAACCAAGATCTTTCATTTTCTTCGGTTGTTACGCGTCAGTTTTTATTGTTCACGATGGTTTGAAATAACCCACCGTTGAGGGATTCTGCAGTACCTGTGCCACAAAATTCTGGAGTTGGTCTTTAGAAAGACGCATCCCCTTCCAAATAACTTTATTAACAACTGTGCACTTTGCATGCCTGTAAATTAGGATTATGATCATTTAAAAGGTTGCAAAAGATATGGGTAGTACAAGCATATTAAGAGCAAATTTTTAAAGCTTTTTTTTTATGACTTTAAAGGAGAAGGAAAGGTAAGCCTTATCAGAAAGGTTCACCTAAATATACCAGTAAACCCTCAAAGTAATGCTGCTCTGAGTCCTCTGTCAAAAGAAACACTGCATTTCTTTCCGTCTATTGTGTACACATGGGCTTCTGTATCAGACGTCCTGTTTTCAACATAAACCTCCTTGCCCAGGGCATGAGCATGCTCAGTTTGCTCCTCTTCTCTCCCCACTCCCCTTTCTGCTGAGGCCCAGCGCTATGAGTGAGAGACACAGGCAGGAAGTGATGTCACACCAAGCTAATACTGCAGCTGCTATCCTAAACAAATAAGAGAGCTTCTAGAGCTGTTTACTCAGGGATGGTAAAACATTCTCCAGAATAGATAAAGCATTCTAGCTTGTACAATTGCAGCTAATCTATTGGCAATATAATGCCTCCGTAGCTTTCCTTCGCCTGTAAGAATTAAATGTTTTGTAACATGTGGAACTTTGTGATGGAGTAATTAAGGCATGTATCATTAATGGAAGTACCATTTTTTCCCTTGTCCAACTACATTTTTAAATTGCATTTTTTAATTTCTTATATTGTTTAAACACAGTCTCAGCTTTATAAAAAGACTGTATCTGGAAGCCAAATAACTTTAAACAGACATCAGCTCCTGGGGAAATAGAACTGAGAAAGTCTAAATCTTTTCTGATATTCAAAACCTTACATGGGCGAGTTCCATTATGATAATTTATAGGCTTCTGACACTGCAATATTTGATATTTTATTTATGTTCAGAAGCATGGTTTTTATGTTAGACTTGTGAAGGTGGACAGTATTAAACTGACTTAATACTTTGTCCCTTGGGCCAACAATCGGATCATAATTGCAACTATGCAGGCTGTCGGGACTGGAATTACATCAACACACAGATGTGGTCCTTGATCCAACATAAAAATCAAATTGGTCTGAACGATATCTGTCTAATTGTTGCTAAGATAGCAATTGGGCAGGTCCATTGGGTGGCACCATACACTGGCCAATAAGCTGCTGACTCTGTCCAGAAATGTACTGGACTCTACGGGATAGATATATAAAGGGTTGAATAGTCAATTCTAATTCAAATTTTCGAGTTTAAAAATTCATACATTTGAATTTTAATCCCCATATTTGAATGTGAGATTTATCACATCTCGACCACGGAAACAGTCCTAATTCGAATATTCGCCACCTAAAACCTGCCGAGTTCATGTAAAAGTCAATGGCAGATATCCGCTGAGCCATTTGGAGATGCTTATATCCTTCCTGACATTCAATTTTCTGACAAAGTTCACCCGAACTGGTTTGCATTGGAGATTAGGACTAGGCCCTGAATCTACAAGGGTCTCAGCACCTGACTCTTCAGTCTGCTTTGTTGTATGAGATATCAAACTTTTTGCTACCTAGCTTTAATATATTGCATCAAGACATGCAAGCACAACATTCATTTTGCCAGTAATACACAATTTCAGGTTACATTTTAAAAACGTTGTTTTGATGTTTGAGTCTCTCTGATAATGGTGTATTTAAACCTATGTTTCTGTGATTAGCCTTATTTAAGTGGTTAAAGTCTTAATTTGGGAATCCAAAGCAATAGTGCCTGTTGCCTAGGAAAATGTTTTAAGTTCCTATGTGTGTTTAGTTTGTGTAAACCAGGCCTCACAATATGTACATCTCAAGTAATAAATGCTGGCGCTCAGAGGGCAATATTGGGGGGGCATGGAAGATGAGAATAGCATTAAAGATAAATCCTCATGCCAAGTTAATTAAGAGATCAACAGTGACGAATGAGAATGGACAGAAAGGAAATGACAATAGAATGATCAAAAACCAGCGGAGGTTCTGAGATCAGAGCAGAATGTGGAACAGTGTTTTCAGATTGTGACTTAATGAATCAAGACAGACTTAGAAAAAGCTTTAAGTAAAAAGGAAAAACATCTGTAAAATAAAATCCTTTGTGAAATAATTTGTTTGTGTGTAAGGAAGTCTACTTGTTCTCCTTAACTCACTCAACCCCTCACCCTATCTATATCTATCTACCCATCCATCCATCATCTGTCTTATACAGAGTATTTTATATAGTTCAATTAAGAAAAATTTGTGTCATAGAAGCTGTGAAATAGCGAAAGCAATACATCAGTGAAATAGATCCTAATATTTGTCATCGGGGTGTAAAAAATTGAATAATACATTTTGTTTTCAACTATTATTAAAGGACAAGGAAAGTTAAACTAGAGAAGTAGGTTAGATATGTTGTACATTATGTTTTGGTCTTATGTACCAGCCCGAGGCAACCACAGCCATTTAGCGGTAAAGATCTGTGTCTCCGAAGATGCCCCAGTAGCGCCTCATATTCTTTTCTGCTGATTCACTGCACATGCTCTGTGCTGCTGTCACTTACTGAGCTTAGGGACCCACTCACAATATACAGTACACATAGAATATAAATGCCACAATATAAGGCTGCAATTAGCATAAGCATTTAATATTCCGCCCATAGCATTAGCTTCTATTATTAGTTCTCCTTTAAGGGACATATTTATCAAGAATCAAATTTGCAAGTTGTGTGAGGGTTTTTTCTATCTTGGATAAACTCGAATTTCGGATGTTTGAGTGTTTATGGAAAATTCAGAATGTTAAAAACTGGCATGAAAAACGACAGGGGAAAAAAAATCCTAATTGAGTTCATGTCACGAAAAAACTCAAATCGACCGAATTTATGTCCCGAAAACTTGAATTGATAAAGTTTTAGGATAAAGAACGAATTTTTACATTAAAAAAAAAAGTATTATGGAATACGTCTCACACAGACGCATGTAAGCGCCAAATGCAGGTGGGAAGCAGCTAATTGTATTCCACCTGCGTTTGGCACTTACATGCGTTTATGCGAGTACAGCTCCCTTGACAATAATTGAGTGCGTTTACTCCTGCGCTCCCGTGCAGATGAACAGAAGAAATCGGAATGCAGGGGAGCACAGCAAAAAAAATGCCATGTGTAAGAGCCCTTAGGCCTAGAATCCTATCAGTTGAGCAGCTTCCATTTCAATTAATAGAGAAAAACCGTTACAACAGCAAAACTTGAAACATTTTTCATAAAAAAACTATAGTATAGAATAGTGTGGAAGAAATTCTGTGCACACAGCAGCCAATCGTGGTGTTACAGGCCTAGTTATTTGGCAAAAACTTGCTGATTCCCACCCTTCCTGGCTAGTTTATTTTTCTGGAGGTTATTCTGGCAAAGCCTTCAGTGTCTTTGAAGTTGGGTGGTTCAAATTTCTGTGGTTTGCATGTTCCGTAATAATTCCTTTTAAAACCTGAAAACAAATGATAAAAGTATAACAGAATAGGCAGCTGTGTTGTTGTAAAAGTGCAGACCCCGGCTTTGGTATACGACAAATAATTTAAACAAGCTTTCTTGGATACAAAAATAAATTCCTTCTAAATAAAAAAAAAAACAAGGTTATAAATGAAGGGACTGAAAAGGTATTTCGGGTCGCAGAATAAACAGCTCTTTTCAGGGTCAGAACTGGACAGTGTCCCAAGCAATTAGAGGCAGTTGGCAACCATGATCTAGGAGAAAAAAATTATTTCCCATTATAAAAAATAACTTTGATTAACGGGGACTCGGGAACCTGCAAGCTTTGCAACTGATGTGATTGAACATTACAATGGTTTAAGCTGGCCAGGTTCAGTCTTTTGGCCACTCACTTGCAGGGCCAAATCAGGCTGATTTACGCTTGGCTCTAGGGTCAATGAGGACTGCAGAATTTGCTTTGGACTGCAGGACTGCTTTGGATTTGTCCTGCTTTTTACAATTATACTTGAACGTGTCATTTTGGGGTGTGGACACAGGACACCCCTGCAGGAGAATCCATATACAATCATAAAGGGTGAGCTACAGTATGCTCCGAATTGCTCGACTGCAGAAATATGCCAAGGGGCTGTTTGTCTGTATTTTTAAAACTGCCAGATATTAGACAGGGAGAGCCCATGCACGTGTAGATAAACTGACAACTCTATCTGAAGGAGTTGAATTGGCAGTTTAAGCCTGTCCATGTATGCAGAATGAGAATGGTGTATCCAAGATGGAGGCAATGTAGTTATTCTATTTGGGGATTTAGCAGGTTCCTCCACACTGTTTTTGTCTTAAAGTTCTTCTCCTTATTATTGAGGGACCCACGATGTCCCTTGTTAACATGAGCACAAATCTCTGTTCAGTCAGGATTGCATCTTTAAGGAAATGAAATGGACCACATCTAAACGGCACTTTATTGAAACCCGTTTTGTGGATCAAATGTGCAATTGAAACCAGCTTTTATGACTATGTGCGGTTTTGATGTTGGCAGAAAGTAAGCAATAAGCTTTTTTTCTTCTGGGGGTGGGGTAGTAAACTACAAGCTTCAATACACAAAGGGTTTTTAAATATTCTAAGCAAAGTAAATGTAGATAAAAAAGTACAAAGCCCTTTGGGATTCCATGCCAGAAATTCTTGCACACATTTAAGATCAATCTCTAAAGCTCATTGCGGAACTAATCTGCCTTTGCTTAGTGACAGGCAGAATTGTTGTTCATTATTTTTTTTACTGGAACATGATGTCATATGGGCAAAGCACACTGAAAAAATCTTGTTGCTTTATGGCCAAGCATATTAACTGCACATCGAGGAAGCCTCAGGGGCCCCTTTTCTTCCTGAACATGTCTTCTACATCTGCAAAGATAAACAAGCACCAAGATATCAAATTCTGGTGTTAAAAGTGTTTGCACGATAAGCCTGATAGAGCCATCACTCAGAACCACTTGTGGAATGTACCACTTATTCAAAGACACTTATCTCAAGCAAGCATAGATAGAGGACTCTACATTTTCTTTTGAAGCTTGAGAGAGACACAAGCAGTTTATTTGGGGGTTGTCAGCAGTAAATAACTCAAATACTTTTTAATGAATTACACCGACTACTTAAAGGAGAAGGAAAGGTTAAAACTAAGAAAGGTTTATATAAATACACCAATAAACCCTCAAATTACCCTCAGCGTAAACTGCCAGGGCTTGGGCTTGAGCATGCTCAGTTTGCTCCTCTCTCCCCCTCCCTTTTACTTCCTCCCATCCCTGCTGTACTCTGAGCCCAGAGCTATGAGTGAGCAGGGAGAGACTCAGGCAGAAGTGATGTCACACCAAACTAATATGGCAGCTACTATCCTAAACAAACATAGAGAGCTTCTAGAGCTGTTTACTCAGGTATGGTAAAGCATGCTACAGAATAAAGATAGTGTTTTATCTATTGGCATTAAACTGCCTCGGTAGCTTTCCTTCTCCTTTAAGCCGGTGTTAGAATACTGTTGCATCGCTCTTTAATTCTACACAGATTTCAATTATTGCTATAGTTTTAGAACATTTATTAGTATTTAGTTTTACATGGCACCAACAAGTTTATGCGGTACATCATTCCCATTCATTCATAACCCCACTGGAGCTTACAATTTGAGATACCTGTTATTCACACAAAACACTTGTATTTGTTTCATTGGAGTGTGGAAGGAAAGTGAAGTACAAATAAACATACCAACTCCATGCTGATAATGCTCTACTTGTAACATGTACATCTGCAAGACCACAAATGTCTAAATGCATGACTGTATCAAAACACTGCTCTCTGTTTTTGGATTTGTGTTGTTACAGAATGCAACAGCTATCTTATAGTGTATTAACAGCCAAAATGGCAAGAAAATATAGAGCGTATTATACAATGTTTATTGAGGCCTTATGTCCCATGGGACTCACGTTTGCAGTAATAAAGGCTTGGTAAAGGGTCCAGTGGGGCCTGAAACGTTGCCCTTTGTTTGTTTTTATATATGGGCTAAATAAATAACTTAAGATTTTGCATCAATTCCAGAGTGCTATTGGATTTCTTTTTCTCGATGTATCAGTTGACCCAAAAAGCAGACGAATGTCTTCCAGTTTAGCACCTGAAACCTACACAGGTATTAATAAGGGTAGAGCACTCCTAATTACTGCTATTGCAGTAATAAATAGTGTCCATCTCCGGTAAAGTATGCTCAGAGACCAGGCAACTAGACAATGTAGTCAGTGTTACATGGACATTTGCAATAGCATGACTTATGAAACATGGGGATTTTGCAGGGTTTTGTTGCATTAGCCTGCAGTGGGCTTTTTTTTATTGTGTCGTCTTTTGATGGGTAGATATATTAATTTACTCACATTTCAATATAGGAAAATCACCTGTAATCACTTCCCTTAACTGTTAATATGATCTACGTCATCGGGATGGAAAAAACACTTTCTGGCACCTTACTGGAATGCATATCCTTTTAAAAGGGCACCATTCACCCAGACGCAAAAAACTGTATAATTAAAGTCCTTTTCAAATTAAACATGAAATCCAAGTTCTATTTTTTATTAAAGCATTCATAGCTGTTGTAAGCTCATTTATAAATCTCAGCTGTCAATCAAATATTGTCTGCCCCTCCTCTATGCCCTGGGCATAGAGGCAGGGCAGACAATTACTTTCACTTTCCATTCAGCACTTCTTAGATGTCACTGCTCTCCACACATTCCCCCGTTCTCTTCATCGCTTAATTGTGTAACCAGTGCATGGGGATGGACATCGGGTCCCCCATTCTGGTGCACAAACAAGATTCTGAGATGATACAAGGCTTGTCTTAATAACAGTGTCTACAAAATGGCTGCTGCCTGCTTGCTAGAATTGAGTTCCCAGACTGAAGGAAACAAGATTCAAATAATTTATATAGTGTAATTAAAGTTCATTTTGCTTGACTAATGTGATGAAATAGGATTTGGAATGTTTTTTTGGGTAACGGGTCCCCTTTAAAGAAGACACACACAGACCTCACGAACTCACCAGATTGTAAAGATTAGTGGGCACATTTAATTCGATCACAGGACAGTGTGGCTCCTATAATAAGCAATGCCCCCCATCACTGTCTCACCTTCCCATATCCATGTGTGGCACTGGAAATGGTTAGACAAGCTGAGCAGCTCTGATTGTAGGCTAATTAATTTAAGTTAAATGGAATAAAATCAGTGGCATAACTAGCCACGAATGGGCCCGGCATCAGGATGTGCATCCGGGCCCCCAAACGCTCGCCAATCTGGAATTGCACCCTGCCCTGCTGCTCACTATTCCTTTTTTGTAACATGAACATATTGAACTTAAGATAAATTTATGTATTCTATTGTTACTATTTATTGCATAAATGAACTATATTTGATGAGTCACAATGTCCGAATCGAAAAATCAGGCATTTCAGTCTGATCATTGGTAATAAATGAATGTCCCTGATAACGCGTCCTTCGGTTACCAAGGGAGCAGGAATAGTATTGGCAATGCATGCGCATTGGAAAGTTTGAAGTGGGTAATAGCATGACTAACTGCACACTTCCTGCCCAATAAGTAGTATCGGCTAACGAATAACCGGAAGTTACGTGCCGAAATAAGTATATAAATAAAGCACCCCCATCACTTATGCCTCTGAAGAAGCTGTTGTTTCGGTGAAATGCGTAGGGCGGCATAGGTGGACAGTGGTGTAAATAGCTCCCACTCTGTCCCTACATAGATAGGCAAGAACGGCACGGGGGGTCGATTGGAAGGGAGTGGCTATTTAGTGTATTGAGCCATTGGTGCTTTAACTATATTGCTAACTGAGCACTTTAAACATCATTTATCCACCTTAGGGTAGTGGCAGACGGGGAAATTAGTCGCCCAGCAACAAATCTCCCTTACTGCGGGCGACTAATCTCCCCAAATGCCTTCCAGCCGGCAAGAATATGAGTCGTCTTTGGGATGGCATACATTTCCGAACTTGGCTCACAAGGAAACTTGGGGCGACTTCTGAAATCCGTAGCCATTCGTATGCCTTCCCGCCGGCGATTCGTGTTCTTGCTGGCGGGAAGACATTTCAGGGCGGTTAGTCTCCTGAAGAAGAGCAGATTTGTCGCTGGGCGACTAATCTCCCAGAATCTTCACGTGTGCCACCAGCCTTGTGCCGTTTTTATTGTTTGTAATTTTAAGGACATGGTCCTGCACTGCCTGAAAAATGTGGAAGCAGAGAGTTTGTCTAAGGGTTCACATTTTATTACAACTATTATTAAAAGTTAAGTCTTAGGGCAAGAACACACCTGACGATTTTTCATTATAGCTGGCGGAAGACGGGGAAGCCGTTCGGGGAGATTAGTGGCCCCAAAGAAGAGGCGATTAGTCACTAGGCAACAAAACCTCCCCAAATCGCCAGGTGTGCCCTTACCCTTATTTACTTTCTTGTGTGCCACTATCTACAGTAAACTGGTTTGCTTGAAGTAAGGGACAGATGCAAAGCGAGATAAGCATCTAGTCCAAGACTAATTACATGTACCAATGTTTAAGCCCTTAATTGTGAATGTGTTTATAAGAAATGCTGCGCTCAATACATATATAAGTAAAACATGTTCTTTCTTCAACAGATACCTTTGCCCAATGCTTAAAACTTTCTATGTCCAGCTGACAGTGGGTAACAGTGAGTTCTATGGAGAAGGGAAAACCCGCCAGGCAGCAAGACACAATGCAGCATTAAAAGCCCTACATGCGCTGAGGAATGAACCTATCCCCGAGCGATCATCTTTGGTATGTCACAAGTGTCCTGTTCAAAGCATGATAGTGATCTTCAATTATGTTGCACACAGTCAAGCTCTGGCTCTCCAATTGTGTTATACCTTGCTGACATTAAAGGGCAGATATATGAACCTTTGTTTTGCATTGATTGTACTGGTGCTTCAGCTGTTACAGAACCACAGCACTTCCCTTGATTACATTTTCCTACAGTATTTAATATAGCTTTCACATGTAATGAAATTCAGCTTTCTGAGAGCTGTTGTATTTTTAGTACTAAAAAAAAAATGTAAAACAAAAATTCAATCCATAACTTTAAATGTATCATGAATGTCCCAAAGGCATTGGTATTTCCTATCCTTTAATGTGTGTGATTTTTTTTTGTATTCTCTGTTAGAATGGAGAGGCAAATAGGGGACCTGAAGAAGATAAAGATGCAAACAAGTCTGAAATCAGTTTGGTATTTGAAATTTCTTTAAAACGAAACCTTCCTCTGAGTTTTGAGGTAAGATGCAAGTATTTGTAAATTGGCATCGCCTGTGACCCATACAATAGCTATATTTTTTGGGCAGCACAATAACACTGGCCTGTAGGGTATGTTACTAATTCTTTTTTTCTTTTGTTATATATACACACACACACACACACACGCCATGAATATTTTGTAAATTATATCCTTATAAACTGTGACTAGTGATGTCATCAGTTATAAAAGGTGAGAAGTGGTGTCATTTTTGTCACATGACTCACTAAAATGTGTTTAAAGTACCAATATAGTTTGTATAATGTTAGCTTAGGATCACATTAGGGTGTTAGTCGGAATTATTTTTTATAAAATGCCTTAACTTATCCTGACTAATCTATTGCTGTAAGCAAATAATTAGAAGAACTTTCTACGTTTAATTACATGGCTCTTGTTTGTAAAATGCATTCATTTTCTATCTAGCGAACAACCAGTAGGGCAGCATGTTATTGGATATGAGCAGAACTCATGATGGACATACTGTTGAGTATACAGAATAAGACAATATACTAGTTCAACTAACCAGTTAAATGTATGGACTGCATCTTGTAAAAAGGCCCAGGTTTGGTTTAATGCTTAGACAAGTAAATGGGTTGGGGGCTTTACAAGGCTCATTCCTGAATGCATGTGCAATGAGCATAAACAGACAAAATGCAATATTCCTTTCTGAGAATGCAACATTTCACTGTACTTCCCCAGCATAATAGAAGGCTCTTGCGAAATAATTTGTGGTACTTGCACTCACATTTAGTTTCACAAGTAAACTTCGGGCGACTTCGGAAAGCCGAAGCGTTGTGAGTGCCATCCCAAGTGCGATTTACATTTTAGCCGTCAGGAAGGCATTTAGGGGAGATTCGCCCGAAGAAGAGGCGTTTTGTCACTGGGCAGCTAATTTCCCCTAGTAGCAGCGTGTGCCATTGCCCTTACATTCTTTTTGGAAATCATGGACACTGTGTCCTCCAGGCTAAAGTGAAGGACCAATCCAGTTTATCAGTGCACAGTTCAAAGGGCAGAATCCATTATGATGTGGGGGTGCATTAGTGCACGTGGCATGGGTAGCTTGCATAAGTTGTAAGGCACCATTAATACGAAACAATACATTCAGATTTTGGAGCAACATGCTACAATCATCTTTTTCAGTGAAGGTCTTGCTTATTTCAGCAAAACAATGCCTCACCGCATGTTACACGTATTACAGCAGCATGGATCCATGTAAAAGAGTCTGGATGCTCAAATGGCCTGTCTGCAGTCCAGATTTGTTACCCTCTGAAAGCATTTGACACTTTGTAAAACAAAAAATACAACAAAGGAATCAGTCAGAAATCAGTCAAGAATGGGAAACAATTTCACTTTAAAAACTACAGCAATTGGTTCCCTCTGTTCCCATACTGTTGCAGAGTGTTGTTAAAATAATAAGTGACAACACAGTGGTAAACATGCCCCAGTCCCAACTTTTTGGAAACATGTTGTTGGCATCAAATTCAAAATGGACTTCTATTCAAAATTTCTCAGTTCCAACATCTGATATGTAATCTTTGTACTATTATAATTAAATATATTGTTTGCACTGAAACCCGTTTCTCAAAAGAGCAAACAGATTTTTTTATATTTAATTTTGAAATCTGACATGGGGCTAGACATATTGTCCGTTTCCCAGCTGCCCCCAGTCATGTGACTTGTGCTCTGATAAACTTCAGTCACTCTTTACCGCTGTACTGCAAATTTGAGTGATATCACCCCCCCTTTTCCTCCAGCAGCCTAACAGCAGAACAATGGGAAGGTAATCCGATAGAAGCTCCCTAACACAAGATAGCAGCTGCCTGGTAGATCTAAGAACAACATTCAATAGTAAAATCAGTTACATTGAGTAGTAGAAACAACAGCCTCCCAGAAAGCAGTTCCATCCCAAAGTACTGGCTCTTTCTGAAAGCACATGACCAAATGATCTGACATGGCTGCCTACACACCAATATTACAACTAAAAAAAAAATACACTTGCTGGTTCAGGAATGACATTTTATATTGAAGAGTGAATTATTTGCAGTGTAAACAGTGTAATTTAGAAATAAAAACTTTATCATAAAAATCATGACCGCATCCCTTTAAATGAAATGTGTGCCTTGTTTTGCCCTGTGGACTGCGCCATTTATTTGCATTATGTCTTCCCATTAGGTGATAAAGGAGAGTGGCCCCCCGCACATGAAGAGTTTTGTCACAAAGGTGACAGTTGGAGAATTCACAGCAGAAGGTGAGGGAAATAGTAAGAAGCTGGCTAAAAGAAGAGCTGCCGCTGCTGTTCTACAGGAGCTCAGGAAACTACCACCTCTTTCTGTGATTGAAAAGCCTAGAATATACATAAAGAGGAGACCTAAGAATATAATTAAGGTATTTCCTTTTTTGGATTTTTTATGTGGTATATAAGCTTAATGCGGTGGCCATACACGGGCAGATTAAAGCTCCTTTAGACTGATTTGGCAGTTTATATACCAGTGTTTAGGGGCTTCCAACAGGTTTCCCCGATGTATATCTGGCCAAGATATCGATAGGGGAGGTTTGATTTTTCTGGCGATCGAGGACCACGTCGGCTAGTTAATACAGTCCTTGTCTGTGCCCATTTTCTTTGTTGTAATTATTGTTGCCACATTTTCTGGAAAAAAATACCAGCCTTCCTAAATTCTTTCCTTTTTTTCCTATTAATAACATTTTCATCAAGCATCATTTTTACCGACCAGGCCGCTAAAATACCGGCCTGGTGGCAACCCTAGTTGTAATCCAATTCCTAGGGCCGAATGTTCGGATTAACCTGATTTCGCCTTGCCAAACGAGCGGATCTTATCATGTGTGGCCATCTTAAATTGGTGTGCCCAATGTACTTAAAGGAGAATTCAACCTGTGATTAAAAAAAAACCCTCCCCCAAGCCTACCAGACGCCCCGGGCAAATGCCCATAATTTTGTACTCGCCCCTCCATACAGATTCTGGCCTCGAAGTTCACGGCAGCCGTCTTCTTCTTCTCTGGAAATCTTTGTGTCTTGATGGCATTTTCGGTGCATGCGCAGTTGGAGTAAATTTTCTGTTCCCGAACAACTGCGCATGTGCCGAAAGTCTCCAAAAATTAGGGGCATTTGCCCGGGGGGGCGGTAGGCTCGGGGTAGAGGGAGGGGGGTCTACCCAGGGTAGGGGGGAGGTTTTTTTTTTATAACAGGTTGAATTCTCCTTTAAGAAACAAGAATAGTGATAATACAGACAACAGCGTGAGCACTGTATAGGATTACAGTCTACTGTACAGTGGCAAATAAAGTAATACCCAAGAGTGACATTTTCAAAGATAAATATTTTTCATTTTTGGTAATGTTCCTTAAATCGTCTGACCATTAGAACTATTTAATTTTCCACTTTTAAGCCTTATTAACCACATATGGTTTTTATAATGTATCTAAGGTGCCATCTGCGGGGAAAGTACAGTCTCCAAATTGCTGCTGTGGGTTTTTCCATTTCCATAAAACGTCAGAGACATTGGCAAGCATCACAGACTTTGCTGGGCATGTAGGAATAATACTTTGAAATTATAGTACAAAAGGGATGCTTTTGAAAAACTGTTAATTTAGAGATACCCAACCTGTGGCCCTCCAGCTGTTTTGTAGCTGTCACTCAAAACCCCTCAATAAGCCTTTGGCTACAGTAGCTTGTGCAATACTAACTATATTTGACAATCAGGACCTAAAATAGACTGAGCTATGTAATGATAATAAGCTAATGCTTATATGATAGTGACATCTTAAAGCCATTAGGACATATGGCATAACACATTATCACTGTAAAATATCCTTATGTTTTTCACCCTGATATCAGAGACTACAGATATGTGATATGTTATCCAGAAACCCATTGTCCAGAAAGCTCCAAATGACTGGAAGACCATCGCCAATAGACTACATTTTAATCAAGTTACATTTTTAACATTTATTTCCTTTTTCTCTGTAATATTAAAACAGTGCCTTGTACTTGATCCTTATTGGAGGAAAAAACAAATCTATTGGATTTGATTATTGTTTAAATGTTTTTAAGTGGACTTATTGTATGGCAATCCGAATTACAAAAAGGTCCCTTATCAGAAAAAACCCTGATATTGAGTATTCTGGATAACAGGTCCCATGCCTGAAATAAATATAAGGATATGAGGTATATTTAAGTGTGCACCTGTTTTCCACAAACATGTGGCATGCAATATACTGGAAAGTCAGATAGATTCATTGTCTTACCTTTAAGGGGTGGCTCACCTTTAACTATTAGTATGTTACAGAATGGCCAATTCTAAGCAACTTTTCAATTGGTCTTCATTATTTTCTTTTTATAGTTTTTGAATTATTTGCCTTCTTCTGACTCTTTCCACCTTTCAAATGGGGGTCACCGACCACATCTGAAAAACAAATGCTCTATAAGGCTACAAATGTATTGTTACTTTTTATTATTCATCTTTCTATTCAGGCCTTTCCTATCCATATTCCAATCTGTTATTGAATCAGTACATGATTGCTGGGATCATTTGCTGAATTTGTAAACTGGAGAGCTGCTGAATATAAAGCAAATTACTGAAAAACCACAAATAATAAAAAATGAAAACCAATTGCAAATTGTCTCAGATATATCACTCTCTACATCATACTAAAATTTAATTCAAAGGTGAACAACCCCTTTAAGTTTATAATTTTCGCAATGGCACATAACGTTTTGTCTTTCAAGGGCAGGAAAAGTTGCTGTTAAAGGGCATGTTGAGTGTTTGTGGAAAGAATGTTGGAAGTAACATTCATTTCCAAACAATTATGGGGATAAACTTAAGCATGTTATATGCTGTATATAATCAATGTCTCTTCCATGTTTGTTCAGTAAGGGCAGAGACACACACTGCGATTCGGGAAGATTAGTCACCCGGCGACTAATCTCCTCATCTTCGGGGCGACTAATATCACCGAACTGCCTCCTGCCAGCTAGAATGTAAATCGCCGGCGGGATGGCTCTCGAAGCACTTTGTTTCCCTCGTGAGGCAACTTTGGGCAACTTAAGAAAATGAAGCACTCAAATTCTAGCTGGCGGGGAGGCAGTTCGGGGAGATTTGTCACCCCGAAGAAGAGGAGATTTGAGGCGACTAACCTCCCCCGAATCGCAGCGTGCCTCTGCCCTAACTGTTAAATTGCACCTGCATTAAACAGATATTTTCAAGCAAAGAAGAAAAAGACTGCATTCAAGATGTAAGTGCTAGTATTACACTGCAGATGTTGTGGTCAGTTCAAGTGCTGGTGGGTTTGCAGGCAGTTAGCTGGGCAAGGCTTTTTCCTCATCACACCTCTTTAAGACGTTTCTTTGACTATATGATAGCTGTGGCTACTATTTTTTGTTTTCCATTTTAAATGGCAGTGTAACACATATTCCACTGAAAAGTTGCCATTAAAATCAGTTTTATTGCCAAATATTGGTTATCCGAGAAATAAAGGGAGCAAAGATTGCTTGCAGCAGTGGTTAAAGGACAAGGAAAGTCTAAATTAGAATAAGGCTAGAAATGCTGTATTTTGTATACTAAACATAAACATGAACTTACTGTACCACAAGCCTAATCAAACAAATAATTTATGCTTTCAAAGTTGGCTACAGGGGGTCACCATCTTGTAACTTTGTTAGACATCTTTGCAAGACTAAGACTGTGCACATGCTCAGTGTGGTCTGGGCTGCTTAGGGATCGTCATAAACAAAGCTGCTTGAGTTCTGCATGGCTGGGAAGTAAGATGGAAGCTCCCCCTGCTGTTCATAAGTAGGATTGTTTCGCTGCTCAGCAGTTAGGGACCATCTGACAATTCATATCCACAACAGTAAATGAAGGGAGAATTTCACTGCATACAGTCAGGTTTGTTATAAAAACGGTACATATTTTTTAATTAAAGTATATCGGAGATAGGTTTCTTTTTCATTAAAGAAAGTAAATTTTATTTTTATTTTTTTGCCTTTCCTTGTCCTTTAAATGGAAACTTTGCTACTGCCATTACTTCAGACGTGTTTTACGCTATAATATGAGAGGAATCGACCAATAACTTTTTTTTATCAGAGATGCTTTGTATGTTACTGTACAAAGTAATACTTTTGTGGGTAAGTAAAATAGGCAGGTTTACAGTAATCATATAGAATGGCTTACATAATTTGTTATGCAGTTTTCTGAACCCCCATTACCGGCAGCCAAAAAAAAAAAAACTACTGTTCTGCCTCACAGAGCAGTAGTTCCTTGACTCTAGGCAGCAGTGATCCCTATTTGAAAGCTGGAAAGAATTAGAACTAAACAAAACTATAAATGAATAATGAAACCAATTGCAAAGGTGCTAGGAATAGAACATTCTTTAACAAACTAAAAAATGACTTAAAAGCGAACTACCCCTTTAACTCTACAAATACAATACACTTCACTCCTCAAGAGGTTTGATCACAGATTGCTTAGTTTGGCAAAGACATGTACAGTTTTAGGATCCGGAAACCCAGTATCCTGGAAAGCGACAAATTACAGGGAAAAGGGAAATCAATTTTAAAAATCTGGATTATTTGATTATAATGAGTCTATGGGAGACGGCCTTTCTGTAATTTAGAGCTTTCTAGATAATAGTAATGGATAATGGATCCCCTACCTGTACCTAATACTTGATCCAAACTAAATGTAATTAATTTATTGGAAGCAAAAGCAGCCTATTGGGTTAATTATTATATTATTTATTTAATATTTGAATGCTTTTCTAGTAGATTTTAGGTATGAAGATCTATTATCCAGAAAACTCCAGGTCCTGTGTGTATATATTTGCACTATAACCCAGATTTGTTAGAGTGTAATTTTTGGGGTCATATCCGCATCCAGGGTGTTGAAGGAAGCTTGGCAGAGCAGCCACACAACTGGTGGTGACATTTATAAATATACAATAACTTTGCTGGTGATGATATTTATATTTATAAATATACTGTACATTAACTTTTCTGGTGTGCATTGTCCGCCTTTCAAGGACTATATCTTTGCTGTAATTTTAGTCATTAGCGTTAATAATAATTAGGGATGCACCGAATCCACTATTTCAGATTCGGCAGAACCACAGAATCCTTCGCGAAAGATTCGGCCAAATACAGAACCAAATCATAATTTGCATATGCAAATAATGGGTGTGAAGGGGAAAACATTTTTTACTTCCTTGTTTTAGGACAAAAAGTCACGCGATTTCCCTCCCTTCTGATTCGGGCTCCGGCCGGGCAGAAGGATTCGGCTAAAATTGAATCCTGCTGAAAAAGGCCGAATCCCGAACCGAATCCTGGATTCAGTGCATTCTTAATAATTATTTCTCTGTCTATTTAAATGTCTAGAAGTGTGAAAGCCTGAAAAAAAACATACCATTTGCAGGAGAGTGGTAGGACATTGTACAACAGTTCATTTTCTGCAATTAAAGCCAAGCTGGACATGATTTACAAAGAAAGCGACACAAGGTTGGGTCAGCGTTTCAGCTCCAGAATGAACCCGTTTTTCATTTTAACGAGACTCCCTACTAAATGTCGCATAATAATTGCAGTGTGTCTTCTGATGCAACCTGCTCCTAAAGAAAAACTTGTGTAATGGATCATGTCACTGCAAGATATACGGCCCACTAACAAACCCATAAAACAGACATTAGCAAATTTACTGAAGTCTTCCTCGTCGTTTACATTGAAATACAAGCAAAGCTTACAGATGACTACGTTCAAATTGTTTGAGGCTTGTCATTGGGAAAGGGAGAATTTACAATGCCATTTAAAAGTCAGTCTATTCCCTGTGCAGAACTTGGCTGCAAGCTTGGAAAACCTCCAAAAAAAAAAAAGTCTCAACTGCTTTGCCGAAGTCTGGTTCTCATGCAGATTTAATTTGATCGAAATTCAAACAGTTTCCTGTTTGAAAATACTGTTATCATTAGACAGCAGAAAATTCCTATTCTCTCAGTGCGTCTAATGCATCTGACCTCCAGCGGCCTTTCCTCATTGATTCTGGCTTCTTTTCCTGACCAAATCCCATCTCTCTCTTACCTCTTAAAATTGTCTTCCACCACCGCATTCTTTCTCTCAGGTTTATATGATAGCAATGCTCTAGTGTTCTTGCATGCATCATATTTCAGGTGCCCATTGGTGGGAAAGTGAGGGCTTCAGCACATTTTAAATATTGTTGCCCCTTCCTCAGTGAATTTTACCTGTGGCTGCTGTATTTAGTAATCTAGTTCCTGGATTTCAATCTGTTCATGTTCTTTACTGCTGTACTGCAAGTTGGAGTGATATCACCCCCCCAGCATCCTAACAACAGGACAATGGGAAGGTAACCAGATAGCAGCTCCCTAACACAAGATAACAGCTGCCTGGTAGATCTAAGAACAGCACTCAGTAGAAAAATCCAGGTCCCACTGCGACACATTCAGTTACCATGATTAGTAGTAACAACAGCCTGCCAGAAAGCAGTTCCATCTTAAGGGCAGGGGCACACGGGCAGCTTCGGGGAGATTTAGTCGCCTGGCGGGGCGACAATTTCCCCAAACTGCCTTCTCCCTGCCCTCCGCCTGCTATAATGAGAAAACGCCAGCGCAATGGCACTCGCAGCACTTTGATTTCCAAAGTTGCCTCACGATGGAAACTTTGGGCGACTTCGGAAATCGAAGCGCCGCGAGTGCATTGGCGCAGGCAATTTTTCATTTTAGCAGGGGGAAGGCAGTTCGGGGAGATTGTCGCCCCAAAGAAGAGGCGATTAGTCGTCAGGCAACTAAATCTCCCAGTGTGCCCCTACCCTAAAGTGCACTTTCTGGTTCACGAATGAAATTTTATATGGTAGAGTGAATTATTTGCAGTGTAAACAGTGTTATTTAGAAATAAAAATCAGGACAGAATCCCTTTAATGAAATCTACCTATGTGTTGTGATTATTGGTTAGAGTAAAACAGCCATTGCTGTCTGCGTGTTCCAACTACAGGTATTGGATCCGTTATCCAGACATCCGTTATCCAGAACCCTCCGAATTACGGGAATGCCATCTCCCATAGACTTTTTACAGATTTCCTTTTTCTCTGTAATAAGGAAACAGTACTTTGCTATTGATACAAACTAAGTTATAAATAATCCTTATTGGGAGCACAGCCAGCCTAAAAGGTCTATTTAATGTTTAAAGGATTTCCTAGTCAACTTAAAAGGGTTGTTTACCTTTAAATTAACTTTCAGTATGATGTAGAGAGTGATATTCTGAGACAATTTGCAATTCGTTCTCATTTTTTATTATTTGTGGTTTTTGAGTTATTTAGCTTTTTATTCAGCAGCTCTCCAGTTTGCAGTTTCAGTCGTCTGGTTGCTAGGGTCCCAATCACCCTAGCAACCATGCACTGATTTGAAGAAGTGACTGGAACTGGCCATTCTATAACATATTAAAAGTTCATGTAAATGTGAACCATCCCTTTAAGGGCAATTTTAAAACAGATAATGAAAGAAAAGTGTGGGAGTACAAATTAATGGAAACTTTTAATTGTTCGTTGAAGGGACTAAACCTAGTCCTTGGGTTTATGGCTAATTATGTGGACTAAGAAAGAGCTGCACCAGGTCAGAAATACAAACATATGTGGATCTGGACTAAGAGATCACTTAGAATTCCTTTTATTCCACATTCCATCAATTCAGCCCTCATTTATATTCAGCCTCCTTGACCCACATTATCTTGTACCTTATCTGCTTGTCTCTTTAACACCTCACACACAGATTGATGTTTCTTTTCTGGAAAAAAATACTGGCCTTCTTATATTCTGCTGGTAAATAATTGGCTGTCTGCAAGAGTGATGTAGGTGCTATGCCAAAAGCTGACAGTACTATTGGGTATAACTAGGTGCAAGCCACATTGGGTTTTAGTTTCAATAGAACTGTAATAGTGTAGAGCTCATCTGCTTTTCAGTATAGAGCAAAGCACTAATTAAACAATATACTTGTGCAACATTGTAGTTTATCAGCAGGAATTGTTACTCATCACAATTTGCAAATGAACCTTTTATGTTTATTCCACCAGGCTTCCCCAGAATATGGACAAGGGATGAATCCAATTAGTCGACTGGCTCAGATTCAACAGGCTAAGAAAGAAAAGGAACCAGAGTATGTTTTACTTTCAGAAAGGGGAATTCAGCGCAGAAGAGAGTTCATTATGCAGGTACTAAGATTTCAGAACGACATGATGGCTTGTCCTCTGTCAAAATGACCAATCGCAACCAAACTTTTCTTCAGGGGCTGATGAGTCCTCCTGGATGTTACTTTGTGGTAATACATTTTCTCTGTTCTGTAGAGTAATTCAAAGATACACAGAAATCTCTTGGCAGTGGTAACCAGAACTTGGACATTACTGGCTTAGTATATATGCTTAAGTCTACCAACAGATTTAGTATCAACAGCATGCAGCTGGATTACTGTGTTACTTTATCCTGACGGGGTCCCAAAAAAGCCTTTCAGGTCTTGGAAATCTATCTGCAGCTTATTGACCCATGAATAAGTCTGACAGATATCTATTGGCAGGTTTGAAAATCTCATCTTGCAAAAAAATACATTGACATCCTGAGCCCCAGGGCACAACAAGAGGTACTAAAACATGTTGGTTTAAATGGGCCCGTTATGTGCTAATAGGAACTATTTAAATCCTGTTGAATATATTGACATTCTAGTTTTGTGTAGGCCATAGTACTGTAAGCCTTTGAAAAACAGTTATAGAAACTGCCTTTTCGCACTTTTCCATGCAGAGAATCCAGTGGTGAAACAGATTTAAAAGGGATGCAATGGGAGGTAACCTGGGAATAACAAATGTTGGTGTAATTAGTTCTGGCTTTGAAGTGTACCAAGCAAGTCTGCTGGAATAGAAAGAAAAGGAAAAAGGCAGAATGTTCTTCTTAGATCGGGTGCATTGTGGGCAAAAAATACAAGCTTTCTTTTCTGTTTAGGGCAGAGACACACGGTTAGATTTAGGGAGATTAGTCTCCCGGTGACAAATCTCCTCTTTTTCGGGGCGACTTATCTCCCTGAACTGCCTTCCCACCGGCTAGAATGTAAATTGTCAGCGGGATGGCACTCGGAGCACTTCGTTTTCCAAAGTCAGCCGAAGTTTCCTCGTGAGGCAACTTTGGACGACTTTGGAAAACGAAGCGATCCGAGTGCCATCCTGCCGGCACTTTACATTCTAGCCGAGGGTAAAGCAGATTAGTCCCCCCCCCCGAAGAAGAGGAGATTTGTCACCGGGCCAACCAGAACTTTCTACTAATTATTTACAAAATATAAATATATTATTCATTTTATAAAATATTTAATTTTGTAAAGGCCTCTAACCCTGTGACTCCTGTAGATTTTAAAATGCTTTGCACTGCCTTGGAAATTCCATGACTCTGTGTTTGAAAATGCATTGCCTGCCATTCAGTGGAGGCTGACATCCAAAGGGTTAATAGCATACTTAAGTACAAAAATAATGTAAAATATCATGATTATGAAAATTATGTGAAAGAAGGGAACGCATAGAATCAGTATGTGTGGGACCATAAAACTGACACGTTATTGTGGTTCTACTGCTCCTTCGCTCTGGGAAAAGAATAGTGGTGCTCAAGGACAACCTGCGAAAAGTCTCATGAGACCGAAACTTTATTTTACTAAATGTTTTCCTTTTTTTCAAAAGCCCTGTGACTGCAGATTGTTTTGTTTGTTTTATAATATATACTAGGGATGCCCTGAATCCACTATTTTGGATTCGGCCGAAGCCCCGAATCCTTTGCGAAAGATTCGGCTGAACACCGAACCAAATTCTAATTTGCATTTGCAAATTAGGGCTGGGAAGGGGAAAACATTTTCTACTTCCCTGTTTTGAGACAAAAAGTCACGCGATTTCCCTCCCCGCCCGTAATTTGCATATGAAAATTCGAATTTGGTTCAGCCGGGCAGAAGGAATCGGGCAAATCCTGCTAAAAAAAGGCCGAATCCCAAACCGACTCCTGGTTTCGGTGCATCCCTAATATATACTATACTTATATTCTACCACCCAGGCCATTATTTTTTTCTAATTATAGTGCAAATCGTGGGCTGATATATAAGTTCTAATATACCCCAATAAATATAAAATTTGAAGGACAATGAGTTTTATGGACTTACCCCAACAGTGTATGTACCAAATAGACTGCCAATTTACTGGGTGCAGCAGTCCACATCACACATATAGTCCCAACTTGGGCACTGCTTTAGTCTCACAAGATTTTATGTTCTATAGCGGAACTCGCTCAGCTGCACTAGGCCCCCCAATCTTTGCACCCTAGACACGTGCCTCTTCTGCCTACCCCTAGTACCGGCCTTGCTTTGTATCCAAAAAATGTTCCTTTGACTGTATATATGAGTATACATACAGTATCCATAGAATAATGGTTATACAGAATTATACTTACATTTTTTACATTGTGTAGCAAGTGTGTTCATAAGGGATGCACTGAATCCACTATTTTAGTGGCCAAATCCGAATCCTTCACAAAAGATTTGGCCAAACAGCGAGCATAATTTGCATATGCAAATAAGGAAAGAGGGGCAAAAAGTCCCAGGATTTTTCAGATCTGGTTCGGCCAGGGACTGGGATTTTGCTGAATACAAATCATTCTGAAAAAGGTGGAATCCAGTCAGAATCCTGAACCAAATCCTGGACATGGTGCATCCCTAGAATTCATTCAAGGCCAGTAATTCATGCACTTTATATTTGTTTTATTTTTTAAGGTCAAGGTTGGTGAGGAAACCGCCACAGGCACAGGACCCAATAAGAAGACTGCAAAGAGAAATGCTGCAGAAGCCATGTTGCTGCAGCTTGGTTATAAAGCATCTTCCCCTGTTGTTGAGAAGTGTGGAAAGGTAAAATATGTTAGTTTTGGAGATATTATGTAAAACTGACAATAAATTCCAAGTCCAACAAACCCCATTTGAAATCTTTTATTTAAACAGTCATTGAAATGTTAAAAAGTGTCCATGAATGCCTAAAAATGTTTTAAGCAGAATGGTCCCTTATGAATTTTCCTGGTACAATAAGTTAAAGGAGAAGGAAAGGAATAATAATTTTTAAACATTCACATTGATAGACAACGGTTACAAATATCTCTGTGATACAAGTTATAGCAACACATGGAGCACCAATAGACAGTTCCTTGCATCTGTCTAGTCTGCAGCCAAATGGGTTGGGGCGGTGGGGGGAAACCTGGACCTTTGGTAGGCTTTTCTTTTTTAATAAACCAATGGTATTTAACTTAAATGTAAGTATTTAGGGGATGCTTGGCCACTTCTCTTGTGGGTTCTAGGTACTCAAATATTTCCTCAAAAATGGTATGAAGTGTCATTATTTAATTTGTAAATTCACAAGACCACTCACCGATTATAGTTTGGTTATTAAATTCACAAAGATTTCGGAGTTTTTGAGTTTGTAAACTCATAAATTTGAAAAGTTTTAGTCTTTTCAAGGTTTTAAAGCCTAAAACCTTTTTTTTTTCATTCAGATTTTTTGATAAATAAGCAAACATTCAAGTATTTTTAAATTGTGAATTTATTTGAAGTAGTAAAAACCGCACAAATTAGATTTTTGATAAATAAGCCCATTACAGTTGTGCTTGAAATTTTATAAACCATTTTCAATTTAATATTTCTGCATATATTTTACCTAAAATTTATATACATTTTTAGGCAAGTCGTAGCTACTATAATGACAACAATCAAACAAACGAGTAAACAATGCTTGATCATTATTTATAGAGGGAAATGATTCAAAGTTACATATATGTGTGTGCCAAAAAATACCCAACCTTTCTTTTAGTAACTGATGTGCTGCCCTTGGGCAACAATAACTGCAAAGTGTTTTTTGTAAAAGCTAATTAGTCCTGCACATCAGTATGGAGGAATTTTAGTTCTTTCCTCCTTACAGTACAGCTTAATCTCAGTGATGTTAATGAGCTTCCTCATATATCTGTAATTATATCTGTTTTTGGAGATCCTCAGACATCTCTGTTCAAACCGTGATACACTGCCATAAACCTGTTTTGGTAAGATCATAGTAACATAGTAAGTAAGGTTGAAGAAAGACACACGTCCATCAAGTTTTACCTTTTAAGTCTCTATATAACCTGCCTAACTGCTAGTTAATCAGACTTGGATAGTGAAGACCCCAATTTATGTTCTTTAAATAAAGCAGGGTCCCCTATACTCAGACCTGATTATCATCCATTGATTAAAATCTGACCCTAATTTTCCTCAATGAACAAATATAATATTTTTGACTTAATTTAATTAGGTTACCATCTAGGGTTAAGACTTATGTGAAAACATGTTATTTTAGGTCATATTATGAGTATGAATATTATTACATTCTAAAGTATTTGCAAACATTCAAGCACTATTGTAGAGCTTCTTAATCAAAAACAATATTTACCAGTACAGGACAACAAGTTGCACAAGGGGTGCCAAAAATGTGGATTGGGGTAGGGTAAGTGTGAACGCATTCGTGTATCTGTAAACTTTTTATAAGCTAAGACAGACACACTAAACCCTGAAAACATCCACTTTACTGAATATTTTGAGCAAACCAATGACACTTCAATCTCACACATTACCATTAATATTTTATCCCAGTCTTCAGATTGCTCCCATCTTGTTTCCTTCTGGGTGTCCCATTTTTACCTTAATCTTGCTTTGACCTGATTCAGGTCATGGGCCTTAATATTGAATTTTCTAAATGAGATTATCTAAAATGTTGCCACATTTATCCTGATTCTTTATATTATGCCCAAAGCAGGAAAGCCATATTATTTTATATGTTCTCAACCAAACTGTTATTGCCAGAAGAATGTGGAACAGCAGTTAATTTTTCACATTGATTGGCATGGTGTGTCCTGTGTAGTATTATAAATTTAAGGAAAGTCTAATTCACACAAAGATTGTTGGCACCCCAGAGTGAATTAATTTAATAACCAATGCTGGGCCAACTTGTTTCCTCAGAACAAACTCTGCAACCAGGTGTTCTTTCTATCTAAGCACAGGACTGCCATCTTACCTGCATGTGGGCCTTCAAAATTAGGAATATGATTTGTTTACATGGATCACAGAAATGTTTGTAGGACTAAACATTAGGGTGGTTCAGATTTCCCATTTGATCATTAAAGGGGAACTCCGGACTGAAACACTGTTACGAATTGTAACAACTTCTCCACAGCTTACAGACTACAAAACCCACAATGCATTGCACTGTGATGTTCCATTCCTTATTAAAATCACATGTGCAGGGAATTGTGGGGTTTGGAGGATGCAGGCTAAGGACCTCTGGCTGCTGATACAAAGTAACAGTAGTCAGCCAGCTCAGCAAAGTAGTCAGACAGATCAGCAGAAGAGCAGGCGGCTAGGCTTAGGGAACTGTCAGAAACCATTAAAAATCATGAAACGTCTGCATATTTTTTAATTGATGTATATTGCAAAGTTGCTTGAAATTATGTTTACTTTTCCATGAGCTTAACTTATGTTTTTGTGGAGTTCCCCTTTAAGGTGGCCATCAGCAGATCTGGAAGTGGTAGAATGAACTTCTTTCATTAATGTTTGGCCATTGATGTGTCAAGCCAGCACTGCTTTATTGCATCCTTTTTATTACTATTGAATTTGGATGATTCTATTAGCTTAGAGTGTAAGCTCCATGGGGACAGGGACCAAATCTGGACTGGGATTAAAATTATCAAGTACAAAAATGCCCAAAAAGCCCCCACCAGCCTACTAAATAATGACTTTCCAGAACCCACAGATTGCCAGATTTGCCAGAACCCACAGATTGCCAGTCTGGGCCTGACAATGACTAATGTAAATTGTGTATAATTTGTGTGAAGCACTCTGGTATATGATGGTGTTATATAAATAAAGGCCCATAATGAGATATTGGTATCAAAAGAAATTCAATAGTTTTTTTTTTTTCTTAATCTTGTAGCGAGGGGAAAACCCAGACTGGGATGAACAGACTGCAGATCAAACAAGCGGTAATTTGTTATTTTTCTTCTGTTTTTGGGTTCCTGGGTTGTCATCTAAATATTGCACAGAGTTGCTTAGTATATTATAAATCCTTAAATATCAGGCACACCTAGTTTACAGCCTACACTATTTTAAATAATTATAAAGTATGGTCATGATAAAAATAAAGAAACATTTTATAAGGGAATATAATAATATTTTAAAGACTTTGGAGCAGGGTGAAAGACATAAACAGTTTCTTGAAGGCTGTCTTTATCTAAAGAATAAGGCATTGTTTGCCAAAGTGTACTGGCCTTCTTTTAATTCAACATATCCTTAAAGCTAACCACATAGTACAAAAGGGTGAGATCAGGTTTCTCATAAAACAGCAGTTGACATTTTCATTTGTGTTGAGATTTAGGTTTCTCATTTTAGATTTTGTCTGTATTTTTACCCTTTAGACTGCAACGTTTTATGGGGGGGGGCAATCTAAAAGCTAATTTATTTTGTAACTTTATTTTAGGAATATTGCATTAACTATCATATTAATTAAAATATAGAAAGGGAATGTCTACCCAAAGTTTTTTTGTATAACAAAGGAAAATGTAGTTCTATCTACAGTACTATGTACTGTTCCATTTCTTTTTTCAATGTTTTAAAATTATTTGTAAATATAATTGGTACTGAAGCAGTATGTGTCTGGCTGATGACTGTGTAGCAGAAACCAGCTGATATAGTGACCTGGAAAAGTACGGACTGTTAAGAGTCAGAACGGGGAGTGAGTGCAGAGAATAGCAAGGACTAAACAATTGCAACTGTAATTATATTGTAAACAGTGTTGGACTGGGTATTGAGCGCTCACCGGTTACTATAGTTTAGGGCCCACCACCTGGTCCTTGCTGTATAGAAATCCACCACCCCTTCCAACCCTATTTCTACTGCTCTGCATATTTTCCACCTTTCTGCATCAAATCCCTCTCCTCTACTACTTACTACCTACTGTTAGGGTAGAGGCACACAATGCTATTTGGGGGAGATTAGTCAACCCAGCAACAAAACGCCTCTTCTTCGGGCGACTAATCTCCCCGCAATGCCTTCCCACCGTCTAGAATCTAATTCGCTGGCGGTATGGCACTCAGAACGCTAGTTTTCTGAAGTTGCCCAACGAGGAAACTTCAGGCGACTTTGGAAAACAAAATGATCCAAGTGCCATCCCGCTGACGATTTAGATTGTAGCTGGCGGGAAGGCATTGCGGGGAGATTGAGATTGTTAAAGGCCAGGATAGCAAAGCTTGCCCAGTGCCTGTGTCATATAGTGCTAATATCAACAGTTGTTATAGGCAAGAAATCATATTTTAAACTTCTTACAGAATTATAGCTTTAAATTCTCTCCCAATCTTCCAGTCTTATTTACCAAAAAGAAGGTCTAGACCACCAAACAGGGTGCAGCACTCAAATGACATTTAATTAACAGCACAGTGAGTTGTGTATTTGTGAAAAAGAATACAGGTATGGGATACCTGGAAACGGAAACCCATTCTCCAGAAAACTCAGACTTACGGCAAGGGCATCAACCATAGACTCCATTTCGTCCAAATCCAGTTTTTTAAAAACTATTTCCTTATTCTACTGTAATAATAAACAGTAGCTTGTACTAACCAACTAAGATATATCTAGTAAAGGTCAATCTAAAAACAACTTTACTAGATATACTATGACCTGGATGAATGAAAATCTTCATAGTCACAACTAAGATATAATTAATCCTTATTGGAGGCAAAACCAGTCTGTTTGGTTTATTTAATGTTTAAAGTATTTTCTAGTAGACTTAAGGTCTCAAGAACCAAATTACAGAAAGATACGTTATATGGAAATCCCCAGGTCCCGTGCATTCTGGATAATAGTTAGATATCTATGTATTATTATCTTTGCAAATCTTAACATTTATTTGCATATATTGGTATAGAATATGATATGTGCACTAAGTTGCAGCAGGACATTGTTTCTTTAAATGTATTCTGCCTTTAAATATTCTGCTTAAATATAATAGCTTCAAATACAGATTAAAATATAGATTGAAACTAGGGATGCACCGAATCCATTTTTTTGGATTCGGCCGAACCCCCAAATCCTTCGTGAAAGATCTGGCCGAATACCGAACCGAATCCGAACCCTAATTTGCATATGCAAATTAGGGGTGGGAAGGGGAAATATGCAAATTAGGATTCGGCCGAATCCTGCTGAAAAAGGCCAAATCCCGAACCGAATCCTGGATTCGGTGCATCCCTAATTGAAACACTTTATGGTGTCAAATGTTAAGGATATGTTTTACTAGGGCCGAACCCCTGAATCCTTTGTGAAAGATTCGGCCGAATACCAAACCGAATCCGAACCCTAATTAGCATATGCAAATTAGGGGTGGTAAGGGGAAAAACATTTTTTTCCTTGTTTTGTGACAAAAAGTCACGCAATTTCCCTCCCCACCCCTAATTTGCATATACAAATTCGGATTCAGTTCGGCCGGGCAGAAGGATTCGGCCAAATCCTGCTGAAAAAGGCCGAATTATGTATTCGGTGCATCCCTATTTTTTACGGATGGAAGTTTATGCCTCAGCATAGACAATTTTGCCGTGACAGCTACCTTGTTATAATAAATACCGGTATGAGATCTGTTATCCGGAAACCCGTTATGCAGAAAGCTCCGAATTATGGAATGGCCGTCTCCCATTTTATCTATAAAATCCAAATTTTAAAAAATGATTACCTTTTTCTCTGTAATAATACAACAGTAGCTTGTACTTGATCCAAACTAAGATATAATTTAATCCTTATTGGAAGCAAAACCAGCCTATTGGGTTTATTTAATGTTTACATGATTTTCTAGTAGACTTAAGGTGTGAAAATCCAAATTACAGAAAGATCTGTTATCCGGAAGACCCCATGTCCCAAGCATTCTGGATAACAGGTCCCATACCTGTACCATAGACCAATAGAGACAAAAAAAAATAATTTCCTTTTTTCTCTGTAATAATAAAACACTTGATCCAAACTAAGATATAATTGATCTTTATTCGAAGCAAAACCATCTTATTGGGTTTATTTAATGTTTACATGATTTTCTAGTAGACTTACGGTATGGAGATCCAAATTACAGAAAAGATCCATTATCCAGAAAGCCCTAGGTCACTAGCATTCTGTATAACAGGTCCCATACCTGTATTAATGCACTCCTGCTGTTAATGTAAAACAGTATTAGAATCTGTTTATGGTCACAAAACTCAGCAGTGATTTCTTAAATTCTTATGTTTCACAGTAGAAGGTAAATGAGTCCATTTCTACATCTAATTCATGGGAATGGTAGGGTTTCTGCTTGCATAATGAACACCAATTGGGCTCACACCCTTGGAATCTTCCTCACAGGGGGAAGTTTTGTATTGTACCCACAGGGGGGAGGTTTTTTTTTCTTGTCTCTCTTTGATAGACTTCCCAGTGTTTTATCAGCTGAATATCACACTGATCAGTGGGAAGAGGGTGTTTTAATTTGTCTTGATAATGTTTGGGAAGGTGTTACCCAAACTGCAACTTAAACATCATCTGAATAAAATGTGTTCTTTAAAAAGATTTCTTATCATCGAAATCTTTACTTTTGGAAGAAGCCCAGTGCTTGGAACTTTTTTCAACATTAATCTGCAATAATAAACAGTGTATTGGTATATGTGTGCAAGCCAAGGTTAATTAACCCTCGATATTCAACTGCCGAATGTAAATCCTTTGACTTCGAAAAATCGACTTTGAAAAATCGTTCAATTTCAACCCAAAAATTGTTAGAAAGCCTATGGGGACCTTAGGTTTTAGTTGGCGAAGTAGGGAGTCGAAGTTTTTTTTAAAGAGACAGTACTTCGACTATCGAATGGTCGAATATTCAAATTATTTTTAGTTGTGGTCGAAGTAGCCAATTCAAAGCCAAAAAAAAACATTGAAATTCAAAGTATTTTTATTTCTTTTCCTTCACTCGAGCAAGTAAATGTGCCCCTTAGAGCTTAAATCTGCCTGTGTATGGCCACCTTCAGGGTACTTTGCACCTTGGTACATAATCATAAAAATGTGTTAATGGTAGCTTATTGGCTATAGTTTCACAAGAAAATATTTTTAGTTTAGGAGACTGAAGAAGAAATTCTAGGAAAGAAGGCCAAGATTGCTATTAAAGTTTCAGGGTAGAACTTTAGATATGAAGCATAACAAAAGTGGTGTAAAATACATAGTACGTTAGGTTGAAAAAGACACCTGTCCATCAAGTTCAACCTTTTAACTAGGGATGCACCGAATACACTATTTGGGATTCGGCCGAATCCTTGGTGAAAGATTCGGCCGAATACCGAACCAAATCCTAATTTGCATATGTGAAAAAATTCTTCTTTTGTGACGAAAAGTCACGTGAGTTCCCTACCCACCTCTAATTTACATATGGAAATTAGGGTTCGGCCAGGTACAAGGATTGGGCCGAATCGAATCCTGCTGAAAAATGCCGAATCCTGGATTCGGTACATCCCTACACTGAACTTTTTTAACCTGCCTAACTGCTAGTTGATCCAGAGGAAGGCAAAAAAAACCCCATCTGAAGCCTCTCCAATTTGCCTCAGAGGGGGAAAAAATTCCTTCCTGACTCCAAAATGGCAATCGGACCAGTCCTGGGATCAACTTGTACTATGAGCTATCTCCCATAACCCTGTATTCCCTCACTTGCTAAAAAGCCATCCAACCCCTTATTAAAGCTATCTAATGTATCGGCCTGTACAACTGATTAGGGCAGGGCCGGAACTAGGGGTAGGCAGAGTAGGCATGTGCCTAGTTCACCAGGCACTTATCTGCTCTGTCGCCTACCCCTTGTCTGGCCCCCTTTCCCCCGTCTTCTAGCGTTCTGTGCATGTGCACACACCGAGTGACGCTTATGCGCTTGCGCCGGCATCAACGCACGCATGTGCACCAGTATCAACTTGCGCATGCGCACCTGCGTCAATTTGTGCAGACGCATGCTCAGCCAGCACCGCGGTCATCCTGGCTGCCTAGGGCTCCTGGCCGGTCTGGCCCGGCTCTGGATTCAGGGAGAGAATTCCACATCTTCGCATGTAAAAAAAAATCCTTCCGAATATTTAGGCAGATCCTCTTTTCTTCTAATGGGAATGGGTGCCCTTGTGTCAACTGGAAGGACCTACTGGTAAATAAAGCATTAGAGAGATTATTATATGATCCCCTTATATATTTATACATAGTTATCGTATCACCCGTTAAGCGCCTCTTCTCCAGCGTGAACATCCCCAATTTGGCTAGTCTTTCCTCATAACTTTTACCAGCTTAGTTGCCCTTCTCTGTACTTTCTCGAATACAATGTTAGGTATCATCTTTACACCACTTTTGTTATGCTTCATATCAAAAGTTCTACTCTAACTTTTTCAACTGGCTAACACAGTACAAAAAACTTTACCCATTTAAATTTCCATTTACATGGAATACCCTTGAAGCTGAAGCTCACCCACTTGGGGTTTAAAGCACAGTCAAGTTACAGTTTCATAATTTTAGTCTATTTCATGTCAGCTTGTACCCTATGTTAAATTTGCAAGGACCAGTTATGAGCTGACTACAGGAGACACAGTTAAGAAAGGAGGCGTCTGGATCCCTAAGGGGGAATGAGCCAGACTGATCTAAGCCAAAGAGTTTATATCTGTTATTTTTATTACTACCCGGTTGTACAGCTCTATTGAGAACTGAGGAAAGCTAAATGATTACTTGTAAAAACAAATATTTACTGTATCAAAACAACCTAAAAAAAAAAGTTCAAAGCAAAATATGTTTTTCATTTTTGCATTTTTTACAATTGTAACACAAGGCTGTAGCAGAAGAAGGCCGATTCCTTTAATCAGTCTGAATTGTATCCAAATCTGTGACCTGACATTATTTTTATGCCTGGGCAGGTCATATAAAATACAGACAAATGCTGGTTGATTCAAAAATGTTCGTTTTGGTTATTGTTACATCAAAGAGACGCACATCTGCTGCTTGCTTATCATTTATGAAACACTTTGTAGAGTTGAGACCATTTTTTTGAATGCTGTCTTGATTTAATTTCTTCCACCCTTGACACAAGCAGTGCATAGGGTGCCACCTTTTGCTAACTTTTTTACCGGCTGGTAGGGGCGGTAGAAAAAGGGGTGGGGTGTGACGTCAAAGGGGCGGGGTTGTGTCATAAAGGGGCGGGGCACGGCAATGACAAAAAAAATGGAGGAAGAAGCTAAATTTACAGGGGATTGGGGGCGGGCCGAGGGGTCTTTTTAAGGGTATTACAAATTTACCGGCAGCTACATTGCCGGTAAATTTGTAATACCGGCCTTGGCAGGTGTTTTACTGGCTAGGCCGGTAGAATAGCGGCCGGATGGCAACCCTAGTCAGGCCTGGACTGAGAATTAAAATAGGCCCTGGCATTTCAGGTACACAGAGGCCCACTCAGCCCAAACAGAGGCCCAAACAGCCCCCACCAGCCCACTAAATACTGACTTTCTATGGCACCTTATAGCAGCCCCTCTGGCATTTGCCAGAACCCACAGATTGCCAGTCCGGGCCTGACCCTAGTAGTGCACCATGTCCAAATATAAATCTGAAAACCTAACCTGGTTAGGGTGAGATGGGCTAAAAGGAGCCAAAAAGCCCTTCACCTACAAAGCATGCAGCATAAAGTCATCTAAAAACAGAGGGTATTTACTTGCCTTGTGCCATATACATAGCACTACCTTAATACCAGAAATTAGAGTTTTAACTCCCTCATAAGGCATTATAGGCGGAGACATGCAAATCACTCCTTTATGTCCCTTTTTCCGACTATGCATCCAGAACTGGTTGTATAGCACAGATACAGTCTAATAGCTCAGAGCCATAATTCAGAAGGCTTTACGCTTCAAATATAAATCTGTCAGTTTTTAAGTGATTTACATAAACCTGTTTTCGGTTTTTGATGAATCCTTGACATGGACATTATTAAAGCTTTTGTGTATCTGCATAGCCAAACAGTGACAATCAGCAGTAAGAAAGAGGGTTATAGAGGATATTGATCATTGTTCTGAGCAAATCTTGTGATTGTTATTCCTGTGACACCACCCAGTTTTTTGCTCAGCTCCTATGACAGTTAACATTTTGGTTGGGTGTGTCAGGGGTGTTGCCTACCACATTTCTGGTGAATTAAGCTTATGTCTGCAGATACAGTCTCCCATATTCTCTTACTGCTTAAGAGGCATAGTTTTAAAGAATAGAATTTTTAAATTTTCTATATAAAAAAAAATTAAAATCCACCAAACCTACGTGTGTATATACCGTGAACAAACAACTTGAATGGTAAATATTTTCAATGGCTGCCAAATCTTGAATCAGTCTTGAAATTGAAAAATAACTTGGTTTTTGCTAATGGTACTCCCATTTACTTCTACATGAGCTCACCAGCTTTTAGATGTGAATTTTTAGATTTGAGTTTTGGCAATTAATGAATTTCGAACATTCACGTTTGTGAGGGCAAGGGTAGGATTTTGTTGAGTATGTACATGCTCACAATTGCCCTATAAATATATATAATACACAAAAGCCATGAATATCTATCTTGTAAATTCTATCCTTTTAAATTGTGAGTTCTGATGTCATCCGTTATAAACGGTGAGTTCTGATGTAATTTCTGTCAAAAGACTGAAACTTGTGTATTATAATAAATAAAGTACCCCCAGTTGAAAAATATGAGGATATCAGAAGTTCCTCGGAGTTCCATGACCTGTATAAAAATATCCTTATATTTTACAAGAGGGGGTACTTTATTCTCTATATACGTAATTCTGAGCACTAGTTAAATAATGCTAAGGGATTTTGGAATACATATCGCTTGACTTGCTAGATGCTATGAATGTGGTTGATTCCAACCTATTTGACAAGCTGGAAAAAGCTTAGACATCAGAACTTGCAGAATAATACCATGTGTCCTTGATCATCCTGAACAGATGCAATGGCTGTTCCTTGCACAGTTGCATTACTTGCATGGTAGAATAAATGTCATCATCTGAAATTAGAATTTGTTGTTAGATTGTTTAAACTGATAATTACTGCTAATGACTACACTGAGAGAGTACTCCAGGGCAGCACTCACACTCACACAACAGATTGGTCTTTGCTTCTTTAATCAGTTTCACTAAGATTTTTTCCCATGAAATAAAAACAGGCCATCTTATATTTTAGTGACTTTATAATAAATATGCTTCTACTGTAACTTTTAAAAACCTGTAAATGTCAGTGTGTTTTTTGTAACATTTGTACTTCAGCTAAAGATATATATATATACATACATTTCTTACTTTCTTACAGCCCCTAAGGGAATTCTCCATCTTTCTCCTGATGTTTATCAAGAGATGGAAGCGAGCCGCAATAAAACTGTCCCCACATCTGCTGTCAGTTATTTGTCATCAAAAGAAATGCATCAGGCCTCAAGTTCCTTTTTCAGTACGTCTGTATCTCAGAGCCGCACAGCTGCAATTGCTCGAGAGCTTCTGACTAATGGAACCTCCCCGACTGCTGAAGCTATAGGATTCACAGGAAAAAACCTCATGTGCCACAGTTCCACGGTTCAGCCGTCCAAACAACTTGAATATTTGGCAGGAATTCAAGGCTTACAGGTACGAACAACTTTCTCCTGCCATGTTTAAAGAGATACTGACACCAGAAATTAAAAACTTTTTTTTTCACATAATAACCATTGTCTTTGGATGAGCTTCTGAATTTTTCCATAAAAGTATTTGACCAATGCTTTTTTTACACTACCTATGCAATCCACGTTTTTCTGCATGAGGGGGGCTGCCATATTTGTGCTGCATTAGTGTTAGAAACTAGCTAAAGAAGGGACAGTCAGGTTGACAAAACTGTCAAGTTGAGGAACTTCAAATAACACTTACAAAAGTAGTGAAAAACATGACTTATAAGTAAATTTTAATGTACATTAAACATTGAAGAGTAGGTTTTTAGAGTCTGTATCACTTTAAAAGGGATAGTATGAGCCATCATTATGGGGAGATAAGTATTCAGAATTTACAGATAATGGGTATGGGTTGTTGGTTGGATCAAGCCTCAGTATTCAGCACTAAAAATGTAAAAAGTGAGTCATGGGTAAACTATGAGTAATCACTTTGCTAATGCTGTATAAAATAACTGCTGCTCTTCCAGCCAACTGACTTCTACAAGGAAATAATATGGCAGATTAAAGAGACCTTTCAGTACCAAAAATAGTAGCGTGATTAACATTTGGTATGTCGCAAAAATAGTACCTTAATCGGGTCTATTTAGATCTTTATACATTTTTATTAGGGCAAAATAAGCAGCAAATTAAAGTACATGCAAAAAAAATTGCAGATAAATCTTCTATGTTGTTTAGTATCCATCAAACAATTAGGCTAATGCCAGACTGGTATACACAAAACATGCCACAAAATATGGAAGGTTTAAAAATACATAATCTTGAAAAACAATAATGAATTTAAAGTCTGCTTAACATGGTTATTATTTTTACCTGGGTGTAAAAAACCTGAGACCTTTGCATTTGAATGTAGGCACACTGAGTAATCAATCACAGAGTCCAAAGAAGGCTCGCCGGTGTCGATAGGGGATCTGGGTGGGAAAAGCTCCGAACCCATTACTTCATCAAAGCAACTTTATCACACCTTCCACCAGTTGAATGTCGGTTGAAATTTGATTTTTTTTGATCCATCTGAAACAATCGACCTGATGTGTTTCGTGCTCGTGTGCACTTAAAGGAGAAGGAAACCCAGTCGGCGCAAAAACCCTCCCCCCCCTCCCCTGTGTTGCTTCTCCTCCCCCTGGCCTACCTATCTCGCTGCCCCTAACTTGTTACTTACCCTTCTGCACAGGTCCAGTCTACAGAGTTCACCGACGCCATCTTCTTCCTGCTTTGACCGACGTTTTGGCGCATGTGCAGTAGGAGCATTTCGCCAGTACGGATCTACTGCGTATGCGCCAAAAGTCACAAAGTTTTCCGATTTCAGTGACTTTTGGGCGCATGCGCAGTAGATCCGTACCAGCGAAATGCTCCTACTGCGCATGCGCAGGTCAAAGCAGGAAGAAGATCGCTTGGAAGAAGATGGCGTCGGTGAACTCCGTAGACTGGACCGGCGCAGAAGGGCAAGTAACAAGTATGGGGCATTTGTCCAGCGGAACAGGTAGGCCAGTGGGGAGGAGTGAGGGGAAGCAACACAGGGGAGGGGGGGAGTTTTTGCGCCGACTGGGTTTCCTTCTCCTAATAGACACAACCAAGGAAAGACTTAATCATTGGCGCATTCAAGGAGAGGTTAATCAGCAATATTCTATTACTGTTACTATATAATGTCTTTGACATTAGTTGTTATGTTTAGAATTTCGAATTTGTGCTTGTTGAGCGAGATGTTCACAAATGAATTAATGTTTAATTTTACTTCAAGTGAGTTGTTTTTTTGTTTTTTATTTATCCATCTATTAAAATATAGTGTTATTCTATTTATTTACCATTTTGTATCATTGTGGCACTTCCTCACAGTGTAACCGTTTTTGATTGGGGATTCAATTATGGCGTACCTGCACCATTGATATTTGTGCCGTGACACCTTTTCTTGTGCCCATGATTTAGTGCGCACACATCACGCTGATTGATTTAGATGGAACAATAAAATCAAGTTTTAACCGACATCCAACTGGTGGAAGGTGTTTTTATAATGCCAGACTGGTCTAAAATTGGCTTGCTGAAATATGCAGGCTGAGAATCAACCCCTGTGTTGGCGTCTGCACCCGGAACAATTGTTTCAGCCTGGATGCAGGTACATGGGGGCGTAATTTTGGCCCAAAAATGCAAACTCACGCTTTTCTTTCTTCCAAAATCAACAATGTGCCTGCACCCAGGATGTCACAGTTTTATAAAAACTTTTACTTTAAAATATATGTACAATGCATTCTATACAAGGGAAACACAGCAAGAAATACTTAAATACCCCTTCATTTTGCCCCCAGATTGTACATACATTGTGCTTTTGGCAGATAACTGCCTGGGTGTAGGTTAAAAAACAAATGTATAAATAGCTCACAAAACCGCACTCTAAGGGCTTTGTAGGTGAAAAAAAAGTTTTTTTGTTTCAACGTTCTGGCTCCTGAAGACAGCCAAGTATATATTCGAGATGTAAAGCTATCAGTGCTAAGGTAGGCATCTTTCAACCCCATTTATGCATGCTTTACAGGTCAGATGTTGCAGGTGCTGAGTAGTCATCCATAACGTTTTAACATGTTTCGTTCATCTGGATTCTGTTCTGTTTGTTTATGCAGAAGCTGAAAGTCTACATTAATAAGTAGCATAGCATATTTGTTTTGGGTATGGAGGTAGAGTGAGAATACATTTTATGTCTAATACATTGCATTTGCACAGATGGCAGCTTTATCATTTGTGTGTGTTACTTGCCTTTTCAGAGAACTTGCCTTTATTAGCAGAATAGGTGCAGCCTGGAGGTTATCAGTCCTTTAGGCCTCAGTACTTCCATGGTATGAAACTTACATCATTGCTGAAGCCTTACATGCTTTATTCATTGCTCCTCCAAAATTCAACCTTTTCTTTTTCTATTGGGTAAGAGAAAGATGATTGGTTGTTGTAGAAAATATTGCTGTTTCAGTTCCTACTGCACAATTTCTTTTTCTATTTGGAACAGTTATAAAATTCAACATTTCCTTCTCTGTGTGATTGATTTTAGCCAAAATCTATATGTTTATATTATGCTTGCTTGAATAGGGACCCAGCATACCTTTTCATTAATACCTACTCGAAACATATACATACAGTTATTACCTGCAGGCTACATCTATATCATAATTATTGATGGGCGAATATGACCTGTTTTGATTTGGTGGAAATCTGCAAAATGGCAGAAAAGTCACCAAATGCTTTGAAGGCAATGGAATTTTTTTCACATATCTTTTCAAATGGGCAACATTATTTTTTATTAGATATAAAATACATTAGATACATCAGATAGCTTTAAGAAGGGGTTGGATTGCTTTTAAGCAAGTGAGGGAATACAGGGTTATGGGAGACAGCTCATAGTACAAGTTGATCCAGGCACTAGTCTGATTGCCATTTTGGAGTCAGGAAGGAATTTTTTCCCACTCTGAGGCAAATTGGAGAGGCTTCTGATGGGTTTTCTCCCTCCTCTGGATCAACTAGCTGTTAGGCAGGTTAAAATAAAGTTAAAAGGTTGATGAAGTCTGTATTTTTTCTATGTTACATTAGAGTCTATGTTTTTTTTCACTGCAAAATGCTGCAAAAGATATCACTATCCCATACTTCACAAAGAATCGAACACTGAAAGAAAATATAAACTCTAATTAAAAAGATGAGGCTTTCTACAAAAACATGAACAGAATAGTGGATGTATGGGGTAATGTAATGAAAAAGAATATTTCTTATTTAGCATAAAACAAATATTATGATAGTCAATACTCACTGAAGATTTTTTTAGGTAAAGTGAAATACAGCAAAGTGTTGCTGAGCTCAATAATATATGATCTGTTCTGAAAACTTCTGCTAGTACTAGACAAAGCCATTCATATTGCTCCTTGCATTTTTTCTTTTGGTTATTGCCAATATATACTTGTCCAGTTATTTTCACATAACAGACAGAGTCTATGGTAACAGGATTTCTCACCAGCACACTCTGGCCTTTAAATACTTGTTCTCCCCTGGTGCTCAGTGTCTCCAGAGGGATTGGCACCCTCCAATGAACAGCAATTACAAAGGTAAAACCGGCACAAACGGGTCT